>OW569324.1:16377748-17577748 GCA_937595015.1 Polyommatus icarus
GCTACTATGCAATTAATATTCATCATCATAATCATAATCATCATCATCGTCATCATCATCATTACCACGTCGTGTTAAGGTCACCAATGTCTCATGGCACAGAATAGATAGTAGTACAAGGCATAGGTATGGATATACTAACTCGTAATAATAATTATGTATTGTTACATAACAACACCTGTTTGTTTAATACACGGCGGTCGATGCTGCAGAGGCGACGGTGTCGCGCGGGCGGCGCGTGGCGGCAGACGACGACGACTTATATTATACAGATCGAATACTTTACTAACTACTGTTCACTTCACTGATAATATATTATTTTGTGAGTGTGAGTTGTGACTCTTAATGTAAAGAAAAGACGTCATACGCCTAAAACTGGTCTTATGGTTCTGTAGGGTTACCCTGGGACGTTAATCCCTCTGGCGTAATATCAATTAAGACAACCAGTGAGTGTGAGCGAGAAGAAAATATTTATTGTAGCGAATTAGTTATATCAAATGCTATCGAGTAAGCGATACCGCGATGTAGATGCTTAACAACGACATCTGTTGTTAGTTGCGGAACTAAATTTTCTTACAAAATATAAAGTTTACAAATCTCAACACTTAACAAATTGTAATAAAATACGTAAAATATACGCGAAGGTTTACGTACTAGTGTAACTAAAAAGAGTGAAATTATTATTATTTTTAACAAAAAATTAAAACCGACTTCCAAGGTAAAAACAATAATAACATTAATATGAACTAAAAAGTATTAAATAATTTTTACTATCTAATAGTGCCTTTTTCCGAATTCGGCTAAACCTCAACTATTTCTGTACTCAATCTTCATAATTTTGAAGTCGGTGCCAGTTCCAAAAGTTTCAAATATTCTGTCAGAGGACTGAAGATTCAGCTATCTGGTACCGACTTCAAAATAATGAAGATTGAGTACAGAAATAGTTGAGGTTTAGCCGAATTCGGAAAAAGGCACTATTAGATTGTAAAAATTATATAATACTTTTTAGTTCATATTAATGTTATTATTGTTTTTACCTTGGAAGTCGGTTTTAATTTTTTGTTAAAAATAATAATAATTTGGTTCATTTTTCTTTTATAGGATGTCAAAATGAAAATACTTTGTTTATAATTTTACATTAAAATGATGTTGGTGATCATTTACTAATATTGGTGATCGTTTACTAATTTTGGTGATCATTTACTATATTTTTTGGTTTAAGATTTTAAATCTTTGGTGATCATTTAACATTAAAATCTAAATATATAAAATCAAAGGTGACTGACTGACATGTTGATCTATCAACGCACAGCCCAAAGCACTGGACGGATCGGGCTGAAAATGCATGCAGGTAGATGTTATGACATAGGCATCCGCTAAGAAAGGATTTTGATCAATTCTACCCCCAAGGGGTTAAAATAGGGGATAAAAGTTTGTATATGACGGGGGAAGCAGTGGGCTTGGGCATTCTTCGTCCATTGTAGATTCACAAAATAATAGGCCGAATTGAAAGTATGAATTTAATAATGTTTTATAATCAAAGAATCACTTTATAATGTTAACACTGGGCTCGGATGCAAATGGATGAAATATTAGGAACGCGGCGAAGTCAGACTCCAATTGGCCAACGTCCGTCCTCTACTGCGCTCACGTCAAAAGTGATCGATCACTGATCGATGCCAGCCTGACGGGTGACATCTGACAAGTTGAATTTGACAGCTGTCAATCATAGTCCGGAAGCCAATTGAGCAACTGAATACGCCCAAAGCCGTTAGGTTTTGACGTTCCAATATTATTCTCCGACACGGCCATTCTGACACGTCACACGTCCCAGTGTGATGCTCATGGAAAGAGGAAACCGGCTGCAATATCTCAAGGCCCTTAGCTCGGCCTACCCTGACTAACTGAAACTCAGGGCTTCTCTCACAATAATTTATTACAACTGCTTAGACTCTAACCACTACAACTAGTACGATCAAACTCTACTTAAGTTCCAATAATTTTACACCCAAAAGCTATTCTATCTGATGAGTGAACAGTTTAGCAAATTTTAACAATTTCGCGTCAGTTAACTCACAATTTTGTCGTTGCTATCACCTATATCGAGTGTTAGCAACTCATGCCACCTCCATCGAGTGACGATAACCTTGCCACCTAAATCGAGTGACGATGCCCTTGCCACCTCCATCGAGTGACGATATCTCAATTCTCAGCTCACTAAGCCACCTCAACTTAGTGCCCTTTCATTAACTCATTGACAAAAACCAAAAGGTATCTTTCGACCATGACCAAGAACACCGATCACTGTTCACAAACCAGAAAGAATCAAAATTACTCTACTAACTACCCACATTCTAAAAAAAAATTAATTCTCATCACTAGATTCTACATCATTCAATTCCACAATAGAATCATTGCTAGGCATCTTTCTCAAGCGATCGTGGGCATATTTGTACGTACGCTTCGAGTCCAAGGCTTTCAAAGTGTACCTATCATTATCTAAAACCTCAATAACTTTGAATGGTCCCTTAAATTTTGGATCGAGTTTAGTTTGATTCCTCTCTTCATTCTTTAACAATACAAAATCACCTACAGAAAACGGAACAATTTTAGCTTTAGTCTTGTCAAACCTAGTTTTGTCATAGTCAGCACTTTTGTTAATGTTGGTCACAGCATTCGATCTCATTTCTTCAATGTCTACGTCTTGCCCTGCGTCTTCAGCTAACATTACTTCAACAGGTCTACTAACTTTACCTATTAGCAACTCTAACGGGCTATACTTAGTCATGCGATTAATTGTACAATTTAAAGCCAACTGTACATCGGGAAGAGCGTCCTGCCAACTACCATTGGAAGTCTCAACTGCTGTAAGCATATTCTTAAGAGTGGACATAATTCGCTCCACCTGGCCATTGGCACGCGAGCTACCAGTAGCAATTAAGTGCAATTTAACATTAATCGAATCGCAGTATTGACGGAAATCTTGACTCGCAAAACAACGACCTTGATCCGCGATAAGACGTATTGGAGCACCAAATAATGAAACAGCATGTTTAACAGCTCCAATACTATTTGCAGTATCTATTTGACGTGAATGATACAAAAGAACGTATTTGGTGAATGCGTCTATTAAAACAAAGACGTATTCCTTTGCATCTCTAGCGCCGCTTAATTTGCCTGTCGCGTCAATATGCAACGTGTGCCAAGGAACTGCTACCTTTGGGATGGGATGTAATTCTGCCTGGATCTTACCCGAACTCGACTTTGCAACCTTACAAGTTACACAATTTTCGACAAACTTTCTTACAAATTTCGACATATTTTCAAACCAATAAAAGTTAAACATCTTTTCAAGTATCTTTTCCCAACCCAAATGTACTAGACCCTCGTGCACATTATTAACACATCCTTTAATACACCATGTGTGTCCACACTAATCTTTATCGCCATGCCGCGAGCACGCCAGGTGTGTTTATCTACACGAGTTCTCAATCTTTTATCGATTTTTTAAGGGTGCACGGTATCTATTTTGTTTGGTCAATTCACTTTAAGAAAGAGGGGCATTTCGTACCTACTTATGGCACTTTAAGACTTAACCAGAGACCATCTCAGCGACCTAAGGACAACAACCAAGCGACGAGTACTTCCATTACGCTGAATTTTGCGAGGCGTGTACCTGCTTAAACTCAACCTTGGCAAACATTATCGTAGGTTTTGGTGGTAGGGTTACGGGAAATAAAGTCAGCGTGAACAAAGCGTGAACGACACGCTAGGCTTCTCTATGTACCACCGAGGAAATTGACCCCTATGCAGTCGATAGACCAACGCTATTTGGTCGAATATGTCAATTCAATGTTAATTGTGATCTGTCAACTAGGTTTGAGTTTTGACGTAGCGCAACCAAACCACTCAGGTCCCCAATCTGCACAAGAATCAACCCCTCCGATAGCACAATGTCGAAACACAAATTTACGACCATGCAGAAAATGTCTAAAATGTTTAACTATTTCATTATAAAAAGTCATTTTGTTACATGTCATAATATCTACTCCTAATTCTTACGCTAACACGTCAAAAATAACTTCAACAGGAATATCATCAATTTCAATTTAAGAAGTAATAATATGTAAGCTACTATTAATAGCGCTTTGTCCTATACCAGATAATATGACGTACACGTTTTCCACTAAATTTACAAGCTACAGATTCTTTAATTAACGAACACTCAGCTCCAGAGTTATGAGTAAAGTTAAATCACTCACCAGCATGTTGCATAATACCTTCAGGCGCGTTGACCACACAGACGTTGACTCGTTTCTCTTGTGGGAGTCGCTGCCGTCGTGTTACAGGTGCTGTTCTCTTTGTTATGGTGACGTAGACAATTTTTGGCATAATGTCCAATCGCTCCACAGCTGAAACACACAACAGAACCAGCAGAAGAAGCTCTTCTAGGCGGTGCGTCGATAATAGGTGTTTTAGTTCTAATGTCTTGATTATTTACTTGTGAGCGACAATTCTTAGCTTTATGGCCCGCTTTGCCACACACAACACTTTGCAGAAGCAGTATCATTAGTAAATCGAGGCCTTTTTGACTCTTGAGTATTATGCGGGTAGATCGATTTTCTTTTAAGAAAAGCGGTAGCCTTGAGTTACTGTTGCAAGCGGTTTCTATTTGTAATTACTTTGCGTAAAAGATAGGCACTGAACTAGAGATTCAAATTAAGAAACGCTAGGATCAAAAGTTCGAAATTGGAAAGATCGGAACGGCACTTTAAGTTTATGTCCAATTGTCTGCAGTCTGTCTTAGATACTTTCGCATTTCTACTGGTGGCCATGCTAGGGCTACAAGCAATTTATTCGGTAGAAAGGTTCTTCCACTTAGACATAATGGAAGACATTAATATCGCCGCGTGTGAAGCTAAACATTCATTGTACTTCGAAATAAATTGAATTTATCAAAAACGCTTCAGCACATTCATACCTGAAAATGAATAGCTCCCTGAAGTCAGTCCATGTCATTCCTTGAAATGCAACCTGCGACAGCCACGTCGAAGCTTGTCCTTTGAGGGCACGGCTCAGGGTCACCATGAGAGAAGCTCCTTGCAGGTCTGGATTCGTGATGCACATGTCCGCGGTCGTAATCCATGAGCGGGCGTCCACGTTGTTTTTGTCCGGGTCGAACTCAGGTAGCTGGATTGCCTTACTGGTGGATGGTGCCTTCATGGCTTCGATCAGCGCCATGAAGTTTCGGTTTTGTTGTTCCATAAGCAACCGCCATTTTGTATCGTCGGTACCTTCAGATTCGCGCCGATTTCTGCGAGGGTTGCATCCAACTTCTGATGACGGGGGAAGCAGTGGGCTTGGGCATTCTTCGTCCATTGTAGATTCACAAAATAATAGGCCGAATTGAAAGTATGAATTTAATAATGTTTTATAATCAAAGAATCACTTTATAATGTTAACACTGGGCTCGGATGCAAATGGATGAAATATTAGGAACGCGGCGAAGTCAGACTCCAATTGGCCAACGTCCGTCCTCTACTGCGCTCACGTCAAAAGTGATCGATCACTGATCGATGCCAGCCTGACGGGTGACATCTGACAAGTTGAATTTGACAGCTGTCAATCATAGTCCGGAAGCCAATTGAGCAACTGAATACGCCCAAAGCCGTTAGGTTTTGACGTTCCAATATTATTCTCCGACATATATAATAATACTTCTTAACGCGGGCGAAGCCGCGGGCAAAGGCTCGTGCTAGTATGATGTTGGTGATCATTTACTAATATTGGTGATCGTTTACTAATTTTGGTGATCATTTACGATTTTAAGATTTTTTATCGGTTTTAAGATTTTAAATCTTTGGTGATCATTTTACATTAAAATCTAAATATACAACATGTTTGTGTGAATACCGTTGTCCTTGAAACCATCAAATGAGCCCATCAAAATGAACAACTTTTTCTATGAGAACAATGCTGGGAATTTAAAAAAAAACTGTCTTCATACCCATACAAATTGCCGATCCGGGCATCCGTATGGGTATGAAGACGGCATTTTTTTTTGAGTTCCCATCATTGTTCTCATAGAAAAAGTTGTTCATTTTGACGGGCTCAATTGATGGTTTCAAGGACAATGGTGTTTACACAAACACACTGTATAAAACTCAAAGGTGACTGACTGATATGTTGATCTATCAACGCACAGCCCAAAGCACTGGACGGATCGGGCTGAAAATTGGCATGCAGGTAGATGTTATGACATAGGCATCCGCTAAGAAAGGATTTTGATCAATTCTACCCCCAAGAGGTTAAAATAGGGGATGAAAGTTTGTATATAATAATACTTCTTAACGCGTGCGAAGCCGCGGGCAAAGGCTCGTGCTAGTATAATGTTAGTGATCATTTACTAATTTTGGTGATCATTTACTATTTTTAGTTTTGTCGCGTAGCGACATCTATTAGGCCTCTTTAGAACCTTTACGCCTAATAGATTGCGTAGTTTATTGATAAATATAACTTGAAATGAGGTTAGTAGCAACATCTTTGGGGTAATGGTGTAACTATTATAACTCTCCGTTGAGATATCTGATATTTTTACCAAATATTTTCCTTTTTATTAAGTATTTCATAATTAAATAAAAAGTATTGTTTAAAAACTTTAAATAATATCTACCTGAAGACAATTATATTTTTAACCTAAATTTTTTTAACCTAAATTTTTTTTTAACCTAAATTTAAAAAAAACGTTAAAGACCTCTTAATTTCGTTCTTTGACAGTTACCAATGAAAACTTTTAAAAAAAGGAGGATGTGCTCGTAGGTATAAAAGCCGACGGAATTTGCACGTCATTCTTTTTCCTTGTTTTAAAGGACCCCCCGTTATTGGGGTGCTACGTTTGGAACTTCCCTGCTACGTTCCGGAGCAACTCCTCGTGCTACGTTCCGGAGCAGCTGCTTGTTCTTTGCTACGCTTCTTCTGAACTCTTCTACGTTTGGAGCAACTCTTCTACGCTTGGTCTCCTCGTGCTCCGTCTGGACTTGGAGTAGACCGCGTGTTACGCTTGGAGAAATTTCTCTGCTCCGTGGTCGCCTGGAGTGGACCACGTGCTGCCCATGCCGTCTGATTGACCCACCGGCTACTAGAGCCACACCCTGAACTTGCTGCCACCCACGGGATCCCGATCGTCTTGGCCTGAACACCTGGCAATCGACGCTGCGCCTGTCACCGGGACCACGTAGACTTGAGGAGCTGGAGTCCAACAAGTCGCTGCCTGTCCCCAGATAAGTGTCGTGTCCCTAAACCCGAGGGCTTAAGACTGAGAAATAGACTGAGGCTAGGTTTCGTACCCGCGTTCCCCCGCTCACCGCTGACTAAGTGTAGTGTTTATAGAATTTGAATAAATTTGTAAATTGTTAATTATCTCTTTTTTATTTATCTCTTTTCTCTCTTTTTATTGTGCCGGGAACAGGGGACAGTTTTAAGATGTTAAAATCTTTGGTTATCATTTTACATTAAAATGGTGGTCTATATTTTGGTGATCGTTTACTATTTTTGTCTGTGAAATGTTACTATTTCTGGTGATCAGTTAATTATAAGCCTTAGTTAATTGGTAGTTGTTCTCTAAAAATTTGACCAGCGCGGGTATTTAAAATTTATGTTCGAGTCGGATTCGAAAACTTACTGAATTAATATTGGCCAACAACAACGTCACAAAGGAGCAATATAAACAGCTAGAATTTTACGACCTCCGTGGCTCAATGGTTAGAGTGTGTGGCAACTCAAGCCGGGGGTCGCGGGTTCGAATCCCGCCGACGGAACAAAAAGTTTTTAAATGTTCCTGGGTCATGGATGTGTATTAAATATCATATAATAAAAATCTTAAATATATGTAAAGTATAAAAGTATTAAATATATTTCCGTTGTCTGGTACCTGTAACACAAGTCCTTCAGGAACTTAGCACGGGGCCAGACTGACGTGGTGTGAAGTGTCCATAGATATTATTATTATTATTATTATTAGAATTTTTAAAAGTTTATTTAAAAAAATATTTTAAATGATAATAAGAAACATAATATTGATTTGACTCTTTGACTCTTGTGATGCACTTAAATGCACTTATCCTAAAAAAAACATTCTTAACTCTACAGGCCTATCTGTACGTGAAAACTAAACTTTTTTACATGATAGGCACGTACTATTATCACAAAGATACGTCCGCGGATCAGTCATTACTCTTTGCGCTTGTAGGTCAGAGCAGTCGGGCGATATTGATACGTCCCATCAATTTAACAAACCCCAGCGGACTCATTTATTTTAGTTATCTCAAAGTTACGAAGGCAATTGGTCGGTTAATCTCGGTAATTTAAAACCTCATATTTTAGACGCAACTTTTTAAACGAGCATAAATAAAAGCCTTATCCTGGAGGTTGTAAAATCGGATGGCGTCTACGTTGCAACTTTTTTCAAATTAAGTAAATATTTGCGTTAATTTTTATAAAGTTTAATTAATATATTTATAAATCTTACGTGCACTAAAAGTTTGTGTTTATAAGTTTACAAGATTTAATTTCTATTGTTTGTACTTACTTAATACTTATAATGCTAATATTCTTCTAGATTTATTCCTATCGATGATATGAAGGTGCCAATTTCTGATGAAACTTTCCACACAAAACCACACTTGCCGCCCACTATAGTGACGAAAAACAAAGAATATTGCAAAACTGAATATTAATATTCATACCAACCTTAATTTTCAACCAATCTTTTAAAAGTAAAAACTTTAAATCATTTTCGGCATTGTGCACGTTTTGGGATAGCGTGCCTTGGAGGGGTCCCGTATGAAAAATTGTTTGGGGGCCCTCAGGAAGAATAACTTACTCAACCAATCTTGGGAATAAGTATAAATAATATAGAATGAATGGAAAATTCTACTTGCGTGAGGACATGTCTAAGAAATCATATTGTCGTCTTTATCTATCTTGAGTTTTAAGACTAAGCGCTACGTCCTGTCGCATCTTTAGTAAGGAGGTTCTAGAAGGTTTCTCCACTCTCATTATAACATATGTCTACTTCACACTATTTAGAAAAAAAAGCAGTAGAAAACAATTTTATTCACCCTACAGACACATAAAACTAGAACTCCAGATATTATAAGATACAAATTATTTGTAAATAGACCTAACAATTCCTACAATGTATTGTGCCTAAATTACGGTTGTATGTTAGGTGTGTGGGAAACCTAATTTAACACTAAAATAATTTAATAGCTTGTGTTTAGGCGCAAAGTGTGATAGGCCGGGAAATTATTGTTATTAGTACGATTCGTATTGTTCTAATGAAGGTTGCGTTAAGTGCCATAAATGTCTTATTCGTCGAGGGCACGAATTCTGGAAATTGTAATTTAAATTATTATCATATTAGGCTTACTTGAAATACCAAAAATCTATTATAGTTCTTGCAATCTAAGAGTGCGCATCGCCTTTATTTGTAGTTGGAAATGTGAATAGACATTTTCGTTAGTGTGCGAACCCGACGGAGCAGTCAGTAGCGAGCGAGCCATGTACGCGTGTATAGATATGGTCACTCACACAACTAAGGGCGACGCGCACTCTTAGATTGCAAGAACTATAATACTTAACAACTACTCAAAGAGCGCATTCGGTCCAAAATCAGTAGATTGCAAAAATTGACAATATACCGTTTAATCGTTTTGATTTACCTACCTACCGTTAGAATCGGATTCGACATTTTGCTTGTTTGTGATTGGTCAGTACTAAGCCCGCTGCATACATTGGAACATCACTGAGCCAACGCAATGAACCATCAGGCACCAGCTCATAAGTTGGCCCAAAGGACAGTACAATGCGTTGGCCTCAGCGTACTTTAGACTCAAACTAGACGTTATTATAACCAAGCCGAATCACGCATCGTGAAACAGGCCCTTGAAGCATTTTGTACTAAATGAAGAAACGGAAACATAAATAATAATATATCAAATCAAAATTCCTCATATTCATCAACACCTAAAAACAAATGCAATGTGGGTGATTATGGGCCATCCAAAGTTTAAATTTGATCGTGAAATGTTCTATTAGTCTAAGAAAATTAAGCCGAAAATGGACGATCAGCGGAAATAATTCGTGTAGTTTTGAAAATCGCTACAGTTATTCCTTGAAATATCCAGATAACAAGGGTGGGGGGTGAGCTAAAGGTGTAGGGGGGGGTCAAAGGACCCTTTTTTTAGATTTTAGCTCATAAGTCTAAAACCTGCACAAATAGCGTAACGGTTACTTCTAGGAAAACATTCTACATAAAATTTCCTTTAAATTTGATCCTATAATTTTTTTTGTATGGTCGATACTTTAGAAGTTACAGAGTGTTCAACTTTATATAGGTATAAAAAATGAGACGGTTTTATAAATAAAATAAAATTGGTATGTTTTCAAAATGTATTCAAAACTAGAAAATAATAATTAGACAGTCTTAATTAAATCAATAATTTTCTTCTACTACATCATCATCATCTTCACCTTCTATATCTACCAAATCTACAGGTACGCCATTTGTACACGAACCCAAGCAGCCGTTGCATACTAGACTGATCAGAAGACATAGACAAATTGACTTGACGACTGAATTCCGATGATTGAATAATAGGTCTAACACGACTGGACAGGTGATGACGACGTTTCTTAGACGTAATACGTGACACAACTACACAAGACGCAGGCCAGACCGACCATTGACTCTAACCACTTCCCTATCCGTACGGGTTCGAAAAACACCTGTTGCTGGATGTGTCCAAAGAAGACCAGGACCATATGGAAGTGTGAGGAGAACGACGTGAATTTATGCATAGAAGGCTGCATTACGTGATACCAGCTTTTCGGCATCCACAATTACCAGTGCAATCACTTTTGCAGCGACAAAATATTGACTTCAGCACGGTGTTAGGAGCTGGAGGATCATGAGTGGTAACAGGCTCGAGGTTTCCATCAGCTCCTCGCTTCCATCCCCACATTTCAGGAGGCAGTGCGTTACCTAACCACTCTTGTACTTGGTGGAACACTCGGAATGAGTGAAATTTTGCTGATCCTTTTGTAGGTGGGAGAGAGGAAAGATCTGGTTTGGATTTGGTGCTGGATTTTACAAAAACTGAGTATCGATGTCTATTAAGATCAAGCTGATCAGTGGCTGCACGATACATCGTCAAAAACATCCTTTCTCCTGACTCTGCTATTTCTTCAGATGTTGATGTTGGATTGTAGAAGATGGCGGCAATATCCTTGATTTTTGGTTTTTGATCAAATAGCTAACAACTGACACTTTGCCTTTCCTGTAAATAGCTAAAGTTGTGGCGCAACCGCTGGAGCTATGTAGGAAGAGAATGGAAGAGCAAAATGAGAGTTTTTGGAGTTCTTGTGAGGAAAATATTTGCATTTCCACTTTACCTCTTCCTGGCTTCACAAAGAACTAGTGTAACCATGCTTCTTGCCTATGTGTGAATCTTAAGACATTTTAAAAGAAAATCGCACAACTGAGAAGCTCAGTTTAATAACAATTATTGAAATTAAATAATATCAAACTGAAGCAGGAAAGCGCAGTATTAAAACATGTCGTTATTTATGCCTTATTTTATCGTTTTCTACGAAAAATGCTTTTTTCAATTTACTACCAATGTATTATCGTATATTTTACATGGCAATTGTGCGAAAGGGACAAACCAAGAAAATCGATTTCTCGCTCGTGCTCGCTACTATAAGGAGATATTAGTTATTAAAAATAATACTTTAGCACATGGAAGTAAGGTTCATTTTAATATTTCAAAATGATGAAGTAAGCCTTCCAGCTGTATAGTACTTCCTAATTCCATGGTGACTAGTCTAACGTTTTGTAATAATAGCAGCTAGGACAAATAATTATCTGTGAATAGCAGGTATTTGAATCAGAATAAGTTGTTTTCTTAGTCTCGGACGTTCGATGCGTGTTATTTTCGCTATTCGCACTTTTGAGGAATTTGACCCCCCCTGTAGTTCCTAAAGTATCGACCGTACAAAAAAATTTATAGGACATAATTTAGAGGAAATTTTATGTAGAAAATTTTCCTAGAAGTAACCGTAATGCTATTTGTGCAGGTTTTTTACTTATGAGCAAAAACCTAAAAAAAGGGTCCTTTGACCCCCCCCTACACTCTTAGCTCACCCCCCACCCTTGAGGACTTTTGACATGTTCATCTGGATATCACAAGGAATAACTGTAGCGATTTTCAAAACTACACGAAATATTTCCGCTGATTTTATTAATTTGATCGTATTATATCAGAGGCAGAACAACTGTGAAGGTAGTATAAAAGGTTTAAATAGCACACCGCGCATAGCAAAACTCTGCATCAACCACATAATTATTAGCTCGCTCTGTGAAGCCTTTTTAATCTTTAGCTCGTTCCGCTCAACCCTAAGTGGATTATTGAAACTGTGCTCAAGAAATTATTTAGCATTTTCCTCGGAAGATAAAATAATAATATTTATAAGTTTTCCGCATCATTCTTAATCTATACTACACTTAAGTTTATATACCTAGTTAGTATGATCTTATATATATAAGATCATACTAACTAGGTATATAAACTTAAGTGTAGTATAGATTAAGAATATATATATAATTATATATATATATTCTATATATAATTATATATATATATATATAAAATACGGATTGGGCTGACTATAGTCTTAAAATATTCGTAGAAGTCCAGGGAAGGTTTTAAAGTGACATGAAGTTCACCGGGACAGCTAGTCTTATATTAAAAATGGATTTTCAAATGTGTTAGTCGCGCTAAAACTCGAAAACGACTGAACGGATTGGGCTGATTATAGTCTTAAAATATTCGTAGAAGTCCAGGGAAGGTTTTAAAGTGACACGAAGTTCACCGGGACAGCTAGTCTTATATTAAAAATGGATTTTCAAATGTGTTAGTCGCGCTAAAACTCGAAAACGACTGAACGGATTGGGCTGATTATAATCTTAAAATATTCGTAGAAGTCCAGGGAACGTTTTAAATTGACACGAAGTTCATCGGGACAGCTAGTCTACAATAAATAAAAGATATTTTTGGAATTTACTCCTTAAGAATCGATTTTCATATATAAGGCGCCCGGTATGAGAAAAATCCGAGGGGTAAAACCTACTAACAAGTAACGAAAACGTGTCACGTTTTTGGACGACGGAAACTTTCTAATTTGGCTGTGAGTGTATTAAGACCATAAAGGTAATATACCTATCGGAATATAATATTATATAAAATAATATAATTATATAGTAATAATAATATAATTATATAATATAAAATAATATAAGAATATAATTATTTCAAATTCGGGGAGGGGGTAGCCGAGCCTTTGATGTTAGAAGAAACCCCGTTCCTCTAGGCCTATTGGAAGCTGAGTTATGGCCGCTTTTGTTCGACGTTTGACAGTTGCCGAGCTGTCAATGTCAAAGTTTGAATGCTTGTAACTCGGCAACTATTTGTCCTGGATATGAGTTTCTTCGGTTTGATCTTCCTGGATTTTTTTCCTCCATTCGATTCTGGCCTTAGGATTGAGAAAAAAAGTATTTTGAAATAACTATGGCAGAAAGGAGTGTAGATAATATTGCCGGAACATCTGATTTCATATGATATTAATCTTTTTTCAGTTAAATAAACTCTTTTTGCGTATGGTACTTTTTTATACTCGTACTTAAGGAGTAAACTCCAGTCGTGCGTCGGAGCTGACACACTTTTTTTTTGTTAGTCTTGCTAAAATTTTCCGATTTGCCAAATTGTCTTGATATATTCGTGGAAGTCCTGGGAAGGTACTTTATAAGGTGAGAAAATTTAGGAGCGAATTGATTACAAGTTCTAGGTCTAGTAATATACTAAGCTACACTTAAGTTTAAATACAAAAGTGTTTGTTTTTTTTTAAATCTCGATTTATTTAGGGATTTCAGCACACACTGTGGCTATGTCAATCCCATCTTGCCAGTAAAGTGTCTGTAAAGAATGTAAAATTATATTATAAATATTATCTCAAACTGGAACATGAGCATAGTACTTTTTAGGTGCTACGTTATAATTTGGTCAATTAAGTCAAGTCAACGTTAGTCATGATCTTTCAGTTGCAGGAATACACAACTCTATCAAAATAAGAATACGTAGATAGTCACATGGTGTATATATAGAACCCTTTTCATCACGACTTATTGGGTCAAAGAGATAGGTAAATAAAGAAAATTTGTTTGTACTATGCCCTGTCATCCTTTTAGTTTGGGACAATCGTATGATCGAACATCAAGCGGTATTATTTGCAAGTCCGAACGCTCTATAAAAAGTATCAAAGAGACCGTGACAAAGGTATGATAATCGTATCATCTATATATATAAAAGAAAGTTGTGTTAGTTACGCCACGTATAACTCAAGAACGGATGAACCGATTTGGCTGAAAATTGGTGGAGAAGTAGCTTAGAACCAGGAATAGGACATAGGATACTTATACCAATTCGAATTAAATAATCATCGTTAAGACAGGACAACGTCTGTCGGGTCAGCTAGTTTAGCATATTATCTCGAAATAGGGTCGAGGAATTTCAAAAGTTTTGATGAATTTATAGCAATTATACCCGGAACAGAAATAGTTACAAGCCAAAAATTAGACCTAGATTATGACGTGATTCGTTGTAGCTTAAATCCATTTTTTCTGGAACAAACCGTTTAATTATTACTTTAAATTTTTTACTACGTAAAATCTAAATGCAAAAAAAAAAAAAAATTTACGAAACAAAAACCATGTAAAATATAGTTCCTGAAGTTCCTACCAAAATATATTACACTATAAAATCCGTGCCCTGAAATCTCATATTTCCTCAATAAAATATAAAGCTGACACACATAGTTTGAAAATGCTTGGCTCGAGAAACGGCCGGGCCCTACCTTATTTCAATATAGTGACCCGTACCTCGGGACCGAAACACCACTTTATTTCTCTTACAAAACTATATAATCCGCTTAGTAAAAAGCGGTTTTAATACACCGTTTCATCTTCATATACGTGAGCATTTTTTAACCTTTTTAAGTACACGCACGTACGAGTGCTTAGCATAAATAACAATATAAAACATGAGGTATATTTTTCGTATTGAAAAATATATTTCCCGTCTAAGATCCATAATATAATTATTATGAAAACTTAAACATGGGAAACAGCGAAAAACTTATTTGTATTTAAGTTTATATTACTCGTATAGGCTTCGATGACGATAGTAATCGACTCAAAATCCCTCTGCATCCAAAAGATGAAAAGACTGTCGCTTTTATTGCTTTGATGTACTTTGATAGGTTTTCTTTTTGCTGGTAAAATTTTTCAGCAAATTACCAAGAATCACCTATCAAATTTTAATAGATGACACATTTATCCTTCCTTTAGTATCCATTTTCGTTGAGAAGTGGTACTAATTAGAAAGGTTCACCTTAAGATATGGTACAAAACTTAAATAAAATAAATAATTAAGGTGTGCTTCCATAAAAAAAACACATTTTTACCTAATATTTTGCTCTGGTACGGAACCCTTCGTGAACTCGCACTTGGCCGATTTTTTTTATTTGATTACTGTTATTAAGTAATTAAGGGAGGAGACCTAATGCTAGACACTGAACTAATAGATGACACTTACGAAAAAAATACCATAAAAATAAGAATTACTCTACTTATTTCTCAACACTGTAAATTTTATAAGCTTCTCAAGCTATCTGTTGATGTGACAAAATATATAAGGGACGCCTTCGGGAACAAAATTTTAAAATGAGATCAGTTTTCGTAAACAATGTGACCGCGTTGACACGCGCTCGGCAATTTCTTAGCAAATAGGTTAAGGTTAATTTTGCACGTAAGTTTTGAATACATTTATTTGATTTTTGTGAATTCTATTGATTTCATTGGATTAATGGTCATGTTGTAAACACTAATTAATGTTTATTTATGATTTTTTATCCATTTTCCCTAACAATATAAAGGGTGTCTACTATTAGTTCTTGAAAATGTAAAAAAACCTAATAGATGACATGGATCTTATCTTTTAGTTTTGCAATACATATCGACGGTTAAAAGGAAGTAGAGTATAAGCGCCAAAAAGTAAAAATATGTTCAGGAGAGTCGTTTAAAGTTTTGAGTTTAAGAAAAACTGACGTATCTCTGTTATTTATTGACGTATCGTGATAATTTAAACAGTTATAAAATGATAAAAATTAGCCTCTTACCGGTATTGTTAGTTTTAATGATTTGGTGCTATTTAAAGTGTTTTTGTCGCTTATAACAATTACTTTAAAATTGTGAATGAGGTAATATGGCATAAGAGACAAATGACAAAAAAAATGTTAGAGGATAAGAAGCCTAAACAACATTCTGATTTCTTATACCGCAAAGTAAAAGGGTATAAGAGACTAGACGATTCAGTAAGTGTTATAGGAAAAGAAGGATAACGTACTTTTTACAGGTCGTGTTATGGTCGTTTATTAGTTAATAGAACACAAGTAACAGTAGACTTTCACAAAAACTAGAATTATAAGAATTAAGTGACACACATGTGACTCACAATGTCGTTTGAAAGTGAAGGAAAAGAAGAATAATCAACATCTGGCGACTGGCATTGCGCGAGTCTATGGAAATATGGTTGAAAAAGGTTTTAGGGTATAACCGACAGAGTAATATGAAAAAAACTTTGGATATAGGGTACAAGCGCCAAAGCTATGACCAATTACGAAATGGAAGAAGGCTATAAACGATGTTTTTAATTTTTGTGAGAATTGCTTAAAAGATATAAGCAGCCAAAAGCTGTAGACAATTTTTTTTTGCAGGGGTACAGGCACCTTTACAGACAAACTGACCTGAATTTTTGTCGGTTTAAAAAAATACTACTAGGAAATTGCTTTTTTTTTGCTAGGGCATAAACGCCAAAAAAAAAACTCATCGTAGAGCTATGAGAGTGAGCGCATTCGAAAGAGCGAGAAATTTTAAGTAAGATGGCATTTAAAACTCATTTTTGACAAAAATGTCGCTTACACTTCCTTTTAACCGTCGATATACTAAAGATATTTTGTAGTTTATCCTACTGTAAATATCATCACTATTCTCAAAAAATATAATTCTATTAACAAACTAACAACTTAGAACTACTGTACCGAAAAATGGACATGGTGTCTAATATTAGACCTTGTACTGGTCTAAAAATCGATTGCTTTAGTTTTTTAGCAGTAAAAAGAAGAAAAAGGAGAGCTGAGAAAAGAAAGAAGAAAAAAGAAGAGGCAAGAGAAGCATGGAGACTAAAGACTGAAAATAAATTTGCTAGGAAAAAAATATGAAAAATAAAAATAAAAGGAAAGATAGTCTCAGCATGGAAGAAGAATGGATAGAATCTGGAGACAACGTGGATAATATGCATGTAGTGACTATGATGAAGTAAATGAAATCTTTTAAAAACCGGCAAATAAAGACCTAATAATATGAAAAATGTAAAATGTAATTTAATGTTCTATGTCAACTATTAGTTCATAATGGTACTCGTATCTACTATTAGTGATGTTCGTTTATTGAGATGTCATCTATTAGTTGTTTTGACTAAGTTTACAAAAATACCAATAATATTTTATTTTATTGTTTTGTCAGACAATAATTATAATAGTTTTATTTTGTAGGAGTTACTGAAGACATGGAAGAAGTTATCAATCCTTTAGATTCATAAATATGTATTTTATAACATTCAAATGTTTCATGTTTCCTTAAAGTATCTGTCATTAGGTCTCTTCCCTTAACTAATTAATATTCATCTCTGAGTGCGACAGATAGACACTAAAGTAAGTTTTTCTGTTTGTATCCTTACCTAACGTATTCAACTAGGCCTAGTTCTACTCGAACAAACGAATGTGAAATAACCGCAATTAACACCAATTATTATGTATATTATGTAAGATCGTATCGATGAAAATTACGAGAATCAAGATATCATAGAATATTCTGCCGCAATAACATGAATAGTTTATACTTTCCGATAACCACCTACAACCATTGAAACCGTACTCTATGATATATAAATTATTATAATAATTTTGTTGAACATACAACTTACTTACTTACTTACTTACTTACTGCGGCGCAGCGACCCAAATTGAGTCTTGGCCTCTGACACAAGCACACGCCACTTCTTTCGATCCTGTGCAACATCTTGCCATGATTCGGCTCGTAACGCCTTCAGGTCCTTTTCTACCTCATCCCTCCAACGGTATCTGGGACGGCCTACCGGTCGTTTGCCAGTCACTTGCCCCACATACGCTTTTTTTGCCGCTCGGTCATCATTCATTCTTTCTACGTGACCGAGCCAGCGGATTCGGTGAGATTTGTATTCCCCGATGATATTGGGCGTTGCAACAAGGTCTTCAATCTCGAGGTTTTTCCGTGGCCTCCAACTGCCGTCCTCATCCCTCGTCGGGCCGAGGATCTTGCGCATTATTTTTCTTTCAGCTACTAACAGCTTTGTTTCCTCCTTTTGAGTTAGAGTCAGAGTTGTTGAACATACAAAGTTATTTTTTTTTGTAGTCAGCAAAAGGCAAGCCACGTGGATGCTTAAATTAATGTTACATAAAATAACCCTATCAAAAGATTTTTTCGTGAACGTTGAATGAGAGCAAGAAAACAAATATCGCTTTAAACAAAAATTAGAGTTAAGAAAATTAAAGTGCTAAAAAGCAAATCTTATAAAATTGCGTTTACTCACGGCCTCATAATTTACAAAAGATTTTTTCGTGAACGTTGAATGAGAGCAAGAAAACAAATATCGCTTTAAACAAAAATTAGAGTTAAGAAAATTAAAGTGCTAAAAAGCAAATCTTATAAAATTGCGTTTACTCACGGCCTCATAATTTACGCTTATTAAAAAATCCTTTGATTTTCGTAAAATATTCGCTGTCAGTGAGCTTTTCTAATAAAGTGTTTCAGGATCATAAAGGAAAACAGAAAAAAGGGATCGCATATCCGAGAGGGAAAAAATTCTGGGTCGTCCATTAATTTAGTAGGCATTTCGGCGGACCTTCGCAGCCACCTTTTGTTTAGCTTTCATTACTGTAGCTCTAATCTTAATTGTTAATCCCGGGCTTTATATTTTTTGAGGGCGCTTGCGTTTCGAGGGTTAACGGTCGCCTAAAAATGAGCTTCGGGAGAATTGATACAGATACCAAATAGAGCACTCGTTTGGCAAATAGAAAAATGTAATCCTTTTTCATTTTAATCTGCACGTCGCCGCGCTAAATTTTGTAGCTGATTTGGAAATTCTTTTTAACACACAAAAATCATATTATGTCAAAACAACTTTGTAACATATTTCCTCTTCTTTTTCATTTTCCTATTGGTAGCTCAACCCGGGGGTCGCAGGTTCCAATCCCGCCGACTGAACAAAAAGTTTTAATACTAGATGACACTCGCAACTCCGTTGCGCCAAAACTCGATTAGCGCACGGGAACCGCATATTTTTTCGGGATAAAAAGTATCCTATGTCCTTTCTCAGGACTGAAATTAGCACCATACCAAATTTCAGCAAAATCGGTTCAGCGGTTTGGGCGTGAAGAGGTAACAGACAGACAGACAGACAGACAGACAGACAGACGGACGGACAGACGGACAGACGGACAGACGGACATCCCATATCTTCAGCAAAATCGGTTCAGAGGTTGGGGCGTGAACACTGAACAGGTATTTGGATTAAGATAATAATTCTTCAAGGCTTTAATCCTTCGATCGGGGATTCTTGGAAATGCTATTGTATTCTATTGGTACTCGTATGGGGCTTGAAGGATTGATATCGACTCCTAGTCTTCAATGAACAAGTCTCGAAGAAGCAAACTAATTAAATTGCAAGCTACAATTACCGGCTATGTGCTCGTGTGATAACAAGCATAGTTGAGTTCCAGGATAGGACACGTAATTAACAGGTAGCTCTAGTGGAAATGCCTTACGCAATGGGACCAATTAGGAGTGTGCCTGGTATTATAGACTGGTTAGGTAGTAATGATAGGAAGGGAAACAGGGGTTAATTTAAGACAAATGCCATTAATATGGCATGGACTTGATGATATGGGGCTTTGTTGCGTTTGTTCTGGGTATATAACTAGGATGCTTTTTGTATAGCACTGGCTAGTCCGCTAGTATAATCATAATTTATCTTATTGTGTCGGAAAATGTTTTCATATTGCAAAAGGTAAATCGATACTGTTAAATTAAAATGTGTGTTTATCTTATTACATTGCAATCGTTTAAAATTTTAATGAAATATGTTAAGATATATATTATATTGGGTCCTGGTAAGGACTAAGGACACATAAGAATAGTTCTTTTAACACAAAATATTCTAAAGTTTGGACACTTGGAGTTTACGCAATAACAAAACTAAATTAAAATATATTTAGTGATGAAATACCATAGTTGTTACTAGCTTATGTTAATATTCATTTTAATGCAATATTTCTGTTAATAAAAAGTTTGTTTCCAACTTTATAACGGTAAGTTAAAACTTTTAGTTATCTAGACAGTGAAACCCAGAGTTTAAATCTCATCAAAACTTGGTCGAGTCTCGGCTAGATCAGATTAGTCAGTCAAGAAACTATTTATGTTATTATCTATATTACTGTTAATAATTAGCGTTTTGAAGTTATGCTTTAAGGTGACGCCGCGATAAAGTAAAAAATCGTGTTGGATATATTTTAGAATAGAAAACAAGCAATGGAACAGCAAAAAATGGAGGGCGTAAGCGACAAAATGTCTTTGTCGCGTAATCTTAAAACCACAAAATATACATTTCATTTTTAAAGCTATAGGCAAATTAAAGTGTATGCTTGAACCAATCTATGTACAAATTTTAGAAGCCTAAATCACTCTCCTCTGTTGGCAAAATTGGAATCCCTTTTTTTACAGAGGTCTTTTTGATTGTTTATTCTGCGTTATAAAAGTTGACCAATCATGTTAACTGTTATATGTAATTGCTATGGATAACTCAAAGACAAAGACAATAATTCATGATGAATACTGACAATGAACTTTAATTTCTTAGCTTTAGTCATTGCTGAGAAAAATCGATATCACTACACCCAAATTAACAAGTCGCTTTAAGTACCGTCTTATAGCGGCCGTAATAGTGCGGGGTAAGAACAATCATAATATTATTCTTTCATAAATAAGACATTACGAGACCTAGTTGTAGTCCATAACTTGTAACACTATCAAGTACTCAAAAGTAGGTTATTTCAGCTCATGTTACCAAAGTAATAATTGTTTTTGAACTTGTGACATGTATTAATAATTCCTCACAAATTTAACTTCCCAGTTGTCTCTGAGTTTGTATATATATAATTTGTAGCGGGGCGCGGTGTCAGGCTCGCTCCGGTGTAATCTTCTTAGGTAAATTAAATTGCGACTATAGCGCGGCTTCACAATATGAGCAGCTATTGAAAATAAACCTAGTCATTTAGTGTTTGATTTCAAGCATAGATTATTCGTGGATTAGAATTAAGGCTTTTTTTTAAAGAAAAGAACCAAAGAAGAAGAGAAGACTCTTCCGTGGTGTCGATCAGCTATTAAAATGTTTGCTACACTATATAAGATATTTTTTTATAAATGGAAATCGGCTTATTGCAGCTCCTGCGTCACTAAGATCAACAGCGGTAAAAGCCACGAAAACCGTTTCAAATGACCCCAAAAAGCCCGAGAAATAAGGTAAAACTGTTTTGGAACCCGCAACATAGTTAATCAGGTGAAAAAGGAATAGCAGATATTCCAATATCCCATCCTAAGCAAAGTAGTAGGTAGTTAAATGTTAACCTAGATTATACCAAGTAATACATTGAATTACTATAGTGCTCTCAGCCTATCTTGTCTCTAGCGTTTATTCACCCTACCGCTACCATGTTTCAAAAAACCTTGACGTAATTTATCGTTTTCTATCAAATCACGACAGAAAGCGAAGCGACAGAAGCTCCATAATACCTCATCCAAATACGTAGTGTCGTAACTGAGAAATTAGGAATTTCTGAAGTTGGATTTCCTTAATTACGATATTGTCAGCAAATTCATGTTATTTTTATTACAATAAGAATTGATATTTTTCTGAAAAAATCGGTATTCAATTTTTTTTAATAAATATTAGGTTTCTCTTAGTTTTGTACATGTTAAATAACCATTGTTTAAGGTCTACCTTCCGTGAATCAATATCTATATTGATTCAAGTATAAACATAGTTTAAAGAAGCGAATTCTGCTGTCACCAAATAAAAAGCTGACATAGAATATAATATTATAAGTAATAATAATTACTTATATTATTTTTACTCTAAAACATGAGTTGCTTATAGCATGATTTAATTGATAATAATAAAAAAAAAATTAAAAAATAAGTAATTTAAAATAAATGATATTATAATATTATTAGTAGCTTCATAATTTCTACGAAAAATATTTCGTGCGAAAAAAAGGTTCGTGATACATGGCGGGGTCACGCTTCCTTCTGCTTCCTCTACCACGAAACTCGCTGTCATTTGAATTAAGAAACTTTTTGACAATTGTGTCATACAAACGATGCGATAGATATCGCTACATCTGTAAAATTAGAATACAATGGTAGGCGAGATGCCGATAACAGCTAGAGACTGGACTCAGCGTTTGAACCATAGATGATACCCGCAACAGCTCCGTTGCGCAAAAATGTGTTTATTGCGTAGAAACCGTAAATTTTTCGTAAAACTATCGTATGTCCTTTCCCGGGACTCAAACTATATCCATATCAGTTCGCGAATTACTACAATGGGGATTGTCCATTTTTTTTAAATTTTGCTCATTACAAAAACATTTCGAGGAATAAGGTCAGTGATCGTTTTTCTGTATATAAAAGAAAAAAATACCCATTAGTTACTTATATTTTTGAACAAATATGTTTAACCTTAGTTTGACCTTCAATGGCGTTAAATCTATATATATAAAAGAAAGTCGTGTTAGTTACTTCACTTATAACTCAAGAACGGCTGAACCGATTTAGCTGAAAATTGGCAGGGAGGTAGTTTAGAGCCAGGAGAAGGACATAGGATACATTTTGTTTCGGAAAAATGTACGGTTACTGCACAATATACTTTTATGATTTGCGCGTAAACTATTCAATCGATTTTGATGAATTTTGGTATGGAGATATTTTGAGTCTCGGGAAAGGACAAGGGATACTTTTTGTCCCGGAAAATGTACGGTTCCCGCCCAATAAACTTTTATCTCAAGAACGGATGAACCGATTTGGCTGAAAATTGGTGGAGAGGTAGCATGGAACCAGGAATAGGACATAGGATACATTTTGTCCCGGAAAAATGTACGGTTACTGCACAATATACTTTTATTATTTGCGCGTAAACTATTTAATCGATTTTGATGAATTTTGGTATGGATATACTTTGAGTCTCGGGAAAGGACAAGGGATACTTTTTGTCCCGGAAAATGTACGGTTCCCGCCCAATAAACTTTTATCTCAAGAACGGATGAACCGATTTGGCTGAAAATTGGTGGAGAGGTAGCTTAGAACCAGGAAAAGGACATAGGATACATTTTGTCCAGGAAAAATGTACGGTTACTGCACAATATACTTTTATGATTTGCGCGTAAACTATTCAATCAATTTTGATGAATTTTGGTATGGAGATACTTTGAGTCTCGGGAAAGGACAAGGGATACTTTTAATCCCGGAAAAAGTATGGTTCCCGCACAATAAGCTTTTATGATTTTCGCCTAAACTATTCAGTCTATTTTTATGAAATTCGGTATGGAGATACTTTGTGTCTCGGGAAAGGACAAGGTATAATAAGGACAATACTTTTTGTCCCGGAAAATGTACGCTTCCTGCACAATAAACTTTTATAATTTTCGCTTAAACTATTTATTAATCTATTTTGATGAAATTTGGCATGAAGGTACTAATTTTAATCTATTGTTTTCTTAATTATACCAATTCGGATTAAATAATCATCGTTAAGACAGGACAACGTCTGTCGGGTCAGCTAGTATATATATAAAAGAAAGTGGTGTTAGTTACACTACTTATAACTCAAGAACGGATAAACCGATTTGGCTGAAAATTGGTGGACAGGTAGCTTAGAACCAGGAAAAGGACATAGGATACATTTTGTCCCGGAAAAATGTACGGTTACTGCACAATATACATTTATGATTTGCGCGTAAAATATTCAATCGATTTTTATGAATTTTGGTATGGAGATACTTTGACTCTCGGGAAAGGACATGGGTTACTTTTGGTCCCGGAAAATGAACGGTTCCCGCACAATAAACTTTTCTATTTCAGTCTATTTTTATTAAATTCGGTATGGAGATACTTTGAGTCTCGGGAAAGGACAAGGGATACTTTTAGTCCCGGAAAATGTACGGTTCCTGCACAATAAACTTTTATGATTTTCGCTTAAACTATTTATATCTATTTTGATTAAATTTGGCATGAAGATACTAATTTTAATCTATTGTTTTCTTAATTATACCAATTATTATTCGAATTAATTAATCATCGTTAAGACAGGACAACGTCTGTCGGGTCAGCTAGTTAGCAATAAATTCGACCAACATTACGTTTCGAACTTTTGGTAAGCTTTTCGTATGAGCTTTCACATAATGAGAACTTGTATTTGACGAACCAGCCATTATAAATAAGATTCGAAGGAAAAAAATCATTCTGCAGAGGTCAATGGGGATTGTCCATTTTTTTTTAATTTTGCTCATTACAAAAACATTTCGAGGAATAAGGTCAGTGATCGTTTTTCTGTATATAAACGAAAAAAATACCCATTAGTTACTTATATTTTTGAACAAATATGTTTAACCTTAGTTTGACCTTCAATGGCGTTAAATTAGCAATAAATTCGACCAACATTACGTTTCGAACTTTTGGTAAGCTTTTCGTATCAGCTTTCACATAATGAGAACTTGTATTTGACGAACCAGCCATTATAAATAAGATTCAAAGGAAAAAAAACATTCTGCAGAGGTCAATTGGCCGCCGATGATGACGTCAGAGCGAAACTTTAAAAATTTATTGAGAAAAAACTAGCCAATGAATTTCAAAATTATTGAATTTATATTCTTAAAATACCCTATTTTAACGAAAAAAAATATAAAAAGTACATGTAATTTTTTTTGGACAATGCCCATTGGCCGCCGATGATGACGTCAGAGCGAAACTTTAAAAATTTATTGAGAAAAAACTAGCCAATGAATTTCAAAATTATTGAATTTATATTCTTAAAATACCCTATTTTAACGAAAAAAAATATAAAAAGTACATGTAATTTTTTTTGGACAATGCCCATTTACAGCTCATTTACACTTAAATAAAATAATATACTGTACAGCCATCGGTTAGAACATTTACTTTTCATAAAAGTGGCTTACCAAAATTCTTAACGACGAAATGTTTTTCTAAGGACCGAACACTTAAAAAGAATACTCAAATTATGTTTAGAATCATTAACTTTTATTATAATATAAAATATTTTATACTTCACCGACACTCGTAAATGTTTCTGATGTTTCTCGTTAAAAACCGAATAATTTCTCAAACGTCTTTGCGGGATAAACGGTGCTTTATTTATAATATTATTCGAACTGCAACATTTTCAGTTCGAGATTGCATCGAGATTGCACTGCAGGTGGACGGGTCTGAGATTGCGAAATTTTTATACATCTCGTTTCAATTTCCTTAGATGCGATCTAAGATTAGATGTGGCATCGAGCTACCTTTGACGTGGGGGAATGTTATGAAACGATTGCAGCCGCATTTCAATTTATTGGAGTGTAGAAATATAATCTTCTTCCCTATTGATGGGTCCAATCGTGTGTAAATTTTATTCAAATGAATTCAATTTTCGTGGAATCGATTATGCATTTCGAGTGGAGAGGAAATGTTTTTGCCTGGCGCATCGTATATTGTGTGTTATACTGAGTAAATTGGCCTACCTAATTGATAACAATGTACATACAAACAAAATTCTAATTGTAGATACATTTTGAAATACTTATTATTTTAAGGCTGTAAATATATTCAGTATCAAAATATAACAAAGGTCCGTTGCATCATTTTAACATTACATAACACATTATGACATTAATGATGCAACAAATTGAAAACTTGCAAATCATTAAGCTGCCTTCATCAAAAAAAGATACACAGCAAATAATTAGGTTGGCGGTTTCTTCGGCACCGAAGTTGGGTGTAACGTGAAATAGTTCACGCTAATGAACGGCAACTATCCACGCGCCACAGAAACTTCACCGTCAATTGGATTTAGGGCTTCTCCTTCGAATTTTTCATCAAAAAGTGACATCCTTCCTTTGGTCTAATCAAATTGGTCATTTTTTTAATTCGCAATAAATGGTCAAAAGTGGTGAAAAAAGCCTTTAGCTTTGTTTAATTTGGTTGTTATTTGATCGTAAGTTGATTATTGTAAACTCTTTTTTGTAACGGAGGTGACACAATCACTATAGCCACTTAAATAGAGAATAAAAAGTATTCGCAATAGAGAATATTAGGAATAAAAATAACATTTACGGCAAAATATTAGGCTAATATAACGCGAAAATATATGTGTTCTATATCTTCAGATCTATCCATCTTTCTAACCACGTTAGAGGCTTAGCTTTGTTATTTTTCATTTTATGAGAACAGGTATTTGACTCCATGGATTATAAATTTATAAAAAAATCGGTTGTCTGTAAAGTCGGTTTACTGACGATAGTTGAACGTGACAACGTCATAGCCTTAACCCTTAGTTCCGACAGATTTATAAATATTTATAATGAGTAAAATAAACTATTCGCAATACAAAACGCTACGTAAATTCGTGAAATCCAGTAAAATCTTCGAATAAAGCACAAGTCAAACCTTGACACGTAGAAAATAGAGCACAATTTTGAATAACCGAAATAATAGTAATAGCTCACAGATTGTTTATTTATTTTTCATTCAGAGTGTGGTCAATGTATTAAAGGTCATAACTAACCAAACTTCTTCATACAAAAGTATTCTCTAAGTCATCGGAATACGTAATACAACCGAAACAAAGAGCGCGGCCCAGGTGAGCCTTACTGAGAGCTGTCAGCGAGGTAACACCGCATGAACTGTCATGTTTTTCGGGCGCGCACCCCATATCGAATTATAAGACGTTATCACGTCAAAAAATATAGATTTATTTATACGAAAACCTGTATCGGGTTCTACTACTATTACTATTAGCCCGCAAACGGCTCTCAATGTTAGTTTTTTTTAGTGCAACGCGCACAGTGGTAAACGATGAGACGCCTGAAAAATAAGATAATAATCATTAGTTTGCACGGTGACTGCACGCTAAATTTAAAGTAGAAACCTTTAATATAAGCGGACCTCATTCTTAATTTGTGTAATAAGATTTAATCTTATTCATTCAAACGAAATTGAGTGTTATTAAACGATAAGTGGTGGCTTCGTGTTTAAACAAAGTTTAAATGAAAATCCTGAAAATGATAGCTAAAAATATTCCCTTTTTAGCTTTTTACAATACTTTAGTTTGGAATTGATTGTCATAATTAAGTGTTTTGTGAATTTAAAGTTAAAAAACCTTTATCAGGTAGGTAAATAAACTTAAAAATATTGTAAATGTTCCATGAAAAATAGAAACTAGAACACGTGAAAAAGAAAAAAACGGTCAACGTTAACAGAGTCGAAGCGTTTTTTTGTTAATTGGGAACGATAAAAACTATCAGCTGACAATTGTACACAATCTCTAAAAGCCACGTTCAGCACAAAGTGACGTTTATGGGCGATAGGTCACCGCTAACGACCTAAACACAACACCATGAGACGCTGCATTTGTTTCTGCAAATGATCGCCCCGCTCCCGGGTACCATTGTTTAGTATTTATTGGGTTATTCCTGCATATTTTTAACTCGCTTTTATTAGCTTAGGCTGCATGTATTATATTACGTAACTGAATCCTTGAGCACGACTTTTAGCTATATCTAGTACCTAGGAGTAGGTACTCTAATAAATTCGAAATTTTCCATACGTATTAAGAGCCAATGACAATGAAACAATTTGTTTTTTTTGTTATTAAAAAAAAGTGCTCTTTAGTTTTTTTCAAAGTATTATCAGTGCATACTCCGTTGGCTTTTTTGTAAGAATGATTTGAATTTTACTCTGGATGAGATTCGGCACAAACAAATTATAGTACATGTTGTATTTCTTATAATATTACGTACCATAAACTTATCAAGCGATTCGACACTCTATGAAAGTTAATATTACAATACTTGCTTAAGTAAAAAACGCAGTAATACTTTTAAGAAAAATATAATATATGACAGAAAAAGCGTATTCTTATAGCTATTTTTTTCCTCTCATGGCTACTGATAAATTGCTGAGAAGTCCTTATAGACTTAACTTGGTATCTTAATTAATAAGAGCGATATCTAATCGGAAAGAGCCCAGACACAAAAAGTGAGACGTGTCTGCAAAAAATTGATATGAGACTTATTCAATTTTCGGTCATATGAAATAGAATCTAGTGGGTCCTTGAGTACCGTCTGGCAACTTCCAACTCGGATGAATCGTATGAGATTCTTCACGAAAATCGATTTTTCCACTTGGATGAAATTTCACAATATTAAATTTAACAGAAATTAAAAATATATATAATACTAGCTGTCCCGGCAAACGTTGCTTTGTCATAATGTAAATATTTCGCCCATATTATTTTATTGAAGTGACTAAATAAGTATGTCGCCATGGCAACGTCGATCGCTATACCGTCGCACAAACTTGATGGTCGTCGTCAGTCTCGAGTTATAATAATTTACTATTAATTATTATTGAACAAATGCACTTATTAATATAAAAAGTACTTAGTAGCCGATTCTCAGACCTACTGAATATGCATATAAAATTTGGTAAAAAACAGTAAAGCCGTTTCGGAGGAGTACTTTAACTAACATTGTGGCACGAGAATTTTATATATAAGATTGTGTTTAGAGTATAAGTAAACTTTACAACATGACGCACTCTATTTGGAGAAAAGATAATATATTATATTATCAAAAGTTTGAACTTAAATAAAAATAATTAACAAAATTATTTGAGCTTCAAATTAGAAGCCAATAAAAACTTTGACATAGTTTGAACAAGAATAGTAGAATGCCGATCGTGGCTGCCAGTAGTAGTTCACCTCGCTCGAATTACACCAACTTTCTCTTTGTCACACGAAATTTTTCAACTTTACAGAATTCCCAAGTTTTCACCGCTGTTTGACCTTGTTTCATGCAAATGTTTTAGCTGCAAACAATTTCTGTAGTAAATTCAATAGAAAATCTTTTTAATGGTAGCAACTACCTATCCCAGCCATTGAAGCATAGAATATACTTATATTTTATAATACTTATAAAAATATTGAAACAGCGAAGCAACATATTGAAAAACATAATATTATATGACAGACACAGACTTCGAATAGTTATAATATTATGTTGCATAAAATATTTTTATTAATAAGAGGGTCATTGAATTTTAATCCCACATTTTAAATAAAACCATCCGAAATGAAATATCAAATATTCATTCTAAATGCCAAATTCTGTACAATATACCGTATATTGTACAGAATTCGAAATAACCCCTGAATATTCATCTATGTTAACAGAAAAACAAACGCAGCACCTAATAGACCAGATTTAGCACCGACGAATAATAGATTTTTTTTTCTGTCCCGCTCGCGAGCGCAGCAACCTAATAAAAAGAGAATGGCCCAGAGGCGAATGGAGGCCTCGTCCATGTCAAAATTTCAGTAATAGAATAAAGAACCGGCAAAGCGTGAAGCGCTGTTGCGTGGCCAAATGAATTCACGTCACATAGGTATAAACTACGCTAAATAAACTTTAAAAAATATAGCTCTATGTCAAATAAAATTTATTGTTTTTCGAAAAAATCAAGTCAAGATTTTTTGCTACCATTTCGGTTTTTAGGTGCCTGAACGTATTCACATAATTAAGTACCTAGTAGTTTATAATATTATTGTCAAATTAATTAACTTTAGCATACCTTATAATTTTTAGGGTTCCGTACCTCAAAAGGAAAAAACGGAACCCTTATAGGATCACTTTGTTGTCCGTCTGTCCGTCTGTCAAGACCCTTTTTCTCAGGAACGCGTGGAGGTATGAAGCTGAAATTTATATCAATTACTCAGGTCTACTGTCCCTTGAAGCTGTGAAAAAATCAAACTTCTAAGCCAACGCAATCAAAAGATACAGCCGTTTATGCCGCAAATTTTCGACACTTGCAAGGGAATCAAAACCTACAGGGTGCTTCCCGTGAACTCAGAATCTTGAAATTTGGTACGAAGCAACGTCTTATAGCATAGATAAAGGAAAAATTACGAAAACCATAAATTTTTAGTTACATCACATAATATTTTTTTTTTTATAATTTTAAACTTACTACCCATTTCCTCATAAACGCGTAGAGGTATTAAATTGAAATTCATACCAAATACTCAGGTCTATAATACCTTTAAGCTGTAAGCAGGTTTGTACGGAACCCTCGGTGCGCGAGTCCGACTCGCACTTGGCCGGTTTTTCTATTTCAAATCAGATCAGAGATTGTCAATATGATAAAGGATTTTCTTGTTTTATTAAAGATCTAAATCCTCTCTGTGGTCCACATTAAAGCGATTAAAGTCACTACAGTCAACTAGCATCCGGTAATACACATTCGGGTTTATCGCCGTGAAGGTTTTATGGAGTAGTTTGCGGGCCCATCACGCCCTAAATAATTTGTTTATTCATACAAACATAATATTTGGACCCCATTTGACGTAATAAAACATTCACACATATCATCGTGAGGAACTCGGGTATAAATCCTAAAAGGGTGTCGTGTAATCGGCTTATAAATTCGCGAAATTAAATGGAAAAGGTCACTGGTCCCTTTTACTTAACGTAATCAATAAACTGACACATCTATGAAAATCATATTTTGTATTTTAACCTTAGATTCAGGGTCTGTACAATAACTTTTCGTACGTTCTAAAGAAAGTGCTGTCGTAAGATGTAGGTCAGACTTTAATAAATAAAAACCATTACGGTATCTGAAGAACTAGTAACATAAGAGAAGCAGAGAGTGAGAGAAGTGACTTAATAACGTAATAAACTACCCTGTATGTTGATGGTTACTTACAAGTTGCAACTTACCTAGTAAAATATATGTATAAGATAAGAAGAAGAATTTGTACTTTATGTAAAAAAAAATATCTACTTGTTATTTCGCTGTCCTGACTGTATCTGTTATAATATATTAAATGCTTTATTTTTCCAGAAAAAAGTCGTTCGAATAAAATAGCAATTGGGAAAATAAGCAATTATTGTAGGAATTAATTGCTCTTCAGTTCTCTTCAAGAGTAAATCAATTTGTTAGTCAGATAATCCGGTACTTTTCCTGACAAACGATTAAAAGCGATTGTATAAGTACGCGCACGTTAAAATATTTTACCGTGAAAATGTAGGTGAAGTGTTAATAAGTTGTCACACGAAATGGAACTGAAGTGTTTATACCAACACTTCAGTTCCATTTCATGTGACAATACATTATGGTGCTGCCTCACCTTGTAATTTTTCACCATTCGCTTGAAATGTAACTAGATTCGTTTTTGAGATTTTTACCGGTGATCAAAACTAAACAAGTTTTTATATAGTTACTCTTATTTCCGGTGTCTGGTATAACAGATGAAAAAGTAAATAATAATCAAATAGTAAAGTACTCTAGAACCTATGTTGCGTAATCGCATACGCGCTTGTATAACTGTAGTCTATTTAATCAGACGTAAAGGGGTCTTATAAATAACAGCCAGTAAACAGCATTGAACTAGCAAGGAAATACTTCTAATTGGTTTCTTAAGAACACTTCAGCATCTTTTATAGAAACATTGTTAACTCTGCTGGCTCACGATACGACTGATTGGGGGAGGTAAGCCAACAAAGAAAAAAGCTCATTTGATTCCCTATACAATTCCCCCAGTTCGTTTCTCAGAAGATCACTAATTAAGTCCTTCTACTTAAATATCACGCGCAGAAAGTTGCAGATGAAATAAATATTTATTGCTAAAATAAGCAAGAATAGCTATTAGGGCTCTCGCTGACTTAAAACATGCTACAGGGTTATATTATGATGTCAAATGAATATGCATGCAATAAACAAATATTTTGTGTTGAATTGAATGTCTAAAGACTACCGTGTTTCAATAATTATGAAAGGGCTGTTATAGTATCTGATTTAGTTTTAGCGGCAATATAAATATTTTTCAACTGCTCAAATACATTTTAAAGATTTTCAAATCTACTTAGAGGTAAAATTTTGTGTAAACAGGACAAAAATATAAAATGTTTGTAGCCTAAACTGAACTGAACTTACAGGTTATCAATACAAAATTGACGGCAACGTCTATCTTATAATACGAGTATAAACATGAGTTTCAGAAAAGACCAACGGATAGACCAGTGGTCATAGGTCAACCTAGTTAAATAACCGCATTCTTCCCTGAGAATCCATTCAAACGCATCTAATTTAAATAAACCAGTAAGTATACAGTTGAAATTTATTCCAAAGTATTATTAGTTGGGCGTTGATGCCCGGGCCATGTTTCCCTTTTCAGTCCACAAAGGCGCCACTCGGTTGTAAAAACTTGTCAACTGCAGGCGACTTTGATCCCAGCTACTTATTGTTAATGATTCCGTGAACAAAGGATCACGAGATAAAGGTGTTTTGAATCAAATAGTTCTGATGGAAATGGATGTTTATTTTATTTATTTTTATTTATTTATTTACCATTTAAAACAATACACATTACAAAACATTACAGTATATCACCGAGAAACCACGAAGGTTTATAAAGATGATATTATAAGTTAACACCAAATAATTTAAAACTTAAATAAACCGTTAAGGGGATAATGATATTATTACATAATATTATAATTTTTAACAAGCTACATACGAAAATTGGCAGTTGCTTATATAGTTTGTTAACACAATATTAGTATAAGTAAATACAATTTAAAATCAATTGTCTAGTTAAGGTACTGTAGGAGCTAAGAAATTATATTTTTATCACTATGTTGTTTAATATTACCAAAGTGATTTCTTAATTTAGCCTTGATATTGTTTGGTTCTAAGGAATCTCGCAGCGCAGGAGGTAAGTCATTGATAAGTCGAGGCACTAGGTACTGCGTGGTTCGCTTGCCATAGACATTATTCGCACTTATCGTAAACAACCTATTCTGCGTGATAGCTCGGGTGTGTACGGGGTGATCTATTTTGATCTTTAGAGATTCATTTAAAAAATTTTCTTTAAGAAGCAAATATTGTATTTGATGATATACTGGGATTATTTGACAGTAATTAAATAGTTTATACTCGTTGTTACTAAATTGGCGCTTAATAGTTGGCGGGACAATAGCTTTCAAAATGTTTAATTGTAATTTGTAAATTTTATCTAAGTAAGTCTTGTATGTCCGTCCGTAGCTGGTAAGGCCATATTGAATATACGATTCTGCCAGTGCAAAATAAAGCATTCTCTTAATTTTAAAAGGGATTTTATTTTTAAGAACTGTCAAGTTTGCGAGGAATTGTCGGAGTTTATTGCAAACACGATCAATTTGTTGGTTCCAGTTAAACCTTGTATCTATTACTAGACCAAGATATGTTTGTTCTTGGACTATCTCAATAGGGGAACATTTACACACTGTACTTGATGAGTGTAGGCAGTCATGATTATGAAATATAAGATTACCGACATCATGGGAATGCTTGTTATAAGGTGATTTAATTAAAAGTAGTTTTGTTTTGCTCCCATTGATGACCAAGCCGGCATCGTGACACCATTTGAGAAGAGCGTTAAAGTCTTGTTGCAGAAGGGTTTTTTGCTGTTTGAGGGTCTTCTAGTGCAATAACAAGGCAGGTATCATCTGCAAATTGGTAACAGGTGCAGTGTTTGATACAACTGCCCATGTTATTGACGTAGGTCAAGAAATACAATGGCCCCAAAACAGAACCCTGGGCCGTGCCTTCTGTCACTTTTATTGGGTCGCTATGGGTGTTATCAATTTTTACTGAGAAGGTGCGGTTTTTCAGGTAGTTTTTGCACCATTATAGTAGGGGCCCACGTATGCCCGACTTTTCCAATTTATCAGCAAGCTTGTTGTGTGACAGTGTGTCAAAGGCACGAGTAAAATCAATAAAAAGCACAAAAACTTGTCTTTTCATGTTCAAGTGACCATTTACTTCATCAGTAAATTTAGACAAGAGTTCGGAAGTACTCTTTCCGGCTTGAAAACCAAATTGATTTTTATTTATCACTCCATGATTTTTATAAAATGTATGTATTTGGTCACATATGTGTTTCTCTACAATTTTATCAATAGTAGATAACAGTGTAATGGGGCGGTAATTTTCATTACAACTTGGCAACAAACATTTTTGTAGGTTTATAAAGGAGTAAAGGCTTGGCCGGTTGTATACTTTAAATCCAACGAGAAAAATACTTTTACAATTTTAAAATATTTGGTCTGAATTTAAATAAGCAATTAAAATTAAGTTAATGCAGTTTACTAGATTACGCCCGTAACTCTATAAGAATTATGCCAATATCCGCTTATCGCACGGTAACCGTATATTTTTCCGGGATAAAATGTATGTTCATCTCGGAACTCAAGGTATCTCCATACTAAACAACAAAATCGTTTTAGTAATTTGGGCGTGAAAATCAGACAGACGTTTTCGCATTTATAATAAGTATTTGTATTGATTGAACTAACGCGGAACTCAGAAGCCCAATATCAATAATATAATTATTTGCAGACTTATCAAATACAATACGGAGTTCACCAGGCTCGAAGACGCAATTTGGCTTTGACCAATTGTCCGTGAAACTGATGTCATTTGATACGGAAACACATATATGAGTTCAATGCGATGACGCTTAAACGAGGCCACGCTGCACCGGTGCGATGCGTCGGCGGAACATTATAACGCAATGCCTCGTTGCTGAGTGCGACGCACGTCAATAGAACATAAGAACATAGTGCAAAATTTACGCTTTACTTAAGTTTGACCGTCATTACGTAAAGCAGTAGTCGTAATGAGACTGTATAATGATCTATTTGTTACACGATCCGCCCCCAACGGCGAGAAACTTTAGCCTTTCCAGTGCATGGATTATCAACCTATATTTTCCTTACGAAATTCGTAAGTAACATTTTTATAGTGTAACCCATGACCTCCGAGTCAAGAGACACGGTTTAAGCCACTGGACCACGGGGGCGTTATAAAATAATAATATGTATGGAAAGCGACGAAGCGTCGCCGCACCGGCGCGGGCGTGGCAACGCAACGCAACTAGCTGTGTGGCTCTAGCAGTATCAGTGTGGTTAATTCAGAGATATTTTACCTTTGAGCTTTTAAAGATAATAATCCTTATATTGCAGGAATAGAGGTGATATTTAAAGGTAAATTTGAATGATCTGTAGCCTTAAATAGGGGCTTTAACAACTGAAAATCGCTTCTCCGTCGGTAAATTAACAGAATGGTTTCAAATGTTCAATAAAAACGGCATCAAGCTAGGAATTAACATTTGTAAAAAAATCACTCTTGTTTCAAACACCAAGACGATTGATATATTATAAAAGCTAGTGGTAGGTAGTATAATATTATCTACTTTTGGTTAATTATATATCTTCGAATGAAGCGACTCATATAATAATTGATCGAACTTCACTTGGTTAGTTCGTTTGATCATTTAATTTACTTAGGATACTTTATTTTACTCTCGCCTGTAAAGTCAATCCCCTGTATGATTGTCCTTATCAAACCTATAAGATACAACATTTTTGTTGTGTAATCCGAAACGATGCGACCATCACAAGAATTAATCTCTAAGCCACTAGACCACGGAATCACTTAATATGCAAAGACCATAACCTAAAATTTGGCTGATAAGAGATTGAAAATAGAAAACTACGATAAATATGTATTGCTCATTAGATGGATAAGGTAATCCGGGTAAGAGGGTTTAAGTAGATTTGTGGGGTCAATGTATTTATTACGACCCGACCTTCCCTCGCCCAGAATACCGAACACTTTGTACCCTGTACGGTTCCTAAACCTTTACTTTGTAATTTTACTGCTTTCGTATAATAAAAGAAATTACTCCCCGTCCAAGAGAAGTAATTTCTTTCATTATACGAATGCAGTAAAATTACAAATTAATGGTTTAGGAACCGCTACATATATCGTTATCGATGATACAACGCACGTACGGACTTTTGTCCGTACGTGCGTTGTATCAATTGAATTTAAGGTTTGCTTAAACTTTACTTAATCTGCTATTGCTTTCTTGAGTGTTAAGCCAAGCATAAACCATTTTACTCAAACTCAAAACTCAAACTCAAATTTTTTTATTCAGAATGAATTTTTGCAAATATTTTCTGAAAGTCTACATGATGCCTACCACCGGTTCGGGAACTAACCCGGCGAGAAGAACTCATGTTTCTTTCAGAAACGTCATTAGGGCTAACCCAAAATTTTCGATTTTATAATTAATTTTTATACTTGAAAATAAACCCAGAATTATTTCTGTTTCTAAAATAAGACACTACATTATATTTCCAAGAATTCGATTTGAGCAAAACACGATAAGTATCTTAAAATTTTCTCGATACAAAAATCACAAAGATGCAACTAATTTTCACGAATTTTTCATTTATTTCCATAACTGTGCATTAAACTAAGTTAATATTTTAACACATTGTATAAAATTCTATCATTGAGAAACCGACCTAGCGGATTTTTAAAATGTTGTATATTTATCGAGTTATTGAGAAAAAATATTTTGGCGATGAATCCGCGTCGTCCTTTTTCACCTGGCATATGAAAGACGGGCGTGAGTGTGAAGACTGAAGAGAGATGGACGATGTTTGATTTTTTGGGTTAGTAGCCCTCTTAAGTTTCGCTGCCATATTTGAGTTTGAGTGTCTTGTATTCCGGGTGTCCGATGGGCGACTTTAATTCCTTTCTGGTCGATCATTTTGCTCGTTTGCTGATTTTCATTTAAAAGTCACCAGTGTCATGTTTGTAAGGAGGTCATAGGCCATAGCACGGGACAAGTCACAGTTGCTTTGAATCCAAATCGACAATTTCATCCAAGTCCAGGTAACAACACCTTTACACACTGCAAAATGTCGGGAAGATTTCAAATAATTCGCTCATACAATTTAGCGTATTTACGAAGTTGTGAAAGTTCCCTTTAATCAGGGAGTCGGGACAATCTGCGGGATGCCGATTTGCATAACGAAGCTCCGACCTCCCGTCAGTCACACGGCTCGTCTTAGGTTAATGTGTCGGTTTCAGCTAACTGCTCCCGAATTTTATGTAGCAACAGCATTTCCTGTGGGTGACAATTACTTTTAACTTCGGCTTCGTTTTATTGTTTGATTTGGTTCATTTTTGTAAACGTTATACATATGTTTTTTGTCTGGCTTTGTCTTCTTTTCTAGTCTTTAAAGGCTCGATCTGGCGGTGTGGCGGCTAAAACGCATGTTAATGCCGTCGCACATATAGATTTATGTGCGACGGCTAATGGTGCGTTTAAACTGAAGTGGAGCGGAGCTTAGCAGTGCCCGAATTGACCAATCGTCCAGCGTCCTATTCCAGCGGAATGACAGCGAAGCGGAGAGAAGATTTCGAGCATGGTGATTGGTCAATTCTACACCGCTAAGCTCGCTCCGCGTCAGTGGAAACGCGGGCTGGTCTCGACATGGAAGATTTTAATAAAATATGCACCAGCTTTTAATAATTTCGACGGTGATGAAGAAATAAAGTACCGCGAAACATGCCAACTTTGCCCGCTTTTTTCGAATAATTTTAATTCTTGTAAAAAAATGTACGGAAGTGTAAGTTTTTTTTTGCCCTCTGCAACTACAAGGCATCATGTGCAGGTGTAGAAATGTCAAAAACATTACTTCTGTTCATATAATTCTATTTATGATTGATTTTCATGCCGAGTAAAGTTACCTGGACTTGTAGCCAACATTGCCCACCTTGATTTTTGACGTAAATATGAACTTTGCGCAGGTGGCATCAAAATCCAGTGAAAGAATTTTGGAAAAGATGGCGTTTACTATAAACATTTAAACGATATCGCGAATAATATCCTACTAAATTGACTGGGCAATGTTACCCTTACATTTTTTTCCTTTTCCATACAATTTGCATTTTGGTCTGTAAGAGTACTAGGGCTGCTACACATCTATAAAATTACTTAATCATCTTTTACATTATTATCAGGAATATATTATAAATACTTAATTGCTTCTGTTTATTTATAAACCCATTATCATCATTATATTATTTGGCTGGCTGAGCAAGGCATACAGTAATAAAAAATGACATCGATTTTTAGTAAAGTATTTAAAAATGTCCGATTTGACAACCCTAAGGATTTTTTTGATACCGGGCAATGTTGTCAATCGATGATCGGAACACTGCTGGGTTAGTTTGCCCACCATCATAAGTTTTATTATATAATTCCCTGATTAATTACATTATCACTATAATACTCAATCGATATTATTTTATAATATATCAAAAGCAAACTAACCTGTGTTTTCACCATCACGCACAATTTACTCACAAATCTGCACCACAATTTTCCTGCAAAAATACGTACCGTTTTTCAGAAGTTCCAACAAGTTACTGAATAAAGTTAGCACTACGGGGTATTGTCAATGTTATCAGTCATATAATCTATTTTCCGCCAAATTAAACAAATATTACCATAATATTAAAATACCTCCGTACATCAAAGATTTGCTTAAGAATGGATCTTAGGGCAAAGTTATCCTATGTGGCAAAGTTGGCATGTTTTACCGGTACCGCACTATTCATCAGCAAGTGACATCGTGTGTATAATTATTTGTCATCAGACATTTTGTTTTCGAACGTTGCTCTCAAAACCGATCGAATATTCTTTCTGAATGTAAAATAATAATAATAATATCTATGGACGCTTCACACCACGTCAGTCTGGCCCCGTGCTAAGTACCTGAAGGACTTGTGTTACAGGTACCAGACAACGGAAATATATTTAATTCCTTTAATCTTTATACTATACATATATTTAAGATTTTTATTATGCTATACACATATATTTTAATACATATCAAAACCCGGGAATTTTGAAAACATTTTGTTCCGTCGGCGGGATTCGAACCCGCGACCCCCGGCTTGAGCTACCAACGCGCTCACCACTGAGCTACAGAGGTCGTCAAAACCGAAAAACCGAAACCAAACCAAAGCTGAAACTATAATTTTCTTCTGAATGAATATTCTTTAATCAGTATATTTCAAGGACTTAACTTAGTATCTTCGTCTTTAAATATAAATTCTTAACTTAATCTTTCCAAGTAATAACTAAGTACTTTTTCTCCTCGACTCCTTAATAAAAATTTAGTCCTCCGAACCACTCAAACTAGAGAGCCCTTTATTATACAAAGATGTTTCCCATAATTCCTAGAATTTGCATATCCTCTTACATTTTATAGTGTTACTTTAAGCCGCAAATGTGTCAAGTGGCATACTTGATATTTTGCCTTTGATCCTTACACTAGTTGCTTCTTGTTGGTGCGTTCTGAATTAATTAAATAAAATAAAAAGGTCTAGATTGTTGAGGCGAAATCCAATCAATAGAATGATCTATTTTCATCATCAAAATAAATATCATGCTAGAAAGGCTAGATACTTAGTTTGAGAGCATGTATGTTTGTTACAACCTTACGAAAAATGTACTGAACAAAATCGATCTATAATAATACGTAATAAGGTAAGAAAAACTATGATCACATTTTACTACAGAAAGTAATCATTGTAATCAGATATAAGCACCTAATAGGATTTGGGAGAAGCACAGATATTCAATTTGTGCCCCCAACTGTAATGTTATTGGACGAAATATAATACCTTCCTCTTAAGTCTGGTCGGAATGAAAATTTTGCTAGAAATAATGTGTAAATATATATATTATATTATATTACGTCTAACTTTCAATTATTTGAATCACGTTTATGCTAGATGGCGCCCGCAATTCCGTTGTCCAGAAATTTGTTTTTCACGCAGGTACTATACAATTTTTCGGAATAAAACGTATTTAATGTCCATAATCGGGACTCAAAGAATTTCCATACCAAATTTCAGCAAAATCGGTTCAGCGGTTTGAGCGTAAAGAGGTAACCAACAGACTGACACACTTTTATTAATCGTATATATTTTATAATGTTCTATAATATACCCCAGATTTAAAATATATTATATCTACAAAAATCTCCAATTCTAATAAACACTTGAAGATCATTAGTCAAAGCCCTGAAGGAATTTCTTTCGAAGCGCTACGTTCGGATGATAAAACGCTCACCCGTTTCACGTCCGCAGTTGAAACTTGAATGATCGCTTTCATACAAAATATTTATCTAAAGCACCTAAAGGCTTCGTGATGTATTTCAGTTATAACTCATCATTATCTGGTACACACTATCTATTCCGTAAATGCCTTCTCAAAAATGACCGAACGGTGATTGATAAACATGACTCTGCCATGATCTAGAATATGCACAATGTCTTTCATGGACGTAAATGAGCAAAGTGGAATAAGTATGCCCTACAGAAAAATTACCTACTCATGATTGCCACCATGTTGAGCAATAGCTATGTCCACTCATTTTTTTGTTCATTAAGGACATGCATCATAACGCAGTCAACAGCGCACGTGTAGTATGCCCTCTGACCGTATCCAAAACTTTCGCTGTTCTTTAATGGCAATGTTGGCGATGCGTTCGTTGACGCATACAATTATTGAATGGGCCAATATGAAAGTTGTTGAAGAGTTGAGAGAATGTATTGTAAAATTTTCGTCTGAACCATTGAAGCAAACTACAAAATTTTATAAAGATGAAATAAAGTCAACAGTAGTACTTATAATAATGATTAGTCTTAGAAAACAAAACTCTTGTATCTTCTAAAGATAATAATATATTAGTTGTATACTAAGTACATTTTGACTTTAAACATTGAAAGTTAATTAAAATCAGCCCATACATATTCATGGTGATGAAAAGCCACTTGTGAACGAAGACAGCCTGTAATTAATTTGTATTAGAAGCTCTCGAGATAAATCTGAACGTATGACTTTCCTTTCTCTACCAAACACCCGCCCGACTCGGTAATATTGCATTACTAATACTTAAGACGACTGCGACGTTCCAATTTCGACTTAAATAAACAGAAGTCAGAGTTCGAAATCTAATAATAATAACCAGTGAAATTTACATTTAGTAAGAGCTGCTGAACTTAGTTTGTAGATGAAATTAACAACTAGTGGTCTTATTTCAATAAGCTTTGATGAAATCAATTGTAATGCAAATTTAAGGCGATGTTAGTAAAGCCAACCGAACAATGTTGTTGAGAGGCTCGAAATAATTTTGACTAGAATTTAATAATCTCGATAACACCACTCGATCCGCCTGTGGTCCAAATTTTCCATAATTGTACACATGCAGTTAAAATTTATGTGTGTTATAACTTATTATAAGTATTATTAATTGATCTTAGAATACATTCTAAGATCAATTAATAATACTTATACTAAGTTATAACACACATCAATTTTAACTTTTCAAAGTATAAAACAAAGGCAGAAACACGTTTTCAACAAATTTAAACATTAATTATTTCCTTCCTATGAAACAGATTGTAATTTTAAGTTCATCAAATCAAGGGTCTATTTATAAAATTCTTTGAAATACGAAATTAGATAATTATACTAAAACGCACACACTTACAATGTATATATGAATTTTAAATGCGTGATGAATATGGAAAACTTCCACGTAGAAATTAAAAATTAGCATTTATAAACAAGCCGCCGAAGTTCGGCGTTTTTCATTTAGCTCGTGGCCGGAGCTAGGATTTTATTCCACGAGTAGGGAATTGTACGGAATGTCAAGTAAGTTTTTTGTTCCCTCCGTCACGGATTTCGGCCAGAAATGTAAAACGACCGGATTTCACGGATTTACTTTTGTTGTGCTGTACATTTCTGGATAATTGTTAATTATGGTTTGGTTTGCGATGTTGTTAACCATATCCGTAAAGGTACGGAACAGCTTTATACAGAACTCGCTCACGACTTTATTTATTCACGACGAATTGAAAATTAGGTTTTCGGCGTTTATCAAAATATATTTTGTCACGTTTTGTCCTTCCCGGAACTCGAGCAGATCTTTTTAATATTTAAAACATAATAATATTACATTTTAGCACTAGCCCATTACCTATAAAAAAAAAAACTTTGTTAATTGTTATGAGTATGTGCACAGATAAGCTTAGCGAATTTTGTGACGTAACAAAGCCGACGAGGACAAACTATTATATTTAGAACGTTTTAAAAGTTTGGGTTTCTTTATATAAGTAAATGAGTTAGGTTAGATATTAATATTTCCTTCAGCATACCTAAAGGGATGTGTTCTGATTTTGAGCAATTAGTTTTTACTTTTTAGACTGTTTCATAGCTAAAAGACAACAAACTAGGTATCAATGATATAAAAATTAAAATATTATTACGCTAGTAATTGAAGTTAAAATAAATGATTGCAAGTATTATCTGAATACTTTAAATTAATAAGAACGTGAATACTGCTTTAAAAATAAAATACTTCTGGGAATAAAATTACAAGCTGACTTTGTAACATATTCGGTGCACCAGCTTCCTCGAGTTTTAATGTAAAATGTTGATTATGTAGTTGAAATTACAAGTTCGTTCTAATTCCGTTCCTAGAAGAGTTAACTGCATGTTTAACTCTCCATTCACTTAGCAAACAAACGAAAATTGAGGTTAAATAATATTTAAGCTTAAGTGATATTTTAATGTTGTCGACAGACCTGAAGTTTCACATCTCCTGTCCTTACTTATATAATTACAAAATTAAAAGTGTGTATGTTTGTCTGCTAGCTCTTCAATCTCAACCACTGCCACTTGTCTAGTAGGGCAGGTCGCTGCACAGGTCGCTTAGGAATAATACCCACACTTGTACGGACGAAAGTTGTACAAAAAACAGTACGGGTCAACACGAAAACTGTACAGGTAGCTACGAAAACAGTGTAATGAATGAAATATTCTTTATTGTGCACACTTATAAACATACAAAAGGAATACAATAAAAAGACAAAATATTCAGGTGTCACAATGGCGGCCTTATTACTAGGTAGCAATCTCTTCCAGGCAACCACGGGCAAAGGTGAAATTGTAGTAAAGAAGAGAATTAATGTGCATGTGCAACCAAAAAATATAAACAAAAAAAAAAATATATATATACATATTTAAATATATGTTTAGGATTAAATTAAATATATTATATTACAGCATGCATAATACAAATATAATATAATAATACTATACATAGATATTATAAATGTAATAGAATAATACTATACTTAAATTACTAAAAGATAATATAATCATTATAACAGACACGGATAATAATTAATAATTTAAAGTGTAATTTAGCTCACAGCAATTACTTGGATTATGATCAAGTATTATTTTTACAGACAGCTAAATAATGCGACTTGACGAGACTTTTGAAAGTATTTAATGTTTTTGCAAGTTTGATATGCTTTGGCAACGAATTCCAGAGCCTTATACCAGTAACAACGAAGGAGGAACCGTAAAATTTAGTTTGATGCACGGGCATTTCTAGTTGATGATTCGACGCAGATCTGAGCTCCTTAACAGTGGCTTGACGAAATACAAATTTTTCTTTTAAGTAAATAGGTATTGTAGGATCATTTATGATATTGTAAACGAGTGATAGTATACGAGCATCTCGTCGGAAGCGTATGGGCAGCCATTTCAAACTCGTGCGAAATTCAGACACGTGGTCGAATTTTTTTAGGCCGAATATAAATCTGATCGCAAGGTTTTGAAGTCTCTCTAGCTTATTTAATTGATCCTCGGTCATATTTGTCAAACAAGTGTAGTTGTGAACGAAAAATGAACAGGCCACCACGAAAACTATGCAGTTCACTAGGAAAACTGTACGATTCGCTACGGAAACTGTTCAGTTGTCTACGAAAAATGTACAGGCCGCTACGAAAACTGTCCAGGTCACTACGAAAACTATACAGCTATAAGATTAGCTAATTCCTACTATACATCACCACGTCCGAATAATTATCTATCGTACTGTTATATCTAAATATAATATTATGTGTATAACTCAAAGGTCAGTTACATTACTGACTGACATAGTAATCTATCAACGCACAGCCCAAACAGTGGTTTAGGCTGTGCGTTGCTTATAGGGCTAAAATTTGGCATGCAGGTAGATGTTACGACGTTAGCATCCGCTAAGAAAGGATTTTAATAAATCCACCCTTAAGGGCGATGAAAGATAAATAGCGATGAAAGATTGTATATAATAATACTTCTTCTAAGCCGCGGACAGAAACTAGTGATGCATATAAACGAAAAAAAAAAACAATGACTATATAATACTATCTTGTTGATTTCGTATATTAAAATAACTCTTAATTGAATTGACAGTAACTGCATTAATCACTCTTGTTACATTACCTTCTCTTAGATATACTCACTTAATAAAATCACAGTTATATTTACATATTAAGGATATAGTTATATTATGGTTATATTTAACAAAACAACACTGTGAGCATACCAAAAGCAGATAATATTCTCGTGAATTTAATTAAAGTAAGTAGTACTCCACAAGTCCCATACTATCCCTTAAACAATATCACTGCATTTCAAACATGTCCGGAGGTTTTTCGGTCAAGGTTGTTGTGCCCTTAAATATGTTTAACTAAGCTCACGTTTCTTGCGTCCTTCAAGCATCATAATGACTTCAGAATCTTAAACCTGACACAGTTAGGGAACAATACAAAGGTAAATTACAGAAAAGTAAGTAGCGGCTTCACTCAGATGCATTTAATAATTACTTAACTATAATTTAATGAAGACTTTGATACAACAAGCTTAGAGTTTATTCCAAAATGTTTATTTTAATTTATGGTTTAATCTCAATTTCTGTATTCAAATTCATTCATTGTAGTTGGCCCAATGCTTCAAGTCCCAAGCGGTCCCATGCGACCGTGATAACAATAGAAATCTATAATGTGTCTCGTTTTTTAAAAAAATTGTTATAGTTCCGTACATATTTTTGTTTGTACATCTAAGACACCTTTTGCATAATCTTTCCAAGTTTCGCTATTAACTTAGAGTGTTAATTAGGAATGTGATAGTGACTTTCTCAATATGGCATAAGTACCCACTTCTTGCAAGCGAATGTGGCTTGTATAACTTAGATAATTAGTTTAGCACTAAGTCTAAAAGCGAATCCTCAAAGTAAACGAGCTAGGAACTTAAGTTTTGGATTTGTCCCTGCTTCGATGTCACAGTTTAATAGTTATTTTGATTTATTATTGTAGTGTAATGTCCTATTTAGTCAAATAAACTTTTATTTATTTATTTATTTCAGTAATCACTAGAGCAAACAGTGCCCAATATTTAATCTGCCGTAAACAGGCTGGGAAATTCATAATACATTAGATCTAAAAGCCTAGTTCGAATATCTAGTAAGCATAATAAAGGTTAAGGTATATATTGAGTGTGTTTTAATACTTCTTAACGCAAAAAGTAATGAACAGAAAATTTAATTTAGCAAGGCGGTAATTAGAATAATCAAATCTAAGGCTATTTTATGTAAAAAAAATGGCAACTACATAGGTACGCGGTGTTTAAGAGCTATTTTTTTTGCTGTAAATAACTGCTGATAAATGTAATATTAACTAAAACGGTCACATGAAAAAACTAAAAATCATGCATTTTGTTATATCCAGTGCCTTACTGTAAACACAAATCTTATGCAACAGCTGATTAACGTAATACGAGGTCTGCTATTTATGTATCCGGAACTGGCCACTTACAAGAACAATATTTAAAAAGTAATTACAACATTTGAAAATAGAACTCTTTGGTTGAAGAATACATTTTGTTTCATGTGACTGTCAATTATTTTACATTGTGGCGTCATTTTGAAAATTGCGTGTCTTCATTTGCCATGGATTTAACGCGTGAACATTTTCGTGCAATGATTTACTACGATTTTCGGCGTGGGCTAAATCAACAACAGTGCTTTATTCAAGTCACCGCAACTTTTGGAGATGAAGCACCATCAAAAACCACTGTTTATCACTGATACAGTGAGTTTAATCGTGGGCGGTCTATGCTCACGGATGAAAATAAAGAAGGTCGCCCAAAAACAGCACACAATTTGTTCCACAAAATATAGATGCTGTGCAGGAACTACTCGTAGTTACTAAAGTGGTCGTAAAAAAAAAACCAAAAAAAACTTGCATTTTGTTACATATCCAGTGTGTAACTACATTTCTCACAACACCGATGAGGGTTGTAGAGTGTAGACACAAATTTTAAGCTAAAATCCATCAAGATGTCAAGGCTGCAATGCGAGTCCAACTATTATATATAAATCAGAACCAGAATCAGAATCAGAATTTATTTATTGCTACAACGAAGTTACAAAGGTCTTAGATAAATACTGCATACATCCATACTATAATAATTATATTCAAACATAGAAGATTATAAATGTGAAAGTGTGTCTGTCTATCTGTTAACTCTTCACGCCCAAACCGCTGAACGGATTTTGCTGATATTTGATGTGAAGATACTTTGAGTCCCGGAAAATGCCATAGGATAGGTACTTTTTATCTGGGAAAAATGTACGGTTCCCGAATAAACAAATTTTGGCGCAGCGGAGTTGCGGGCGTCATCTAGTGATAAATATTCTCAAAAACATAACTCTTTTTCTAACGAAGTCGGGTAAAAATGTATAAAAAATGTTGTTTCCTTCCTTTTCCACCCAAGGAGTCCTATTTAGATCCGTTGTACTGTTAAAATTTAATGCCGTCGCTGTAATGGCGGCGGGTCGGCTGCAGACAAAAGTATTTCACGGATCACCCGACAGGATTTCACTGGTTATTTCACCAGGAAATGTCTTGTGATTAGAGCAATTTGCGTTAATTCAAACAGACAAAGCATGGAATGAAGCAAAATATCATGTAGGGCTGATTTTTCAGAGTTGATTTTGGGCATTATCAGGAGCCGATAAATTTTCAATTCGTTGACGTGTTGTCAAACCGTAATTTTGTTCACAGATCTAAGCCTAGTAAGATTAAGGTAAGTACAGTGTACTTAAGAATGGAGTTAGTCCCTCGGAAAATATTTTAGAACCTTTTCATTCTTGTTTATCATGTCCTCGTACATAGAGGATAATAATTATTATGAACATTTAAAATATCTTAAATTATAATAATAATAATAATAATAATAATTTTATTGTTAAGTAGGTATACATATCAATTAAGTACAATCGATTGCCTTCTAAAAATATAACGACAAAAATTCGCACTATGTACTTAGTATCTACTTATCAGTATTATAACACATAGTTTGGTTGATCTCTGACCCCGAAACTTAGAAGATTAAGGTAAGTACAGTGTACTTAAGAATGGAGTTAGTCCCTCGGAAAATATTTTAGAACCTTTTCATTCTTGTTTATCATGTCCTCGTACATAGAGGATAATAATTATTATGAACATTTAAAATATCTTAAATTACAATCATAATTTGACTTGATTCCCGATTATATTCACCATGTGATTTAAGTACAGATAAAAAAAAAAAACTAATAGAATAGACAAAATTAAAATTAAGCGACGCTTTAATAATTTGGCTGTAGCGATATCGATTTTTCTCGGCAATGACTAAAGCTAAGAAATGAAAGTTCATTGTCAGTATTAATCATGTCTTTTTCTTTGAATTACCCGTAGAATAACACGATTGGTCAACTTTTATAATACAGAATAATCAAACAAAAATACCTCTTAAGGCTCCTCTCGCGAAAAAAGCGTGCAGATGAAACCAATTTTTATCGACATTAACAGAGAAATTATATCTGAAATAAATAATTAGTAATCTACATGATATGATACGTAACGTGGTTTTGCCATATTTTTTCTATCGGTATCACATAATAAAGAAATACAAAACCAAATCACCTCCAAATCGTTGAATGAAACCACTTTACTCCTTCATTATTTATCAAAAGAATATATAAAAAAATATCTACTGCTTTGCAATACATAAGTTGATAATTTGGTTTTTTTACTTTTTTGAAATTTGTATTATATTAAGCCTTAAAAAGGTTTTTTCTCCTATTTCGCCCTATCATGGACGCGGCGAGCGTCGTAACTGCCACCGTACAAGGCGCGCTGTTATGAATGTTATATTAATGTCATTTACGTCGATATTCGCACTGACAGACAATGATCCCTTGATCATTGTCTGTCAGTGCGAATTTGTGGTGGTGGTAGGTTGTGTGTGGTGATTTGGTGGTTAAATGACCTTTCATTGGCGGATATAGAGGCCTTAAAAAAAGGATTCCTATTTTGCCAACAGAGGAGAATGATTTAAGCTTCCAAAATTTGTATATAGATAGGTTCAAGCATACACTTTAATTTGCCCATAGCTTATATGAAATGTATTTATGATTTTCAAATTACGCGACAATACCATTTTGTCGCTTACGCCCTTTCCATTTTTTTCTCCATAGAAAACAAGCAATCGAAAACATATTATCCAACACGGTTTTTTTACTTTCACGCGGCGTCACGTTAATGTGTACACTCAGGTTAGTAATTAGCTAACAAGTTGAAGATTTTTTCTTCAAAATAGTACCTACCTAATAATCCGTATAATTCTTATAAAATGGGATTAAGGCTGATCAAATCTAAAATTGGCCTGGAACTAGATATACCTAATAGCTTCAAAGGTCATTTTAAAAATATTACGAGCGCAATATTAATCACTTAACTGACAAATTAAGTAGAGATTTTGACATAATCCCCATACATCATCTGTCAAACTCTTCATTTAATTGAAGTTAATCATCATTAAATGTCTCTCAATGCAGCCGTAGGAGTAATATTTTTAATATTAACTAGTACACTTATCTATAGCAATTAAATAGTAATAACGATTCTAAACTTAAATCGTATGTAAAAGGAAACAAAAGGAAATATCAAAAGAATTATATTATCAGAAAAGGTTCAGGTATGGTCTAGAATTATAAAGAGAAAAGTAACATACCAATATTCCTGGTTCGGCCGAATTTATTCCTACGTCAATGTGACTTATGGATGCCTGAAGGGGCAATCTGAAGATAAATATGCCGCCGCCGCTGGCATAATATGCCTTTGTACTATACAGAGTGTTTCAAATTGTACAAAAGTCCAACTTGCCAATTTAAAAACCTATTTTGAAATGGTCTAAGTCCAAACATAAATTATTAAATTTGAATAAGTACCAAATATTTTATTACACTTAGGGCCGTGCCACACCGGAATGGCAGCGGCGAGGCGAGCACTTTCAGTGTCATATGATTTTAAACTTTATCTTCATTATAGTAATATATCACTAATTGAAAAGTCTACGGCCGTCTGTGGCCGCTCGTGGCCGCTAGTGGCCGTTGGCGGCCGCGATTTCTCAAGCGATCATGATATGACACTGAAAGTGCTCACCTCGCCGCTGCCATTCCGGTGTGGCTAAGTATAAGGGCCGCCCTTATACTTTTGTACTCATAACAATAATTTCAATCAAAATATTATGCCTTTGTACTATATTGTTTCAATTGATTTTAATTAAGTTTTTCTGTAATTAAAATGTTAATTGTTATTCTTGAATCTGTAATGCTATTGGGAAGATAAAATATAGGAATTCCCAGAAAGTTCTTTGAAATGTAAACCTAACAAATTCATGGAAGTTGTTTGTAATTTTTACCCGACTACGGCGAAGCAAAAAGGAGGGTTATGATTTTGGCCTGTATGTATGTATGTATGTATGTGGGTATGGATGTTTGTCTGTTCCCTCGTAACTTTAAAACTACTTGTCCTTTTTAGACAAATTGGGTGTTATAATTGGAAGCGTCTTGATTGTCCGCTGGTTATAGGCTACATGACTTTACGTAAAATTGAGTATAGCGCCATCTAGGGTACTTAAAGTATAGAACAAAAAAAAATCCCTGACTATGTTGTGTGGGGACCTACGGGTTTGCTTGCAATCACCTGATTATTGCATGAATCCACAGCCGAACATATAACCTCCTCGTTTTTTGGAAGTCGGTTAAAAATTGGGCATACATACGACCATGGCTATCCTTTAAACATTTCCATATCCCTATAAACTGTTTTCTTGTTTCGTAATTTTTAGAGCGCGTTTTAGTAGTCGGGTTTTAGTTTTTAATGTATTATGCCATTAATTGAAAGACACGTCGCACGTCGAAAGTAAATAATAATAATTTTAAAATGGTGATTTTTGCTTCAGGCAATTTCCCTAAATATATATGCAGGTAAAAAGCATAAAATTTTAATGAACATAGTAAGTACAAGTTCCCAAATATTCAGATAATCCATAAAATCTTTTCTATTTCACTTACCCTAAAATTCGCAGTCGCTTTTTAGAACACTCTATATCTCGTACTTATTTGACGATTCTTTGTATGCCCGATATCTTTATTTATATTCTTACATCAAAAGAGTTTTATTAGAAGATTATTCTTAAGCTTTTGCAGCTTAAGTATTGTAAGTCTTCCACGGGAGGCTTAGAACCTTATTATTCGTACCTTCAAATCTCCAAGATGATTGAAATAAGGAAAAATTCTGTTGCCACTCCCTGATGGACAGTAACGTATTTTGTGGTTTTCTGTAGCTTTATTTTGTACTACGCTGTAGTCAATAATTATTTAACTTTCTTATACGTTTTAAATAATAATCTTATCTGATAGTAATTACATATAATCAAAAAGCTTTATATATCATATAAAATTTTCGTGTTACAATGCTAGTTACCGTACTCCTCGGAAACGGCTTAACTGATTTTTACCAAATTTTATATGCATATTCAGTAGGTCTGAGAATCGGCTACTAGCTACTTTTTATATTGATAAGTGCATATTTTGTTGAGTAAATAATATTAGTAAAATTATTACAACACGAGACTGACGGCGACCATTGTTTGTGCGACGGGAGAGCGATGGACGTTGCCGTGGTGTCATACTTATTTAGTCATTTCAATTGATTTTGGTATGGAGACAATTTGAGTCCCGGGAAAGGACATAGGATACTTTTTGCCGGGAAAAATGTACGGTTCCTGAGCGATAAACGAGATTTGGCGCAACGAAGTTGCGGGCATCATCTAGTACTTTTATAATGATTATTTATGGCAAAACAACATTTGCCGGGACAGCTAGTACTATATAAATAAGTAAATGCCCGTCTGCCACCTCCTCATGCTAAAGCCGCTGAACTGATTTTGATAAATTCAAGAGTCGGGGAAAACGTTAATATGGAATAGTTTTCATCATGGATGAATATCGCGTGATTAGCGAATTTCTAGCAGCTAAGTTACGTGTTAATGGTGATAGAGAAACTTGAGAATATTTTAATACTTCTTCATAATATTTTTATCCCACAAAAATATACCTGTTAAAATAGGGCCTAGTTCCTACAATAGTCCATTGAATGAATCGCTCAAAGGGTGCGTGCGTGTGCGGGATCGTGAGATTTTTTTTCGGAAACGTGTACAGAGTAACTAGTTCATAAACATACTAAAAGTCCTGGATACTAGGGGTACTGGCAGAGTGGGGGGAGGGGGGAAAGGGCCCATTTTTGTGTTTTTCGCTTATATCTCAAAATTGGTGCGTTCTAGAGAAAAACTTTCAAAGAGTAGTTGAAAGATCATTAAATTATCTACAAATTGCACCTAAAACATTTTTAAAATGTTCTACCGTTTTTGAGTGACACCTTTTCGAAAAGTAGGGGTTAAATGGGGAAAATGCCCATTTTTATGTTTTTCAGTCATATCTCAAAATTGGTGCATTCTAGAGAAAAACTTTCAAAAAATAGTTGAAAGACCATTAAATTATCTACAAATTGCATCCAAAACATTTTTAAAATGACCTACCGTTTTCGAGTTACATCTTTTGGAAAATGAGTTTTTTTTTAACTTATTAGCTGCTGGTCTATAACTTATTAGCTGGCCCGGCACATGTTATCCTGACCAGTAAATACATCTACCCTATCCCTATTCTATTCCTGCCCTATCCCTACCCTACCCTACACCTGGACTTTAACACTTTAATTAACATAAATCTGACTTAACATCTGATCATCGGGTTTTTTATAAATTCGGTGTCTCACATGATTTTTTTCATTATTTTAGCATGACTTTTTCATTCTTTTAGCTTGGGAGGGTCCTGGTTCTTCCTCTGTCATTTGTTCATCCTCATTGGTAGGCGTTTCTTGAAGCTCTTCATCTTCATTAAAAGATACGCCGTTGAGGCATTTTCCTTCACAATGAAGGCATGCCGCTGAACGTGCAAAAATGCCGTGCAAATTGTAGATAATTTAATGGTCTTTCAACTATTCTTTGAAAGTTTTTATCTAGAATGCACCAATTTTGAGATATGACTGAAAAACACAAAAATTAGTGTTTTCCCCATTTTACCCCTACTTTTCGAAAAGATGTAACACGAAAACGGTAGGACATTTTAAAAAATGTTTTAGGTGCAATTTGTAGATAATTTAATGGTCTTTCAACTACTCCTTGAAAGTTTTTCTCTAGAACGCACCAATTTTGAGATATAAGCGAAAAACACAAAAATGGGCCCTTTCACCCCTTTTAGTATGTTTATGAACTAGTTACTCTGTACACGTTTCCGAAAAAAAATCTCACGATCCCGCTCACGCACTCTAGAATTGCTTTATTCGATGGACTACAGGCTAATTTTTTACCTAAAAAAAGAGTAGAAATCCAATCCAATGCCAAGTTCAGGTACATTTCATCGATCATAATCATTTTCATCAACAGCCTGATCCATAATACCTACTTCTAATTTGAACTTGGCAGGTTTTTGTGCATTGCATTTCACACTTTCGCATTTTAAATAATGATTAAAGTATGGTTATTATGGATATTAGTAGGGGAGTATGGACTAGTATGCACAGATGACGTAAGTTACTTTCCCATGTCATAGTAAAACAGAAAATCCTTCGGATTTTGTCCATTGTGTACCACGAGCAGGAGACTGGGCTTAGTTGAGCAAGCGACCAACCTCCAGGGAAATATAGTGTAAGAGCAAAACCACCGACACATTTCGCAATGTGAAATGAAACTACTGGAGTTCAGATATTGTTCTCTCTGCTAGGTGATTCCCCGTTTTAATTAGCACTTAATTACTCTCATACGTGTTCGAAATTTAAACGAATTTTTAATCTATACTTATTATAAAACAAAGTCGCTTTTTTCCCTCATGTCCCTTTGTTCCCTTTAATCTTTAAAACTACGCAACGGATTTTGATGATTCTTTCAGTGTGAAATAGCCCATTTATCGAGGAAGGTTATAGGCTATATTTTATCACGCTAAGACTAATAGGAGCGAAGAAATAGAGGAAAATGTTGAAAAAACGGGGGTAATTATTTGAAATGGCTAACTTGAATGCGCTAATCTCAGGAACTACTGGTCCGATTTGAAAAATTCTTTCAGTATTAGATAGCCCATTTATTGAGGAAGGCTATAGGCATAATTTTTTTAGTGCCTACATATTTTATACCCGTGCGACGCCGGGGCGGGTCGCTAGTTAAATAATAGACTTGTATAGACGCATAACATATTAAAATACTTCTAACGTATTAATTTATCAGTAACCATCTTCTTTTATAGTTGAGGAGGGGAAGAGGGGATTTCAGGAGTAGCTCGAGCGTGTCAGATTAAGCTTGTATTATAGGCATTCGACATATTGCGTCTAGTTATCATGGTATAGAAATCAGATTTCTCATGTGGTGGTGTGGTTCATTTTTTTTTTATATTAAAATGTCATCGGATCTGTCAGATTCAGATGTTTTGTATACCCCAAAGAAGCTGCCATATAAAGCACTGACGATTCGAAGGTTAGGTAAGCCTGTAGGCACATTTTAAAATATAAAAAAATATAAAAAATCGTATAGATACAACTATTTTGAGCCTATGAAATAATACGTTACTTTTTATCGCGGCAAATTGTACGGTTGTTCGCGGTAAAGATTTTCCAATGAAAATGCGAAAAGCAACTAGTTATATATATATTTTATACAAAGTCTTTAAGCACATTACACACGCACTTTTCCTTAACGTTCCATTTACTACAGGTAACTTATGGCTTATTGCCAAAATTATTGCAAGCTGGCTCGGTGTAAATCGTTCACAAACCATTTATATACACTTAAATAAGTGTGTCCTTATTATATTGTTATACAAGATGTAACAAAACTAAGTGACAATACTTTAGGGAGTGTATGAGTTATCTTAGTTCACTGTCAAAAAGCAACTTTTATTTAAACTTTTGTATGGGAAAATTCCAAATGGGCGCGCCATACAAATCACAAAAAATATTGCTCTTTCAGTGCTGCTATTTTCACAGTGAACTCTTTATAAGGGACCGATACTTACACACCCTAAAATATTATTTTAAAGTATTATCATTAGTTTTGTTACACCCCGTACAGAATAGTCTTTACTTTCATTAAGGCGAATTCACATTGCAATTCGCGAATCATTGGTATACAATTTTAAATGAGCTATTTTAATTTGGAACAGGTACCATGAGAGGCAAGTTTATCAATTCAATGTACGTAGTAAATAAGTTTTGAATAATTCGTCTAAAATGCATCTCTTTGCATTGACGCTTCACGTTGCTATATAAACCCATATTCCTCAAACACCGGGAGGAGACGGAGGACCAGGAGATAGATACTGTGGAACACATTTCTTTGTTCCAAAAAATTTATTTTGTAAGAGTTTCTTCTTAACTTAATTTACAAATTCCCATACTCTGGACGTAACCAAAAAGATGATGATGAACCCGGTTCAAAACTGTGACGTCCAATATTAAATGGCGCGTCTAATACGGCCATATTTTAATTGCAGTATGTTCCGAATAAACGGTCGATCGCACTCCAATTTTCGATTGAAATTGGGATATTTCGAGCTATTAGGCAATTATTTTTACTAGCTGTGTTACGCGGATTCACTCGCGTGGAATTTCAGTTACAAAGAATAAATGTTCCAGTAGGATGTTCCATCAAAAATATTTCTTGTAAAATGTTGCCGAGATGACCACATATTATTAGGGTTTTCCCTGTGAAAAAGATATGAGATCTCATGTAGAGCCAAGCTTCTGAACCTACATGGCCAAACTCTACTGACCCTAACTTAAACAAATTCTACAATACCAGTAAATATGTATGGCTTCGCCGTTATGCAACCGTCGGCGGGGTGATGCGAATATTTCGTTTCTGATCTGACACTGAAACAGCCAAGTCATACATATTTACTGATATTATGTAGAATTTTGTTTAAGTTAGGGTCAGTAGAGAGGCCGTGTAGATTAAGAAACTCATTGGTCATCTCAGCAACATTTTACAAGAAATGTTTTGATGGGATTTCAGTTCTTCTTGTTAGTTGGTTCCTGTAAGTACTTATTTAAAGATTTTTTAGTTACTGTCTGCAGTCACTTGTAAAGTCTTAAATAGTGTCCAAATTTGGCACATTTGTTCAGACTAACATAATAGTACTACAAAAACTGGGCAGTTCTGAAAATATGAAATACCTTTTTTTGGAGTTGGTTAATAAATATTAAATACCGAATTGTATATTATGGGACAAAGAGTTAACAGTCTTTTATTTAGGTATCCTTTATGTTTATTCTGCATGGACATACATTTGCCAGCCTTGAGTTTAGCGTCTGCTAGCTGTACTTGGCAGAATTATTTGTCGTCGCAAGTAATAATTTTTCAAGATACTCTGCTGACTGCTACAAAACGTTTTCACTATTACCCGAGTCCCCTATCTCTTTGTTTTATTGTCTTTGTATATTTTTACTTTTTTTCTTATGTAAGACCATGTTTTAAAGGTTTTCGGATTACGTAATAATATTACTCGTCATTATATTTAATATACGTCATAGCCCATTTTTCCACTGAAAAAAACATGTAAAAGTAATTCGCCAAAACGGTTACTGTTTGTAACTAGGAAGGCATTTACATTTAAAAAAATACACTAGAGATCGCCCAATGGTCAAAATTCGACCATAGATAAAGAAACAAATTAAGTTTCAAATTTCAACGCTTTTCTATTGATAATATAATTATTTTGTCAAAAATTGACTTTATTATTTTTTAATAATTCCTGTGCCAGTTTTAGATTAATAAAGTCACATGATGACAGACTGGCCGTGATAATTGTATAACAAACTAACAACACACAAGTGACTACAGACTTCAACCATAAATAAAAGAGTGCAATTCGTATGTATAGGCTTGTCCCTAGTGTGTGTGTGTGTTGTAGTGTGTGTAATATTTTATTTGTTTAAAAAAGCATAATTTCAAAATAATAATATTAGCTCGATGCACTCCTTTACCATATAAACAATTAATTAATAACTGTGCGAAATTTCATGCAGACCTACGTTTCCCCATTTTTCGTAAAAAGGGTTAAAGTTAAGTAAAGTAAAGGGTTAACAAAGTTTTTCACTCGCGTATTAATATTATGATACTTAATTTTAGACAAAAAAGATTATTACAAAACAACTCGAAGCAATTTTATGTACGCAAAAAATCTCAAATCACAAACTGCTATAAATTGCTTAAAGTTCTAAGCGTGCAAGAATAGGAAGTGCTTTAACTCATAAGTATTATAAGTGAAAACATTCAAAAGGAATAATACATTATACGTCCCCGAAGAAAAATAGAATTTAAAATACTGAAGTATCGGCACTTGCCTCGCTCGCAGAAGTTATTGCAAGCGATGCATCATTTTTACGTAGTTTCTTATTTTACAGCTTCTTAGAACGTGTCCTATGGAGCATAAATAAATACTATTTAGCGATAAGCCGTTTATATTTTAGAAATAACCATTGAATAAACTATATTATTCTACACTTTATGGGATAATTAGGAAAACATTATTCTATATGTGAAAAAGAATACAGAAAAAATGTAACAAAATCACAGCCACAGTAAGAAAAGTAAAATACGCGAGCATCTTCACATAAATAACAAGAAAGTGACACATAAAATGATACGAGCAAGACACACGATAAAGCAGCAAATAAAGTTGAACACTTCCATTCATGTAACAATATAACCTTTTGAGCAGCAAAGCGCTAATAATTACTTAACTTGATAATATGTCACAGTATATAATTTGGCGTATTTAAACTTCCCCTAATGTGGCGGAATCCCTTATTTACGAGTTCTGAGGAGGAAACGACGTGGCGCATTAGCCTGGCGATGTGTTTAAAGCGTGGGGACTTACGACCAAAACTCTATTGATGCTAGAGACATCTTCTGTAAAATAAAATGTTAAATACCTTATATTATTGATGCGCTTCTGCAAGCTTATAATTATTACTGGAAACAGTGTAATACAGTAAATTCCAACATAAGCTAATTAGTCATAATTAACATTAATAAATAAATACTCCCGTGGTGCTTCCCCTTTAGTTCTTTGACTTTCGGTCATTGCAACTTAGTGCTGTCTCCCGTTTGTTACGGGGAGGGAACCTGTATACTTCCTACTCCTCCTATCTTCTTCAGATTAAATTCGATGCCAAGACAGCTTTAGCATGCCCCTCGGCTCGGGCTCCCTGAGATCATATTTTTGTGGTTGGATTTTCGTGGTTGGATACCGCTATCGATCCTGGCAACACAGGTGATACAGTGGTGGGAATGTGTGGTGGGCCAAAGCCCGATTTAAAAAAAGCTTAGAATGTAAATGAAAATAATTAAATATTAATTGGCCTGGTACCATAGCCGTTCCTCTCTTACTTTGGTTCTCCACGTTGGATCAATATAAATTTTACTATGTAGAGAGGTACATTTGTCCAAGATTGCCCATGATCGATATCGATGATGCTTCATAGCAATCATGGTTGACCATCATGGCCTTACTTAGAGAGAAGCTAATAAATATTGTGTCGAAGGGCAAAAACAAATAAATAAAGTCAACTGATTAGATGAGTGCTCGTGCAAGGAAAGCAGCGGCGCTATTCGGAAATGGAACTTATTTAGACTCGCCTAATCCAATTCGGAGGATCCATGTGAGCGTCTTGAAATGCATTTTCTATGTAAAACATGGAGCATAAGGACGTCTAACAAGAGTTATTTAAACACTTAATACTGCAAGTAAACTTTCGTCGGACGTGAGTTGAGTTGAATTTGAATGAATTGAATGGCGCGCTCCTTATCCATGTAAAAAGACTGCAGTGTTCCTGTTTTAAATAAATGGATTTCACGGGTTGAATTTTTTGAAGAACCTTAGTTTGGGTTAGGGATTTCGTTTTGCTTATGTAAGGTCGCTCGGTTGTTTTAAGTTTAAGAGTTTTTGTCTGGGTGAATGACACGACAATACAAAATACTTTATATAATACGTACTAACATACTCTAAATATTTCAATGCCGTTTATATTTAAGGTTGAAAATAATTATATTAATAATTTTATGAAAATTCAATTCAAAAACAATTAGAAAAATACCAACCCAATTCAGAAATGACCCTGAATTGGGTTGGTATTTTTTAATTGTCTTTTAATTATGAAATAAACCAATTATAATTATTAATCAACGTTATTTGTGCTAAGTTTACACAGTTAGAATCTTTATGGAAATCGTGGTTATTAACCATTGCTCGACGTGAAAGAACCTTTAGAATACTGAGCTGAATCATGCGATCGATACGACTATTTTGAAGTCGCTATTTACAGTTTTAGGTTGAAAGGTAAATGGGCGTCTCGTGTTCCGTCGCCGGAGACTGCACGATAACTCATTAGCGGGAATATAAAAATATTATACGACGGACCATCAATCATGCTGAGTTCCCTTTGATTAATGTACGGGTCACGCCTTAAGCGCGCTGTACACACTGGACCAACATTGGGCCAGTGCTTGGACCAATACGCAAAGTACGGAATTGCGTTCTTTCGTTCTCAACATATTGCCAAGTAGGTCTCTTCACGTTGGCCAAATCCGGACAGTGGTCCCTGAAATGTCCACGGATGCTTCTATTTCGCGATACATCACATGACGGTCTTCGAGGATTAGCTGTTGCAAGGCTTCAATATTCTCTTGCGTTAAGGCAGTTTTTGGACGACCATCACGTGGCTGGTCACTGAGGCTAGGGTGTCCACTTTAAACTTCTAAATACCAGCGTTCTATAATCCTAAGACATGGTCCTGCATCACTAAATACAGAAGTGATCTCCTCAAAACGCCGAAGTCGTGATAATCAACTTCGTTAGTTGTAAAAAGTTATAGCACGGAAATTTTCCTTTAACATTTCCATTTTCACAACCTACTTGTCACCTTTGAATAGACGATACAATAAGACTATTCGACCAGTCTGAATAATTTATTTTGTTTTTGAAATCCAAATACAAGTTGATTAAAATCCCATATGGATTTTTTTTCAATAATCGCGGGAAGTTTACAAACGACAGAAATTAAAAGGCAGCCCTCTTACATAATAATTATTATTATAATATTCTTTATATTAAAGATACGTATCCACTATCCATAAACAGAGCTATTATGTCATTTTCATATTTTTGTAGGTAAACTAATGATTCCGCATACATATTTTTTTCTCCAAATTTTACAGGTAAGCCAAATGGAGAGACTTCGGAAACTTGGCGTGAGGCAGAAAGTTGTGAGTAAACACATAATTAGAGCTTCCCAGTCCTAGGTGATAAAATACTTTAAATATACTGTAGTAATCGTGTAGCAGTGGCTTAAGAGATTCTTTTGATTCCACTTAAATCTACCTACTTCAATAATTCAAATGCTCATTTTTTATGCATCTTAAGAACGTAGCAAATAAAATGAAGCTCTTAAATCTGAATGAATATAATATTAAAAACGATTAAGTTGCGCGCTTCAATGGAGTTTCTATACCTATTCAATATTAGGATATTATTCGTGTTCATTTAAATCCATTAGTATTGTAATGCATTCATGATTCATGGTTATGTGATGTAGGACTCTACATTATAAGGGTGGAATTACATGCCTTTTGTCTACGTGAAAATATTTTCGCTTGCAATGAGGAAAGTCAATTCTCTTAAACGGTTTTGCCGGGCTTCTGGTAAAAATACATCACTGGAAATTTATATACAGTAGTTATACATTATTTCTATTACTATGGACAAATAACTAAAATATTGCATTCACAAAATAATAATTTTAAATCAAATACTATTAACATTATCAATTTTTAACCTAGCCTAATATAATATAAGTTATTATTAAATATTATAAGCTATTAAATTTCAATAAATTGATATTTTTCAAATATTAATGGTAATGTTTTGCTTTAAAAATAATGATTTTAATATCATCATTCATCAAATATGAATTAGTTATTCGCTTGTAAAATATTTTAAACTTAAGTTACAATTATTTAAGAGCAGAATAGGGTTATAACCACTTCCAAAGTTACAGACACCCATGAGAGGACAATGGTGACATAAGGGTTGATTGTACTTTAATAATTTGACCCCTATTGTAATATATATAGTGTCATTAATTGGGGACCGGTTAGCTCGCTATATTATGTCTAACTGGCTGTAAGATATGATAATATATGTACTAGGTTTAGAGCTTAGGAAAACGGTTTCATTCGTTAACGAAAGTTATATAATTACTAGACGTTTCGCGCGGCTTCGCCGGCGTCAATAAAAATATATTTCACAGACAAAATATTATAAACTCCAATATTAACTTATCTTTAGCTTAGGAGTCACAATTATTAACCTTATATCCGTGGTACTCCCCCTTAAGTTCTTTGACTTTCGGTCATTGCAACTTTGTGCTGTCTCCCGCTTTTATGGGGAGGGAAATTGGAATCTTCCTACTCCTCCTATTTTCTTCTGATTAATTTCGTTGCGGGTCCCAAGACAGTTTTAGCATGTCCCTCGGGCTCCCTAAGATCATATTAAAGGGTTTTCGTGGTTGGATACCCCTGTCGATCCTGGCGACACAGGAGATACAGTGGTGGGAATGTGTGGTGGGCCAAAACCCGTTAAAAAAAGACAAAATATAAGTCCACAAAAATAATCCTCACGTGGTCCTTCACGTGGTCTACTTCCTGACCCAAATAACAGAAAAATTGTTCCAGTAGTTCGTGAGATAAGCCCTTTCAAATAATTTCCCCCGTTATTTCTACAATTTCCTCTATTTCTTCGCTCCTATTAGGCTTAGCGTGATAAATATAGCTTTAAAGCCTTTCTCGATAAATGGGCGATCTAACACTGAAAGAATTTTGAAATCAGATCAATAGTTCCTGAGATTGGCGCGTTCAGATAAGCCCTTTCAAATAATTTCCCCCCGTTTTTTCCAAATTTTCCTCTTTTTCTTCGCTCCTATATTTGAGTAGTCTTAGCGTGATAAAATATAGCCTATAGCCCTCCTCGATAAATGGACTATCTAACACTGAAATAATTTTTCAAAAGTAGTTCCTTAGATTAGCGCGTTCAAGCAAACAAACAAACTAACAAACTCTTCCGCTTTATAATATTATAGTATAGATTAATTATGTAAATAATCGGCCAAGTGCGAGTCGGACTCGCTCACGAAGGTACAACTACAGATCAAAAATAGGCTAAAAATTTTATGTTTTGTATTAATTATTTAATTTATTAAAATGTTATTATTAATTATTAAATTACAAATACAATTAAGTATTTTGTGAACATTTCAGTTACCATTGTGTTGCTGTTATTGATTAAGAGCAAAAAATAGCAAAAAAATCACGTTTATTGTATGGGAGCCCCCCTTAAATATTTAAGTTATTTTGTTTTTAGTATTTGTTGTTATAGCGGCAACAGATATACATAATCTATGAAAATTTCAACTCTCTAGCTATTACCGTTCTTGAGTTACAGCCTGGAGACAGACGGACAGACAGACAGACGGACAGACGGACAGACATCGAAGTCTCAGTAATAGGGTCCCGTTTTTATCCGTTGGGTACGGAACCCTAAAAACACGGGGTGTTTAATTAAAAAAGCTGAAATTTTTTATATTTTGTAGCCACTTAATCCAAAGATTATAATTATTGATCGCAAAAAATATCCTTTCAATAATTTTCTTTTACTGTAACTTTATTAATGCCCGGTCTGTGTTATTATGTTTGCGTGTAGTTTTCTATCTTTTTACTTTTATTGATTGGATAATGCATAAAAAATAAGAGTATAAAACCTTCGGTTAAAAAGCTTCAGAAATGAGGCATTGAGGAGCAAAATAGGCCTTTTTAAATACATTTAAGGTTCATTTAAATACTTGATTGGATATAATTCAGGTCATAAAATACAGTGTAATTTAGATGTCACAAGACGTTCGTTGTTTAACGAAGCGGTTTATGTCCGTCCGTAGAATACAAAGGAGTAACGGATGACCTCCCGGAATGTCCTGCTATTACACAATTACACAAATTACCTAAATCTATGTTTAATGTTACAAGTAACAACTAATTGACTGAACATCTTATATATAAAATTCTCGTGTCACAATGTTAGTCCACGAACTCCTCCGAAACGGCTTTACTGATTTTTACCAAATTTTATATGCATATTCAGTAGGTCTGAGAATCAGCTACTGGGTACTTTATATATTGGTAAGTGCATTTGTTGAATAAATAATGGCGGCTGTCATTGTTTGTGATCGACTTTGCCATGGCCACATATTTATTTAGTCACTTCAATAAAATAATATGAGCGAAATACTTTATAATATTAAGGCAAAGCAACGTTTGCCGGGACAGCTAGTATTTTATATTATTGTTTAGTAACTATTCTTACCTGCTTTATCTATACCTATCCATACTTCTTATCTTATATATAAAATTCTCGAGTCACAATGTTAGTCGACGAACTCCTTCGAAACGGCTTTACTGATTTTTACCAAATTTTATATGCATATTCAGTAGGTCTGAGAATCGGCTACTGGGTACTTTATATATTGATAAGTGCATTTGTTGAATAAATAATAGTAAATTATTACAACTCGCGACTGACGGCGACTATTGTTTGTGCAACGGGATCGATCGCTATGGACGTTGCCATATTAAATACTTTATATGGCAAAACAACATTTGCCGAGTCAGCTAGTAATATTATAAATGCGAGAGTTGTCTTTCTATATTCTGTAACCTCTTCACGCCCAAACCGCTGAACGGATTAGCTGAAAGGTACAAGGATACTTTAAGTCTCGGACATTGGACAATTTTTATCCCGGAGAAACATGTTCCTCACGCGATAAACTTATTTGTGCCTAACGGAGTTGCGGGCGCGGGCATTACCAAGTATTTAGACTTTAAATCATAGTCAAAACCACTAAAGTGAGTCTAGATATTGCGTTAATGCAAAATTATGATTAAGATTTTGATTCTTATAACATTATTAGGGTTCCGTACCCAAATAATAAAAACGGGACCATATTACTGAGACTTCGATGTCTGTCCGTCTGTCTGTCTACAGGCTGTAACTCAAAAACCGCTAAAGCTAGACTTCTGAATTTTTCACAGATTGTACAATTACAGATATTTGTTGCCGCTATAGCAAGAAATACCTAAACAAAATAAAGTTAATATTTGAGGGGGGCTCCCATACAACAGACGTAATTTTTTTGGTGTTATTTGCTCGTAATCCATAATAGCAACAGGCACTTGTAAGGCTGGCCGCATACACACGTTTTCCGTATTCGATTACCGAATTCATTTTCCGTATTCGGAAATCCTAATGCACCGAATCATTAGAAAATACATTAACTGACGCACACGTTTGATTTTTTTCCGAACAGACGTACATTTCGAGTGCAAGCCGGAGCGTTCGCGCGTTAAGAAAAACGAACGTTTGCGCTAAACTTACGGAATTCTAAACCAAATTTCCGCATCAGGAAATCGAATACGGAAAAATTATGTTTGCGGCCAGCCTTATACTCACTAAATCCTTAATTATATTTTTACCTTAATATCTATACTTATTATAAAACAGTCGCTTTTTTTCCTCATGTCCTTTTGCTCCCTTTAATCTTTAAGACTACGCAACGGATTTTGATGATTCTTTCAGTGTTAGATAGCCCATTTATCGAGGAAGGCTATAGGCTATATTTTATCACGCTAAGACTAATACTAGCGAAGAAATAGAGGAAAATGTGGAAAAAACGGGGAAAATTATTTGAAAGAGCTAACATGAACGCGCTAATCTCAGGAACTACTGGTCCGATTTGAAAAATTCTTTCAGTGTTAGATAGCCCATTTATTGAGGCTATAGGCTATATTTTATCACGCTTAGACTAATAGGAGAATGTTGAAAAAACGGGGGAAATTATTTGAAAGGTCTTATCTCGTGAACTACTGCAGCAATTTTTATGTTATTTGGCACAGATAAGAAGTAGACAATAGGGTTGCAAAATTACGTAATTTTACCGAAAACGCTGGTAAAATACGCGTATTTTACGGTAATTTATATAAATTACGGTAAAATTACCGGCTACGTATGTATGGTGAATGAAAGTATAACGGCGGGCGAGGCTAGCGTGTTGCAAGTTGCATCTTGCGTACTGCGTGCACGTCGCACGAATCACGATGCGACGTTGCCGATAAGCTGTTTGCCATAATATTTTGCGCTATTGCGACTTGTTGACAGCTGTTGACGTCACTTGACAGAGCATACTAGCCCAGTAGGGTTAGTTCAGCCTTATATCATGTATGGGAAGCTGAAATTAATTTTTCAGAATTTTTTTTGCACCAGTGTTTAGCGGAGGTCAGAAATTGCTTAAATTCAAAAACTCGACCAAATCCGACGAGTGCGTTAGCCGCCATATTGGTCCAATCTTTTTATAGCTATATCACCTTCATTTTATTTTTTTACGAAAATGATAAGGACTAAATTTGATGTATATTTAATTTTCTACATTTTGAATTATTATAATTTTCATCGTAAATCAATATTTACGGAGATAAATGCAAAAAACAAGTCAAAGTATAATTTCGCTTGTATGTCAAATATTATCGAATTTAGCGAAAGTAATTGTAGAATAGAAACAAAGTTATAGGTGATTTCCTACAAATTTGATCCTTATGACTTTTTTTAGAAATCAATATTTAAGCTCCTACACCTATGGTAAATGTACCGAGACCCAAGCGACTGGATAAAACTGAATATTTCTGATCATGAATTAGACCTTATTTACTATTACGGCACAACCTACACCTAAATCATTATTAAAAAAATGGCCAAGTGCGAGTCGGACTCGCTCATGAAGGGTTCCGTACCATTATTTTTTCAATGCAAAGACAGACAAAAATTTGTGCTTTTTGTATGGGGGCCCCCCCTAAATCTTTACTTTATTTTAATTTTTAAAGTACAAAAGCAATTAAATATTTTATGCTTATTTTAACTGTCTTAGTGCTGCTATATTTTTGGTATTTGTTGTTGTAGAGGGAAACAAAATACATACTTAATATCTAAAAATTTCAAGTCTCTACCTATCACCGTTCTTGAAGTCTGGAGACAGACAGACGGACAGGCAGTGAAGTCTTCATTTTAATTGTGGTTAATTTAATGAGCTACAAGTTTATTTCCGTATTTTTTCTGTATTTGACAATAATCGCGATACAGGTCAAAATTATACTTGGACTGGTTTTTTGCAGTTATTTCCGTAAATATTGATTTTACAATAAAAATTATAAAGACTGAAATTGTAAAGAATCAAATTTGCGACAAATTTGATCTTTATCATTTTCTTAAAAAAATAATAAAATTAGATATAATTAGCTAAAAAAATATTGGAACTTCAAACCAATGTGGGGGCTAACGCACTCGTCGGATTTGGTCGAGTTTTTAAATTTAAGCTATTTGTGACCTCCTCTAAACACTGGTGCAAAAAAATCTGACTATAATTAATTAAAAAAAAATCTAACTCTACTTAGGTATACTGATACAGCAAGCCGGTGGCCTGGAAGTTATTTTGTTTTGACTGACTGCACTAGACGTGCATTAAGTAACCTGCTTATATCCCCATTATTAATGAAAAATATGCTACGAACTCAAAAATCGTTTTTTACCAAATTTTACCGTAATTTACCGTAAAATATAATATTTTACGTAAAATATCGTATATTACCGAATTTTACGAAAGTAATTTTACCGCTTTTCATCCCTAGTAGACAACGTGAAGGATCATATTATGCTATCGATTTTAATCATTTTTGCAGTGGCTATATATTTTATACCCGTGCTATGCCGGGGCGGGTCGCTAGTTTAATAATAAAATTAAAATAAAATAAATAATTAAGGGCTCACATACAAAAAAAAACACAATTCTTTCGCTCTTTAATGGTACGGAACCCTTAGTGCGCGAGTCCGACTCGCACTTGGCCGATTTTTATTATTATTCTTACAATTTTTCTTCAATCCCTGAGTAATTAGCTTTTATCCTTGTGAGATTCTATTTTTTTGTACCTTTCAAAGAAGCAATACAGAAACACGATTTGCCAAACTAAGTTCTGTATAAAACAATATTCCCGTTAAAAAAGTCGAAACGGGGGCATCTCGAGGAGCTTATGGAAGTATGTCAGAAGGCATCTTTATTGATGGAAGATCTTAGTAAGCACATCCCGGGTAACAATGCGGTCCTCAGGACTCCGCGTTGATTGCGGCGGATATTTGACCTGGTTCTCGCACTCTGTTATCAATAAGTATGTGGAGGAATTTTTACGTACTGCTTTGTATAGAGCAAATTATATTAGTGAGTGGATGAATAAAGTTAACAACAATTTGAAAAAATATGTTTTTTTGCACAAACTAACAACAAATTCTACATAAATCAGTAAATATATGTATGGTTCGGCTATTTCGCTACCGTCGTGGAGGTGATGTGATATTTTTTTTCTGATCTGAAGTTAGTAACGAAACAGACGAGCCATACATGTTTATTGATAAATTAGGTAGAATTTGTTTAAGTTAGGGTCGTGTAGATTTAAAAGCTTCACCTCTTTCTCATATCTTTTTCACAGGTTAAATCTTATGTGGTCGTCCGGCAACATTTTACAAGAAATATTTTTGGTGGGATCTCCTATGTCTCCAGGATTGACAGAGGTAAACTCAGTCCAACCATGCGAGAACATCTTAGGCTAGTACACGTGACGGTCCACCTCTCTGCCGCTCCGCCGGCGTAGGACGGGAGTGCGGAGGCGTCGCTACGCGAACCTCCAATCTCTCGTCTAACGGGGCTCCGGGTCAGGATGGGAACCTGCCCGGCTTTGTCAGCCCCGGCGCCGAGGGGAACGCTTTAGTTCGCCTAAGCGTTCCCTTACTTTGGTGGAACTCCGGTCCGAGATAGACCGGCCAGTCGTGGAGGGAGTCCTGTGTTAGACAGATCCGGGATTTCCCTCCGTTATACGGCTGAAGGCGAACCGCAGGTGGTTTTAGTGAGTAAGAGTCTCACATACCCCCGGGGTACCCAACCCGGGGTACCCATGATGGGTTTCTCCTGCGTTATCAAAAAAAAAAAAAGTACACGTGACGGTGAAAATGCTACTTTTGCTACCTTTAAAAACTGGTCCTTAAGTCAGATAATATTACCACTTGTTTCTTACAAAAAGGTGTAAAACAAAACCTACTACGCGTTACTTTAAGGCGCAGTGCAGACGACAGACTATCCGTGACGCACTTTTTAGTCTGTGGGAAATAGAACCTATGCAATTATATTATGCAGTAACGCACACGACGCGCAAAAAGTCCGCATATAATTGCATAGGTTCTATTTCCACAGACAAAAAGTGCGTCACGTATAGTCTGTCGTCTGCGCTGCGCCATAAATGAGAAAAGGAAGAATTTAAGGCGACAATGAAACACAATTATTTCGTTAAAAAGAAATTTAAATAAAAATAGCCGGGGAATTTAATAAATGCTAACTTCGAAACGGAGGCCAATTAGGTGCCTGTTAAAGGACTATTACAGGGAAAAAACAATTCAAGAAAGAATTCTCTTTTATCAATCCGTTTAAAGGCATTATCCTAAACGGCACCGGGCGAAACTTAATCACCTCTTACAACTTTTATAATTCCAAGCCGGGACAAGTTTGGAAGTTGGCGACTTTTTTACTTTCGCGCCCAACCGGGGGCTATAATAGTAAATCAGTTTTGACAAATATTTGAAGGTGAGTTTTGAAATTATCGCCGACAGGGGGCTCATATAAACTGACTCTAAAAGTCTCTACTTATGCCCCCCTAGACAAGCGGCAAGCGATCATCGTAAACGCTAACGCTAACGCTACAGAATGTATGGGACTTGACATTAGTATACGCTAGTCGCTAGCGAAGTAGCGAAGCGATGACTTAATATTATGTCAAAATATCGCATATACATTTTGTGGCGTTAGCGTTAACGTTTACGATAATCGCTTGCCACTTGTTTAGGGGGGATGGAGCATGCAGGTTGTATAGTGTATAGAACATCAGTATAGTACATTAATACAAATCTGTAGTACATCATTATTATTATTAGACTATCGCCGTCCACTGCAGAACGTACGCCTTTCCCGATGAGTGCAAACCATCCCGATCTTGTAAAGAACCCATTCTTTCGCTACCTTCTCCAAATCATCGGTCCCTTGAGCTAGAGGTAGTTCAAAGCCTGCGTTTGCCTGATCTGAAGTACAGCTGGTCTATAATGGCAACTTTTATGGATCGTACAATGTTTATATTACTGTTGTATGTTAATATTTTCTCTACATAGTAACACACGTTGATAATGTCAGATTACCTGAAGTGAATAAAAATTCAGTAATTAGTTCAAATTAAACTGTATTTTAATTAGCATATAACATGTTCCACGTTATGTTTCATTGCGATTAGCAGCAAACATTTGTACTCGTATGCAAGACTTATTCAAACTTCATGCTTATTCAATTTAGGTATTATTATGTTAGGGGTATTTTAATGAAATTAATATTGCTACAATAACGCTCAAATAATAGTAAATTGATGTAGAGAGCTGTTAACGTTAATTTTATGTATTTACTAATTTACAAAGTGGACAATATATACGAGTCACGAGTAAATAATTCACACTAAAGTAGGAGGATAAGAGGATATGGTATTATGGTAGCCATAATGTATAATAGAAACTAAAACACATACTTTAACGTAAACCAAACTTCGCCTTATTCTGTGCACGTGTTAAAATTAATACGAAACTCTAACTACATATTACAACAATAGAAAATGTTGAACTCCCGACCATTCTTGCTTATGCAAGCATCGTTTAAAGTTGCATCGTGTATAGGTAAGGCACTTCATTCCCAGACCCTTATAACTTCGTGCTATATCAGTTTGAAACTAAAACGCATTTCAGCTTCTACTGTAGCCGAAAATTTACATAACCGCATGTGGATCTTTAATTATTTGGATATGGAATAAATTCACCCGAAGGCGGTGTAAGGCGTGGGCGACGTGGGTCAAAAGTCCTCGCGCCCCTTGGACAACAAGGATGTTTTTAAGGTTTTACAAGTTTTGATACTCAAATATTTGTAAATAAAAGTGTGAATATTATAAATGCTTCCTCTTAACAAAATCCGTCCTCTTGCATCATCCGTTAGGGGGCATCGCAAAATACTTTCCCCACATATTTGTCTTGCCCACATCAAATCTAAATTTGATTTGAATCCTAAGTCTTGCACCGCCACTGATTTTGTCAGATGTAAAAATAAATATTTTTGTTAAATAACTTTATGTTGCTCGCCGCTCCGTTTCGCTGAAATTCGTTAGCGTGTGGGAATCGTAATTTTTTCGAGAATTTTTGCCCTTTTTCGGGATTCAAACTTTAGATCTTCGTTAAATATAAAAATATGTTGTGTAAACAAGTCCACCGGCCTAGCGTTAAGAGGTACAGACACAATTTCGTATTAATTTATAATGTCACGGTTTTTACTTTTTATGTAACTTAACTTAATTTTGCACTATTTAACGCTTGAAAAATAAAACTAATTAAAACTTAGGACTTAACGAATGTCACTTTGAAAAAACATTATTCAACTCAGTAAATATTTCAGTAAAGAAAGAAAACTTAAACATATTATTTGTATTCGTTGCTTAGAAAACTCAAAAGAAAATTACATTCCTTTTGTTCAAAGTTTCTCAAAGTTACATTTACTCGAAAACCGACACGTAATAAAACCTTTAAGCCCGCAAAACCATAGTTCGTTAACCTTTTTTAAAAAATTCCCACTGAAAGTTCCGTAACTTTGTCGCTGATGAATAATTTTCGATTCACGCCACACCGAGCCCAGACTTATGACACAGCCTGCAGCGTTTCGTTGCAATTAACATCCAGCATACTCACACCGTCTGCATAATCGCGTTATCCGTATTTCGACCTTATTCCCTTTGACAGAGAAGCTTTGATTGTTCCCAGACTCACAAATGACTTGTGATGACCAAATAAATTCAGGATTACATGCAATATAGGTTTTGATGTTATAGTTATAGTAGTAATCGTCTAAAGGTTATCTAGGTTGGGCTGTTTCAATGAATGGGATGATGGATAACCACGATTGGCACCAGCTCCAGAGTTGTAAATAGGCCGTTATAGGCCACGGCCTAGGGGCAGCAGTGTCCATAGATGAATTATCAAATAGACTAAGTACATGGGGCGGCGGAAATAAAGTAGCATACTCTCATAAAAAAAATATAAATTCGGCACTGCTTAGTACCATGATGAAAAATATGATAAAAGTATGCACAATTAAATAGGCAAGCGGAGATAAATCATCTCTTTTAATTTTTATATAATTATTTGTTTAAATCCCTCATGTTGCCCAATTTGGGAAGGCCTCATTTGATAGTTCTTTGACATAATATTTAAAATTATCACTAGTATTTTTTTAAAGTCAGAAATCTAGATGGTAACTAGCTGTCCCGGCAAATGTTGTTTTGCTATATTATAATATAAAGTATTTTGCCCATATTATTTTATTGAAGTGACTAAATAAGTATGGCACCATGACAACGTCCATCGCTATCCCGTCGCACAAACAATGGTCGCTGTCAGTCTCGAGTTGTAATAATTTACTATTATTTATTCAACATCATAATATGCACATAATATCAATATAAAAAGTAGCCAGTAGCCGATTGTCTGACCTACTGAACATGCATAATATAAAATTTGGTAAAAATCAGTAAAGCCGTTTCGGAGGAGTGAGGTGACACGAGAATTTTATATAAAAGATATTATATTATTTTTGTATTTATAACAAATGAGTATCAAATTTGGATCGCTGAACAACCACTATAGTATAACAAATAAACCCTTCACATGACAAAGGCAGGGTTGTGTGAAAATTGTAAATTATTAATTATTAACGAACGAAATTATTTTGAATAATAAAGGTAGAAGACCGTTTTATTAGGGTTCCGTACCTAAAAGGTAAAAACGGGACCCTATTACTAAGACTACGATATCTGTCCGTCTGTCTGTCTCTAGGCTGTAACTCGAGAACGGTAATAGCTAGAGAGTTGAAAATGTTCTTAATTAAAGATACCGTAGCAAGTTTTATTGTGCAGTTTTTAACCCCCGACAAAAAAGACGGGTGTTATAAGTTTGACGTGTCTGTCTGTCTGTCTGTCTGTCTGTCTGTCTGTTTGTCTGTGTGTGTATCTGTCCATGGCATCGTAGCATCCAAACGGGTGGTCCGATTTTGATCTAGTTTTTTTGTTTGATAGCTGACATGTTCGAGAGTTTTCTTAGCTATAGTTCATCATCATCAGCCTGCTCAGTGCTGGACAATCAGGGTTTATCTGGTTCATGTCCGTGGCATCGTAGCATCCAAACAGGTGGACCGATTTTGATCTAGTTTTTTTTTGTTTGAAAGCTGACATGTTCGGGAGTGTTCTTAGCTATAGTTCATCATCATCAGCCTGCTCAGTGCTGGACAATCAGGGTTTATCTGGTTCATGAAAGGCCGTTAGCAACTTGATTTGATGGGTTTTATATTTTATTCTAGTTCGTGACATTTGTGAATATGCAATATAAGTATACACATAATAATGGAAAGTTGGCTTGGTGCTGCACCATCACCTGGTAATCAATAGGATATTCAACTCTTCGCCAACTTAGAGTTGGTAAAGATTTCGTGTTTGGGCTCATTTTAATTGCGACAACCAGTAAGAAGTAGACAAACAGTAAATATTTACACGCTGCTGCTGCAGCATCACCTAGATTCTATAGGAACCGAGCTTCGTATGAACCCAAAGTGGAGGTTTCATGTTTGGGCTCATATTAACAGCCTCATCGAAAGGGACATTGACAGATGGTAATCATGAGAATACTTATCATTCTGTTAATAGGAATTACACTGCACTATAACCAACACAAGTTTAAAAAGTATAAAATTAAATTAAATTAAGAAATTAAAAAAAAAAAACCCGCCAAACAACTTTAAAAAGTAATGAAATAATGTTTACTGCCTTTAAGTTCAAATAATTCTTAACTTGTGTAAAGTAATATTCCAGTCTATAATTATTGTTGTCAAGGTGTGTCGGGGGACCGCTAATGTAGATGTTTGATTTCATTTCACAATCAATTAATAGCGAAAAATCGAGATAGTCAGCGACTTGGCGGTTGTATGTTGTAGTTTACTTGGCGGTCCCCCGACACACCTTGACAACAATAATTATGGACTAAAATATTACTTTACACAAGTTAGGAATTATTTGAACTTAAAGGCAGTAAACATTATTTCATTACTTTTTAAAGTTGTTTGGCGGGGGTTTTTTAAATTTCTTATGTAAATATCAACACAAGTTTTAAAAATGGCTAACAGTGTTTTTCATTAAAATGAAAAGCAAATAAGTAATTAAATATTTAAGAAATGCGAACTAATGAAATAAGTAAATGTCTGTAACCTGTTTGTGCAGTTTTTCAGGACACAGTTGAAACATGAAAGCAAAGTCAGTGTATGCAATATAACTTTGATATTAACTTAAAATTTAGTTTGTTATTATTTTTAGCAATATTCCGCGAAATAAACTTCCACCTTTAAGTAAATGAGTGAGTGCACGCATAGGCATGCGTACAGCACCTCCCTCCTCCCACACTGCCTATGCGTACACTCGCATGCAAGAACTTGCAAACACCACCACCACACAAGCAATAATGTTGGCAAATCCGTGCAAGGCCCCTCACCACCATGCAGGTTGAAAACCTCGACGCGCGTTTCGCTCCAACACCGGAGCATCCTCAGGATGTGGACTCTACGAACAACGTCCGTCAAGTCATTCCATTAACTATTTGATATTAACGTTCAGTCTAAACCAAGATTCGAGTATGCAATATGCATGCATAATGCTCTCCAGTAATTGCATTGGAAATTACTGAAATGAAATATTATGTTAAGTTAAAATATGCAAGATAACAATTTCTGTAGCAGTAAACGTATTTGAAGTTTTACTTTGTAGTATTCTAATGCTAAATTAAATAAACATCAGTGTAAGTAACTTTTTTAATTAATATTATAACATCCATACTAATATCATAAATGCGAAAGTGTGTCTGTGTGTCTGTCTGTTACCTCTTCACGTTTTAACCGCTGAACCGATTTTGCTAAAATTTGGTATGGAGATACTTTGAGTCCCGGGAAAGGACATAGGATCCTTTTTATCCCGGAAAATGGTTTCCGCGCGATAAACGAATATTGGCGCAGTTGCGGGCGTTATCTAGTATTATTATACATATCTTATTTTTTGTAATTTTTAGAACTTTTAAAAATAAGTGTACCTAATAATAATTAATAACCAAGGTCGGAACCCGGAAAGGAGGATGCTACTCCCACATACAGAGAATAAACCATAAATAATCTTACATGTTGCATACAGCAAACATCATGTTATCAAAATATTGACAGAAACATTGTCAAACGTCGAACAAAACTTTTCGTTTACTGTCTATGCAGGTGCTGCTCTCTGGCGTCAAACTATTCACCCAATGGGCATTGTCCAAAAAAAATCACATGTACTTTTTATATATTTTTTCGTTAAAATAGGGTATTTTAAGAATATAAATTAAATAAGTTTGAAATTCATTAGCTAGTTTTTTCTCAATAAATTTTTAAAGTTTCGCTCTGACGTCATCATCGGCGGCCAATTGACCTCTGCAGTATGTTTTAATTCCTTTCAATCTTATTTATAATGGCTGGTTCGTCAAATGCAAGTTCTCATTATGTGAAAGCTGATACAAGAAGCTTACCAAAAGTTCGAAACGTAATGTTGGTCGAATTTATTGCTAATTTAACGCCATTGAAGGTCAAACTAAGGCTAAACATATTTGTTCAAAAATATAAGTAACTAATGGGTATTTTTTTCGTTTATATACAGAAAAACGATCACTGACCTTATTCTTCGAAATGTTTTTGTAATGAGCAAAATTAAAAAAAAATGTACAATCCCCATTGACATTTAAATTTTAAGTAGAATGTTATAATTGATGTTCTTTAATATATCTTTAATTAACACGTGGTCGTTTTACATCAACTGAAATAACAATTATACATTCAGAGTAGCCATTTTAAACCTTAAACAAACCGCTGGAAACGAACGGACCAATACAACATCTGTGTTTGTCGAATATAATGATCTCCAAACTAGTGTGATCCCTAACTATTGAATTAATTTGGAAATTGGATTTATTGACATGTATTACACCCGTTCAATTATGTAGATCTATTGTACAATGTACAGCCAATCTCACGTTGATCTCACACTTAGATACCTTTGTTACATGATATTTGATAGGCTTGTTACTCCGAAACCAACGGGGGATTAATAGTTAATGATTTCTACCTATCTATAGATCTGTTTGTGACGAAGGCTAATGGATTCCATACTATATTGTCCGCACATCCATACTATTCATACTAATTATTGTAAATGCGAAAGTGTGATTGTCTGTCAGTTAACTCTTCACGCCCAAACCGCTAAACCAATTTTCTAGACTTTTCAATAGACTTTTCATCCCGGAAAAATGTACGGTTCCTGCGCGATAGACGAAATTTGGCGCAACGGAATTGCAGGCGTCATCTGGTGTATATTTTAATGCGAAAGTGTGTCTGCTTGCCGGCGTACCTTATACAGGGTGTAACAAACAAAGTGATAAAACTGTTGGGTTGGTATGTGTCCTTTACACATACATATAAATAAATAAATAAAAATAAAAATCGTTTTATTTCTGAATAAATTTGAATCAAATGTTTTCAGAACGTTGAGCTACATGTTGCCTACCACCGGTTCGGGAACTAACCCGGCGAGAAGAACCGGCGTAAGAAACTCGCACGGGGCCACTTTTTACTAAAAAAGTGGAAAATTAGTCTTTTAAAAAATAAAATTTACAATGTAAATAACTTAATCTAATACTTTATAGAAAGTCAACATGAATTGTAAGTCACATATTATAATAAATGTAGAAGCAGCAGCAAGCAGCCATCCTACTCCCAAGATGTGCCATCGTTTAGGAAATCATTGACCGTATAGTAGGCTTTGGCACACAAACGTTCTTTAATTACTTTTTTAAATTTATATTTTTATACATTTAAAAAATCTATAAAAATATAAATTTAAAAAATCATAGATCAAGATAGATACCGCATGTCGCTCCATTTGTATGAAAACGAGCGTGTCACTTTTTTCCTACCACTGTGACGTACCGATGATAAGAAACGTGTCGATTATCAATGCCAACGTTTCTATTTGAATTTCTATAGCAAAATACGGCCCTTTTAGGCATTTAGGCATTTTTTAAATTCCGATTGACGTCCGATTCCGATAGCAGACTAAAGAACAGACTTTCCAAAGACGAGCATTGCTCGTCGTTTGGGAACGCAATATGGCACGCGAAGTACATACACTTGCGGTATCTATCTTGCTCTATGTCTGTGCTCCCTTACAATTGCTGGGAGTAGTGTTGAAAGAGTTACTTTGCTGTTGCATAGCTTTTATCGCGGACTTTGAGCGTGGCGACCAAATCAAAAATTCCTTATCGAAAATACTAGACGTGTGGGAATTTTAACTGCATAAGTTGATAAAAAATACTTTGCAACAGCTTTACCGCGAGTCTCCGAGTACCACACATAATCTAATATATTATATAAATCTCCTGTCACGATGTTTGTCCGCGATGGATTTCTAAATTACTTAACCAATTTTAATGTTTCTTTTTTTTAAATATGTGCTTTTTTCCAACTTGAGAGATAGGATAGCTTAGATCTTTAATTATAGTCGCAATTTTATTTTATTGCAAATTATTTGTCTATAAAGAGCGACCATTGTTTATGCGACGCGAGTCACGGGATAGCGATGGACGTTACCATGGTGACATACTTATTTAGTCACTAATTCAATAAAAAAATACGGGCGTTAAACTTTACAATATAATACTAGCTGACCCGGCAAACGTTGTTTTGTCATATGAATAATTTTTGGTATGAAAAATAGATATTGGCCTATTCTCAGACCTACTAAATATGCTCACAAAATTTCATAAGAATCGGTCAAGCCGTTTCGGAGGATTACGGGAACGAACATTGTGACACGAGAATTTTATATATAAGATGGTAAAGAAACGTTTGCCGGGACAGCTAGTATTATTATATATTTTTAATTTTTGACCGACTTCCAAAAAGGATAAGGTCTCACGAAAACTCAGGAGAACTCACGATTAAATTATGATTAAATTAGCTGGTAACGACTTCAAAATAATGAAGACTGTAGTATAACAACAGAAATAGTTGAGATTTAGGCGAATTCTGAAAAGTACACTATTAAAGAGTAAGAGTTATTTAATACTTTTAGGGTTCCGTACCCAAAGGGTAAAAACGGGACCCTATTACTAAGACTTCGATGTCTGTCCGTCTGTCTGTCACCAGGCTGTAACTCAAGAACGGTAATAGCTAGAGAGTTGAAATTTTCACACATTATGTATTTCTGTTGCCGCTATAACAACAAATACTAAAAACAAAATAAATTTAATATTTAAGGGGGGGCTCCCATACAAAAAACGTGATTTTTTAAACATTTTTTGCTCGGTATCAATGATGACAATAGGTAGCCACCTGAAATGTTCACAAAATACTCAGTTTTATTTAATCTTTAATAATTAATAATAAAATTTAAATAAAATTAATAATAAACGGGGGCTCCCATACAAAAAACACATTTTTTCCTATTTTTGCTCTATAGTGGTACGGAACCCTTCGTGCGCGAGTCCAACTCGCAATTGGCCGATTTTTTAGTTCATATTACTATTGTTTTGACCTTGGAAGTCGGTTTTAATTTTTTGTTAAAAATAATTGTATGAGTAAATTCATAGCATTAGGGCATTTCTCATAGAAACATAGAAGTCGATAGTAACTCCTACAGCGCTTTTTGCTTTCACAGTGAACTCTATGTAAGGGACACATATTATTATATGACACTAGACTTTCCGCGCGGCATCGCCCGAGCAAATTAGATATTTCACAGACACATTAGTCCACAAAAAATAGTTTATGATCCTTCACGTGATTTACTTCTTATCTATGCCAAATAACAGAAAAATTTCTCCAGTGGTTCGTGAGATAAGCGTTTTCAAATAAAATCCCCCGTTTTTTCCCACATTTTCCTCTATTTATTCGCTCGTATTAGTCTTAGCGTGAAAAAATATAGCCTATAGCTTTTCTCGATAAATGGGCTATCTAACACTGAAATAATTTTTGAAATTGGACCTGTAATTTCTGAGATTAGCGCATTCAAACAAACAAAAACTTTCCGCTAAGTATAGAATATATTATTACACTAAAGTATCACCAATTAATTTAGTTACACCCAGTGTAAAACTGCATAGCCGATGTTGATGTATTTTAAAATGGGACATCTGTTTATAGTATGCACTACGATAAGCAATTACTGACAAAACCTGTATACAGGTTCGTAATTGTCTATTTATTTTGTCCGTCATGGTCCAACCCAACCATATAATAGCGGGTTATCATAATTCCAATCCAGTGATCTAATCCAGCGCTGGTTGCTACTGGAATAATGTAAACAAGTACTGGAATGCTAAGTGCATTCCAGTACTTATTTACATTATTCTATTGAAATTCCATTGCATACCAGTGGCCGTTTGACATTATCATAATATGTTTTATGATATTAGTATATCCCACAACGTTGCCTGTAACCTTCACATTTCGTGGTACACTTTACGGAAAACTATCACGCCTATTGATTTGTGTTATATTTTAACATAGTAATCTAATATATATATAAATGTCCTGTCACGATGTTTGTCCGCGATGGATTCCTAAACTACTTAACCGATTTTAATGTTTTTTTTTTAAATGTGTGCTTTTTCCAACTTGAGAGATAGGATAGCATTAGATCTTTAATTATAGTGGCAATTTTATTTTATTGCAAATTATATGTCTATAAAGAGCGACCATTGTTTATATGCGACGCGGGTCACGGGATGGACGTTGCCATGGTGACATACTTATTTAGTCACTAATTCAATAAAATAATACGGGCGATATACTTTATATACTATGGCAAAGAAACGTTTGCCGGGACAGCTAGTTCTTTTATATATATATATTTAGATGCGTGCGTGCGTTGGTCTGATCAAATCCGCACCACACTTGAGTCCACCGTCTACGACGCTCTTCGAGTGGCCGAGGATAGGAACAGCTGGCGTAAGACCATTAGATGGAAGGTCATGGAAGGGGGAGGTCACGACCCTCAGACATGAGGAACACGACTGGAGGAGAAGGAGGATCATCGGTCAGCCAAGGTGTGACGACACGAGCTCTCACAACGCTCGGCTTTTAGATAGTTCCAGTAGCAACCAACGCTGGATTGAAGTAATGTAACCCGGCCACAATACCAACAATTTATGACGGACAGATTATGCAGAATCCCCCATTAATTAGAACCATTTGTGACGTCGTGTCGCAGTACAATGCACAAATAAAGTGCACACTAGAAAAATGTAAAGTTGACCTATTTAACATGTAACTGTAACTCAGCGCGTGAAAATAGGAGTTGTACTTCACAGAACAATAGCTCTCGTGAGGTCGCCCCCAGATTACCTAGGCATTGTGCAAAAACCTGACTGCGTGCTTCACTGTATAATAACTTTTCAGACTATCTGTCTGAACTGCGTAGAACAATGACTTGGTTTTTTCAGTTTCGGTGACTCTAAAATAATGAATTCTCAAGGTTTTTTTGCTGTTAGCCGCGGCATTTTTGTACCATCGAAGAAATTGATTTATACCCAGTTGACAGACCTGCGTCTTTTGGTCGGATTGTCTGAATTCGATGCTATTCGAGGTCTGTCGGCTGGGTTTGACGCGCGATCAAATTACTTAGGTCCGCCTGCATCTGCCTAGGAATCCACTTCTCTGGTAGTACATTGCTTTTCCTATAATATGATTAGTGTTTTTTTTTAATTTTATGTAGTACAAATAACAAATTTTCTATAATCTTTTATATCTATAAATCTGTTATAGATGTGTTTTTATAAAATAATGCTGTGCATGTCTTTAATTGATATAAGCACTAAAATGTAGTTATTAATGTAATCAATGTATACCTGTGTGTTTATATTGTTGATATGCCTAATAAATAAATAAATATAATCTATTCTGTTCTACATTGAATCTTTATAATACATCATGTTCAGTTCTGACTGTCTGTTGGTATGTCTGTGATTTTTATGTTACCTATTTTAAGTAATCGAACTCTTAAATCATTAGAAACGAAATATGTCGACGACGATGACGATTTAACGGCAACAGAAATGTGCTCTACTCTAGTTTTACGTGATAAAGTACGTTAGCTTTGAAAGTTATTTTTTCGGAAAAAATACTCTAAAATATTCATAAACGTTACATAGACCTAAGCTAAAAGGTATTTGGGAGCGCATTACTTTCATTCAAAAATAGTGATGGGTGAAAACTATTAGAGAATTAGTTTCCATGTTCGAAATTTTTGGCAACAAATATATTGGCAGAGTAACAGATATCGGAGTTTTTTTGGCAACAGAAACGGCATTTCATTACTAGCCATTGTACCCGATATATGTATCTAGGGTTGCCAGGTCGCTAAACCGAAAAAAATTGTACAAAAAGCCAGAAACCTAGATATTGAGTACTTAGAGTTTAACTTCAGTTAGACAAATTTTCAGTTTTAATAAAATAATATATTTTACACGTAATATAATAGCAATATGTCATGTTATCAGTTTTAAAATGTTCATATAAAATTACTAGATGATGCCCGCAACTCCGTTGCGCCAAAATTCGTTTATCGCGTGGGAACCGTACATTTTTCCGGGATAAAAAAGTATCCTATGTCCTTTCCCGGGACTCAAAGTATCTTCATACCAAATTTCAGCCAAATCGGTTCAGCGGTTCGGGCGTGAAGAGGTAACAGACAGACAGACAGACAGACTGACTGACACACTTTCGCATTTATAATATTACTATGGATATATTCAGATTTCTACAAAAGCCAGACTCCTATTTTAATTTTGGACGGACATGCAATCAAAAAGACTGTGTTCGGCTTTATCCGGATGTCTGGCAACCCTACGCATCGAACCGTGAAACAAAACGTTATGAGTGTGGTGAGTTTTAATTTTGTTACCGTTAATTTGTTTCGATGGAATCATTAAGTATTTAATTTTAATTATTCGTACTATATTTATTGGTTTTATCTTCATTACGGAGTCTTTAATAATAATGATCGACGGTTGAGTTCAGTCAAAGAGTTAAATTGAGCGTTACATCGATATTGGTTGTTGGTTTGTAAAGTGACATTACGAGTTTTGCACAATCGAAGAGTTGTTTGCAAGTTTTAGAGTATACTAGACGACGCCCGCAAGTCCGTTTCGTCAAAATTCGTTTATTGTGAGGGAACAGTACATTTTTCCGGGATAAAAATTACCCTTAGTCCCTTTCCCGGGACTTAAAGTATTTTCATGACAAACAGCAAAATCAGTTGAGTGGCATTAGGCGTAAACAGTTAACAGACATATTATAGAGAGACAGAAAGACAGACACACTTTCGTATTTATGATGATACTAGCTGTTGCCCGCGACTTCTTCCGCGTTAGCATAGTATAATAACGGAGATGGTCAATTTTCCCCTTTTGAACTTACTCAAAGGGTAAAAACGGGACCCGATCACAATGATAAAATATCAGCCTGTCCGTATGTCCTTATCCAGGGTGTTCCTCAAGAACCGCGCTTGACAGTTGACATTTTCACAAATTATGTATTTCTGTTGCCGCTATAGTGTATCTGCCTATATACAAATAGTAAAAACAAAATAAAGTTAACATTTAAAGGAGGCTCGGATGAGCCCGCATAGTAATCTAATGACACTAAGTACTTGTAAGTAAGCGCATATTAATCAAATGGTACTCCAAAACTGTGTGTTTTGTTTAGGTCACAATAATTTCACCTTTAATTTATAACTTTGTTTCTAAACATGGAGAATTAAAACTCAACCACATCAGCCGCATTGTCATCAGGGGGCAGCCCCCCAAAGTACGGGCCGGGGGCGAATTCTAATTTCCTAATAAACTTAACAAAGACTTCATAGCGACCTTTACTTTTTTGGTTTTTCATTAATATTTATAATATTCTTTCAAAAATCGTTAAATGTTAATGAATAGTTATTATGCAGCAAGTTTTGAAGCGTCATATTTACATAACAATATTTCACACTGAAACAGCGCACAAATACAACTTTTAATTGACTATTTCGTGTGAAATTTTAAACAGTTACTATTCCCATTTTTATAACTCTTAATGCCTGAATGGCAAAAATACTTCAACACATTTCATTTGCAACGTTCATTTTTAGGGTTCCGTAGGTACCCAAAGGGTAAAAACGGGACCCTATTACTGAGACTTCTTTGTTTCGAAATATAATTTCGTATAACATAATATTATTGTTAGTTATCTGAAAATAATCTTATTTTGTGGGCTAAGATAGACAAGTTTTAAGTAGTTGAAGTAAATAATGACGTATCTCTTGTCGGGTCTTTTAGACGAGCAATGTATTTAATAAAGTATTTATAATACTCACGTTTAAGAACCAGCCTTCACATGAATATTACAGGGGCTGTGAAGCAGACGTAAATAAAGAGCGAAATGTGATAAGACACCCATCAGGCGCTTATATCGGGTTATAACCTACGTTATAACATTAAAAATTTACTCAAGATATTTTTATGGTGCGGTCGCTTTGACAGAGTTAAAACAAATGATTACCTCTGATATTCGTAAGTGAATTTAAATGAAATTGAATGAATTTTTGGGCACCAAAACATGTAGGCATTGCTACAAAGATTTTTGATTTTACATTATTACATGATTGTTCTCCATAATTTTTTATCTCTAAAAAAGCCAAACAAGCCACAATTTCAAAGAAACAGTAATTAAAGAGCTTACCGCTGTAATTAAAGGCCCCTGTCCCATATTTAACATATCAAACGTAACAAAGGGAACAATCAAATGAATTTTATTTTCACTATTCTAAACTGAAAAACGTTAATTAAAAGACTGAATATATCACGTAAAATGAAACGGGGAAGATTTTTTAAACAAACATCGCCGGCACTCGCGCCCCACCCCACCCGCTCCCAGCGCTTGTGATCACTCCTACATTTTTTGTCTCTGTTCGCAAATAAGAGTTTGCATACAAACCACGTAACAAGCCCGGCTTACTCGATTTAAGTCGTTAATTGAGAAATCAGAATAATAATCTATTATTATTTCCTCGCATACTTTTACCATATTTTATATCTTATACCGTTCCAATAAAACACAAATTCGTGTAGCACGCTAGTTTTTTACGAACTAAATCTCGAGCACAGGTCAATAGGGGATTTGTGTCCGAATAAATCGTATGGTTATTCCGGCTTTGTGCGGCTTTAATAAATAAAATATTTCTTTGGTACTTAATTACTTTTGTAGCACCGTGTAATTCAAAAACGAGGAAAGCAATATTGTAAAATATAGAATAATTGATAAATATTGGAGACACATTTTTCATACACTTTGTGATTAATCCAGATTTTGAGTTGTGTATTTTTCTCTTTGATCGAATATAGTTTTCATTATATACTTATTTAGTTTATAGCCGGTTCTTCTCGGCGGGGTAGTTCCCGAACCGGTGGTAGGCAACGTAGCTTCTTCGTTCGACTTTCAAAAAGAGTATCATGATACCTATTTTGAATAAAAAGATATTTTATTTTATTTATTTTATAATTAAAATGTTTTTGTCATGGTAGTTTCTCACAGATGAAATCTTGTACACACCGTTAAAAAGTAAAAATTTAAAAAACTCATCTCATCTCTATTAAATAATATTATCTCTACTCATCTCTAAGTAAGTAATTAAAAGTTTTGTGTGCTTAGTATTATTTGTGTCGGTATAGTCTGTAATAGTTTTAGATGTAACGGTTTTACTTTCATCTGTAAAATACCTTTTAGTCTAGATATCTAATATTATGTTTCTTTTATTTTATATACTTCCTATCTTTATAAGTCTCCGACTTGTTGCAATAATTTTAGATACGATTGTTCAACATCTATCACAATAGGCCAATGTGTCATACATTGCACTCAAGCGTCTTAGTTAAAGCTGAAATCTCGCATTGTCCGTTAATTAGAGGTTGAAATACTATTCTCTGAATAGGAAAGCAATCAAGACGAAGGTCGACTTGTATTGTTTCCGTCGCTCCTGCTAGACGCAGCTACATCTTGTTAGAGCACAATTTGCATGAATTAGTTAACGTTGAATAGTTTATTTAGTTTTGTTTCAAATTAGGAGATTTGATTTTGGTGATCACGTTCGAAATCGCGTTTGTTGTCTTATCGATTTAGATTTCAAATCAAGGTGGGTAATTAAAAAGTAATCAACGATGTACCTACATTGGTCTCAGTGTTTAACAATTATTTACCCTCTGAACCGATTTTGAAATTGTTTTGATTTGATTGTTTTCATGGATATTCAGGGCAACAAAATTGCGGGCAGTGTCATTTTTTTACATAATAAAATAAAGTATATTTACTTTATTTTTAGTATATTAATGTTGTATTTACCAGGTGATTTACTTAACTGAACAACAAACCCAAGGCTCATAATTTAAAATTTAGTTTGTTATTATTTTTAGCAATATTCCGCGAATTAAACTTCCACCTTTAAGTAAATGAGTGAGTGCACGCATAGGCATGCGTACAGCACCTCCCTCCTCCCACACTGCCTATGCGTACACTCGCATGCAAGAACTTGCAAACACCACCACCACACAAGCAATAATGTTGGCAAATCCGTGCAAGGCCCCTCACCACCATGCAGGTTGAAAACCTCGACGCGCGTTTCGCTCCAACACCGGAGCATCCTCAGGATGTGGACTCTACGAACAACGTCCGTCAAGTGCCGCCGCCGGCCAAAACACCGCCTTTTATATCCTATCAAGCCCCGCTACTATCCCCACTACCCCCACTACCCTCACCAGTACCCCCGAACATATTAATAAGCGGTGACGTAGTCAAGCAAGTTTGGTCATTCAAACGCATGCCTATGCGTGCACTCACTCATTTACTTAAAGGTGGAAGTTTAATTCGCGGAATATTGCTAAAAATAATAACAAACTAAATTTTAAGCTATGGATTTCCGCAAAGTAACGCCTGATTCCATTAACTATTTAAAATCGGTGAGCATGACCGATCAGGCACGACTCTACATTAAGTTAACAAAATTACATCGTATAGCCGCTCAAAATGTTTGGTTCAATCAACAATGCAAACGTCTAAATGTTATTCCTAATTATATTAATGTAAGAACCAACACGCACAGCCGAGCCTCCAATATTGCTATCAAAAAAGCCGAGACTATCTGGCTTAACGAAGAGACACGTCACTGGTTTACCGTTAGGGATAATTTAAAATTACATCTCAAAGTTCTTTATACCGAGCTCTCTTTTAAATTACACAATATCGAATTCGATCGCTTAGACGAAAAGGCACGCCATTTCGCAGCAATCGAAGTGCACGCTAAATATTTAAGTCAAAAGAAAAAGCTTCAGACTTTGGTAAATAAAAATAGGATTGTCCAATCACATACAGAATCCAGGTCTGAACCTTTTTCCTTCCACCCTCGCGTAAAAAACTTAACCAGCGTACAATTTGCCAAGGATGAGATGACACTTTTGGAAAAGGGTCTTAAATATAATATCACTCCTAATATTAATCAGAATGCTTTGGAAATGCTTGCGGTGGATTCGGAAATAACTGCCGTAGTTAATAAGAAAGATAACATGGTTAAGGGCCTACTAGCCAACGAAATCAAAGGTACTCCTTCCGGTTCTTCTTTTCACCCCGAAAGAGTGGCTTTGAGGTCATTAAAACAAACAATAGATAATAATAACTTAATAATATCTAAAGCGGATAAGGGTAACACAGTAGTAGTGATGGAGCGCGACGATTATTTGGACAGAGTTAATGATGTGATTCAGGGTGAACAATTTCTAAGGGTTCCTTCTGACCCAACAAACAAGTTTTTAGCTAAGCTTAAATTAGCAATTAATAATAATCAATATTTATTTCAAACTGAATCATCAAAGAAAAAGCTCATCCCAATGAATCCTCGCGCACCATCACTGTACGGCTTGCCAAAGATTCACAAAACTGATATTCCCATGCGTCCAGTTGTCTCATACATAGGTGCACCAGCATACGAGCTGGCAAAGTCACTTAATTTCATAATAAAAGAAAAGATCTCATTTCGGCCACCTTATGCCATAAAAAATAGTCTACAATTAGTCAACAAAATTAAAGATGTGACTTTGCCACCTCGTTGCAAATTAGTTTCACTTGATGTTGATAGTTTATTCACTAATGTTCCACGTAAGGAAACATTGGGTATTTTAAGGAATGCATTAGAAAAACGTTTACCTCCTGGTGAAAGTAATGAATTGCTTACTCTTACTAAAACCTGCATGGAACAAAACTACTTTCGATTTAACGGCGAATTCTTTGTTCAAGACGACGGTCTAGCTATGGGTTCACCTTTAAGTCCTTTGATGGCCGAAATATTTATGGATGATTTTGAACAAAGAAATATCGTCGTTAATAAAAGTATTTTATATTACTTTAGATACGTAGATGATTGTTTTCTTTGTTGGACGGGTACACAGAGACAACTGGACGTATTTGTTAAAGAACTAAATAAAAAACATATTAAAATTAAATTCAAATTAGAATGTGAAGATAATAACACCCTAAGTTTTCTCGATTTGTCTATTTCTAGAGTTAATAATAAACACAGTTTTGGAATCTTTCGCAAGCCGACATATACTAATACTACTATTCATGCTTCGTCATGTCATCCTTGGCAACACAAACTCGCGGCCTTTCATAGTTACATTCATAGATTATTATCGATCCCTCTTAGTAAAGATAATTATCAAAAGGAGCTTAATATCATTTTCCAAATTGCGATATCCAACGGATATAGTCCAAAAATTATTAATAATATTTTGAAAAATAAAAACAAGAAAGAACTGGTTAAGTTTTTGTACGCAGGTCCTATTGATAAGGAGATAGTTAGATATAAGTCCAGTTTGACCTACATGGGAGAGGTATCTGCACGCTTATCCAAAATAATGAAAAACAACGATATGCATGTCGCATTCAGGACAAATAATACTTTAAAACATCATTTGTGTCATAACAAAGACCGGATTGATGAAAAATATCAGTCCGGTGTCTATAAGATCGATTGTCCTGAATGCGATAGTGTATATGTGGGTCAAACTGGACGCAGATTTGAGACTCGGTATAAAGAACATATCGCGGCTTATAGGAATGGTCATCCTGATAAGTCACATTTTGCTAAACATCTTTTAGATAGTAATCATACCGTGCCCGATGGCCATTCCTATAAAGTTTTACATAAATGCGATAAAGGCTTTCGGCTGAGCGTGTTGGAACAATTAGAGATCATAAAAGAAAAGAAAAATAACAGATTTGCATTGTTGAATGACCAAACTTGCTTGACTACGTCACCGCTTATTAATATGTTCGGGGGTACTGGTGAGGGTAGTGGGGGTAGTGGGGATAGTAGCGGGGCTTGATAGGATATAAAAGGCGGTGTTTTGGCCGGCGGCGGCACTTGACGGACGTTGTTCGTAGAGTCCACATCCTGAGGATGCTCCGGTGTTGGAGCGAAACGCGCGTCGAGGTTTTCAACCTGCATGGTGGTGAGGGGCCTTGCACGGATTTGCCAACATTATTGCTTGTGTGGTGGTGGTGTTTGCAAGTTCTTGCATGCGAGTGTACGCATAGGCAGTGTGGGAGGAGGGAGGTGCTGTACGCATGCCTATGCGTGCACTCACTCATTTACTTAAAGGTGGAAGTTTAATTCGCGGAATATTGCTAAAAATAATAACAAACTAAATTTTAAGCTATGGATTTCCGCAAAGTAACGCCTGATTCCATTAACTACCCAAGGCTCATCTTTATAAAATCATTTTTCATTCGTTAAACAAAATGAAATTACATAGTAGGAAAAAATAAGTCAATGGTACGAAAGTAAGGACTACATACTTTGCGGATGGTAAGCAAAAATATACTGCCTTCAGGCCCTGCGCCGTTATAAAATTGTTTTTACCCTGATAAGAACTTATTTTATTGTATGTCGTGTGAATTTTCACCATATTTCCTTCGATGTAAAAGTTTACAAAATCAAAAGGTTTTTTTTTTTAATTATAAAATGTATGTTTCATTGCTACAATAACACCCCTCTTTTTGGTCGGGGGTTAAAAAGAAAGAAACTTACCATGGCATACCAGCCAGGCTGGCCAGTGGTGGCCAGCCTGGCTGGTATGCCGTACAGGAGCGAGTACAAAGACCCTTTGCTCAGCAGTAGGACATTATAGGCGTATAATAATAAAAGGGCTTAAAGTTAACAGTAAGCAACAAAGCATTAAAATCAGGAATATTATTATAAAAGCATTAAAATATAACTTACGTTTTATCCAGCACTGGCATATCGGTGTCACAAAGAGCCAACTAAATTTAATGAGCTTCTATAAATAAAACCAGTTAATGAATTTCAACATGAGCAAATAAACAAAACTTTTCTTTCATGACTGTTTAAATTCATTAATTAACAGTGTTTACAATAACAATAGATTTCCAAGAATCCGCGATCGAAGGATTAAATTCAGTATATTTCCTACTCCCTTCAAAAATGTGTCTGTTAAAATTAAGATTTTTTAAAAATAAATAATGACTTATATTTATTAAAAATAATTAATTATTATAAAAATAATTAGAAATAGTCAATGACTTGCATTTGGCTATATCTCCGGCACTATTTACTCGTACTCAAGACAAAGTGTTTTGGGTGACCCTCGACTGTGAAACTTGTAGTTCTCTTGAATCATTTTTCGCACATAATCCATCTTGTTATTACGTTGAGAGGTCTGGCTATATCACAGATTTTACACCTACTCAACAAGTCCCTCGTGAGTTTACTTGGCTAGAGTATGCTTTTTAGACGTCATATAATAATACTTCTGGATTAAGACACATAAAACTATAATAAAACTAGATGACCCGGTGTGCTTCGTGTACTTTTCTCCACATATAAACCTTCCGTGGACTTCCAGGAATATTTCAGGACTAAAACTAGCCAAATCAAATTTTAAATCGATTTAGCGATAATTTAGGAGTCCATGGCGGACAAACAACGTGACACGTAATTTTTATATCTAACGAAGATAAAAAGTAAAAGCTATTTTGTATGAGTTCACTCAATTTGAAGCATAACTTAGCAAGCCTTCGCAATAAAATATTTATTTCGTTATTGAACGAAAACTGTATTAAAATCTATATCTTGCTAGTAGCAAAGTTACATAACAATATAATATTATTAATTATATTTGCACAGCCGAAGAATTTAGTGCTAATTTTCTAACGTACTCACTACTCATTGCAGCGAAATTCGCATGACAGACTAGCTGGGACAAAACTTTGTAGAACTTTATGTAGCCTCTGTATACATTGTGGATATTTTTAGTAGGTACCAAGGAGATCCATACTAATATTATAAATGCGCAAAGTGTGTCTGTCTGTCTGTTAGATCTTCACGCACAAACCGCTGAACCGATTTTGCTGAAATTCAGTATGGAGATACTTTGAGTCCCGGGAAAGGACAAAAGATACTTTTTATCCCAGGAAAATGTACGTTTCCCACGCGATAAACGAGTTTTGGCGCAACGGAGTTGCAGGCGTCATCTAGTAATTTATACATTACTAGCTGTCCCGGCAAACCTTGCTTTGCCATAATATATTATGTATTTGCCATATTATTTTATTGAAGTGACTAAATATGTATGTTACCATGGCAACGTCGATCGCTATCCCGTCGCACAAACAATGGTCGCCGTCAGTCTCAGGTTGTAAAATAATTTGCAATAAAATAAAATTGCGACTATAATTAAAGATCTAAGCTATCCTATCTCTGAAGTTGGAAAAAAGCACACATTTAAAGAAAAGAAACAAAAAATTAAAACCGACTTCCAAGGTAAAAACAATAATAACATTAATATGAACTAAAAAGTATTAAATAATTTAATAGTGCCTTTTTCCGAATTCGGCTAAACCTCAACTATTTCTGTACTCAATCTTCATTATTTTGAAGTCGGTACCAGATAGCTGAATGTTCAGTCCTCTGACAGAATATTTGAAACTTTTGGAACTGGCACCGACTTCAAAATTATGAAGATTGAGTACAGAAATAGTTGAGGTTTAGCCGAATTCGGCAAAAGGCACTATTAAATTATTTAATACTTTTTAGTTCATATTAATGTTATTATTGTTTTTACCTTGGAAGTCGGTTTTAATTTTTTGTTAAAAATAATAATAATTTCACTCTTTTTAGTTACACTAGTAGGTAAACCTTCGCGTATATTTTACGTATTTTATTACAATTTGTTAGAGTCACAATTCACACTCACAAAATAATATATTATCAGTGAAATGAACATATTGTGCTAAGTAATTTAACAATTTTAATGCTTCAAGCCCCAAGCGGTCACCGGCGATTGCAATAACAATAGAAAGGCTATTGTCTCGTTTTTCCACGATCGAAGGATCTATCAGATAAAAAATTGTATAAACTTGCATAGGATGTAGCGTAGCTACTCATCTTAATATATATATATTTCTTGTGTGCGTGTGTATGTGACTGAACTCCTCCTAAACGACTGGACCAATTTTGATGAAATTTTTTTTGTGTGTTCAAGGGGATCTGGGAATGGTTTAGATTCACAATTTTGTCCGCTGGACAATGTTTTTTTAATTAATTTTTAATTTATTAGTAGTTGTTGATTTTGGAATGTTTTACATTGGATCCGACAGTCGGCTGCCGTCGCAGTGTCAAATTTTAAATAATATTCGAATTCGGATTTTAATTTTAGTCTCTCCGACAGTTAGCGCTTCGACCAAATTTAAAAAAAATACTTTATATACTTAATATGGCAAAGAAACGTTTGCCGGGACAGCTAGTAATATATAATATTATCATAATTATTGACAGCTGTTCTTGTAAATTGTAATCAAGAATTCAATTTCAAATCGATACTTAGTGCGCCATCTATCGATTAATAAGTATAACTAATTAAAAAGACACTTAATGACTTTGTTTTGTTTAAATACTCTTTTTAAAAAAACTTTATTTTAATTCTATTTGTCTTTTAAAATTTTATAAAGTAAAGTTAGTAAAGTATTCGATCTGTATATATAAAGTAGTAAAGTATATTCTAGCTGTCGTCTGCCGCCACGCGTCGCACGGCGGCGCGGCGATGCCGTCGCCTGCGCGGCGCTGACCGCCGTGTATTAAACAAACAGGTGTTGTTATACAGTACATAATAATTATTATTATTAGTATATCCATACCTATGCCTTGTACTATTATCTATTCTGTGCCATGAGACATTGGTGACCTTCATACGACGTGGTAATGATGATGATGATTATGATGATGAATATGAATTGCATAGTAGCATATGCTTTCTGTTCTTAAAACAACGCCGAAACTCCTAAACGTGTATCTATAAGGAGTCAGGATTTCTCTCAGCATCTTCGAAACCATGGTATATCTTGACCCAATATTTGACTTTTTGGTAGCATATTCTTAGTACACTTCACATTAAACCAAAATCACCATATGTTTCCATATAAATTTCGAGGAGTTCCCTCGATTACTTCTGGATCCCATCATCAGGTCACCACTTTTGTGAACATGGTACCAAATTGGAATGAAACCAAATACAACAAAACAAAAATTTCGAAAATCGGTTCACAAACGGCGAAGTAATCGTTGAACATACAAAAAAAAAATATCCACAGCCGAACATATAACCTCCTCGTTTTTTGGAAGTCGGTTAAAAATCGGTTAAGTAGTTTAGGAATCCATCGTGGACAAACATCGTGACAGGAGATTTATATATATTAGATTTATAATATTACTATTATGTATAGAGATGTGCCGACTAGTCGGCACATCTCTAATAGTAATATTATAAATGATGAAGCTTTATTATAATATATTAAGAAATAATGAAGAATATAGAAAGCTGACTATCCGGCCACTTTTGTAGTCGGCGACTAGTCGGCGAATAGTCAGCAAAAAGCGCCGACTATTCGGCTTTTTACTTTTTGCACTTTTGCTATTATTGGAATCACATTAAAGTAAAACATTGATTATTTATAATGTGTTCATCTTACGCATTTTAAAATTATTAAAATATTATATTAAAGAAATATATTTTTTCTTTTTTTTTAACAACAAATTAAGTATATGTATTATTAAATCAAGATTATGTAAGTACACGAAATATTTCCTGAAAACCATCAACAGCTGTATCATAAAAACAAAAAAAGTACGTGAAGTAAACATGACACGATCCGACACCGGGTGGCGTATTGCCAAACTGTATACTGACCCAGACGCCCATAGTCTGTACTGAACTACGTCGCGCTCATTGAAAATTGGAGCAAAGTATATACGAGCTCAGACCAATCTGAGTAGGTATGCACTTTGCTCGCTTGTATGTAAAGCAAACTGTGACATGCGAATATCTGTAACTATACAATGTGTTTAATAATTTCCCATATATTTTTGTTATGTTGTTGTGTGTGGTTGTTATACCTATCCGTGAAACTGAACAACTTTCCCTAAAACATACCTATTGTGAATTATTTTGGGTTATAACGAAAGAAAACCCGTTGTACGAGTAAGTATTTTGAAAAATTTGAACTGTAAAAATTTGAACTGTAACAATTATAGGTACAGGCTGTTAAAAAAATGTAAGTGTTTCCAATGACAGTATTTATTAATTTTTCATAAGAAAGATGTACTGACTGACACAATAAATTGTACCTATTTGTAATCGATGTTCACTGAAAATAATAAAGGGTTCCTTCAATCAACAACAAACAAATAAATTAATGAATCAAGAACAGAAAAATGTCATAATTACTATTTTTGTTTTTTGCCTGTATTGTAACATCGAATTTTTTTTACATACTACACCAGACGCCGAAAAGTATGGACGTCTGGACTCGTATGTATTTTGCTCAAGTATTTTAAAGCAAAATGTATTTCGATTCAGACACGCTCTGAATAGGTATACAGTTTGCTCTTCAACTATAAAGGCAAACTGCGATCGAACTCAGAGCAACCCCGGTCTGGGTCAGTATACAGTTTGGCAATACGCCACCGGGTGTGTGACTTAGGTACACGCGAATCAGCAGTAAAAAAAACGTTAGGAAGATCGCAGATTATTCGACTTCTTTGCAGCCGACTAATCGGCTAGTCGGCTAGTCGGCTAGTCGGCTAGTCGGCTAGTCGGCTAAAGTCATGGTCGGCACATCTCTTATTACTATCAAATACCTAACTTAGAATTTTAAGGTGAAACTTTTACAAAAGGATTCAAAACGTTATCCAACCAATAACCAATACTACTGCAATATAGAGGAATTTCACAGCTGAAAACTCCACAATAATTAGTTGATCAGGTAGTCTCCAATTTCCAAACAATTACTGTAATGTAATCCCGCCGTTGTATGAAGTTATAACTTTAATTTCCTGAAAGTTTTTGTGGACAAAGAAAATGCTTCGGATTAACACTGTAAAGTCTTTATCCCGAGTTTTCGGATTAAACTTTTTGTTCTCTCCTTTGTTAGAACTATCTTCAGCTGAGCTATGCGAATTCATTGAGTGAGCTCTATCTTTGACCGAATTTTAAATTGTGGTCCCGGCACGTTCAGAATCATTTTATAAGATACTAGACGTTCCGCGCGGCTTCGCCCGCGTAAATTAGATATTTCACAGACAAATTAGTCCACAAAAATAGCATATTATGATTCTTTACTTGGTCTACTTCTTATCTGTGCCAAATAACATAAAAATTCCTCCAGTAGTTCGTGAGATAAGCTCTTTCAAATAATTTCCCCCGTTTTTGCCACATTTTCCTCTATTTATTCGCTCCTATCAGTCTTAGCGTGATCAAATATAGCCTACAGTCATCCTCCACAAATGGGCTATCTAACACTGAAAGATTTTTTTTTAATCGGACCATTAGTTACTGAGATTAGCGCGTTCAAACAAAGAAACAAACAAACTCTTCCGCTTTATAATATTAGTATAGATACGATCTGGTTGAATCAATATAGTTACAGTCGATTACGTAATATTTTTTATTGCGTTATTAATTGCCCGTTTCAAATCGGAACACAATCAGTCACCAAAATAATAATTAGGCATTTGTGAAGCGATTACATACAAGTCAATACTTGTTGCTTGAAATTATTTGTATGTACAACTCCTCAAACATGTTTGACACGTGATCAGTCACATAAGATTTTAAAACTATATCAGTCTAGTTTAGTATCCCTTAAAATAATATTTCGCTTGAGAGTCCGATATTTCTGTATAGGAAATCCCCCTGAAAAAATTGTCATCATAGTATTAACTATGTTTCGCATTGTAGAAGTATGAGAAATCCCTAGCGTCATTTTAAGTTACAAATGTTTCGCGACTATACGCATCCATGACACAGTGATCCACGCGCCAAACCACCCTTGTAGCTCTGTATCTTGACTAACATAAGTTAAAAGTAATGACAATGATATGACATACTACAGTAATGAGAAAAGTGATCAATCTTATAATATAAGTATGGGAGGATATTAAAGCAGTGACGAAGGAAATATTATAATCGATTCATATGGGGGAAGAGTTATCCGAAATATTTTTAACGGTGTTCAAAGTCAGATGGTGCTATTGAAAAATTCTATAAGGTAAAGTACTGGTTATTAAGACCTCTATGTCACCCAAAGTAAAGTAATTAGGCCCTACCAGACCAACTGTTTGCAGTTAAGAGTTAAGACGTAATAACTTATAACAACTTAATGTAAGTACTTACGTCACGTAGACTAATATTAAATACGAAAGTGTGTCTATCTCTGTGATCTGTCTGTCTGTTAACTCTTCACGCTTAAACCGCTGTACCGAATTTGTTGAAATTTGGTATGGAGAATGGAGATACTTTGAGTATCACGAAAGGATATAGAATAAAAAATTGGGAGGTGTCAAGGAACACCCGAATGGAACGAAGTTATATTTTTTTAAGTTCAAAAAACCTGTAAATATACATAATATAAAAAAGTATCGAGGTCAAATATCGTTCTGTCTAGCCCCCTTTACGCCGAACGCGCGATTATGAACTTCGTTCCAATATCCCGGCAAAATGTACGGTTTCGACGCGATAAACAAATTTTGGCGCAACGGGGTTGCTGGCGACATCTAGTACTAGGCTTGTCTGGGGGCACTGACGGCCCCCAGATTATATAAGTTTTGCAAAATTACTATTTAAACATTGTATCAAACAATAAATACATTAACAGATCTAGTAATCTTCCATTGACTAGGTCTCCAACAGCCAGCATCAGGTACGCGAAGACGTAATAGTTCTCAGGCGGATCGCCGCCATTGTTGTGGATATGAAATTGTGTGGACAATATGAAATTCCCCGGCGGGTCATCGATGCTCGTTACCCGGGATTACCCGACATCTATCCGACCATTGTGCTCCTGATTTTAAAGAGGGTTTAAAGTAGCTCGTAGCTGTGTAAAACTCTATAATATTATACTTTAAATGACGATCTAGCGTGTTTATACATATAATATTTACATCATTCTGGATGATGTAATTTACAATTTCGGCCCAAACCCCACTTTTTGCGCAAAGTGTCTCTATACCAAATTTCATCTAAATAAGCTCAGGCGTTTACGCGTGAGGAGTACGGAGTACGGACAGACACATTTTTTAATCTATACATAAATATCATAGGAAAGTAAATTCTGTACATTGAATATTTTTGAAAAATAATACTTGGGACGTGATCTACTATGCTAACGCGGACGAAGTCGCGGGTAACAGCTAGTTATTAATATTTATAAAAATAGTAAGGATAATAATTGGATTTTTACTTCTTAGTAGGTATGTTTGGAGTTTTTCGAAGGCAAAACGATTAACACAGACCATATACTCCTGAGGAACCAGCCTATTTTTAATTTCTTATTTCCCTTTATCCTTGTATGAGTGTGAGTGAAGTTTGGTTTCCTAGATATTGATATTATAAAGAAAGAAAATTCAAAGATTTTTTTTTTATTTAATTGTCTCCGGATATGATGCACTGATTTTGACGATACCTACTAAAACTTTTATATCATTTTGTCTGCGCTTCTTCACTGAAACCAAATTATGCCGCGAGAAAAATGTGAAATGCTTTAAATTCAGTGTGAATGTGAAATATTCAGCGAAATTAAATTATGCCAAAATTGAACTCTATACGACGAATATTATATTCCTTGGTAACACAATTTGCTTCAACAAAAATCTCGAGTAGCTAATAAGAACCGACCTAAATATACTCAGCTGCATGACTTCCACATGCTTTTAGCAGATTTTTAGCGCGAAATGGCGCTAAATTAAAGCATTACGTACTCTTACCCGAAAAAGCTTCTTAGGAATTTCTCGTAGAAGTTCCTTTTGCTTCGCGCGTCGTATAATGAGCGCGACGGAAGCTGAGCGGCATTCATCTCCGGTAGATGAATGGGAGTAGGACAAAGGGCAGGCTGGAGTAATAACCTGGACTGCAGCTTCTGACGCAACGTTTAGATAATGTTGCATAATACCTAATGGGTTTGGAACAAGTTTATGAAATCAGAACATAGTATAAAACAAAAATATGGCTTGTGTTATCCTATAACCTATCTGCTCTTAATATTATGGTTCGATCTCAAAAATTCACAACGGGGTTTGATGCGGTTTTTTATAGATGCACTAATTATTAATTATGCATACATGCATAATAACATAGACAGGGAAATAACTTTTGACGAGACAGCTAGTAAAATTACTTAATCAATACAAGTATAACTCAAAATATTTTAATGAGAGTGTAGACTGTAGATAGTAGAACATGTGGACAAAATATATAATTACAAAGAAAACATTATCTGCAGAGCTACATCTATACATATAAAATTACAAGTCCTGACTGACTGACTGATTCATCATCGCAGAGCAAAAACTGTTAAAGTTACAGCCACGAAATTTGGTGAGCAGGATTGTTTTATTCAGTAGTCACCCACTAAGGAAGGAATTTTGGAAATTTTAACCCGAAGGGGGTGAAATAGGGGTTGAAAGTTTGTATGAAAGTCCGTCATTTCTTAAGTTAGAAACACGAAACTTTATTTTTGTGTTACTGAATAAAAATGAATGAATATGTATTTAAGCGTTTTTAGAAATTCTACCCCCAAGGGGATGAAATTGGGGTTGAAAGTTTGAATGACAGTCCGTCATTTCTTGAGTTAGAAACATCAAACTTTATTTTTGGGCTACTAATTAAAAATGAATGGACACATATTTAAGCATTTTTGGAAATTCTATCCCCAAGGGGGTGAAATTGGGGTTGAAAGTTTGAATGAAAGTCCGTCATATCTTAAGTTAGAAACATGAAACTTTATTATTGGGTTACTAATTAAAATTGAATGGATATAATTTAGGCGTTTTTGGAAATTCTGCCTCCAAGAGGAGGAAATTGGGGTTGACAGTTTGTATGAAACGTTGTCAATTTTAAACCGATCGGGCTGAAACTGTGTATTATGCACAAAGATACTATGACGTAGGCATCCCCTCAGAAAGGAATTTAATAAATTCCACCCTTAAGGGGATGAAATAGGGGATGAAAGTTTTTAGAAATTTTCTTAGACTTTCGACTGATTGAACTGAAATTATTAAAGATTTGAGCTTCTGTGATGAAGGCGTTCCCTTTAATTGATTGAAATAGGATTTGGGTTACTGAATAAAATCGTAGGAAATTAAGTCAATTCAGTACATTGAATATTTTTGAAAAATATTTTTTGGGACGTCTCACGTGATCTAACTATGCTAACGCGGACGAAGTCGCGGGCAACCACTAGTTACTTATATAATTATTATTAAAAATTTTAATCCTACTAAGTACTTTTCTCTATATATTTTTTGCAATATAAATAAAAGACCTTTCATGCAGAAATCACCTTAATATTTGAAAACGCACTCCTTATTAGTAAGTAAATATCCCTTAAAAAACACGCTGTAAAAAACCAAGTCTCACAACTTAGTTTTTCTAGCGTAAAAAGTTGTGAGATCCATGTAATACCAAGTCGGTTAATTTATTAAGTCCCTACTTAATGGAGCTTTTGTCTCAAGTTATTACGTAAGTTCATATCAATATTATAAAGATTTTTATGTCTGCTAGAAGTGCCTTAGACTTTTGGTGATCGGTCAGTCAGTCAGTCAGTCTGTGGGTGACAAAATGAAGAAAGTATAACAAGTTCCAATTCTTAAACTACTTTTTCAAATTGAATGAAATTTTAAATATACCGTGTTTATACAATTCTTGCATACCAACTGAAAATTCAGGCTTGTTGTTATATCCACAATGAAGTTATAGGGGTCAAGAGCCTGAATTGCTTCGAGAAAAGGATGGTACGACCGTGCCGCTTTTATGCTCGACTTGGCGGGGGCACTACCGTGCCTCCAGATGTTTATTTTTCTTTAATTTCATCTCAAAATATATTTTGCTTTCTGGAAGTTATCAACTTCTATGTTAACAATTACATTTCATGTTTGAAACTTTCTTGTTCGATGTTGTTTCCTTTCAAATGATTCGTTGTACTCTTTATTGTTTAATTCCGTCCGAGTTGTTCCAATAAATCTTTGGCGCAAGTTCCTCAGCAATAGACAAGGCCAATTTAATGTTTTATAAAATTCAGCCAGACTATAAGGCGCTTGAAAATATAAGTATTTATTTGTTTTTGTATATGAAGGGGAATGAAAAATCACGGTGTGACAAGAAAACTGAAGGCCAATAAGACCGACACTAACCTACTGCTACTCCTGATGTCATGCACCTCATAGTCGTATGACCGATATTTGACGACTTCTGTGGCTCAATTATATGAGTGTGTGGCAGCTCAAGCCGTGGGTCGCAGGTTTGAATTCCGCCGACGGAAAGTTTTAAAGTTTCTGGGTCATGGATGTGTATTAAATTTAATATAAATAATGTGTGTCAAATAATAATAATATGAACTTAAAAGTATTAAATAATTTTTACTGTCTAATAGTGACTTTTTCCGAATTCGGCTAAACCTCAACTATTTCTGTACTCAATCTTCATTATTTTGAAGTCGGTACCAGATAGCTGAATCTTCAGTCCTCTGACAGAATATTTAAAATTTTTGGAACTGGCACCGACTTCAAAATTATGAAGATTGAGTACAGAAATAGTTGAGGTTTAGCCGAATTCGGAAAAAGTCACTATTAGATAGTAAAAATTATTTAATACTTTTTAGTTCATATTAATGTTATTATTGTTTTTACCTTGGAAGTCGGTTTTAATTTTTTGTTAAAAATAATAATAATTTCACTCTTTTTAGTTACACTAGTAGATAAATCTTCGCGTATATTTTACGTATCTTATTACAATTTGTTAAGAGTCACAACACACACTCACAAAATAATATAATATTATCAGTGAAGTGAACATATTGTGCTAAGTAATTTAACAATTTTAATACTTCAAGTCCGAAGCGGTCACCGGCGATTGCGATAACAATAGAAAGGCTATTGTGTCTCGTTTTTCCACGATCGAAGGATCTATCAGATAAAAAATTGTACAATCTTGCATAGGATGTAGCGTAGCATAATATTTAATATTATCATAATTATTGACAGCTGTTCTTGTTATCAAGAATTCAAATCGATAGGTACTTAGTGGACCATCTATCGATTAATAAGTATAACTAATTAAAAAGACACTTAATGACTTTGTTTGTTGAAATGCTCTTTTTAAAATAACTTTATTTTAATTCTATTTGTCTATTAAAATTTTATAAAGTAGTAAAGTATTCGATATTCTGTCTTCTGCCGCCACGCGCCGCGCGGCGGCGCTGGGCGGCGACGCCGACCGCCGTGTATTAAAAACAAACAGGTGTTGTTAATTGTTATACAGTACATAATTATTATTATTAGTATATCCATACCTATGCCTTGTACTATTATCTATTCTGTGCCATGAGAAGTGGCCTTAACACGACGTGGTAATGATGATGATGACGATGATGATGATGATGAATATGAATTGCATAGTAGTTTATGCTTTCTGTTCTTAAAACAACGCCGAAACTCCCAAACGTGTATCTATAAGGAATCAGGAGTTCTCTCAGCATCATCGAAACCATGGTATACCTTGACCCAATATTTGACTTTTTGGTAGCGTATTCTTAGTACACTTCACATAAAACCAAAATCACCATATGTTTCCATATAAATTTCGAGGAGTTCCCTCGATTACTCATGGATTCCATCATCATCAGGTCACCTTTGTGAAAATGGGACCAAATTGGAGTGAAACCTAATACAACAAAACAAAAATTTCGAAAATCGGTTCACAAACGGAGGAGTATTCGTTGAACATACAAAAAAAAAAAAAAAAAATATCCACAGCCGAACATATAACCTCCTCGTTTTTTGGAAGTCGGTTAAAAATCGTAAATATGTGTATAGTATAAAAGTATTAGATATATTTACGTTATCTAGTACCTGTAACACAAGTCCTTTAGGTACTTAGCACGAGGCCAGACTGACGTGGTGTGAAGCGTCTATAGATATTTATTATTTTATTATTATTATTTTACATGGCCATCACGCGTCGTTTACACTCAGCCACTGCTCCTGCTCCTCATGCTGCCGGAAATACTCGTATTTCGAACCCTACATACAGCTCGTTTACACTCAGAGCTCTACATATAACATACCGCTCGTTTACACTCAGAGTTTCTGCATACTGCTCGTTTAACTCAGAGCTCTACACGGCTCCACATTGCCGCGTCGGACAGCGGCATGACGAGTGGCAGAGTGATTATTTCCATTTCCGTTCTGCCCACTTCTCTGCTCAACATAAATGATTATAAACGTCGCATTAGACGCACTGTTGTTGATTTACCTAAATCATCATAACCGATCAATCACATTTAAATCTTGTCCCAGGCACTAAGTATTTGAGGAGTGGTTACTTCGCTCTGAAAATACTGTATAAACCATCCACAACGGATGCAAAGCCTTGTTTTCATAAATATAACTTAAAATCACATTTGGGTTGTACTGTTTCATGGCATACTAACTCTAGACCTAAACGTGTTTCTGTATAAGTACATAAATAGATTTAGTAGTGTGAAAAACATTTGTAACATTGTTGCTGGAAACAAATATTTTATCAAAGCAATTCAAAGAATCAAATCCCGCTGATTTCCGCGCAAGTTTCTAACATATTGAAAACAAAACTTTACATACAAATACCGGGTGCTCAGTGAGACGCGAAGTACTTTGCTTATTCAGATGTAACTTGTTACAGTGAACTTTGAAAAACAATGATTTCTGTGTTTATTTGTGAACGACTTAGCACCCGATGTTTTCTTGTGGGGAAAAGCCTTTTTATATAACAAGCGTATTTCTTAATTTCTACTCTTTAAAGATAAGACAAGTCAAGTTTAATGCTCTAAAATAAAATAAATCATTTACTGTACAATGTACATACAGGCAAGATACAAGATGCTATTATTTAGGTACAATTATTCACTTAATTATAAGGAGATAGATTAGTTATTTGGTCGGTTTATGTCTAGCCAATATATTATGCCGTAATCTCTAGGCTGGGCATGACATAGCCTGACTAAATTACCTAGCTCCACCATCCTCCTAAAAACGAATTTCTTATATATGTGTCATTATATTTAGCTCAGCAACAATAATTTCAGAAGGTTGCGTGTTCATATCACGCCGGGGTCACCACTATAAGGGTGTCGCGTCGGAGTGACATACGAAACAACCGTCGAAGTCCAAGCATTTATTCTGACTAAAGTACATTACAAACAAAGTAAATTTATTACATCTATCGTACATTCATGACTCGTATTACAATTCACACGTATGTAAATCATTAGGGCCGCTACAAACTAATAGAAGAACGGCGGACGGCCACTTTAATCCATATTGATATTATATGTCAGTGTGCCTGTCTTTCAGCTGTCTGTAGGTATTGGAACGAAGTTCCTTATCGCGCGTTGCAAAAGAAAAAGCAGCTAGACGCAAAAAGTTATAACAACACTTTTTGACCGACACTTATTTTAGTACGTCTGCGAAGTAGGGGCCGAGGGCGTTGATGTGGCGCTGACGTCAACTGGCGGGTTTAAAATTCTACCATTCCTTTTTTTGTTTAGGAAATTTTAATTTTTTTAGCTGGATGGGTTGGCGGTAATCTTAATTTTTTTTTGGTACGAAGTTCCTTATCGTGCGTTGCAAAAAGTTGTATCGACACGACACAAAAGTGTCGGTCGACACTTTTTTGGTACCTGCGAAGTCGTCGGAAGCTGAGGTCGTTGATAGTATTCCTGGGCGTCAACTAGATGGCGTTTTTTTATAATTTCGTTCTATCCGGGTGTCCCTTGAAACTTCTCAACTTTTTTTTTATAACTCTCAATTCACGCTCAAATATCTGAGGTGATTTTGCTGAAATTTGGCATAGACTTTGAGTCCCGGGTAAGGACATTGGGTAATTTTTTATCCCGAAAAATGTACGATTCCTACGCGATAAACGAATTTTCCGCAATGGAGAAGTAGTGTAAAATACGGACGGACAGACAGACAGATATACATGACGAACCTATAAGGGTTTAATTTTTGTCGTTTAGCTACGGAACCCTAAATAAATATGAAACTCTTTTCACAGTGGAAACTAAATTTTGTTTTAATTAGATACCTCTCACTTTAGTACACAGTTATAATTATTTACCTACATCGCTGTATCCACTATTTAGACTGCAGCTCGGCACGAGACCTGTTATCGTTAAAATTTAACCGTTAAACTGGCAGTCGCGACGCCGTCTGGGGAATAACTTGGGGTTATGTTCGGGGACAATTTTACCCCATAAATATATTCTTGAGATTATCTAGTGCACTGTTTTAAGGTAAAACTTTTTAAAAGTAAAAAAATATTACTTTTTAGTGGCTTTTGTGAAACAAGCTTGATTAAATGATGAAATTTTTCAATCTACTTTATACTTTTGATTGAATACTGATCTTAACAGGGCCTTAACTACTCTTAATTAAATACCGTATATAGCTAAATTTGATTTCATCAAGACTAATACCTGCTGGGAAATCTAAACTAACTTCTGATTGATTTTACTATACAAAATATTAATCAGAATTATTTCAGATTCTGAAATACCAATAACGCCGTCACGTCTAAGCACTTGGCAATAAACCACTGATTTATAAACAAAGGAACCAATTAATATCATCGAATCAGGTCAACCGATATTTTGGAACTCCATTAAAAGTGTGATTAAGACTGATTGAGCTTTTACGCTTTGAAATTTTCGACGTAAAGTTAGACGAGTTTTAAGGTCGAAAATTGTGGGTAGAAGTAAATAAGTATATTATTAGAAACACGTACTGCCGCTTGTGAAGATTACCTCGCCTGTAAATTATGTTGTTGACAAAGTTTATTAATTTATAAACGGACATAAATGGACTAGATACTTATACTACCTTTTGCTGATGCCGTGTTTTTATATTAAAATGAGTTTTTTTGAATGCTAGTTTGACAACAAAATACAACAGTTATGCCACAATAGACATAACTACCAGTAGTTCGATTACAAAGAAACGGACAGGTTTCAATATCTGTCAAATTCGTCTAGGATTATGAACGGAATGTGCCTCGCGCTGGCTGATATAATTTATTTTTAAATATTTAAAATAAAGATTTCAAAATTGGATACTGACAATTTTAATCACATACGTGCTAAAACACAAACAACAATACGAACAAAGAGGAACACGTCCAGCGAATATGTCATAGTTTTAAATTCGTAGGTAACAAGTCAACAACCCTAGCGATGATTTTCTTCATAATACGTCAAATTTAAAAATGTCAACATCAGTTCTAAGTCGGCATACTCTATAATTTTGTCTACTCTGGTTATGCCTACCACACAGGTTTAGGTGATGGTGGCTGATTGATTTGAAATCTTTGTAGAAGTGATTTTATAGTGCCCTAAAGTGTGCGCAAAACACGAGAACAATATAATATCTTTGTTTAGTCTCATTATCAATTGCGGCGGCTCACCACGATGGACGAGAGATCAAGTGCAGAAGCGACTTTATCCCCCCGACACATTTGTCATGTTTCTAGTCAGTCAAGCGCGTATATTTCTTTTGAAGAAGCTTAATTTGTAGAGCACAGCTGGTTACTTTACTTTTTGATACTTCTTACTCGTAATTCTTATAAGTTATGAATAAAATTCTCGTGTCACAAATCACAATATTAGCTACCGTACTCCTCCGAAACGGCTTTACTGATTTTTACAATAAACATATTCAGTAGGTCTGAGACGATTCTCAATCAATCATTTCAAGTAGTCGATACTACTGGCTACTTTTTAAATTTATAAGTGCATTTGTTGAATAAATAATAGTAAATGATTACAACTTGAGACTGACGGTGACCATTGTTTTTACGACGGGGGAACGATGGACGTTGCCATGATGGTGCAATACTAATTATTATTTAGTCACTTCAATAAAATATTGCGGGCGAAATACTTTATGTTGCAAAACAAATTTGCCGGGACAGCTAGTTATACTAAAAGATTGCCAGATCACAGTTATTTCAAATAACAAATGTTTTGAAATATCGCTGTACCACAATCATCACAATAACCAGACACATTATATTTTACCGTAACTTTAGTTTTGCACCTTTAATATTCACTGCTTGGACTTCAGGTACGCTTTCAACTCACTTATTTGTTGAATATATACAAACTGATTTTCTTCAAGATGTTTGCAGGTTTCTAGGTCTATGATGATGACATGGTTACCCGAATATCGCATCAAAATATCGTGTTCCTTGGTAGCACGGATGTCTTATTTCCTGAACTCGCACCAGGGACATTTGACAAGCTCGAAGGTGGGGGCGGAAGCCATTATCTAGTGCAAGCTGAACCGTGCTGTTGTGGAACATCTTGCGATGCAGTTTCGTAGTTTAGGCTTTCACACACAACTAATAGTTTGTATAATGGTGGGACTTGGGGTGGGATTATGGTAAAATATTCGTCGTTTATACCACATTTTTAACTTACGGATATTAGAAATAACTAGAAATTGATTCGTAGGTCGATTTCAAACCATTTTTATTCGATTGGGTTGCCTGAAATAAATTTAAGTATTGATGTGTCTACATTGGTTTGACATTACCATGACATAACTCGACCAATTAACGTAGTAACCTATTAATATATTTCTTTAATAAGTGGTAAAACTATCTGATCCGGTAATTTATAAAATACCAGCTTTTGCTTTTAGTTCTGCCCTTACAGTACAACACTGCAACTTACATAGTAACTATTTAATAGAGATGTGCCGACTAGTCGGTAAAAGTAAACACATTCGTAGTCAGCGACTAGTCGGCGAATAGTCGGAAAAAAGCGCCGACTATCCGGCTTTTTATTATTTTACCATTATGATATTATATTTAAGAAAAATTGATTATTTTTAAACTAACAAAATTCGGTCGCCACGCTCGCGACAAAAGCTATGCAATAGCTTAAAATTTATTCTTATTTAAATAAAATATGCGGATTTTATATTAACAAACTAGCTGTCCCGGCAAATGTTGTTTCGCCATTTAAAGTATTTGAACTACTTCATTAGTTGATACAAAATCTTACCCCCTCTTTTGTCCCCTTAGAGGGGTGGGGGGAAAATTTTTATACACCAGATGTTAAATTGGAAAAAACAGTTAATAATATAAAGTAAGTCCATTAAAGAAAAAAGTTTGATACAAAATCTGACCCCCTCTTTGCTCCCCTTAGAGGGGTGATTTTTATGTACCAGATTTTAAGTTAAAAGAAGACAAATATATCTGCGAAAACCGTATGCAAATCGGATCAGTAGTTTTCGTGTTAAAGAAAAAGCCTAATACAAAATCTAAGCCCCTCTTTTGACCCTTTAGAGGGGTGGGGGGAAAATATTTTATACACCAGCCTGCCTAGCATTCGCCAACGAGATATCTCACTTTTGAGATAATTAAAAACTACTCGTCTCATAATGTCAAAATCGCGACATTATCTCGACAAAACTCTATAAAAATGTCTTATTTCGATGATAGATATACGCGAGAAAAATGTTTGTATAATGTTAGGGTCAAAAGAGATGAAGATACACACTATCAAACATCGAGAAACATGTAGAGTGAGATATCTCGTTGGCGTATGCTAGGCAGGGAAATGTTAAGTTGGAAGAAGACAAATACGAGTATATCTGCGAAAACCGCATTCAAATCGGATCAGTAGTTTTCGTGTGATAGTGGAACAAACATACAGACAGACAGACAGACAGATAGACAGACAGACAGACAGACAAACAGACAGACAAAAAACTAACCACATTTTTAACTTATATAGCGATGTAGTAACACACCCCGCTTATTATTTTTTGAATATCTTTAATGTAAGTACAGAATTTTCATTTCTACAGTTTTACTATATATTGTAACGTTCAAAAGTTTTTGCCCACCATGGTTTTGCGCGATACATAAAAAATAAAAGCAATATGGTCGAGTTTGATAAATATATTTTAAAGAACATAATTATTAGGATTAAAATATAGTAACAAGTAAAATAGTCTGCAATGGTTCCATATTAAAAAAAAAATTATTCATTTTACCTTGTTTTGCTTTTATTAATTATTTGCACAATCTTGGCATTCTTAGTAACATTTCGACAAATAATTGATTTCTATTTGGTCCCATTAAATTTTCAGGGTATTTTAAAGGTGTGTTGTCATAATAGTAGTGTCCTATTTTCTTCTTTCTGACATCCATGTCCCATTTATTCCACAACAATTCAATGGGATTGAGGGTGGGCAACCGTAGTAACCAAATCATTACGTTCAGTACATTCTTCCTTTCCAATTCTTCTAAATGCTGTTTGTACAGCTTCAAGTCTACGTTTTTACGTCCTTTAGCCCTCTGCAACCTCTTCACGTTATTTTGACGCCTTAAAGAGGTTTCTTCACTCCTATTCGTCCAAAAAAGCCAGCTTCTCTCAATCTCCTTTTCACTGTTGTTCATTGTAAAAGTACTCATAGGAAAATCTCTAGTTTCTTTGATCCAAGCTGCAATCTCTAGACCCGTGAGTCGTCGATCACGTTTACTGGTCAATACACTATGCTTACCTTCAACGATTGTGACTTTGCGAGGCCGTTCTGAACCTTTGCTATCGCTAAAACTCCGGTGGATGCATATTTTTTCACGATGTAATCCACGATTTTTCGACGTATTTTTAATTTGACTGCAATGTTAGGATTCTTTTTGCTTGAGTTATGTAGACTAACGATAAATTCACGAGCTGAAACCGATAGTTCCTTGGTTGTACCTGTTTTAAAGCTTGTGTGTCTGAATTTTTGAAAACGAAAACAATTAGTATTATAACTTCACAAAAGAGTGTCTTGGTGTACAAAGTATAAATAAAAGCTTAATTAGGAATATGATTATTGCTTAGATACAATCCAAGTGATAAGGCATTGAATTTCATATAAAATTTGAAATTATTTTGAAAAAAAAATTTTGTGCCTCTATTTTCTGATACGTTCTTAGTTTATTTTAAAGTGATAGACTGTATGAGATTGATAACGGTATTAAATTCACAAGATACTTTAATAACGATATTTTAGACTGAAATATTAATCCATCCATAGTCCATACTAATATTATAAATGTGAAAGTGCGTCTATCTGTCTGTTTGTCTGTTACCTCTTCACATTGTTACAAACCACTGAACCGATTTCTCTGAAATTTGGCATGGAGATACTTGGAGTCCCGGGAAAGGACATAGGATACTTTTAATCCCGGAAAAATGTACGGTTCCCGCGCGATGAACGAATTTTGGCGCGTCATCTAGTAGGTAGGTATATATATTTTGCCGTACAAGCGACAACATCCATAATATTAAATTATATATAGGAAAATTTTGTTTGTAATCCCAAGAATACTAAAAAGAATATTCTTGTAAAAACCTGTCTTAAACACAACTCTCATTTCATTTCAACTTCTTTAAAAGGCGGTTCACAAACGTAAATTCTTAATGGAGAATTAAACAGTTCCTTAGAGAAGAACCCACAAAAGTTCCTCTGAGTTCTTAGGCAGGCTCTAGAAAATTCTATCTACATGGAACAACCTAGGCCCTTTGTGAGCTTAGAAACGGAGGCTTTCATGTATAAGTGCCTCCTTTCATTACTGCCGAAGAAAGGGTGTAATCCTCCGTCGGGTGTTCAAGACATTCTGACGCCGAATATAGCGTCCATAAAGGAGTTTATATTAGTATTTTATCTACGTCTATGCAGTAGGGCTGTTTGTAATAAAGTGACTAGCAAACTTTGAAATAAGTGGTTGTATGAATATAGGTGGGCTGGATTATGTAGGTCGGTTGGGTTATAATTTGTTTTAACAAAATCAATGGAATGAAACTAATGTAGAGTAAGAGCCAGCAACAGCCAGGCTTACAACATTTTATAAAAGCTGAAATTTTGAAATTCGAAGAAGATAAGGTAAAAAATTATGCTTTTTATCAAAGGTCACAGGATACCTTCTAAAGTAACCACGACCGAAACTCCGTAGTTGCAGATCTTTCTTACCTCTGTAGGGGCCATAAACAAGTAAACTTTTAACTTTTATAAAATAATAAAAGTCTGGCTTTCGCTGCCTCATTGGCCATTATTGCCTCATTACAAGCATCTAGTCAATTCGTATTTATATCTTAAATCATTGATTTTTCTAAAATCTATAAATTAATGTTTAAAAATATTATATTCACAATATACTATTTTATAGTCGTAAATTACAATTAGTTAAAAATGTAACTTTCCTTTATGGCTCTTTAATAGTTCGAAATGGTTCACTTAAAAAGGCTTTAAAGTTGAATAGTTTGCATTTTAGTTAAACGATCGCTTTATTTTAAATTTATTCCATTTGTTATCGCCGCGCCAAATCCGGAGGGAGAAGTAATTGTGTTAAGTGTCAATTCTGCGAAATCAAATGTAGTGTTTTGGTGATTTTAAACGAATAAAAATGTTTTTTTTTTTAATAAAAGCAGGTAAAAGGAGGAAACGAAGTTTTTGACAATCATAAATGTGCTGAAAATCCCCATCCCCATCCTTTTGGTAAAAGGTGGCCCGTGCAAGTTTTTTACGCCAGTTCTTCTTGCCGTGTTAGTTCTCGCTTCCCAAACCGGACATGTAGACATTCTGACATTCTAAAACTAGGCAGAGCAAACGACTATGACAGTTAAATGTAGGTAATGTCAATGTACCCTTATATTACGCCAAAATTTAGGGATCGAGCTCCATTATTGACAATAAAAATACAAAGTATACTGGAATTCTCCGTAGATTAGATCAAAATATTTCTTTTCGGACCATATAAACATTACTCTATTATTTATGTATGGCATAGACCCCTTTGGAAGAAGGTATATAAATTTCGAAAATTTATTTCCATTATTTCGTACCGAATCTCGTGAGCCTAAGGAACTAAGTTAGTATAGTACGATTGTTCATAAATATGTATTATTAATTCAACATTGTTTATTGTTATTGCGTTTCCTCGATTTAGTTATTCATTAAGCTTCTACGTCTGCGTTCGCACCCGATGCAAAGTGTAAATGTTACACAGTAGAGCGACTCAGCCTTGTCTTAAAATGACACTCAGTTAATTATACTTGGGAAGGCGAAGAGGGGATTTCGGGAGTAGCTCGAGCGTGTCAGATAAAGCTTGTATAGGCTTCCGACATGTGTCTAGTTATCATGATATAGAAATCAGATTTCTTATGTGGTGGGTTAAAACAAAATGTTTTTGAATATTGAAATATCAACTGATCTGTCAGATTAATATAGGGGATGTTTAGTATACCCCAAAGAAGCTTCCATATAAAGCACTGACGATTCAAAGCTTAGGTAAGCCGGTAGGGATATTTTAAAATATAAAAAAATAAAGCTTTATATTTTACTAACTCAGTTTTGCAGATAATTATTTTGCACTAAACTAAATGATTTAGTCCTTGTTGTCTAAAATATATTCATAATTTACCTAAATCATGAATTTTCTGAACATATTTTCTTTTTCTAAACTTTAAAATGGCTGCAGTTTCTGAACCCATCGCTAAAATAAAAAACGCTCTTATTATTTTTTTATCAGTTTTACCAAATGTACAAAACCTACTAGGTGTTCATGATGCTCGAGTGACACACAAATAGCCCCCTCCCCCCCTACTATTATATCGAGATAACTGACGTGCGTACGAGGTCATGTCTGTTTTGCTACGTAAAGGTATGTCCAATAATAAATACTAAAGTTTGCGAGCGACGATTCGGAGGTTCAAATTAAAAAATAACTTACTGTATATTTTATAGTGTGTCCAATCTTCCGCCTTCAAAGAATACTTTCATATCCTAATAACAAGCATAAGTAACGACGGTTTGTTTTCCACACTACCCTTATCAATAGTTAAGTGCTTTGTTTTATCATTCTCAAATACTAGAAGAATCTAAATATGGAAGTTGCTTGAACAGACTATTTGATAGTGTGACCACACTACCCTTATCAATAGTTAAGTGCTTTGTTTTATCATTCTCAAATACTAGAAGAATCTAAATATGGAAGTTGCTTGAACAGACTATTTGATAGTGTGACCAAAAACAAAGATGTGATTAATTAAGTTAGGTAACCAAGCTGAAAGACAGTAGAGGAACGCTTTTCATTCAGGGTTTATGAGTTTTGATAGGTGGCAACGTTGTACTCTTCGGCTCGTTTTCCAGTAGGTACATAAGTCGTAACGTCATTATAATACGATCTTTAAAAATATTATAGTTTAAAACTTTATATTGAGGTAGGCACGGACTTAAAAAAATACGGACGTAACCTTGTCTAATCCCCGAGTGAAGCATAGTTATGGCCGCCCGTGTAGGATGTGTGCGTGTCATTGGCGCCGTCACTCAATGTAAAATGACAACGGGTTGTAGTACCTAGTTGCGTGTGTGAGTGTCGGTCACGTGTACAAATACAGTACGATAAACGAAATTGTCGTACCTTGCATGCTTCACCTTTTTATAGTGTAATGCTCCGTCCGTGTTTTTTTTTACGTCCGTGGAGGTAGGCTATAGCTTGATAAAGAAATATAAATAAAAAAGAAATAAAAAAATCTCCTTTTGGTGCTGTCAGGACTCAGGTAACGAAAATCAAAGCTTTCCTGAACAATGTTATAACAATTTATGTAGTATAATAAATGTGAAATTCCTATAAAACTCAGTTAACAAAAGTTATCCAAAACATTTAGGCGTTTTTCGATAAATAAAATATTATAAGCTCGACGTGAGAAACATTGTAAGTTGGAAAACAATTTTATCGAAAAAACAATTTCGTATCCCCAGTCGACAGGTTGACCAGGTGCCAAGCGACTATTTAAACTTTGTAGCCAGCAAAAACGGTGTATTTAATATTTTTAGGCTTATTTCTATACTTGATCTTATAAACAACATACTTTGTATTTTTATATCGTGCTCCACTCTACATTTTTCTGCAACAAAGTATAGCGGTGAGACACCCAAATCCAATAATTAGGCCATAATTGTTTGTGTATGTTGCCTATAATATTATTGGCACTTTAAAATTTCATACTACTGCCTGCCTAGCATACGCCAACGAGATATATCTCGTATCTCACTCTCGAGATAATTAAAAACTACTCGTCTTATAATGTCAAAATCTCGACATTGTCTCGACAAAACACTATAAAAATGTGTTCTTGGATGATAGATCTACACGGGAAAAAATGTTTGTCATGCTAGTATCAATAGAGATGAAGATACAAACTATCAAACATCGAGAAACATGTAGAGAGAGATATCTCGTTGGCGTATACTAGGCAGGCTGGAAATCAAATTTTCTCACCTCCGGGCCAAAACGTCAACTTTCTTCCCGCTGCGTTTACCGATGTTGCCGTTTTCCGCCTCTGTCGATGAGAAATAGTACATTTTTGCAGACCTCGGCTTCGCCTCGGCCAACAATTACATGTGATTTGAGACATTTCTTATTTTCCTGCCCTAGGTGCTTAATGTACTTATATTTGTCAAAGTATTTTCAAATGAAAATATAAGGACAGTAATAGGATGATTGCCAACGATATCCATATTATACAACGACGTATTTTTTGACGAATTGACTGGAACAAGTAGTAAAAGGTAAATAAGTAGTTTCAATTTATTATTTAAATAACTTATGTCTTGCTGTTTCATTAGAAGTCTTTTTTAGCCCTTTGTACATTATAGTGTACAAAACCTTTAAAACTTATAAATTCTACATTTTCTTCTTGAAATATTATGTAAATAATATTATGTTTGTACAGGCAAGAAAGCCTGATATGTTGTACTAAAGTACGCAGGTTTGTGTGTATAGCGATAGCCATGTTTTCTCAACTATTACAAGACTAAGTACTAGGCCTTCGGGCTCCAAATATTTAACTACCTTTAGCTCTCCTGCCTACATAAACAATTTTATGGTTTGTGATGGAAAATATTATAGTATGAAAATTTATATCCCAGTCAGTATCTCATGAAAATATCCCATCAAAAACATTTCTTGTAAAGAGACGATCACATAAGGTTTAAGTACTATATTTTTGTGAACATACACCCAAATGACGTAATATTAATTGGCAGTACAAAATCGTTTGGAAATAGAGCTGCGAAATCGGCGGTACAAAGCGTTCGCGGAATGAACATTTAAATCATAATGAATTATGCTGCGTTTAATTGTGAGATGTTTATTGTTGCTGATAACAGATAAGCAAATAATAATTGTATATGACGGCGCCTGTACCTTCGTAGCGCCTATAGCAAGAATTTGTGTAAACAACACCTGCACCGAGCACGCCACAGCCGGTTCTTCAAGTCTCCCCACTCTCCCCACTACTGAGTCTATCGTTATAAATGGCGGAGCGAGCCTTGCGCGGGCAGTCTCGGCTCTGGCGAGGCACGGTGCACTAGTTGTATCTTGCTAGCTTATCCCTGACTCTAATTATTCTAATTACTTTGTGTAAATTAGAAATAATATAAAAATAGATTACTTACTCTTAAACTATGATAATTTCTGTTGGATGATTGATTAAAATAGAGTTATAATTTGGAATTTAAGTGTCATTTTATTTATTAATATGGCTGACCCAAATCCTATATCAGAAGTGGGATCGGATCCGCCCCACAACCCGGGTTCCGTTAATTTAATGGAACAGCAAATGTCTCTTTTCTCTTCTGGTATGGAAGCCATTTTTAAGAAAATTGCAGACAGTTTAAATTCTCAATCTGTGGATTCATCAATACCTATCAAGTTGGTGCCATTTGACCCGGATGAAACCGATTCAGACATAACTAATTGGTGCATTTTAAATGACATAATTATTGAGAAGAAAAATTTAGAAGGCGTTGATTTAATTATTGCTCTTACTCACTGTCTTAAGGGTCGCGCCGCGACATGTCTCACGAAAATACAGCCTAATCAAATGACTTGGCAGAGCATTCGGGAAATATTAATTTCGAACTTTGCAAAACCAATGATGATGCAAGATTATTTTGATCAAATCATTAAGTTTCGCCTTGGTAACGATGAAACTCCAGCTGAAGCAGGCATGCGCTTATGGCAGCTAATAGAAAAAATTCCGAACACAAATTTGCCCGAAAATGTTACAACTGGATTTGCAATATCTGTTTTATCTCAATGTAACGACAAAATACGTCGTGAACTCAGTTCAGCTATTATAAACAGCAAACATCAACTGTTTCGGATTTTACGAAGCTTTACGCTTAAAAGAACTCATGAAGATTCTTCTATGACTGAAGTGGAACGGAAAAAGTTCCGTCCTTTTAGAGGCGCTTGTAATGTTTGTGGGAAAATTGAACATCGGGGTAGTGAATGTAGACAGCGCAGTAATAAAAGTGGTTCTGTTTTAGTTAAATTGGATTCTTCAAAATCAAAGAGCTACTGCTACATCTGCCAAGACTCCAACCATATTGCCAGTAGCTGCCCCAAGCGGTATACGAAGAAAGAAGACGACTCCTCGGGTATCAAGCAAGTCAACTTATGCTGTAAAACTGCGCATGGTATCCTAGAAACGAATGGTATGAAATTTTCATTTATTTTTGATTCAGGATCAGAATGTAGTCTCGTAAGTCAAACCAAGTGTGAGTTATTGATGGGCCAAAGATTTCGTGAGCAAATTACTCTGAGAGGCATAGGCGGCAATAACATAATTTCTCATTTACAAGTAAAATGTCAAATTCTAGTTCAAAATTTTCCACTGAAATATCACACACATACGATATAAGACAGGGCGTTTTATACAGAAAAATTGAACGAGGAAAACATTCAAAATGGTTGCCCATAATCCCTAGATCTCTGACGTGGACCCTAATTGGCCATGTTCATAATGAATTAAAACACCTTGGGTATGAAAAGACTCTTGATAAACTGTATGACCTTTACTGGTTCCCTAATATGGCAAAATTTGTTAAAAAATATGTTGACTCTTGTGTTATTTGCAAGGCTTCTAAAGGTCCTTCTGGTGCCCAACAGATTCAATTGCATCCTATTCCAAAACCAGCCATCCCATGGCATACAGTTCATTTAGACCTGTCAGGCAAACTAAGTGGAAAAAGCGAGCGAAAAGAATATTGCTCTGTGGCCATCGATGCCTTTACAAAATTTGTAGTATTAGAACATGTTACTACCTTAAATTCATTTCATGCCATTAAGGCAGTTAAAAATTTTGTTAATCTTTTTGGTGCACCAAAACGAATCATTGCCGATCGAGGTCGCTCTTATGATAATGCAGAATTTAAGAATTTTTGCAAGGAACATAATATTCAATTACATCTCATCGCCACAGGAACCAGTAGAGCCAACGGTCAGGTTGAAAGAATAATGCGTACCTTAAAAAATTTGTTAACCATAATAGAATGTGATTCCAGTAGCTCATGGCAAGATCAATTAGGTGAAATTCAATTAGCCCTTAATAGTACACGCTCTAGAGTCACAAAGTTTACCCCGCTCGAACTGATGTTTGGTATCCAAGGACATTCCTTAGGGCTCAGTAGAATAAGTTATAATACAAGTGATGACGAGACATCCCGACAAAACCTTATTGACATTCGTTCTAGCGCTTCCAATAACATAACTAAATGCTCTGAGGCTGACACTATCCGATTTAATAAAGGCAAAGCAAGAGTACGCCCCTTCACAATAGGTGATTTTGTTTTCGTAAAATCTGAGGAAAGACACCAAACTAAATTAAACAGAAAATTTAAAGGTCCATTTCAAATAGTAGCTATTTTAGACAACGATCGTTATAAATTGAAACACATTAACGGTTCGAATCGGTTGTACAAATTTTCCCACGAACATTTACGAGAAGTACCTCGAGGTCTTTCAGATTTTCTTGAGATTGCCGAAGACTGTTATAGTGATGACGACGTGACGGCGGACCATTCAGAAAATATTGTTCACGAAGTTGATGACCCTTTAAATAATTCTGAAATCCTGCATAGTACTTCTGATACTGTATCGTTTAACTCGGATACCATGTCAGCTAGCTTAGATAACATATCTGCTCACTCAGAAACAATGTCAGCTAACTTAGAAACATTGTCAGCTAATTCCGACACAATATCAGCTAATTCCGAAACAATATCAGCTAATTCAGACACAATATCAGTTAACTCAAACACTATGTCTGCTAATTCAGGTACTATGCCAGCTAACTCTCCTTTACACACTGTACAACCAGAACACCTAATAGTTGTTCAAGCAGATGTTCATAGGCCTAATGAGTCTTAAAAAAAAAAAGGGCCAGTCCAACATTATTGAAGGGCTTAAGTAGGGGCCAGTCCAATAATGTTGCAGGGCACATGTTAAAAAAAGGGGGTTTATATTTAAAAAAAAAAATTAAAAAAAAATAGCAAATCACAATGGCAATGGCTACAGGGAATATAAATTCCGGACTAGCAGAAAGTACTGATTGTTATAGTTTTGCAGGGCCTTGAGCCAGACCAAAATTATACAACTTAATTTATGTCAGTGACTAGTGTAAAATTGTAATAATGAGGTTTGTGTATGTCAGGATTGACGAACTATACTTATTGTGTCCACAGGTAACTGATGTAACAGAGATATGGGATGAGGCGCGTGCGAGGTCGCACGCAGGTCAGTATGGCCGTGACGGCGCCTGTACCTTCGTAGCGCCTATAGCAAGAATTTGTGTAAACAACACCTGCACCGAGCACGCCACAGCCGGTTCTTCAAGTCTCCCCACTCTCCCCACTACTGAGTCTATCGTTATAAATGGCGGAGCGAGCCTTGCGCGGGCAGTCTCGGCTCTGGCGAGGCACGGTGCACTAGTTGTATCATGCTAGCTTATCCCTGACTCTAATTATTCTAATTACTTTGTGTAAATTAGAAATAATATAAAAATAGATTACTTACTCTTAAACTATGATAATTTCTGTTGGATGATTGATTAAAATAGAGTTATAATTTGGAATTTAAGTGTCATTTTATTTATTAATATGGCTGACCCAAATCCTATATATACATCAAAATATATACTAACTGTTTATAGAAAACTGCCTTTGTATAAATATGGATAGTAATTTGATTCTCTACAACTCAAAAACAGAGTCCTGTTTATATTATACCAAATCGACTGATTATACCAAATCAGTCGATTTGGTATAATTTTGGTCTTAAATTATCATCGATAAGCGTGTGAATTCAGGAAAGGCGAGACTCACGTTGACATACTGATAAGTTTTTGAGAAAATTTCAGTTACAGAGTTGCCATGTCATCTAGTTGCTATACGAAAAAAAATGTCATATACCTTTCGACTTTCACAAATTAACCCGTAGCTTGCGACCTTACAAGTCAAATAAGTCAAACTCATAATTTAAGTTGAACAAAAGTCGAATAATTAAAGTCGAACGGGAAATAATATATCTCGGAGTATCACAAATCTTTCCAAGTTTTATATTAGTAGATAGGTGAGCTCGATAGTAAGAAAGCGATATATGTTCAAGTAGGTAATGAGGGGTTGAGCAAGTTGGCACGCCACCAACTACGTGACTCAAAACTTGAATACCCCGGACTTTATTTCGTAACAACCCGCAATACATTTGAAAGCTATTAAAATCTACGTTCTGTATCGCTCTATACGATTGTAATCGTTATCGAGTATTTAAATCCGAATGAAAATGTATCTTTGGAGTTCCTATTTTGTTAACCGACTTTCAAAAAGGAGGTTATGTGTTCGGCTGTGGATTTAAATATGAGAGTTTGTAGGGAGTTTTGTTCCTTTGCAAGCATTATATATTCAGTGCAATGGTATCAAGAAAGCTAAAATAGTGTGCAGACTACTACTACTGTACCAATATTCTTTTATGAATTGGACGCTAAAACTAGCAAACAGATCACCCGATGGCAAGCGATAATAGCCGCTACTCTGTGTCTAATCAATCTGTTGAAGACATCAGTGAATGAAGTCCGGGTGACTAACATCCATACTAATATTATAAAAGCGAAAGTGTATCTGTTTGTCTGTCTGTCTGTCTGTTACCTCTTCACGCCCAAACCGCTGAACCGATTTTGTTAAAATTTGGCACGGAGATACTTTGAGACCCGGGAAAGGATATAGGATACTTTTTATCAAGGAAAAATGTACAGTTCCCGCGTGATAAACGAATTTTGGCGCAACGGAGTTACGGGCGTCATGTAGTTAATTTATAACGTAGGAACAATAATTACTAATTTTTTCCCTTCTAGCTAATATAATATCTAGCATAAAATTAAAGCCTCCCACTTCACCTACTTAGGTCTTCAATTACTTTTACAAAATTTATCATAAGTGCAACTCGTAATCTTACACTTGAAATTCGTAAAGGACCTTCTATATTATGAGTCTGCTTGCGGCTATCACTGAAAGGGCGTTGTTGAAAAGATAAACGAGCAGTCCCCTTAAGGGTGGACACCATGAATCCCTAAAACCTATTACGGATGACCCAATGGATATATAGAACACAAGATATTGCCTGCAGATAACTTGCTCCGAAATTCCTTGATTACGCGAATACAGCACATTTTATACAGAGTGTAACAAAATTCAGTGATAATAATTTAGGGTGTGTATGCATTCCTCATAGAGGGTTCACTGTAAAAGTTATGGCGCTGAAAGACCTAATTTTTTTTCACTTTTGTATGGGGAAGCTCATGACGCGCGGCCGCTTGCCTATACAAATCACAACAAAATTGCTCTTTCAGCGCTGCTACTTTTACAGTGAACTCTATATAAGGGACACATGCACACCCTAAAGTATTATCACTTAGTTTTGTTACACCCTGTATACTGCTACGAATCGTGCTACGCCATGCTACGAAGTCAATGTTTACGTACGCTTGAAGAATAATTTAGCAAAAGGCGGCAGCCTGATCGTTTTTTTTTTTGTTCAAGAAGGCAGACCGCTGTAGCATTGACTTCACTGCGACCCATAAGGATCTATTGTGACTCTCTCGGACTAGAGTATCGTCTCCAAACCAATGCTGCTCATAAATTGAACGATGTGGTTGGGGTTAGTGCCACGAATTTCCTCTGTGGATGAGTATTCGTGGCGATCAAGGTGCCCGTTCCTGATATGTTGTAGAGCAGGACAGTCGAGGAGAAGGTGAATGGGTGTCTCATCCTCCTCACATAATCTACAAGTTGTTATGCTACAAATTCCCATTCTGTTTAGGTTAGCCTGATCGTGGAAAAAAATCGTTTCTGTTTCTTACTGCCGCACTCAGAGTGAAACATTCATTACTTAAATGTTAATTAATTCAAATTTTTGACATAAGCCGAACATTATCTGTCAAAATCTTCATTAAATTGAATGTTAAAATGTCTCTGAGTACGGTGGTATGACTTATAACGAAAGAAGAAGTATGTAATACTCGTATGGCGTGTGTGTGATATAATCGTAACAGAAATGTTTATCTTCCATAGAATGACATAGATCATACAATAATTTATGCTGATAGGCTGCTTGAGAACCTTTTGTCAAAATATATCAACGAGTTCAGCATAAGCAGTATTGGCTTATGCGTCTCCAAAATCGGCCTTTCTCCCATTAGCTATGTCCACATTATGCGATGGGGATTGTCCATTTTTTTTAATTTTGCTCATCACAAAAACATTTCGAGGAATAAGGTCAGTGATCGTTTTTCTGTATATAAACCAAAAAAATACCCATTAGTTACTTATATTTTTGAACAAATATGTTTAACCTTAGTTTGACCTTCAATGGCGTTAAATTAGCAATAAATTCGACCAACATTAAGTTTCGAACTTTTGGTAAGCTTTCACATAATGAGAACTTGTACTTGACGAACCAGCCATTATAAATAAGATTCAAAGAAAAAAAACATTTTGCAGAGGTCAATTGGCCGCCGATGATGACGTCAGAGCGAAACTTTAAAAATTTATTGAGAAAAAACTAGCCAATGAATTTCAAAATTATTGAATTTATATTCTTAAAATACCCTATTTTAACGAAAAAAAATATAAAAAGTACATGTGATTTTTTTTGGACAATGCCCATTTCATCTTCAATTTTCGTCATCTCCTTTTTATTCAACTTTCATTTGGCATATTCGATAATTGAATGCGTCAAAACCCACCCGCGTTGAAAGTGCCATAGCGAGTGCTACAATTTCAACGCGCGTCATGGGCATGCCTCACGTTCGCTGTTGACTGCGCTATAACGCATGCCCTTGATGAACAAAAAAGGCCCAGTATGGACAAAGCTATTGAAACATATCGTGACCCTGACATGTGTAGTTCGTATGATAATACATCTTTTATGTTCTAGTTTATGCGATCAACATCAGGCAGAGCATTTGTATTCTTAATTTCAATAAACCCGACAACATACATTTTTGTGCCAAATAACACGCCCTCGTGTATTACACAACACAAAGAATTTATTACTTTTATAGTCGCGATGAGTGATTTTCCTGTGACATATTATGTTCTCATTATGTGGAAGTGGAACACGAGTGTTTGGTGATGAGGTGGAGGTACAAATTGTTGTTTAACATTTACTAGTGTCGGTTAAGATTATGAGTATTGTAAGTTTGAATTTAGCGAGATAAAATATAAAATCTTAAAAAGATCTTTCAAGGAAAATCTAGTTTTTAAAATGTATGTAGGTACCTATGAATATATACTTAGCTAAATGTATGGAGTCTATATGATACAGAATCTGTACATCTGTTGTTTTAAAATAAACCTTAACCTACCTAAATCAACACTAAAATCATAATAGTTTTAATCAAAGTACTTAGCTTTAATAATTTGAAGACATTGTTATACATAACTCAAATATAAATAAATATTGAAATCAAATTACTTGATTAAATAATATATGGAAATATTACATACATAAGTGTCGAATTGATAACCTCCTTTTTTTGAAGTCGGTTAACACTGCAGTACACGCGTGGACTACCGTGGTAGACCAGGGTGACTTTTTCAGCGATATTTTTTCAGTAAAGCTCGCTAGAAACTTGCCATTCCAGGTAATCCTCGTTTGACAAAACCTCAGTACCTCCTGTAACCTGATAGTCGATCGAAATTATAGATATTTAGCATCAAAAACGCTGGACTACCATAGTAGTCGGCGCGAGTATTGGTGTACTAAACTGAACCATGTATGTTTTTTTAAATTATTGATTTAAAACGTTTTTATTGTTTATGATTGTATGTTTTATGCATTCATACTAAAATACATTAATGATAATTTGATTACAAACACTAAAATTTATTTTTTAAATAAGATATAGTAACCTGTTCAGATTGACGTCTTATCATAATATTATGACTAACCAGAAACATAGGAAATCTCACAAAATTTCAAAAAGTAATTAGAAAAATAATAAAAAAATGCATATTTAACTAGAGTTAAGTATTTAATTACTCAATAAATAAACTTTTTTGTAGTTTTCACAATGAAAACTTAGCGCCATCAGTGCCGGTTGTCTAATTTCCTCGTCAGGCTTTTGATGTGAATTTTGAAATGGAAAATTGTGATCTAAGTTGGCTTCTATAACTAAATAAGCGATCAAGAGTTATACAAGTGACAAATATTGACCAGTTTAGTAAGCCCCAGTCTACATGTATGAAAATGAGCTGTCACACATGTATGAAAATGAGCTGATCCGGTGACTTCTGAAGTTAAGGGTCGTTTATTGTTAAAAAGAAATTATAAAAATTAAAAAAAAAATAGTTTGTGAATAGAAGAAATAACTTTTAAGTATTTAATGTAGTATAATTCAGGATTTTTAAGAATACAACACGATTTAGCCCCACTAAAGCGTGTTAATAAGACGTATGGGGCAATGTCAACGCTGCATATTAGCCTAAATTTGATCGCCAAGAAGGTGGTGATAGATCTGTCATTAATTCTGGTTTTATTCTGACCTGTAAGTAGGATCAAATCTCGAATTACATAAAACAAACAAAATTCTAACTTATTTAAGTTTCACGAAAGGAATACACAATATGTTTGACTTCATCAGTACGATTTTTGTCACATTTTCATAGAAATTCACAAATTTGTTGATTTTTCAGTAATTTAATAATTAAATAAATAGTTTTTGATTACAAAAGTGAGTTAATTAATTGTATTTTTGATTTTATATGTCATTTTAATAAAATAATAAATATTATGAAAACAATTAAAAATTCGTGTAAAAAAAAGAGGCGCGTGTACTGCAGTGTTAAAAATATTATGATTTTAATGTTGATTTAGGTACCTAAGTTAAACTTAACATAATAAGCACACTGATTTCATAGGAATTGTCACTGATATTACAGGACAATCGTGTTTACAGAATAATCGAGAGATATGCACAGGTCAATAATTTCAGAATTTCTGTTTAACATTTAATTTGAATGCTATTTGATGTCGTAAGTGGATTACCTTTGAATTTGAATTATGGTCAAAATGATAAACGTGATTATTTTATCTAGTTTTATATTTTATATTTTATGAAATAGATACAGAAAATTAAGTGCGTACTTACTTAAATTCTAGTTAAACTACATGTTTCTTAAAACTTCGCTACGGGAATGGTCACGTAGAATCGTGCACATTTTCGGGACAAAAATGTATCTTTTTTATTTCAAACTTTATTTCTCCATTCAGCAGATTAATCCTTCGATCGCGGATTCTTGGAAATCTATTGTTATTCTATTGTTGTCGCGATCACCTGTGTCTTTATGGGGCTTGATGGATTAAGCGTGAAAAAGCATATTTTATAATATTTGCATAATATTTCATATTCTTTCATATAAAAAAAAATAATTTTAAATATTTATGATTTCGCGAAATCTAGAAGGGCTAAACCGATTTGGCTGATTTTAGTCTTGAAATATTCGTAGAAGTGCAGGGAAGGTATATATTATAATGGGAGGAAATTTATACAATGTTAACCAGTGCGCCTAGCATGCGCCAACGAGAAAATTTTATCTGCATGGCATTACGTTTTCTCGATATTGATGGTTTGTCTCTCCGTCTTTATTGACCCTAACATGGCATAATATATTTTTTCTCGTGTAGATCTGTCGTCAAAATAACACATTTTTATTGAGTTTTGTTGAGATTTTGACATTATGAGAAGGGAAGTTTTTAATACACTCGAGAGTGAGATGTCTCGTCGTATGCATGCTAGACGCACTGGTCATATAATTAATAAGACAAATAGCAATTCTACATTTTGTAAGTAACCAAATCATAACGCGAATACTAAAATTCATTTCGACTTTTCAACCCCTCAAGGGATGAAATTCGCGAGCGTAGCAGCGGCAAAAATCTCGTTTATGAAACTAATCTACAGAATTTAAGAGAAATTACACAAAAGCCGGACCGGAGTCTGCCTATTGAATCTTTTCGCAACAGGCCTACGCTATTCACTGAATAATCTTTTATGAGGTAATGAATACATCGCTTACACGGGAGTAAAAAATATTTCTGTATCATGCGATGAAATTGTATTAGTCCGAAACCAATTCACCTAATTATTTTTGAGTACAATTTTCAGAATTTATTTTATCATTTTATTTGATACTTTGAAACTGTGCTATTCATATGCATAATGAAAGGATAGTCCAATTTTATTTTAGTTTCGTATGTATCATTTTATTTGTGAACATCCTTTGAAGCAAAGTACCTACTTGTTTTTTTCAGCACTGTTTGTATAATGTTATGTTGAATAAATTATTAGATTTTTCAAACGAAGGAAAGTGGGATTCGACACCAATAAAGTCTTATGGTTTAAAAAACATGTTGCATAGACTTAAAAGTAAATAGTGACTTTTGACCTCATGTAGTTTCATAACTTCCCTTTCACTTACAATGATATTTTAGCATTTAAATTAATAATAATATAATATCTATGGACACTTCACACCACGTCAGTCTGGCCCCGTGCTAAGTACCCGAAGGACTTGTGTTACAGGTCTGGTACCTGAAATATATTTGGTAACGGAAATAAGTATATTTAATTATTTTATACTATACATAATATATTTAAGATTTTTATTATATCATTCACATATTTAATACACATCCATGACCCAGGAACATTGAAAAACTTTTTTGTTCCGTCGGCGGGATTCGAACCCGCGACCCCCGCGCCGGCTTGAGTTGCCTCACACTTTAACCATTGAGCTACAGAGGTCGTAATAGGTACCCTAAAATATTCAGCACAAATATTTTGAACTCTAACAAGCCAGCGACGGCCTTCTCAGTAACTTTAAGTCAACCAAAAATTACAAGAAAACATTATTCAATAATGAAATTATTTTCATATAACTCATCATAGAACCCGGCGCTCGGTGTACATTTACTTTGCTAATTAGATTCTAATAACCGACAAAGTTGCGTGTTATTACGAGATCAATTTAAGTGATGAGTTAATGTAGGTTCGCCTTTTGAATGAAAACAACGCTACTTTGTATTAAAAAGTTGGTGTTTTACTTTGAAATTGAATTTGCTACTGTTTTAAGCGAGACTTCTTAGTTTTATTTTATACGTGACCAATAAGGAACGACCTTTGAGCTTATTAGCCCAAAGTAGTATAAGGCGCTTTGCAGACGAAGGGGCGGGGTGGGCCGGTCAGTTTCGCCGCGAACGATAGCACAAAGGGAATCCTATAATACCAACGCACACGGCGGGCAAAAAGACTGCGCTGTAGGTGCCCGGCGGGCACTGGCAGCGCATGTCCGCGGCTCCTCGCCGTGCCCCGTGGATCACACAAATCAGTTTACATGCGGTAATGCAGACGGCATGTGCTTTGTGTACGCGGCGCGGGCAGCCGCAGACATCGACGGCCGGCGGCCGTACGCACGTAGCGAAACGTTGACCGGCCCGCCCCGCCTCGTCGTCTGCACAGCGCCTAATTGTTCTAAAGTCAATTGTGCGTACATAAGCTTAGACTTACATAAGATTATGACCTACTTTTAAAAGTAATAAACAAATGTTCCGGGCGAAGCGCCCGGAACATCTATTGATGTTCCGGGCGGCTTCACCCATTTAATTTAGAAATTTCACGGAACCGGTCATTTTTCCGCAAAATATAGTCTATGTCCCTTCACGTGGTCTATTCTTCATGTTTGCCAAATAACATAAAAATTGCTCCAGTAGTTCTTATAATTTCCCAGTTTCATATAATTTCCCCGTTTTTTCCACATTTTCCTCTTTTTCTTCGCTCCTATTAGCTTTAGCGTGATAAAATATAGCCTATAGCCATCCTCGACAAATGGTCTACCTAACACTGAAATAATTTTTCAAGTCGGACCAGTAGTTCCCGAGATTAGCGCGTTCAAACAAACAAACTAACAAACTCTTCCGCTTTATAATATTGTATAGTATAGATCAGTACCTATGGTTTTGTTTTACGAAGCCGTACAAAATTATGTTGTACATCCCGGAGATTTTGTTTTTTAAATTCGTATTATACTGTATCTATGTAACCCAAATCCACCACATCGATTAACTGGTAAAATTATATTATTCCTTCGATCGTGGATTCTTGGAAATCTATTATTATTCTATTGTGTCTCGCTCACCAGTGAGCATGGGGCTTGATGGGTTAAATCAAAACATTCATAAAAAATACACTAATCTAATATATAAAATTCTCGTGTCACAGTTTTCGTTGCCATACTCCTCCGAAACGGCTTGACCGATTCTCATAAAATTTTGTGAGCATATTGAGTAGGTCTGAGAATCGGCCAACATCTATTTTTCATACCAAAAATTATTTATATGGCAAAACAACGTTTGCCGGGACAGCTAGTATTTTTAAATATTTCTAGGTACTTTTATTTAACACCGATAGATATTTTATCCAACCCAAATTAATGAGAAGAAAAAGCCAAGGTACCTTTCCGGGAAAAGTTTTGATATCGAGAATTTGGATCGTAATTAGTCCGTCTAATGGATGCGTATTTTTTATCGCTTCATTACAGGAGTAAAAAATCAATTCAGTATTTTAGCTATAAAAGAAGATTTTCACTTCAATTGTTATATTTTATTGCAACGTATTCCTTCAATTTAGCTATTGTACTCAAAAGCATTAAATAAGAAAGCAGGTAAAATTAAATATTTCGCTGGTTTATTGTTTATGTATGTCACTTGGTCACTTCAATGATCACCTTTTCAATATTAATTATTTTTATCGGTTATGAATAAAAATGAATGAACATTATCGTGCGAAATGAATGAATTGAAAATACTTTTAACCTAGCTACAAATTCACTAGCCTACGAGCGCTACGCTATATTGATAACAATTTATCAAACGGACTTTTTCGTTTTTATTACTATTCATAAATCAAAACCCCATACTCTGAATAAAATCTCTGCTGCAGCTTTTCAAATGTTTTGAATGTTGTGAAAAGTCTTTATATACTATATCTATGTTTTATTGCAGCCATTCCAGTAAATTGACTTTGATAAAGGCGGCGAGATCTGAAATCTTTATTGTGGGTACCGTCAGCAGAAAAGTTATATAGTGGTAGAGGTCATTGCGGACGGACCGTAAATAGGTCACTAAGGTCAACTATGTTTTGGCTGCTTTCACGTTTTCTTATGTGATGAAGAATGTGAAAGCTTTGCAAGTGGTTCTGGTGAATTGTGCATTATGCTACTATACTGTACTCGGCGAAACATGGCTGTAGCGGTCATTGACTCCCTGTCAAAAACTTGTCATTTTCTATACGAAGCCGCGATTGACAACATCTGACACTCCTTTGTCAATCGCGTCAATAGCGGTTTATATAGAAAATGACAAGTTTTTGACAAGAAGTCAATGACCGCTACAGCCATGTTTCGCCGAGTACAGTACAGTCGTTGCCCGTAACTTCAGGAAGAAATTTACTCTGCAAGAACATTTTGAGGAGAGTGGGCCATGCCAAATTAAATCAAAATAGTTTTAGTCGTTTAGACGTAAAGTGTTAAATTACTGGTAAAGGCGACATACCTACACAGAGTCTAGACTCTAGAAAAACTGACAAAAAAACAGTCTTTTGAACTCGTGTACTGTGTGTACATCAACATAATTATTATAAACTATCATGTCATTCAATAATAAAAAAATACTCATCCAATAACACTACACTTTCAAATATATTATTTAATATTATGTTTGAAAGTGTAAATATTCGTATACATAACTATTAACTTTGTATTCATTATATTATGTTTGTTAAACATACAAAAATACATTCATAGGTATACCCAATACCTAGGTAGGTACTTAAATTTTGATAAAAACATATTTTTAAAATGTGAGTCTCCTTAAACACCTCCCCTACTAACCTCATAAGTAACTTGGTACTTCATACAAGATACCCGTAATGTGACACCAGCTGTGACACCGCGATTTTCTCCCGCCTCCTAATTATTCATTCAATAATTCAATTCAATTAAGAAACTTGAAGTACACGTGTAAGCCAATCGACCCAATTTTTCTCTGAGTAGATCCCGTGAAAGATCTTGATTAATTTTGGTTTTAAATTATACCTTGAAGCAGCCCGTGATTTTTTTTGTACCGTTTTATGTTTTGGAAATTATTTTTAAGATCTTGCCCGCAATTTCGTTGCGTCGAAGCACTAGTACCATACATTTTTGGTTAGGAGGTTACAGAAAAAGATAGACAGACAGACTTATTATTTCATCTGACTAAGATGTTGCCCGCAACCTTGTTGCGCAGAAATTAGCTTATCGCGCGAGACCGTACGTATTTCCATGATAAAATGTATCCTATGTCCTTTCCCGGGACTTAAAATATACATAAGATACTTTAAGTCCCAGGAAATATACATACATAAGATCATCAAAATCTGTTCAGTGCAAAGAGGTAGGAGACAGATAGACCGATATACTTTTGCATTAAATATTATTATGGATAACCCGGAACCAAGGCAATACTAACCACAATTATACTGTATATGTTACGGCTAATAGCCGAAGTGCGGCTACACCTAGTTTTACCCGGCTACAACTAGGTGCAGCCCGCCACATGCGGTTAAACTTAGGTATATACTACTTATCTTCGGTTACAACTAGATTTAGCCTTTATTATAGCGGCTAAAACTAGATGCAGCCACACACCAGTGGTTAAACTTAGGTGTATTCTATTTATCATCAGCTATAACTAGGTTTTCAGTTCAGTTGTTTTGAGATTCTAATTTCTAATTTAATAATAAATTATTATTTATTATTTGACAGGCAATCATTATCTTTTAACAAAAAAAAGGCGTTATTATAAGTAAGTAAAACACAAAATATTCTAAATCTTCTATTTATAAACTAACAGAACTAGAAATCTTTGGCGCAAAGATAAAAAAAAATAAACATAAAAAATAAAGTTTTACTTCTTCGCTATGAAAAAATCAACTAAGTCTTTGTTCTCTTCTCTCATATTTTTAAAACAAATAGGATAACTTTTTAACTCAGTTTTAATTATACAAAAATCAACAAACTCTCATAATATTATGTGATAGTACGTCGCAACAATGTCTATCACTTATTTTAACAAGATAAACTTGAATGGCATTTGGAGTTACATAAAATACCGGCTGCTTTACAGAGGCACTTTCTATTACCACATTTAGTTTTGCAGTGGCATCTTTTGTATCCTTGTCCTCCAGTTGTAGATTGGGCATTAGCAATCTTTAGTGCCTACTTACTGTAGTTTTTATTACAGAGGGACTCTCCACAGTAAAAGACGAAATTTCATTTCAGTTCATAATATAATTCAACACAATTACGAGTATAAGGGCCTGTTTCACCGCTTCCTGATAAGGCTATCCACCAATTAATTTGACAGATGGAGTATGGAAAATCTGTCAAATAACCCTATCGGGCACCTTATCAGGAAGCGGTGAAACAGGCCATAAATCTTGTTTCAGACTGGCGTGGTTTATGGCTTGTCTAGGATAAGGTATCTTATCTACCGGGGTGATTATACAAAAGGAATCGATCAGGAAACGCAAGATACGAATCTCAAAATAAAACCAAAATCCTTAACTGAACTGAAAACTTAGTTTTAGCCGATAATAAATAAGATGCATCTAAGTTTAACCACCAGTATGCGGCTGTACTTAGTTCTAGCCGCTATAATGAAGGCTAAACCTAGTTGCTACCGAAGATAAGTAGGATATACCTAAGTTTAACCGCATTTGGCGGGCTGCACCTAGGTGTAGCCGGGTAAAACTAGGTGTAGCCGCACTTCGGCTATTAGCCGAAACATATACACTGAGAGAGTGTAAGTGTTCGTAGGTTGTTATATTCTTGTGTGCTTTATAGGAACCAAAACAGTAAATATTACAATAATTATGAAAGTTAGGCCGTATTTCCACCTGCAAGACAACTGTCGCGAGAAGTGTCTGACAGTCTGTCTGACAGCAGCTTGCAAGTGTAAACCCCGTAGCAAGTGCTGTCGCGACAATTTGTCAAGCGCTTCCTGAGAGTTGTTACGAAAGCATGTCTAAACACGTCTGCATAGACTCGTGACAGATCTCGTTGCTATATCTCGCAGCAAGTTATCGCACGGCTTGTGTTTTTGTTTAAAATAATGATATAGTTCCTATCGCGACATTCGTAAGCTCTCGTGTGTAAATACCTCCGCGATAAGTTGCGATAGTATTATCCGTGAGCTTCTCGGAAGACATTTATTGCAGCAATAAATTGCAGGAATTAGAACGAAATGTAAAAAATATTGCAAGAAACTCGCACAAGACTTCCGCGAGTCGCTTGCATCAGGCCTAGCATAACAACAGTAGACATGGGAAAGAATGGACATACTGACAAATTTTACCGACAAAATGGCGGATTTCTATTGTCTAACTGTCACTTTGTCTTGTCTAACTGTCACTTTGTCTATTTTCCGTAGAAAGAAACCATTTCTATGGTGACCATGCTACGCCTGCTGGTGGAAACACGGCCTTACGCCTCCTTAGTTTTATTATTAGGTAGGTTTCTGCTGACCCAAAAACACCTCTTTTGGTGTTATCAAAAAATGATAGTTTTTATTGAGTCATCTTCGTGACATACATCGCACTATCGATTTCACAAGTGTTCCCTAATCAAAGAAGCCTTTCAGAAATGACTTGAATAGCAATGAGGGAAGGGTATTAGGTCGGCGTGATGCATATGGAACAAATATCTTATGGGTCATACTATATATCGTTCCATATATTTACATTAGCATAGTTATTAGAATAAAATCAGCCAAGTGCGAGTCGGACTCGCGCACGAAGGATTCCGTACCGTTATAGGGCGAAAAAATAGTGTTTTCGTATGGGAGTAATTTCATTGTTAAATATTAAAGTACAAAATATAATATAGCTAAGGATTTTGTGAATATTTCAAGTGCCCACCTGTTGCCATTATGGACTACGAGCAAAAAAACGTTGGTTGTATCGCCGCCTTCCTTAAATATTAACTTTACTTTATTTTTAGTATTTTTCATGAAAACGGATCCAAAATTTTTTGCTCACGTATTAACCCATCAAGCCCCATAAGGACACCGGTGACCGCGACAACAATAGAATAACAATAGATTTTCAAAAACCGCGATCGAATGATTAATATAAAAGTATAAGGTGAAAAAGGAAAAATAAATATATCTTAGTGTAGAAGGAATTATTCAAGATACATTCCGTTCTTGAAGTATAATAAGACGAAGTACGAACGTAAGAATTTATGAAATTGTTTTTAATATTAAAGTTTGCATGTGCAGGATACTGCAGGTATCATTACACTAGCAAACTTGAGACGTTTCTACGGTACGTGTCTTTTACATTACGAAGGCAATGTACATATTGGAGCAAAACATCGGAAATTAGGTTATACATTCCACGAAAATCTCGTACACGTGATATATTTTGTGTACAATGTATCTAAGAAGGTCTTTATCAGTTGTTGGACGCAGACTTCTCTCCAAAGTTCGTATAGAAAAGAGACAGTTTGATTGTGTAAGTAGCCATATTATTATATGGTCTATCTTGTAATATATAAAATTCTCGTGTCATGTTATGTTAGTTACCGTACTCCTCCGAAACCGATTTACTGATTATTACAAAATTTTATATGTATATTCAGTAGGTCTGAGAATCGGCTACTGGCTACTTTTTAGGGTTCCGTAGCCAAAATGGCAAAAAACGTAACCCTTATATATTCGTCATGTCTGTCTGTCTGTCTGTCCGACCGTATGTCACAGCCACTTTTCTCCGAAACTATAAGAGCTATACTATTGAAACTTGGTAAGTAGATGTAGTCTGTGAACCACATTAAGATTTTGATACAAAAATGGAAAAATTATTAAAAATTTTAGGGGTCCCCATAGGTCTGTACAACTGAAACAAAAAAATTTTTTTCATCTGGCCTATGCGTGTGGGGTATCTCTCGATAGGTCTTCAAAAATCATATTGAGGTTTCTAATATTATCATTTTTTTCTAACCTGAATAGTTTGCGAGAGAGATTCTTCCAAAGTGGCAAAATGTAAAATATTATAATGATAGATGTTTTGATTTCCGGGAGATTGATTCTAGTGATACAATTGTATAGAATACATCTGGTCCGGAAAAATGAAGGGACTATGCCGTTGACATACGGAAAAGATGGCAGGCTAAAATCAATCTTCAAGAAACATAAAAGTCTTAAATACATGATTATGGAATATTAAGAGCATTTTGTACATAACATGGAATAATAAAGAGTTTAAAACATAAGTATTGAAGTCTTTGATTATATTATCAATAATATTGTGTACCGGGAAAATACATTAGATTTTTGTCATTGTGATTTGTGGAAACGATCGTTTCAAAATTCAGAAATGAAACTATTTTCCTTAACCGATGTCTAGAGACGTAATAAATAGGTTTAAGCGGTAGTAGCTCTGTACAAATGTCATCAATAACTAGGTAATTAAAGCCGCGCGGCAGACAATGTAGTTTTAGTCTCCAGCATAACCTAAATCGCTTTTAACCACTGCACCGTCAAACTTAATTTCTACAGCGAATCGAAACTTTGAACGTTGATTGCTATAAATAAGTTACGTATTTTGCATTGTATCTTGTATTGTTCATGCATTACAATTAATTTTGACCTGAATGTGAATTTAAAAATAACTTGAACAACACCCATTATGGCGTGTAATCCCTTTTAAATTTACTGGTACGTAGAATTTTTTTAAGTAAGGGTCAGAAGAGTTAGGCCGTCTCGATTCAGAAGCTTAACTCTACTAATCTGCGATCTGACGAGTATATTACTATCTTTTTCATATGGTAAACCTTATGTGGTCGTCTCGGCAACATTTTACAAGAAATGTTTTCGGTGGGATTATGAATTTGTAGGTTTTTTTTTCAAAGAACTAGATGAGTTCTAATATTTTTAAGAATTTTTATCATAAATTAGATTTTAGTTTTCAGCTAATTACTTTTGCAGAAACTCAAATTTCAACGTAATTAAATATTCATAATTCAATTTATATTTACCTTTTTGTAATAGCACTTCAAGCAATTATTACGAAAATGTTTAGAATAAAATTGGGCTATTAAAATTTAGTATATCTTTCCAAGAACACGATACAAATGAATAATCTAGGGCAAGAATAGATGTCTAACGAATCCCTAAGAGGTTTTGTTACGGATTTTATATAATGATTATTTGATTCGTAGCACCTGCTGTCTGTAAATATTTTACTGACCCATTTTGTAGTTTAATATTTAATAGAATATTTGATATCTGATATTCTATGACAGCATTAATATAATCGACATGTAAGTCTCGAGCCTATTGTTAAAATATTATTACTTACATTACTAATTGATAGTTAGAAATCATAGACACTCAGGGAATCGAATTTAAATCTTGATGTTAATGACTGTAACGAAAGTATGTTTCAATGATTATTTTGTTATTGCAAAATATTTTTTTTTAGGTGTAAGTAAGTACTTATTTAATACTTTTTTGAATTTTATTTACAAGGACATATTTTTACAATGTTATGAATTATAATATTATGCAAACTATATTAGGTATATTGAGACACTCAGACGTGACATGAAATAGATAATTTTAGTGTTACCATTATTTTTCCGCCTAAACTTTTTCATGTTTTAAGTAGATCATAATAAAAAATATTTATAGTTGATTCTTACACCTCAAACTCCAAAATATATACTCGTAATAAGCATTAGTGACTGCACTAATGCTTTTATACCCATCTCGCTGGGAAGAGGACAGGTTTTGAATTTAAGTCACTGGAGACATTATTTTTACAGAGCATTCAAAACCCCACTTGGTATTCCGACGCAGACCGCTCTACTGAATTCGGTTTTGTCACGAACTCGAGCCAGCCGAGCGAGATAGTGACGTTCTGAAGACGGAGCCGAAACTGGATCCGATGATTAAAACTTACGACCCACTTCCGAAGTGTTTACAGCATTGCGCTTAACCACGTTCCGAGGAAATAAGTTGAGATAGTGCAAGATAAATTAAGTTTAAAAATTAACTGATAAATAAAATACGTGGGTCACTCGGGTACTGCCGCAGTAAGGGCGCATTTTCAGTCGTTAACTCGTACGGTATACTGTATACAGCATTTCTATGTAATTATGTAGTTCACAGTACGTTCACCAGTGGCGCTTCAAATCGGCACAAGAAAAAGCTGTCAATTTTGTACGCCATAGCCTGTCCAGTATATTATAGAGGTCAGTTAGTCGAAGGCACACAAACAACGTGGCGAAGTCTGCCGAACAGATTATTATTATTTTTAACAAAAAATTAAAACCGACTTCCAAGGTAAAAACAATAATAACATTAATGTGAACTAAAAAGTATTAAATAATTTTTACTATCTAATAGTGCCTTTTTCCGAATTCGGCTAAACCTCAACTATTTCTGTACTCAATCTTCATTATTTTGAAGTCGGTACCAGATAGCTGAATCTTCAGTCCTCTGACAGTATATTTAAAATTTTTGGAACTGGCACCGACTTCAAAATTATGAAGATTGAGTACAGAAATAGTTGAGGTTTAGCCGAATTCGGAAAAAGGCACTATTAGATAGTAAAAATTATTTAATACTTTTTAGTTCACATTAATGTTATTATTGTTTTTACCTTGGAAGTCGGTTTTAATTTTTTGTTAAAAATAATAATAATTTCACTCTTTTTAGTTACACTAGTAGATAAATCTTCGCGTATATTTTACGTATCTTATTACAATTTGTTAAGAGTCACAACTCACACTCACAAAATAATATAATATTATCAGTGAAGTGAACATATTGTGCTAAGTAATTTAACAATTTTAATATTTCAAGCCCGAAGCGGTCACCGGCGATTGCGATAACAATAGAAAGGCTATTGTGTCTCGTTTTTCCACGATCGAAGGATCTATCAGATAAAAAATTGTACAAACTTGCATAGGATGTAGCGTAGCATAATATTTAATATTATCATAATTATTGACAGCTGTTCTTGTTATCAAGAATTCAAATCGATAGGTACTTAGTGCACCATCTATCGATTAATAAGTATAACTAATTAAAAAGACACTTAATGACTTTGTTTTGTTTAAATGCTCTTTTTAAAATAACTTTATTTTAATTCTATTTGTCTATTAAAATTTTATAAAGTAGTAAAGTATTCGATCTGTATATTATAAAGTAGTTAGTAAAGTATTCGATATTCTGTCTTCGCGCGGCGGCGCTGGGCGGCGACCGACGCCGACCGCCGTGTATTAAAAACAAACAGGTGTTGTTAATTGTTATACAGTACATCATTATTATTATTAGTATATCCATACCTATGCCTTGTACTATTATCTATTCTGTGCCATGAGACATTCGTGGCCTTAACACGACGTGGTAATGATGATGATGACGATGATGATGATGATGATTATGATGATGAATATGAATTGCATAGTAGTTTATGCTTTCTGTTCTTAAAACAACGCCGAAACTCCCAAACGTGTATCTATAAGGAATCAAGAGTTCTCTCAGCATCATCGAAACCATGGTATACCTTGACCCAATATTTGACTTTTTGGTAGCGTATTCTTAGTACACTTCACATAAAACCAAAATCACCATATGTTTCCATATAAATTTCGAGGAGTTCCCTCGATTACTCATGGATCCCATCATCAGGTCACCACCTTTGTGAAAATGGGACCAAATTGGAGTGAAACCTAATACAACAAAACAAAAATTTCGAAAATCGGTTCACAAACGGCGGAGTAATCGTTGAACATACAAAAAAAAAAAAAATAAAAAAAAAAAAAAAAATAAATATCCACAGCCGAACATATAACCTCCTCGTTTTTTGGAAGTCGGTTAAAAAGACGAAACGCCGCACTGGTGAGCTGGTTGGCGTGGGGTTAGGTTTATTTTCTTTACGGAATTTCTTGATTCGGTCCCGCCCATCCGCGATAAAAGATAAATAAACCCCAAATTTTCCAACAGTAAGCAAGATTTTGAAAACTTTTGAAAACACGATCGAAATCAATCATTTGATGCTTCGATGCTACGGACACACAGACAAACAGACAGACACGTCAAACTTAGCATACCTTGTTTTCTTCCGGGGATGAAAGCAGGATTTTTTTAAAGTTGATTTTGTCCAAGATATGAACTTTTATTGAGAAGTTGTACAAAGTCATACATAATGATATTATGTATAATAGTATAATATTATGCAATGGCAAACACAGGATTTTCTGTTGGATTCAATTAATGAATATTTATTAGGTACTAAACAGTTTGCACATCTTTACAACATATTAAATCAAACATAATTAATTTCAAAATTACGCTAAAATAATATTTGCTGATTAAAAAAAAAATTTGCAAATATGAATTGTAAATTGCTTCAGTCCATTTTCTTCACAAAATGCAATATTTTCAAATATGCAAAACAGACGAAACTGTAAAGGGAATGTGCAATATCAGCAATATTTTAAGTAATTGAATAAAATTTGTAACCAGAAGTCTAGACGAGACTTGTTAAGCTCACAATGAGCAGACGAGCTGCCGACAGCATGCTCCCTACGTACCCTAATCTGACAGCATCAGCGTACGTTTTAATCATAGGGACTGTAGGGTGACCATAAGTTTAATATTATAGTCATGACTCATAATATTCAGAAAAATATATTTTATAAAATAAAGCCTTTCTTTATTTTATAAAATATATTTTTCTGAATCTATGTTCGATGTCCCATCGAAGCAACTAATCCAAAAACAGTAGACCTACGTCACTTGGTCGAGTTATGTCAATTCTTTGACTGCATACCACCTTATATCTATTTATGAATATACATAACAATACATTTCATACGTACTATAATAATGTAAGTTTTTAGATCACTCGAACACTTTTTTCATCAGAATAAGCTTAATGTCAGTAAAAAAATTCTAAAGTTTATTTTTAATTAAATTATCAAGGAAGTAGATAGTAAATAATTATTGCTATTTTTCAAACGACTCTCATTGGAGATTGAAGCGGTGTATAAGTGAATTACTAATTCCAGTTCGCTAAAATTGGACGGAAGTTATATCATGAATAACCTTTATAACTTTGTACTCATTACTTAGAGTACAGTTTTCGCCCACGTATAATCAAAATTTAAAGTCTGTTTCATATTTCCAAATCATTTCGTAAGGTTTTTTCTTCAAAGTTTCGCAAGTGTATTACAAAACTTACTTCTATGACTTCCCTACGACCTCTCGTTATTTTGTACATTTTTTAGGGTTAACTTATCCGTATTATTAGAAAATTTTGTCTAAAGATATTTTTTATGCCGTGCCTTTGCTTGAGACTTAGCAAAGGTGCTGCCATAACCCCAGATTCAGAGCAAAATAAAAAAAAATATTTCAAAATTTTGTATAATTCAAATTAGTAGAATATCGCCTCATGCATACAACGTTTACAGACTAACGGAGCTAACAGCGATATGAATAACAGTAGCGTTATTTTAGCAGGAATGTCCTACAACACCCTCAATGAATGGTCCCCCTGTCTCTAGGCGCGCCGTTTATAATGACCTCGGCCGGGTCGTGTGTGTGTATCAATGAATCTGTTTGCTCAGTAGATGGGCGCTGGAGCCGTGCTGACTCGCACAACGTTCAAGTCTAATTTTAGCTTAGCTTTTTACAATTTATTTTCAAGTGAAAATCCCGCTCGCCGCATGGATTAAAATCGAAATTATTAGCATAACCTTTTTTGTTATTTTTCTGAGCGCATGCACTCAGAATATTAATGCTGATAGATTTTAGCATGTGATAGCTTTTTGTCTTTGTATATTTTGTATACACTCCACCTACATTAATAATGTTGCTGTCAAATCAATTCCATTCCCATTTTTTCAAATGTCAGAGGCCGCTCGGTCTTTCACCTCTATAGATCTAAGGACCTTTTACTTAGTATCATTCATGTCATTGAACTAAGAACTGAGAAGAAATGTGAAACTTCGTAAGTAGTAAATTCAAAGCGATTAAATTTTATCTGGTACTGAGAGGTGCCAAAGCAAGCAGTATCAGTTCATTACGGATAACTTTTAAAAGCATTCGTTCGCTCAGCGATCGGCACAGACCTAGATAAGAATTAACAGGTTTTACAATTACTTTCTAGATTTCTGCTACATTCTTAAGTTTCTTGAAATGCTTTCTTCGTCGTGACTCGTGAATAAAATATGTTGTTTTATTGTTTTTGGTGAGTGTTAGAGGGTCTTAGAAGTATAGTAAATTTTTTTTATCGATTGATTGTCGACAAAAGTTAGTAATTACATCTGTTACAATTAGAGTAAATAGTGTGAATGTACCATATTTTTATTACAAAAGCAATTTATATTCGAAAGCGAAACATATAAAGAACTAAGTAAATATGGAAGAAAATAACTCGAGTTACGATAAACAAAGAAAATAAACCTAAAACGTCTATTTTAATAAAGAAACTCTCAGCTAGACCCAGCGAAATAATTAAATTTATATTTTTGCTACACGCACTTTGTTCCTACGAGAAGAAAAAGTTCTAATAACTTAATTTTCCTCAACTTTGAACGTAAATTGAATTCAGTATTATATTTTATATTCGAGTGTTTGAAGTACAATAGGCATGGTTCACATTTATACTAAAGGAGGTCAAACTTACTTTTGGCACATCACATGAATTTAGATTAGAATACGTTGGACTATTTAAGTTAAATGTATCTTATTACCAAAATTAAATAACTTTTTGTATGGTATTATTAAACTTTACTGGATGTTTTCCTTACTTTATACGAGTAAAATAAAATATCGCACGAATCGTTAATTTTCGAGTGTTTAAAAGGAGTTTTTTTTTCTGTGGAAGGAAATAGGTTACTTGTTTTTCTTTATATCAGCTCTAAAATTCATCAAAATCAGTGCAGGCGTGATGATCAATAAAATCGGCCAAGTGCGAGTTGGACTCGCACGAAGGATTCCGTACCGTTATAGACCGAAAGTAGGCAAAAATTATGTTTTTGTATGGGTATAATAATAAAATTTAATATTTATTTTATTTTATTTTAATTATTTATTTTATTAAATATTTATTTTATTTTAATTTTATTATTAATAATTATGAAAGTACAAAGAAAATTAAAGATTTTATGAAAAATTTCAAGTGCCAACTGCCTAGTCTTCTTCTATTCCAATTGGCATTATTGATTACGAGCATAAAGGGTAAAAAAATCAGATTTCTTGTATGAGAGCCCCCCTGAAATATTAATTTTACTTTGTATTGATGTGATAACGTCTTATAATTCGATATGGGGTGCGCACCCGAAAAACATGACAGTTCATGCGGCGTTACCTCGCTGACAGCTCTCGGCAAGGCTCACCTGGGCCGCGCTCTTCGTTTCGATTATATTACGTATTTCGATGACTTAGAGAATACTTTTGTATAAAAAAGTTTGGTTAGTTATGACCTTTGATACATTGACCACACTCTGAATGAAAAATAAATAAACAATCTGTGAGCTATTAGTATTATTTCGGCTGTTCAAAATTGTGCTCTATTTCCTACGTGTCAAGGTTTGACTTGTGCTTTGTTTGAAGATTTTACTGGATTTCACGAATTTATGTAGCGTTTTGTATTGCGAATAGTTTATTTAACTCATTATTAATATTTTTATATTTTTCGGAAGTGAGGGGTTAAGGCTATGACGTTGTCACGTTCAACTATCGTCAGTAAACCGACTTTACAGACAACCGATTTTTTTAGTAATTATTTGTTGTTGCAGCAGCAATAGATATATTATATTCTCTAAAAATTTCAGAAGTCTATCAATAGTGGTTCTTGAGATAAAGCCTGGAGACAGACAGACGGACAGACATCTAAATCTCAGTATAGGGTCCCGTTTTTACCCTTTTAACGGAACGGTACGGAACCCTGTAAAATGGGTATTACGTGTTGCCAAGGCCAATAAATTTTTATTGATTACATTTTTTCTATAGAACATGCTCTTACATCTAATAAAAAGAAACCTTGTAGCATGTGACACACAATTCGAAATTCTGTTTCTATCATACCTTAATGGAATACATCGTCTTGTCATCACAGTCATGTCTACAAGGATGGGTCTCCCACTATAATATGTCTAAGAAGTGCTGAATATTCCATTTGATCGTTCGCTTTAGTCACGAAGTGTCCGCATGCATAAAGGTTCTACCGTCAAGACAGAATTGCTTAACTTGTCATGTATTCATGAATAATGTATATGCTTTCTGAATTTCAACCACTTTGACGATATCTGATTGCATATAAAATCATAGAGATCGGTTACTGACCACTGACCAGTAACCATAAACGGCTTAAAGGGTTGACCACAATTTGCATTCTTCACGTTATTAAAAAAAAGTCAATATTGTTCTAGATCCAGCCATCAACATTATCGGTGCCAAATTACAAACTCCTGCATGTTCCCAACTTACATTTTCTATCTATCTATTCAACCTATTTCTTTTAAATGTCTTAATATAGCGTTATTTATTAATTTGATGTTAAACAAATCGTTAACAATAAAACATTTACAGCTGGTTAAAACCATACGCATAATATAAAAATTCCATGGACCGAAATATGTCTGTGTTTTATGACATGAAAATAAAAATTCCCTTGTTAATACCATAACTTTGACATTTGGCCCATAAATCATGTGTTTTCAGATTTTGCCCAGTGCGTACCATGCTTACAAAATGTAGAATATTTTTTTAGTTAACTTTTTTTAGTTAACTCATCACACAAAAATCTTATCCAAATCGCTTGATTTTTTATTGTGAATAGGTCGTAAATTATTATTAATTGTTTATATAGTATTTCATGATATCGACGAGTCCTACGTATACTACAAGTGCAAGAACACGATTAAGTATTCTACTTATTGGATAATGATAATGGCATCTTGATGAGTGACACTTGAACATCGAAATATGCCCTAGGCTTCTTCATCAAAGGAACTCAACTTTCCTCCCTAATAAGCACTATGATACATTCCTGTACTACATCTCATTTTTACAAAGCAACAAATGAACATAATTTATTTGGACGTATATTACCGTAATTTGGTTAATACAAAGCTAGAAGCTGCGATATCCATTTGTTTTATTATGTTCATTACTCAGGGAGTAAGCCATATTGTGCGGATATAAATACATAAACAAACACCCGTTTTATTCCCCGGCTAACGACACTGGCCATTGCGAAATAAGATTTTTATAATTCCTTTCGATTCGTGATGTAATCGACTTTTAAATTCCTTGTAAATGTATTCAGTTGTCAAAATGTGAAATTCACTATCAGAGAATTGATCAAAGAGCACGTTATGGCTGTTGTACACGATTCGTTTGGATTTTCAAGTCAATGATAGTCATTAACTATGCTTTTAATCCGACTAAATAACGTAAGATAGTTTGTAACGCTGAAACTGTATGGCTTCTATCTCATTGACATTCAACAAAGTAGCTGGCATCATGTAGTTAAACGGTAACTTTAAGAAAAGTTGTGAAGATTAAAATATAAAATAAACTGCGATAAAACTTAAAGCGTGGTTTTATTTTGAGTGTATTCTAGCAAAATCCTGAGTATTATTCGAAGTCAGCGTTCTCTTCGCGGGAAGTTTGTGTCCTGGGGGCGTTCTCAATACGAGGCGACAATCGAGTATTGTGAGGTTTCTTTGGTAATATCCATATAGTTTGCATAGCTAAAGTCCGGTTGCATAGAAGATACAATTGCTAACGTCATTGCAGTTTGTGTCTTTCACTAGCACGGTATATTGCTGTCACGGACGAGTTCGCGACAGTGGCGTTCGAAGATATTGTACATGATATTATAGCGAGCCACACAATTATTACGAGTACTACGAGCAATGATATAATAAATTATTTAGTAGAATATCATTGACTACGAGTAAGTAATTACAAAAAATGTTTGATGTAGTTTGTGTAGATATTCTATGATATGTATTTGATGTAGTTACAGATTTGTGTATCAAGTGATACCTGAATCGTACAAAAAATACTCAAATCATTTCCCTATTTTTTTTCGACAAATTTTATAGGTCACTTTTACGTTTCTGTAAGACGTAATGTTTGACACACATAATAACAATATTTAATATATATCATGGTTAAAATAAGTGTTATTAACGTGGGGGATGTTCCGATACTATCGAGTATGTTATTAAGCTCTTATCTTCCATTATAGGCATGTTATTGAAAATTACCGTATCGTTCGCGAAATATTATAGTAAAAATACGAGAGTTAACGAGTATTTTGAATTTATGACACAGTACACAGTAACGTATGAATCAAATATCAATACAATTTAGTAATAGTAGTTCACACGATACAATTATTGTAATTTTTATAAGGTTATACAGTCAGGTATACATTTTTGTCGCGGTAATTGTAATAAAAGAAATACCGATGTTTATTATTTACAAAAGTTTGTTTCACAATATGAAACACCATAATAATATGTAAATTAAAAAAAAACTTGAGAGGTATCAAGTGACACCCAAATGGAACGAAGTTATTTCTAATATTCAATAAACCTGAATACATATTATGCACTCAAAAAAAAAATTAAAAAAGGCCATCTATTGACGCCCAGGAATACTAATAACGCGTCGCTATTTATTCTCAAAAATCGCCATCTAGGTGACGCATAGGAATACTATCAACGCTCTCTGCTCCTACCATGCTGGTACTAATAAAAAAGTGTCGAGGTCAAATATTCTCCTGTCTAGTTTGCCCAACGCGCGATAAGGAACTTCGTTCAAAAACATTTTTACTTACCGATTGTTGCACAATTTTGAGAACGTTGCCTAAATGTTATGGAATTAAGTGCTGCATTTATATCAAAGCTCCAAATTAATATATTATAATGTAATAACTAATATACTAACTACTAATATAATAACTCCAAATTAATATATATGATTAATCTATATCTATACTTATTATAAAACAAAGTCACTTTTTCCCTCATGTCCCTTTGTTCCCTTTAATCTTTAAAACTACGCAACGGATTTTGATGATTATTTCAGTGTTAGGTAGCCCATTTATCGAGGAAGGTTATAGGCTATATTTTATCACGCTAAGATTAGAAGCGAAGAAATAGAGGAAAATCTGGAAAAAACGGGGAAAATTATTTGAAAGGGCTAACTTGAACGCGCTAATGTCAGGAACTACTGGTCCGATTTGAAAATTATTTTTAAGATTTAAAATTTATTTGAAAGGGAGAAGGATCGTGATAGGCTATCGATTTTAATCATTTTTTCAGTGGCTATATATTTTATACCCGTGCAACGCTGGGGCGGGTCGCTAGTGATTATATATTGATAACTACAAACTGAACAGCTGATTGCAGCCTAATGGTGGTTCGCGAAACCTTCACAGTAATGGCGGCCCTACGCAGTCGAGTCTGATGCATACTAAAGGGCTCTTGAGACGTGAAATAATTAAATACACATGGAACGAGTCGGGAACCTTTAATTATAATTTAACGTGATATCATATTCTATGTTGTAGAATATAGCATCTTTTATTTAACGTGATATTATTATGTTCGAAAGTATTCTTATGCTTAAAAAAAAGAAATAAGATATTTTAGTTATATTTAAATGTATATAATTCGTTGTCATTATTATTATTTGTTTTCTTTTTGTATGTTTATTGTTTAGTTTATTAATGTTGTGAAGCCACTCATTGGCCCCCGCAGAATATGAGTGCAGCGGGTTCGCTTGCTGCGTTTGCTGAGCTGGGGCCAATTTTCAGCATCACACAGAATTATTATAATATAATTGGTGCATCTAGATCATCATAACTGTACCACTGAATACTGTTTAATTATTATGATGTTTTGTGTGATACTGGAAAAAAAGTATTCTTATTCTTAAAACGATTGTGCACGCCACAGACACATTTTATTCTTTGTACTATGAGATGTAATTTGCAACTTCATTACTACGCAACTAACACGTCGCGTAGTAGTAACAAGTTTTTAGTAACCTTCAGTTTTTAATAAGAAAAGAGAAACCATCTTGACTCCCAGGATTCAAAGTACTACCTTACTAGGCAGTCCATCTTAGGCAGTATAGCGGCAAAGCAGTACGATGAAATAGACAGATAGTATAATTTTTTATGATCATAAAAAAAAATTAAAAAAAAACTCTTAATTAATAAACTTGTTATCAAAGAAACAACAAATGAACAACTTTTACGACTACTAAATCACTCAATACAAATATTGTTCAAAAGGCCATTAATTGAAAACACGTAGCAAAGTTTCAGTCGCGGCCTATCAATTTTATAAGCCCGGGTCTTTGTTCTGACAAAAATAACAAATGTATTGTTCGTATAAAATGTGGGAATGTCCGTCGGTCACACTCTGTTAGGCCGCACACATGTGTTGAGGCAATACCAATGACATCACCCTGTATAACCCTTTTGTGACTAGCTGTAGTCAGTACCCAATATCCAGGTTTTCGTAATACTTTTTAACCTTCAAGCGGACGCGCGGCCCTGTGTCCTCCCCTTTTACCAGCTAAATGGTTGCTTCTGGAAACGTGAAAAAATTCATGGGAGTAGGAAATAATATGCTGACTTTAAAAGGAAATCTATCGAGGCTAAGAAGACTTCATAAGTTATTGAGAATAGTCGAGCAACTAAAAAAATGTATTCGGCGAAGTGTAAAGAAACTTTTCGTTCAAATTCCTTTGAAAGTAACTAAGATGATGTTGTTAGTAGTGTAAAACACGTTATTAATTGTGCATTCATTGACCATACACAAATTATCAAAAAATAGCGGTACTACGGAACCATATATTGTGCGTGGCCCAACACGCACTTGGCCGGTTATTATTTATATAGATTCAAATCAAAAATAACATTCTCGTTTGAAATCCACAGAATATTATATCCCAATATCAGAATCACGTCAATCAAGGCCGTAGGCGTAGACGTACGAGAGCCGTGCTCCGAGCTCGTAGAGTCGCTACGACGTTTCGTAGCATCACGTTAGCCCACTGTAGCGCACGTAGATGAGCGCCACGCCTTCGAGCGAGTAACATTCCACCTCAATAAGTCGGAGTGCAAGGAGCAGGATATACTGTAAGGAGAAAGATATAGTCTGTGCCCTTTTAAATACAATTTTGCCCTTAAGAAATAATATCTTTTATAAAACCAACCAATTTTTGTAACTTAAAAAAAAGGTTTCAATTGAGTAATTATACTATTTCACAACAAAACTTTGAGTAAGCTCTTATTTGTTTAAAAATATGCTTCCGAGAGAAAGTAAAAAAATATTTGTACAAGAAAAAGTAAACACAACGTTTTCAAGTTTATAAAACTTTAACTTAAGTGAGGGAAAACTATTCAAAACATAATAAGTTCAGTTAAGAGTTGATTACACATAGCCAGTTAACTATTTGCTGGCGCCAACAACCTCCCCCTGTTTACAAAGTCATTTTGTGGTTTTGTTCATCATGCACACACACTAATAACAATGACCTATTTTTGTATGACTTGCGTTGAAGGGAAAGGAAATTCTTCTGGAAATCGACCGGATGATTGAGATAAACATAAATCCATACTTCCACTAATGTTATAAATGCAAAAGTGTGTCTGTCTGTCTGTCCGTCTGTCTGTCTATCTGTCTGTCCGTCTGTCTGTTACCTCTTCACGCCCAAACCGCTGAACCGATTTTGCTTAAATTCCTCATGGACATACTTTGAATCCCGGAAAAATGTGCGGTTCCCACGCGATAAAGGAATTCTGGTGCAACGGAGTTACGGGCATCATATAGTAGTTTATAAAATTAATTTCGTTGATTATATAGAATTATACAATACTATATGGCGCACGCAACCTCGTTGCGACAAAACTCGTTTTAGCGAGGAAACCTTTCATTTTTCCGGGATAAAAAGTATCCTATGTCCTTTTCCGGGACTCAAAGTATCTCCATACCAAATTTCAGCAAAATCGGTTCAGTGGTTTGAGCGTAAAGAGGTAACAGACAAACAGACAGACGGATACACTTTCGCATTTATAATATTTGTATGTTTGGTGGATACATTCACTGTATAATAATATACAGACACAAAACACGGACCATCATACAAATATACAACTAGCTATTGAAAATCACTGCTACATACTGTCTTTTTAATCCCACCTAAAAATTCCAAAAAGATAATTCGTCGCAAACTTATATTTAAAGTTTGAACTAGCGTAAGCCCAGAGTCCAGACCCTGCTACGAAAGCGTTGTTTTGTAGTGTGGTTCGTAAACCTCATTGATTTGTGCCATTAGTTATTATGGCAAATATTATGCCATATATTATGCCAAAAATCGTAGTTCTTTCACTTACTGAACCTCTACTAGTGCAACGGCAGAACGAGAGTATCCCTAAACTGTAACAAGAAATATTTTTTAATCCAACGATGTCAATTTTTTGATATGGCATACGCCATCAAAACTATAGCAATGTTTTAGCATGAAAAATGTGTATCGAGAAACTATTGTCGTCCTTTTTGTCTTACAGTAATAGCATAATATAATACTATTTTCTCTTTGACTCATTTTACGCTTTCAATGCATATTTTACGTAATCAATGCATTAAACACTGTCCAACTGTCACCGCGTCCTATGGCACACTGCTCTCAGATGAGTGAGCTCACTAATTTCGAGGGTGATACATTTCCGCGCTGACGATTGTATGGAATGCCTTTTCTAAAGGTTATAATTCTATGTTCTAATCCAGAAAGCGCAATAAACAATTTCGATTACAAAAATAGTAAATACAATCAGTCGAGACGTTCTAATTGCGCTTTTGCATTCTGCATCAGCGAAGATAAGTGGGCGACCCGGGTCCGCCTGCGCGGCGCCCCCTTCACCCCCCACCCTCCGCCCCCCCCCGGCAGTGCCGCGCCGCCCGCGCCCGGGACTACACGTGCAGTGCAGTGTTGTGTGTGTGTGGATGTTTGTTACTGTACGGATTCTATTATGTACACGTAAGTTGCATTTTTTATTATGAATTTTGGAGGAATTATTTGTATTTGTAAAAAATATACTAGTTATAGGTTAGATTTGAGTTATCTTATTTACTATATTATGGTGGTGTTTTGGGCTAAAACTAACAAATTTTAGCTATCTTCGTGCTATTATCAATAATAGTTGATTCGGCATTTAACAAACCCACTTGAACTTGTTTTCAAAAGTTTTATGCAATGTGTCCCGACACCAGTATCCAAGCCTTTAATCCTTCAAGCCCCATAAGAGCACCGGTGATCGCGACAACAATAGTATACAATAGCATTTCCAAGAATCCGAGATCGAAGGATTAATGTTAAGATGTAGGTAGGTATGGCATATTTTTTCGTAATTGGCCGTTATTTTTTTCTCTAAGTTTGTAATTTTTTTTGGCTCCCATACTAATCTGACCAATACCTCTCATAAAAATAATATCTTATGAATATAAAAAATGTCTCATTTAATAAAATATAGTTTAACTGCTGTCGGGACACATAATATATTAAACTATTTATGTATACAGCCAGTGATGTCCTAATGTATTAATGCAACGTCCAACTAGATATTATGCTTTGTCTTAATTAAATCGTCCTGCTTTCTGCTAACTACAATTTCCATTAGCTCCTTACCACTAGATCAATCCGGACCAGGCTTCAAGATTAATTCAAGATCTAGTCTTCAATCAAACCAGATAATAATATAAAAAATATCAATTATGTTTTATGAAGTGGGATAAAATAAACATAATTGATTTATGGGCTTATACATATTCTTATATTTTATCGCTCTGGAAGATTTTTCCAATCACTGCGTAGTGTAACAAAGTCGCTTTTTCTGTATCTACGCAACGGATTTTGATGTGGTTTTCTTTAATAGATAGAATGATTGAAGAGGAAGGTTTATAAATATAATAATTAATAACATTAATTAAATAGTGGGGATATACTGTTTGAGGTATTTTTGAGGTTTCTAATGTGATGTCGTATAATAATTTCATTTTTTTCCGCTTACACTGCAAACGCAGGCTGAGATTTATCCAAATAATGTACTTACTGAATAATGTACTACAAAGTATTGTACACAATGAAAAGATCTACAGAAAACTTTGCGATGGTATAATAAGTCTATCTCTGATGGATATCCCACAATAACATTATGTTGTCATTTACTTTTTACTACAAATAATGGCAAATTTTCGAAGTTTTCCGTTTTTAACCAAAACGGCATTAATCTATACTCAATTAAGTACTTTAAATATATTTCTGGTTTAAATAGATCTGTATGGCCCTTTACAACATAATATTATGTTTTAAATGAGTATATTCGAAGATATTACAGATTAAAAAATTGCGGGACGTAGCTTTTGCGATGGTACTGGCTAATGCGGGCCACGGATATTAGTGAATAATATTTAAAATCAAAACTAAATACTGAATCGATTTTATATATTTTATACTCTTGCGAAGCTGGGGCGGGTCGCTAGTAAAATATATAATCTGGTAATTTATAGGTTACGAATGAAATAAATTTGATTCAAAATGTATGGAAATAAAAAATATTTTTTGATTAATTGTTAGTTAAACAAGTCGAGAAAGGCTAATCCGATTTGGTTAATTATTGTCTTGAAATATTTGTGAAAACAGTATTCGTATAATCGCACAAACCTTCCATGAACTTACTATATTTATCAGATTCTATAGCATGAACATTTGAATTTTGTAATTCAAACATTTATACTTTATAGTTTATACCATAGAATGTTTTGTACGCCCCATCTACGTAGAAAAGTCACTTCAAAGACAAGGACAAAGTATTGTATAATCCAGGACAATGATGTTCGTGTGTAGCCACCATAAATGACTTGTAAAACTAACTCAGTGCCGGTGGTGAATGGTGATCGATTGGCGAGCAATTTGAATGCTGTGGAAAAAACTAAAGCGTACGCAATCAAGTGCTTTGAGGTAATTATTAATGCCTTTTCAAGCTATACTATCATGAGAGTAGTAAAAGTCTTGAATTATACATTGAGCGGTATTTATTCGAGCAGAGTTTCACGTTACACGTGTCAAAGTTAATTACAGAATGGATTAATCAATGCAATATGGCTGGCTTTTATACCATTTTATACACAAAAGAAACGAACTTCCGTTGACAATTCAAATATTATAGTAAAATCATAAAAAAATACATTAAAAATTAAGAATGGCTAAGAATAACTTAAGTACGTAATTCTAAATATTAATTAATGTACTTCCTATAATATTTAAGATAATTATTTACTTAAATATGAGAAGAGGAAGTCATAACGGAAGTAAATAATCCTCCCACCCATTTATAACTATTTGTCAAAATCCCCAAAACCTTATTTATTACTACTTAAAATTATATTATATAGTGACTAAAATGATATTATACGGATTTAAATAAATAAATATAATATCATGTAGCTTGTCCATTGACATCCGCTAACATATTATGCTAAACTCTGGAATGAGCTGTCATCAGCAGTATTTCCGGACCAATACGACCTGCAAAGTGCAAACCTTCAAGAAGAGAGCGTATTACCTCTTAAAAAGCTGGAAACGCACTTGCAGCTCTTTTAATGTTGCGAGTATCTATGGGCGACGGTAGTTACTTTCCATCAGCTGACCCATTTGCTCGTTTGCCCCCTTATTTTATATTAAAAAAAACTAGAATTTCGTTTGTCGTTAAGGCCGTCCCCCGAGCAAACGACCTTGGCCATACATTTGCCGCGTTGCCGAGATCGCGCCAAAACCCTATTATTTTTACTTATCTTAGTTCAAAATTGTCCTAAAAAATTTAAGTAAAACGGGGAATATGTAGTTTATGATATTGTCGATCTATTGGCGTGAGTTTCAAATAAAAGTAATTTGTAAGTCCTAAGGAGATGCTGAATATATGCTTGAATTTTAATAAACTGGACTTTAATGTAAGAAACTTACTTTGGAACCTGATATCATGAGAATAATAAACAAAAATAGAAAATTTAAAACGGGGAAAGAAATGTTGATTTTTTGTAGCTTTCAGATTATGAGTTTATAAGGCTTTAAATACGGTCAAATACGGAATCTTCGGAGGGAATGCCCTTAAACCGTACAGTTTACCGTACAGCTAACCGTACAGTTAACCGTACAGTGGCAAATTTATTCAGGAAACAACATTTTAAGCTGACAGTAATAATTAATATATGTAATTATGTTTATAGTATTTTTAAAATGCTTCTACACTTAAAATTCTAAATTGAAAATAACTTCAAACTTAAACCTCATTGAAGAGTAACAAATGGCCATAATTTTTCAGGTTCACCTTTCAACTGTTATTAATAGGTCTTCTCTAGAAAATACTCTGAAGAGCGTATCTGTACTATGTTAACTGTTTATGTTTAACAATTTTACAAACTTCGTAGTGTTATAATATTTTCAATTCCTTCTTCGGCAACGGTATTTTCAAAATATCGAAAAGAAATACAAAAAAAATTGACTACTTAATATTATATTAATTTTAACGACTATTTTGAAATAGTATCCATACTAATATTATAAATGCGAAAGTGTGTCTGTCTGTCTGTCTGTTACCTCTCTACGCCCGAACCGCTGAACCGATTTTGCTGAAATTTGGTATGGAGATACTTTAAGTTCCGGGAAAGGACATAGGATACTTTTTATCCCGGAAAAATGGACGGCTCTCGCGCGATAAACGAGTTTTGGTGCAACGCAGTTGCGGGCATCGTCTAGGTTACAATAAATCTTTATTTTATGTACCTAGTGTATAATATTTAAATGAAAACATCTTTATTTAAAGCTTTCTTAAAGGAAATAAATACGCATTTATAAAACAGAACATAGTAAAACTTCGTTACCAGCGTCTCATTAAATGTCTATCATTCATCGATGGATTCTTATAACGTGAAATCAGAGGTAATATCTCTAAGTACTTTCTGATAGAGAAATAATATGGCATCAAATCGTAATAATCTATTTTGTATACGTTATGATGAATTGGATAGTGCATGTTTTATTTATGATTTAGATATGAGTTAAGCTCAATTTGACTATAAGTTTTAAGCTTTTGATGAATAATAATCGGCCCAGTGCGAGTCGGACTCGCTCACGAAGGGTTCCTTTCAACTATAACAGAACAAAAATTAGCTAACAATTGTATTTTTTTGTATGGGAGCCCCCCTTAATTATTTAATTTATTTAAATTTTATTATTAATTATTAAAGTACAAATCCAATAAAGTATTTTGTGAACATTTCAATTGCCTATGTGTTGCGCAAAAAATAGCAAAGAAATCACGTTTGTTGTATGGGGGCACCCCCTTAAATACTTAATTTTTTTTAGTATTTGTTGATATATCGGCAACAGATATACACAATCTGTGAAAATTTCTGAAGTCTAGCTATAGCGGTTCTTGAGTTACAGTCTAGTGACAGACAGACGGACAGACATCAAAGTCTTAGTAACAGGGTCCCGTTTTTACCTTTTGGGTACGGAACCCTAAAAAGTAAATCATAACTTAAAAATTACCTGGTTTTGTCATCCCCGTATAATGAAAGTTAAAAGAATTATCATGACTACGAGTAGATATCACCCAATGGTCGAAATTCGACCTCAAATTAAAAATTTTATTATAAGTTTCTTTCGACGCTTTTCTCATAGAGAAATTAATAAACATACACCGGATAGCTTTTTTCTTGATATTCTATTTAGTACAGTAAATGAAGGCAAAAAACAGGTGCAACCTCCGATTTCGTTGAACCTCCATCGATTTGGATGAAATTTTGGGATTAAGTAGGTTAAGCCCTCTACTTTAAAAGTGACATACGCTCGTATCGCGCTTTTTTTATTTTAGGGGTGAAATCCACCCAAATAGAAAAAATGCAGATTTAACCATTCTATTCGTGTGTCTTGTCAATCAAAATCTCCTAGTGTGTGTATGTTGTAGTGTGTGTAATGTTTTATTTGTTAAAAAAAATGTATGATAAAGGCATTTTCAAAATAATATTATTAGCTCAATGCTCGATTTTTTGAGCTATACAAGGGGAGTGATCAGTCCAATCGATTTTATCAGACTGATCGCAGGCCGACCTGAACCGAATTATTTGGTGCATTCCCATATTAGGTGTGTGTTCATCGAACGGCCTCCACGTATATAATGCCCCTGATTTACTGTGACTTTATTACCTATATTTCGTTATTTTTATAGCTAATTGCATATCACACTATTACTAGATAATAAATCACCCGGAGATCTTTGTATTACTGTTCCTAACCTTCTCTGGACTTCCACGATTATTTAAAGACAATAATTATTAGTTTAAAAAACTAAAAAAACACGCTTTTAGCATGCAGCCAATCCACCACCTTGGATGTTCGCCATCTTGGATTCAATTATCCGTATTTCTGACAACAAACCCTTTCATTTGATACCCATATTTTCATGGGGGTGCATTTCAAATAGGCCGCCACATTGACTTAACCCTAGATTCATAACCTTATGTAAGAGTAGCATTATTCATAAACATTCATCCCACGGACGACTAAATTTAAGTGGCTGGTTTTGAGGTACTTGTAAATAAAATAAATAAATTAAGTATGACTGTCTTTAATATGTTTAACTAGGAAGGTAACAAAAAAAAAATTGAGTCAAAATTAAATTTCATCGGCACATTCCACACACATGAGGCCACGATGATCCATACACATATACTTTTTGCATTGCTTGCATTGAAACCTTGTCATACGCCGTTTTTTATAATCACAATAGCCACAAACCTTTTTTTGAGTACCACTTGGACCAGGTGTGTCAATGGTAGGCGTTTCACCTAAAATTTCGGCGATTTTTCTTTTTAGGCATCTCTTCAAAGTTGACATTTCGTGTCTTTTACGTAACCATGGTTCGGTCAACTTCTCTGAAACATTCTTCACAAAACATCGTCTGCTTTTTGGTTTTCGCCCCAGTTTCACATTATTATGCACGTATATTACGTATGAGTTTATTATTGACATGTTGAGTATGCCATAGAAGTAGCATAAAGGCCATCTTTGCGTTTTTCTACTACAAGACATACTTCCACACATTTGGTCGAACGTATCCACAGCACCCTTCGTGGAATTATAGAACTCGATAATTTCTGGTTTACCAGAAGCTCCAATAGTACCGTTACTATGTGTGGTAGAAAGCAAGAGCACGTTCTTGTTGTTTTTAGGTTTGTAAGATACTAACGTACACTGCCTGTCATAACAAAATACGGATGAACCTATTGGTCTTTCTTTTATCTGAAGCAACTCAGGCGGTATTTCGCGTTTATTTGCCCGAAGGGTTCCAACTATTGTACATTTATATGGTGCCTGTAGTAACTGTAGGGCCAAAGGGACTGAAGTAAACCAGTTATCCATGGTGATGTTGCGGTTGCTCCCCCACAAATTTTCAGTCAAAGTCTTGACATAGTAAGTTCCGAGTGAGTCACCATTGGTTTCAGTTCTTCCAACATATGGCATAGCGTTTAGCATGTAATTTGTTTTAGAGTCACACAGCATTAAAATTTTTATACCATACTTATTGGGTTTTGACGGAATATACATCCTAAATGGACATCGGCCTCTGAAGCCCAAGAGTTGTTCATCTATAGTAAGATAACTTCCCGCTTTGTAACTGTCCCTGCATATCTGAATGAACACTTCCCAGCATTCTCTGATAGGCGCGAATTTATCTTGAGCTTTACGTTCATCTCTGGTTGATTTATCATCAAATCTCAAGCAGTTTAGTAAAAAGTCAAATCTTTCCCTTGACATAACTGATATATAGCGAGTTCCACTGAAAGTAGGGTCAAACAGCTCTAAGCTCGTGAGATGATTGTCTTTTTTTGCAGCTGATAATAAAAGCAACCCAAGCAAAGCTGTTAATTCTTTGTCGCATGTAGGAGCAATAGTGGCAGTTTTATCTTTGTATTTCGCACTTCTTATTTCAATTTCATCATTTGTATATATGAGTATCTTACGAATCATATCAGCATTTATAAAATTAGTAAAGCAATCGACTGGTTCCGTAATATCCTTCGCGTTATTAGCTGGACCCTGAATTACATGCACGATATTCCTAGCTGGGGTTCTTGTATTTAAAGATTCAAAAGGCATTGAAGACCATTTATGACCATTTTTTCCTCTTAGGTTACGAGCTGATGGAATAATTATCCGTCGCGAATGTGTAGAAACGCCAGAAGTACCTGGTATTTCTTCAGTTTCAGAATCAGAAGACAAAATGACGCCGCTTCGGCGTTCCTGCTGTCGTGATCTGATTGGTTGGACGTCGTTTTCACTGTCGGAATCTGTCGGGACCATTTCATCCAATTCCACATGATCTTCGACATCACTCTCTTCATAATTTTTCTGACTGGTAGAATCATCATCACCAGAATCAGATAAACGATTCAAATAGTCCTCAATTTGCTGATCATTCATCCTAAAATAAAATAAAAAGATTTTATGTAAAATACACACAATGACACACTATGGACGATATAATAAAATGTAACTATAAATAATAACTCATACAGAATAATATAATATACTTACTTTACACTATAAAATCGCAGAACTCATAAAAACAATGTTTTCAAAATAACTTGCAGTCTCGTCAAATGTAACACTATTCATAAACATTCGTTTCTCAGACGTTCAAGGGTCTATAACTTGTGCACAAGATGTCACTGCGAGGCAAGCGCACCCGCGTTACTAACGGTCATGCTATCTAGGAAGGTACTTGAGAGGTCATCATTCTATCTCTTTCACTCGAGGCACTAAAAACAAATTTACGTTTCGCCCGGTCTGTGGGACGAATGGTTATGAATGTAGGGTTAATGACGTTTCTTAGTTACTCATGTATTGAACTCAGAGTGTGCAAAATGTCATCCTGATCGAAGACCGGGAAGTGGGTCAAATTAAGTTTCCAAGATTTTCTTACATAGTTACAAGTGAAGCTAATATAATCGTGTTAAAAATTAGCCTAATCGATACATCCGTTCTTATGTTTTGGGGAGACTAACGTAATTGAAAATTCATTTTCATTTTAATAGAATATAATATTGTCAAAATTTAAGTATAACTCTTTCGATAAACGCTTCTAAGCATAAATTCTGATAATAAACTGTTTGAATGACTCCACAGTTTACGCTTTGCGGTGATAAACTTGGACATAAAAACTATCCATTTATAACTGGGATAAATATTTCTCAGTCTGAATATCGAATAAACCGAGTATCGAATTTTTGAACAAGTTGACTTTAAAATGAAAACTCAGCCTGAACATAATACCAACTTTGTGCATTAAACAAACCCTAACCTACTGAACGGATTTGCATGAAATTTGGTATAGTTTGAAGTTCGAATTAACATATTATTAGTTGTCATTTAACATCAGCAGGGCTAAAATGGTTGCTTTGGAGAATCATATTATTATGAATCACAAAGTAATTCATTTTTTTAAAATTGCAAATGGTACTCTGCAATCAGCATACAATTCATGTCTAGTAATTCGTCCTAATCTGACATTCGTCAGTTTGACAGGTTTGACAATTCATTTGCTGAATTGATTGAGATGAGAGGAATTGCTAAATGTGACCATTTTAGCCACGCAGGTTCATTTGACCCACGTAGGACATTCTTACACTTTGTATTAAACAAGATGACGCCCGCAACTATGTCGTGTGAAAATTCATTTATCGCGCGGGAACTACCTACATTTTTTCAGGGATAAAAAGTATCCTATGTCCTTTCCTGGGACTCAAAGTGTTATACATAACTCCAGCTTAATAAATTCAGCGGCATGGGCATGAAGAGGTTACAGACGGGCAGACGGTCAGTCAGACAAACTTTTGCATTTATAATATTAGTATGGATTTTGTAGTTCGAGTTATTGTTATATGTGTAAAATATACCTTGGAAATGCTCGCACGCTCGTGCCACCATAGCTTAAAGAGGATCAAGCATTGGTGTTCACTATTCTTGTTCGTCTCGGTTTCTGAAACTTACCGCTTGGATTTGGTCAATCCGGTGACAAAATATGGGCTACCGTGTATAACGGAAACTGTGAATAACTCCGTATGACATCAATTCTCATCAAACCTAACTTGGCCCCCTAGACAAGTGGCAAGCGATTATCGTAAAGTGTAAACGCTAACGCTAACGCCACAAAATGTATACGATTTGACATAAGTCATCGCTTCGCTAGCGTATACTAATGTCAAGTTCCATACATTCTGTAGCGTTAGCGTTTACGATGATAGCTTGCCGCTTGTCTAGGGGGGCTGAACCGATTTAGGCACCAAAATCCGAACCAATAAGGGCCTTAGTAGTCAGTGACTACTTTTCAACTGAAACCTCTGGACGGATCCGCTGGTTTTTATAGATTCAACACACTTAAATACGAAATACGGAACCTATTGGAGGTTCGTACAATATTATAATGTAAATATGAAATGTTCTACAATACGAGCACTTGTATGACGTGTTCCATCAGACATTCATGATTGACTCGAAGGGTGTTCAAATTTTATACCATTCATGGGATTTAACATTTACGTTCGTTTAATTACCAAAATAAAGTTTAAATGTGATGTAAAATGTGGTCAGTTAATATTAAATGATATTTTATTACGTAATTGTTATGATAACATACGCCACAAATAGATTTTTCAAGTTCAGTAGATATAATTTAACTTTCTCTGGAAGTAATAATATAATAATTTTAGTTGTTCCATGTTCCGTCGGTCTAGAGTTTTACTTTTTTCTTAAAAACGTAAGTAAGTAATAAAAATATCGATAATATTTAAAATTAATAAAATTTATGAAATAAAAAAATAGAAATAGAAAATAGAAGTAGAAAATATGTGAATACGTATTTTACAAATTACTAGATGATGCCCGCAACTCTGTTGCGCCAAAATTCGTTTATCGCGCGGGAACCGTACATTTTCCGGGATAAAAAGTATCTTAGGCCCTTTCCCGGGACTCAAAGTATCTCCATGCCAAATTTGAGCAAAAACGGTTCAGCGGTTTGAGCGTGAATAGGTAACAGACAGACAGACCGACAGACAGACAGACAGACGGATAGACAGACAGACACACTTACGCATAAATGTTACGTATAAAATATGTATTTTATTGTACAAAAATAGAGTGCACCTTTTTTATATCGGCTCACAAAGTGATCCACACGTTAATCCCTCTACCGTTTCTAAGCTGCAATAATCTTGTAATAATTGTGGAATGTAATTCCAAAATGTACCTTTCATACTCGTAAAATATAAGTACTATCAGAGAAGTTGATTCATAGGCAGATAGCGGACCTATGTAATTTGGTCGCGTAATGTCAAACCCATCCGTCATGTCACTGAATACACGTAATCCGACCAATTGGCGTAGGTCCGTCAACTGCCTGTGGGTCAATTTCTTTGATGGTACAATAATATTTATCCAAATAGCTATTTACGAGTACTTCATAATATTTTTTAGTTTTACTCTATAGTTAGTTACCGAATACACATTTATTACAAGTCAAAGACGTTTTGGAGTACAATTACTATCCTTACCTACAAGTGAGGCTCCACCGTTAGGCAGCCTTGAATTATTCAGACTAAAATCTTTAATGTAAATTGACGTCCATTTGCAAAATTTCCCTTCAAGTATAAAATTTAACACGGATGTAAGCCTCTGGCCATCCTAAGTACACACTTAAAGCAAAATTTCAAAACTCCTGACCTTTTACATAAAATACCTTTTTATATCGCCCTAATATATTTGATAGAATACATTAATGAAAGGGAATAATTAATTTTTCATAGCTTTTTTACAGCTTTTTTTGTTCTTTTATCATTACTTTTTTAATAAATATTTTTTATGTTACGGTGTGGTTACTGCAGGTTGTAATTATAATAGAGTTTAATATTTTACAAATTAATTTGACAAAAAAGCATCATTATACACATACTGCTTTGACAGTTATAGAGCTGTTAGTCAAGACTGCATTTAATTTAAATTAAAGTGCATTGATAAAAATATTGTATTAAAGTAACACTACCGTACCTAAACTGGAGTGGTTCTGATGAAACCGCCTATGACACGCTAAGCCTGGTTTTGTATCCTGTCGAGTCTATTCAAATGAACTTTAGCACTATCATTATTCAATAATCTATCCTATTTCGAAGTAAGGAAATATAAATCCTGCGCAAGTGCTTGGGATGTACACCCCAACTAGACCCTGCTAATATCTTCATAACATTTAATATTTTTTGTGTCTTTTCAGATATTTCTTTTATGTGTTTACCCCACCTTAAGCCCTTATCCAGCCAAAGTCCTAAATAAAATAATTATCAACTATTTCTAACTCTTGTTAATCTAATTTTAATGAAAGTATATAATTTTTACGACCCCTATTTAATAAACATATTTTGGATTTGTTAACTGATAAAGTTAATCCTATATCCTTTAATAATGATGAAAAAACGTTTAGGGCAAATTGCATTTTTTCAACACATTCCAATATACTGTTCCTGCAGCCAGTAATATAAAAAACAAAATCATCAGCATACTGACTTTGAAAAAACATCTTAAGTTTTTTAACAATTTCTGCCGTACTGATATTAAATAATGGAGGGGACAAGGGCTCCCCCTGTGCTAATCCCCTAAAGGTCGTTCTTATAATGTTTAAAATATTTAAATTTCGTTGACTTCAAAAATTCCATAAATAAATACATATTCTTTTACCTATTTCAAGCCTGTCTTATTCAGTAACGATTTTTTCTATAAGTAAATTATATATGCATTATCTACGGCTAAAAATAACACTAATGTAAACTTGAACTTAAAAAATGTTCCTTCGAAAACCCCAATTGAATATATGAAATCAGTCTAGCTAAACAATCCAAAGAACTCTGACCTCTTCTGAAACCCGTCGTACTGCGAGACAATAACTGATTCTTTTCTATGAACCATTCTATGCGTTTTTGTAGTAATAAGTGAAATGTTTTACATAAACAATTAATCAAAGATATTGGTCTTAATTTTGGTGGTAAATTGGGGTCACTACAAGCTTTTGGTATGGGCACTATTTTAATATCTCTCCACTGAGTCGGAATTACTCCGGTTTTTTAATTAAATATTTTAAGAATATAACATTTACAGATGTAAGGAGAATAGTAAATCATGGAGTATGTAATTTCGTCAATACCTGGTGCAGTATCCTTTTTCTTTAAGATATTGCATAACTCTGGGTAGGTGAATTCAGCTTCCATGACCGCATTGCTAGATGTAAGAGATGGACACTTCACCTGTACATAGTCCGGTGCCAAACTACAGAGTAATTCTTCATTTCTTTCCTGTGACACAATATTCTATATAAGAACTTTACTTTATTCCTTTAATCCAACGTAATTTGTTCCAAATTTCAGTGGCTGTTGATGAGTTATCTATCGAAGAACAATGCAACTGCCAGTCATTAAATTTTGCCTTCCTGATTTCTGTCTTAAATTCGCGGATAGCCTTTTCAAATCTATTTAAATTCTCCGGAGTAGGATTTTTTACGAAATTTACTTAAGGCCAACCTTCTACAAGCTACGAGGCGAGATAATTCTGAGTTCCAGTACCTTTTTGGTGTAAAACTACTGGTTGGATTTTGACAAATTTTAATGTAAGGTATAAATTTGTCAGCGGCTGTATTTATTTGAGTAACGAGGCCGAGGTACATCACTTCCACTTCAGATAATGAATCTGGCACAGACCAATCATTCTGTAAATATTTTTTATATTCATCCATATCAGCTAATTTAATATTTCTTTTTTCGACAAATTTTTTAGTTGCAACAAATTGATATTTTAGTTTAATACACAAATGGTAACTTCCTAAATTTTCATTTAAAGTTTTAAAATCAAAATTCACTGCAATATCTGAAGAAACAAATGCGATATCGGGCTAGAAGTCTATAAAATATGATTAACCAATTTAATTCTCGTTGCTTGACCACTATTAATACAAACAAAACCATATTCTAACGCTGCATCATTTACTAAGATAACTTTATTATCTGTTCGATTTGACCAAATTGAATGATGTGCGTTAAAATCGCCAGCTATTAAACGTTTTTTAGGGAATTTACTAAATATGTCATCCCAGTCACTTTGCGCAGTATTTATTGATGGTGGACAATAAATTAAAATAATATTTCGTAATTTGTGACAATTGGATACAACAACATGGATGACCTCTATGGACCTTTTTTTTAATTGCATAGGATTTTCGAAAATTTGAATGCTCTTATGTGACACTATAGCTACCCCTCCATAACCATCTGGGCGGTCTTTTCGGAATATATTGTACCTATAAATTCGAAAATCAGTGTCATATTTTAGCCATGATTTTGATATTAATGCAATATGTATTTTTTCCTGAGTTAAAAGTTTTTAATTTAACACTTTGTGCGTTCCACTGTAATATGTTACAATCAAATATTTTATTAGGATTTCCCTGTCATTATTAGTTGTAAAAAGTTTATCTATCACGTCAAAATTTTTAAAGAACTCAGCAACAGAAGACAACAAAACTTTAACAAATAAAACTATAATGTCCTGAATCTTTTCTTGCATTGGCTTATCTTCAAAAAAAATTATCTTTGCTTCCGAAAAAAAAATGCTTGAAATTGTTTTTATTCTGCCTAACATCATTAGTTTCTTCAGTATCTTTTTGTTCTTGACTCTCCGTAATTTCATCGTCGTCTTTCTGAACAGGATCCTTCTTCTTTTTAAGGATCTTTCTATCATTTGTGTTCTTCTTTGCAATATTTTCTTCTTTGTTTTGTTTATGAGATCCTTCCTTTATTATTCCATTTTTTGTTGTGTTTTCGTATTTTTATTTTTGAGAATCTAATTCTGGTACTTCCTCTCTGTGAATAATGGCATCTGTGACGAGTATTTCCTTGTATGATTTTCTAGTAGGATGACTTACTATGGGGCTCATTTCCCTTTCTGAACCGTCCTGTTGTTTCTGGAGGGACACTTTATGTATATAAGCACCTTCTCCTCTTCTCGTAGCTAAATATACTGTCAAAGCTCTGCGATACGTATAATTGTCTCGGGTCATAATTTCTCGAATTTCTTGTTCCTTCTTAAATATCGGACACTCTTTACTTAACGCAATATGCGGACCTTTACAATTAACACACATAAAATATCTGTGTCACAATTAGCATGCTTGCCTCCGCATTTCGGACAAATAATCCTCCTAGTTGGACACTGCCGACTCAAGTGCCCAAACTTCCAACACACCGAATACTGGGAAACAGGAAATTTAAAAGTATTTACTCTGAATCGGCATCCATAACCATACACATAAGATGGTACGGAACTGCCCTTAAAACCTAAACGCACCGAATCACTGTCAATCCAGGCTCCATCGTCGTCTTTCCGTTTTAATCTTTTCATAGGAATAATACGATACTCGCATTCAAAATTTTCTAAAATCTCCTTGTCATCAACCTCTATTTCTACATTTTTAACTAATCCATAACATATCAATACTGAGTTGCTCCTTTGGCACCTATAGTCTCTTCTCTCAAACTTCTCTCACTCTTCAAATTTATTATTGTTTATCAACTTTTCGGCCATTTCTTCCGTTTCGAATTGAATACTAACTTTGTACGGCCCTTTGTATTTAATACGTAAAATATTTTGTATATTTTCTTCTCTTAGCACCTTGGCAAAAGCTATTTGTTTCGGCAATACCTGTTTCGATCGATCGAAAACCGATGTTATCCATTGTTATTCAAAAATGGATCATTCACACTCATAATTATTTTATTTAGATTAGGTAAGTTTAAGCTTACGGCGCTGAATAGCTACTAGCGCTGAATAGAGCGATTAACACAAACAACCTTATCTGTGCCCGGCAATTTCTCGACACACGTGCACTTGCGTACGATTATCGCACCGGACTGCTTTCAGCGCTTGCATCCAATGTTTCAAATATCATACAAATTTTATGAATGTGAAAGGATACTTATCTATCTGTCTGTCTGTTTCATTTTCATGCTTTTAATTATTCGCCAGATCGATTTTCATGACAGTTAAAAAAACATAAATCCAATGTACTCCCGTGACGAAGTTTAAAAACAATATTTAGCTTAGTAATAGCTACAAGTATTATACTTCTTTTATTAACCAACTAGATTACGCCCACAACTCCGTTGTGCCCAAAATTGGCCGAACCGTAAATTTTTTTGCAACTAAAACTACCATGTTGTTTAAGTCCTATTCCGGGACGGGGCCGGGTACCCTTGGAATTTCTCATACAAACGAAATACCAAAATCATTTTCACATACGAAAATATTTAACATGTTTGAGTTATTTTTCAGTTTAGATTAGTAATTACCTAGGTTCTTACACAAGGGGGCGATGCCGGTCCGTCCACGCTCGTGTCCCTGGGCACCTCCCCCGTGCCATCGTGAGCTTTTTCACGGGGACACGGGGGGGAGTGGCTGAACGCCGGTATGCGTGTGTGAGTGAGTGTGTGCTTGGCTGCGCCCACAGTGTGACGAAAGGGCCCGCGACCCGGGGTGTCGGAGTTTTGTATGATGGAAGGTCGCAGCAAAGAAAATAATCTCCGGGTGGGTCCCGGTCCCGATGGGGCCGGAGAATCCCATACGTCGCCTTCGGGTGACGGGCGGTCCGCGTATACGGAGGGGCCACTTTCTGCGAGGAAGGACGAGGGGGCCGCTAAGGCGGTGAAGAAGAAGGGTGGCGCTAAAAAGCGCGTGGATCCCAGGCCGGCGCACCTAACCGCGCCGGCTAGGGATTGTTCAACTGAGGAAGTGACGTTGTCCACAGAGGATACGGATCCTGCATTAAGGGAATCGGTGCGTCGGCTGGATGAGGTGCTTTCCGGCCTTCCATCCCGCTTCCGCCGCACCGACTATGACAGAGAGGTCTCCTACTCGTCCGGCAGCAATATGTCGCTGAACGACGTGGGACGGCCCGCACCTACCGGACGGAGGACGCCTATCAAGAGGCGATTACTGGCTGAAGACGAAGCGGGGCCGTCTACTAGTAAGGAGACGGCACCTAAACCTAAAAGGGGACGTGGCCGGCCACCAACAACCGGCCAGTACGTCGGCTACGCTAAGGCGCAGGCCAAGTACAGGCAGAAGGAGGAGGCCCTCAGGCTAGAAGCTGAAGAAGAGGTTGCCGAAGCAGCGCGAAGGGCTAGGAGGACGTGGAAGGACACGAGCTCCGCCCTCGCCGCGCTCCCCGCTTCATCTCCTGCGCGAGAAGAGGCGTTGGAGACGGCGGGCGCTGACTTGGCCAAAACTGTGGAGCAGGCGTTGGAGACCATTGAGATGGTCGGCAAGAATTCCGCCAACCTTAAGGGAACCTTCCAGAAGTACCTGAGGGAGTCGGTGTCGACCATCGCAATGGTCTTCGACGAGATGAGGAGTCGCTCCTCGTCAGAGGAGATACAGAGGCTCGAGGCCCGGAACGCGCGTCTCGAAAAGCAAGTGGCGGTTCTACGCCAGGAGCTGGACGAGATGCGCAAACAGGGCTTGCAGCCTGCCGGAGATGGAAGCCTGCGCGAGATATTGGCCGAGGTCTCCCGTGCGAACGTGGAGACCTTCGGCAATATGCTCAACGCCAGGCTCGCCGGACTGGAGGACCGACTTCTGCCGGAGCCGAGGCGGAGGCCACCGCTGGCGTCGGACGGGAAGGCGAAGGCGAAGAAGGCTCAGCCGCCTGTGGCAGCAGCTGCCCCACAAGAGGCCCCTGCCGCGTCGACGGCGCCCAAGGGCAAAAAGGCCCGAAAAAAAAAGAAGCGGCTGTCAATGGCCGCTCAGGAGGCGGCGCAAGGGGGAGCGAACACCAGCTCCCCCCGTACAGAGACCCCTTGGACCACGGTGGATCCGAAGGGTAAGAAGAAGAAGGGGGCGGCTACACCATCTGCAGCCGCCCCGAAGAAGAAGAAGAAGAGGAAGCTACGTCCGCTCAAGTCAGCCGCCATCACTCTCACGTTGGAGAAGGGGGTGGACCAGAGCGTGACGTACGCTTCTATCTTAGAAGATGCGAAGAGCCGGATCGACCTTGCAGAGGTAGGAATCTGCCAGGGAAACAAGGTTCGATTCCGGCTAGCGAGAACGGGTGCCCGAATACTGGAGATAACCGGAGAGGACGCCCAGAAGAAGGCTGACGCCCTTGCCAACAGGATGAGGGACGTCCTTGACAGGGACGTCGTTAGAATCGACCGCCCTGTCAATAGAGCCGAATTGCTAGTGTCCGGCATGGACGACGCAGCGACCGCCGCCGATGTCACCAAGGCGGCGGCAAAAGAATGCGGTTGCCCGGCCACCGACATCCGGTCGGGCAGAATTACGGTGGGTCCTAGGGGCGCTCGGAGTTTGTGGCTCCACGTCCCCACGTCTGCTGCCAAGAAGCTGGTGGCTTCTGGGCGGCTGCAGGTAGGCTGGGTCATGACGAAGGTGGTGCTACTGGCCGCGAGGCCAACGCGGTGCTACCGATGTCTTGACGTCGGCCACTTGGCGTCGAACTGCCAGTCCCCGGTAGACCGTAGCAGGAATTGCTTCCGCTGCGGTAAGCCGGGGCACAAGGCCGCCGACTGCGCGGAGGAGCCCAGCTGCTTTTTCTGCGCCGAGCTCGGCAAAAAGAGCAACCACGTGCTGGGGGCTAACGGCTGTATCACAGCAGCCAGCAAGCCGCCCGGCACGAGGAAGAAGCGCAAGGCTCCCTCTAAGGCTCGGCCGCGTAAGCGGCCTGGAGCTGATAAGGCCGGGACGAGTGAAGTAGTCGTCCAGCTATGGAGGTAGAAGCCTAAGCCTGTGGGCGGCTGATCGGGGGATCACCGCCCACAATATAGGCCCCGAGGAGAAAGGCTCCCCCGATGCCCGGGGAGCCTCTCGGTGAAGGCTGGCGGCGGCATAGGCTGCTGCAGTGATGCGGTGCCGGAAGCGGCAAGCGCTGCGGAGGACGCGGCGCGTTTTCGATCCCGCGTTCCTCCGCGTGTAGCGTTGACGAGGGCAATTCAAAACTGGGCATGAGGGCATTCTAAACTGAAAAATAACTCAAACATGTTAAATATTTTCGTATGTGAAAATGATTTTGGTATTACGTTTGTATGAGAAATTCCAAGGGTACCCGGCCTCCTGCATACTTAATTTCATCAAAATCGACTAACAGACAGACATACTTTTGCACTAAGGGTGAAGTCAAAAAAGTTGTGAGTCGCAGAATTTCGGTCGCGTAAATATCTTTTCATACAAATCATGACTCACAAAATTACGCTGCGCGCTCGTGTGAATCAAAAAGGACTTTTGTATGTAACTGAATCCAGTAGAATTTCTGCCGCGTAAATATCTTTTCATACAAATCATGACTCACAAAATTACGCTACGCGCTCGTGTGAATCAAACAGGACTTTTGTATGTAACTGAATCCAGTAGAATTTCTGCCGCGTAAATATGTTTTCATACAAATCATGACTCACAAAATTACGCTCGTGTGAATCAAACAGGACTTTTGTATGTAACTGAATGCAGCAGAATTCTGCCCAAATTACGCTAGTTTGGCTTCGCCCTTATAGTATCAACAATTCAACATGGATTGTACTATTAAATTATGATGTAATATCAGAGAAGTTGATTCATAGGCAGATTACGGACCTATGTAGTTTGTTCGAGTTAGGGCGCATTTTCATTAGTCGTTAACTCGTGCGGTATACAGCATACGGGGAGTCTATGACAACTAATGGCACATTTTGATTGGTCGAGGCATGCGTTTCAGAAATCTCCCGCACCCCGCATGCGGGCCCTGTCAACCAGTGAAAATGCGCTATTATGTCAAGCGCAGCTGACAGATCATGACTTACGGCTGTTCCCAATATTTGATCTATCTCTGGTTTTGCCCTACTAGAGATAGGAATAGCTCTCATTAGACATTAGAGACATATATTTTATGTCAATTCAATGTTAGCTGCGATCGGTCGTATGTCAAACCAGAGATAGATTGAATATTAGGAACGGTCGTTAGTGTTTAAAGACACTAGGCTGAATTAAGTTATTACGCGGCGTAAATTACTTCTGAAATGTCAAACGCATACAAAATAAGGACGGAACGCGACGGAATAGTGTGTCGTCGGCAATTTTAAAACATTGCGGGCGTAATCATGCGAAATTTACGTCGGCGTAACTTCGGGCTAGTGTGTTTAGACACTTACATTGAATTGACATGATCAGACCATACGAGTACTCGTATGACAGGTCCGTCAACTGCCTATGAATCAATTTCTTCGATGATACCAATAAAGAAATTAATTCGTAATATAGGCAGTTGACAGGACTACGTTATGTGGTCGGATTATGTCAATATAATGATGGTCAATGCAATTATGATCTGTCGCCCGGGTTTGACATAACGCGACAAAATTACGTAGGTCCGCCACACAGATATCGTCCGCCATTTGCCTATGAATCAAAGTCTCTGATAGTACCTACATAAATATTATAATTTGTATGTTTTATGCTGCAACCAATAAAATAATTGAAGGACTCTAAGGATATTGGGTATTAAGTTTGGTTATCACTGGGTACTTCAGGCTGTCACCGCGTATTAGGGCTAGGTACCGGCCCCGAATAAATACATTATATTATATTTTGATTGCTTACTCAGGGAGTTAGGTGCTTAACATAAATTTTAACTTAAAATTTAATATTGGGTATACTTAAAGACCGTTTTAGGGTTCTGTAATCAACAAAACTTGGTTGACTACGGAACCCTAAAACGGAACCCTAACCAGCAGATTTTTTGTATATTGGTAGGTTAATAGTTGCATAATTTAAGAGTAACAATGTCCTACAATTAGAACAATCTACATTTTAGGACCACCAAAACAAAGTATGAAATCCTTTACATCTCTGTCAGCTACCACTTTCAAGATTTATCGCAAATAAAATTATAGTTAGTCGTCTTATCCACTGACCTCTAGTGGTCTTATCAAATTAAAGTTACTCACAAAAAATTTGCTTGATAGTAATAAAAAAATTGATCTACGGAACCCGGACTATAAATGATGTTTTATGAATATTATTTGTTGTTTCCGATACTCAGTTCTCCATCAAAATGTCGGCAAAATTATAAAAAAATGTAAACTAGCACAACAAACCAACATTTCAGTACAAAATGTAGCTTTCGCTTCAATATATTCCACCTTTTGAATCCAGAATGTCCCTGTAGATGTAAATAAAATATTCATAGAATTGTTTGCATACTTATTAAATCTCAAGACTTGCGGAACATGATGAAGAAAAATGTAAGCGTTGCCATAAATTGCTATGAATAATGAGCATTGACATAAAATTCGATGGAAGAGTCGCAACTGTACATGGATGTTTTATGGCGTAAATTTTGAATGTACCATCGAAGAAATTGATTCCTAGGCAGTTGAGAGACCAACGTCATTTGGTCGGATCATGTGAATTCAATTTGTTGATTGGGAACTGTCGGCTGGGTTTAACGTACGCGACCAAACTACGTAGGGAATCAACTTCTCTGATAGTACATTCGTTAGGCCTGAGAAATTTTTTTTATCTACTTTTTATATTGATACTAGAAATAATTTATAATGAGGAAAAACAACATTTGCTGGGTGAGCTAGTGTAATTATAAATTATTGTACCAGGTTATTAAGTAGATATATAGGGAGTAACAAAACGAAGTGATAATAATAATACTTTATGGTAAATTATATACGTGTCCAATATACAAGGGCGGGATGATAAGTAACTAGCCTGCGCTATTTAAAAAGTTAAAATTAAAAAAATATGTATGTAATTTTATAATTCGTGTCTCTGGCCACCTGTGTTCTAAATTTGAATTTGGTGGCGTGAAAATTTTATTGATTTTTTGTTATTTGAAAATATATTTCGGCGACTGTTTTGAATATGGATAAAATCCTACGAATAATAAAACCAAGAAACGTAACTCCCATACTAATACAGTTTTAAATTTGGTTCCATTCGAACTGTCATGTAACGTCAGCCTTTATACCGCTCAAGGTCACCTAATGTATGAAAAGTGAACCTAAGGTTCACTTTTTTGACAAGTATTTTGGAGCATGTTTTTTGACGGAGTTACTCTTGAGTTACTCTTCCATAGTTTTTTATTATTCGTAGATAAAATCGAACAAAGAGCGGTGATAAAGTTTCTTCATATGAAGAGTTCATACTCTTGGTTGGATTTCATTACATTGGAGTTCATACATGAAGGGGAAAGATATTTATGAAGAGTTAAGGGATGTTTTGGGTTAATGTGCTTCTTCTTATGCCACGGTAAAAAACTGGGTGGCTGAGTTTAAGCGCGGTCGTACATGTGTCCAAGATGAAGCCCGCCCCGGACGTCCAAAAAGCGTCACGACTTCGGAAATGGTCGTGAAAATACATGATATAGTTTTAGCAGATCGACGACTGAAATTATCTGAAATAGCTGCACTATAGGTATGTCAAAAGAACGGGTACATACTATCCTTAGTGAGGAATTAAACATGAAAAAGCTATCTTAGCCACGATCAAAAAAGGATTCGGGTGTAAAATTCCAAAGAATGTCTGAACCGTTTTCTAAGTAACAAGGCCGATTTTGTACGTTGATTTGTAACAACAGACGAAGCATGGGTTCATTATTATGCCCCAGAGTCAAAAGTTCGATCGAAACAGTGGACTGAATCAGGATGCCCGGCTCCAAAGAAAGCCATGACAGTAAAGTCGGCTGGAAAAGTGATGGCTTCAGTTTTTTGGGATGCAAATGGAATCTTGATGATAGATTACCTTCCTAAAGGTCAAACTATTAATGGAGAATACTACGCTTATCTTCTAGATAAGCTCCATCAATGTATTCAACAAAAACGACCCGGATTGGCGAAAAAAAATCTTCTTTCACCACAACGCTAGAGTTTACACATGTGTTAAAGCTATGGCAAAAATCAATGAATTAAGGTATGATTTGCTGCCCCACCCACCTTATTCGCCTGATCTAGCGCCATCAGACTTCCATTTATTCCCTAAGCTCAAAACTTTTTTGACCGGAAATTTTCCGTCATAGCCGCTGTAGAGTAGTATTTTGCAGGACTCGAAAGAAATCATTTTATGGAAGGTATTACTGCTTTAGAAAGGCGATGGAGTAAGTGCATTGAGGTTCACGGAGACTATATCGAAAAACAAATTAATTTTATCACGGAAAGTTAAGTGTTTTATTATAAGGCTAGTTACTTATCATCCCGCCTTATAGAGTTCACTGTGAAATTAGCAGCGCTAAAAGAGCAATTTTTGAAGTGAAAACTTCTTTAGCGGCGTTGAGCACTTTTGTGGGTGGGTAAAAACTGTGAAACTCGCGTCAGATCAGCAAGAGAAAGCTGATCGAAAAACCAAGGAAAAAACGTAGGACGGTTGGAGAGTAGTGTTAATGTAACATCGAAATCGATTAATCCAACAATCGATTGTTTTTTTCGATTGTCGATATTTTTTAATCGATTGGTAAGGGTTTCGATTAATTTAAAAACGAAATACAAGAAAAACTTTCAGTGCTGCTATTTTCACAGAGAAATCTACAAGGAGACTCATACACATCCTAAAGCACAAGCTGGATTTGCCGATGATCAAACTTAGTAAAGTTAGTAAATCTAATGACTTCTTAAGTTTTCGCGAGTATCACTCATGATATAAAGTTTAAACACTTACGGATTTTGTCGCGGAGCACTTATATTAATCCCAACGTTTCGGCTGCCTTCCCGCTGCCGTGACCACGGCTTAGTAAATCTTTTAAAGGGCAACGCATACGCCGGTACAATAAAATACCAGAAAACGTTCAAAATATTTCGATTAATAAATTAAAAAAAGTAGTCAAAGGACGTTTGTGTGCCAAAGCCACAAACATAAGGTCAATGATTTCATAAACGATGGCATATCTTGGTAGTAGGATGGCTGCTTGCAAGGCTACTTCTACATTATTATATGACTTACAATAATTATGTATGGATGTTGACATTGTATAATTTTAAGCTACAATTGTAAATTTTATTTTAAAAGATTATTTTTTTTCTCACTTTTTTGGTAAAAAGTGGGACCCCGTACGAGATTCTTACGCCGGTTCTTCTCGCGGGGATAGTTCCCGAACCGGTGGTAGGTACCAGTTACGAGTATAGTATCAACGTTCTGAAAGTATTTGTTGCAAATCTATTCGGAAATTAAACAATTTTTTTTTTAATTTTTTTTTTATTTATAAAGTATCTTCACTTTATTTTGTTGAACTCTGTATGTAGTGGTATAGGTAGCACACTAATTACGTTAATTACAGAGCGTACCTCGAAAATTATATTTTAATTAACGATTGAAATTTCGAGCAATGTTTCAGACTTTAAGCACTGTTAGGACGTAGTTATGAGGTTTCAAAATAGTTGGATTCTGTGTAGTGTGTAATTACTGCAAAAATGGATATGGTTTACTCTTGAAAATGGTATACCATTCATGGGTATACTCGTACTCCGTAATATTCATTTTATTTGTGTAAAGAATTTCATACTATCCAAATTCTAATTGGTAACATAAATGTTACATAAATTTAATGGTTGAAATAAAATAAACCTCCGTAACCTAAAAGTAGAGAAATATTTCATATACACAATAATAACCCCATTTGTCTAACCAACGTTTATTGGTCGCGACTCGTGCTGTTCAAAAATCAAGTGTAACATTGACTATGACATTTAAACCCAACTTAAAAACGTTTATCCCCTTTCTGTTTAAAAATCAAATTCCCTGATGGTACTTACCTCGATATATAATTTGCCGTGCATTTTGAATACAGTTGTATACAAAATGCACGGCAAATTATTTTTTGTCCCAAAAAATTGACAGCATCTATCTGAAAAGTCACAAAACTTATATATTTTTTCCTATTGTCACACCGAAACTCAATTCGTCACTAACATGTCTGATCAAGAGGGAAATATTAATAGTACAAAAAAAGAATATTACAGGAATAACGTCTTATAAAAAGTCACGAATGTAATAAAGAGGTAAGTGACAGCCCTCGTGACAGTCTGTTTATTATTCATCACAGTCGGTGTGGGGACGGAATACCTGATGACGTCGTATGAACCCCGTACGTATGTAAATCAGACGCTTAACAAGATACATAGTATTCCATTACTTATTAAAGCTAAATTAAATTCTTAATTACAAAACTTTTTACTTTATAAGAGCTTTAGGGGTTGCTTCACCACTTCCTGATAAGTGCCGGATATAGGCTATCCACAACCTGACTTGACAGATAGATTATGGAGAATCTGTCTGATAAGTTGTGTATACCTATCCTGCACTTATCAGGAAGTGGTGAAACAGGCTCTTACTATAGACTAAATTTTGCCCGCAACTCAGTTGTGCTAAAATTCGTTTATCGCGCGGGAACCGTACATTTTTCCGGGATAAAAAGTTTTCTATGTCCTTTCAAAGTATCTCCATACCAAATTTCAGCGAAATCGTTTCAGCGGTTTAGGCGTGAAAAGGTAACAAACAAACGGCATTTTTTTAAAATAATAATGTGATTAATACTTAGTAGGTGTTTCCCACAACTTCGTTGCGCCAAAATTCGTTTATCATGCGGGAACAATACATCCTTCCAGGATAAAAACTCTCAACTCAAACTGACTCCAAAGTATCTCCATACCAAATTGCAACAAAATCGGTTCAGCGATTGTGTGAAGAGGTAATAGACAGACTTTTGCATTTATAATAATAATAAGGATTAGTAAGGATGTTGCAACGTTATGTTGCGAGTCACTTCATTGCGCTGAAATAAGTTTATTGGGAGTCATACATATACAGTATTCTAGAATAAAACGCTATTTTATGGTACCTACATTTCTACTTCTTTCTGCCTTTTGCCGTCTAAAAGCTTTTAGAACCTAGGGTACTAGAAACTACAGTAAAAGCCAAATGTATGTAATACTAGATCCTAGCATAAGTAATACTATACTGTACTCGGTGAAACATGGCGGTAGCGGTCATTGACTCCGTGTCAAACACTTATCATTGTCTATCTCTATACAAAACCGCGATTGACAATATCTGACACTCCATTGCGAACCGCTGTATAGAAAATGACAAGTTTTTGACAGGGACTCCAAAGTCTAAGTTTGGTCCACAGCCCTTTGTAAAATAAAAATTATCCATTAATTATTACCGTAAAAAAACATTACCTTCTATAGAAGTAATAAGAGAACCTTTTAAAATATTTTTTGATCCAAAACGTAATTAACAAACAGATACAGGTGCTCGGCGGAAGTAATTCTAATTTTGTATCGAATAATATTTTATCAGAACAAAAATATAATTAAAACCAACCTTCCAAATATTTATCTCGCTTTTAATGATATTAGATAAAATGTTTTTGTGAAATTTACATTTAATGAAAATCTCATTTAATTTGATTTAAGTATATAAAGGTTTTTAAATTACTTTTATTTATAAAGTAAAATATTTTGACTGGAAAAGCTTCATGGTAATTATTTCTATGCGATCTTTTCACGCTAAACGGTATAGTAATAGGTACCAGTAATACCAGCATAGTGTAAGCAAAAAGTTTTGTTTGACGTTTGATAACGTTTCTATCAATCTATACGAATATTATAATTCTGAAGAGCTTATATTTTGTTTGTTTGTTTGAACGCGCTAATCTCAAGAACTACTGGTCCGATTTGAAAAATTATTTCAATGTTAGATAGCTCATTTATCGAGGAAGGCTATAGGCTATATAACATCACATTTAGTAGCGAAGAGACAGATAGGAAGATGTGGAAAAAACGGGGGAAGTTATTTGAAGGGGCTTATTTCAACGCGCTAATCTCAGGAATTAATGGTCCGTTTGAAAAAAATGTTTAGTGTTAGGTAGTCCATTTATAGAGGAAGGCTATATGCTATATTTTATCACGCTAAGACTAATAAAAGCGAAGAAATAGATGAAAATGTGGAAAAAAAGGGGGAAATTATTTGAAAGGGCTGATCTCACGAACTTCTGGAGTGGAGTTATGCCGGGTATACGAAAGAGTGACGTTTTGTTTTTGTATTATTTTCCTAAAATTGTGTTATTTCGGTTTTTAATGTGTAATGTTGGTAGAATATTAACCATTAAATATTCGTTGTCGTGCACAAGTGTGGGCAAGTGATACAACTTCAAGAAACGTGCCATTTTGTGTTCCCTCCAAAACTCCATCGAAAGTTTTAGTAAAGGGTCTACCACTTTACTAAAACAACTTGACTCGTTGACTTTACCGACTACTTTTTAGACTTTGACTAGACTTTCGACTTGACGATAATCTGGAAAAACAACTTGAAAATTTTGTAAATTTTTTACGAAAATTTTTTTCTCCCGCCAAAACTTTACTTGACACTGGCCATGGTTTACAAGCCGAGAGCCATAACAAGAGAAAAAAAAAAAAAACTTCTGGAGCAATTTTTCTGTTATTTGGCACAGATAAGAAGTAGACCACGTGAAGGATCATAGGCTATTTTTTGTGGAATAATTTCTCTGTGAAATATCCAATTAACGCGGGAGAAGCCGCGCGGAACGTCTAGTTTATTATATGTAGGTTTTTAAATTACTTTTATTTACGAAGTTATTTTTAAATTTTTGCTATGTTAAGTAAAATATTTACTTCACAGCGTAAGAAGAGGTAATTATTTAATCAATGATTTCACGCTAGGCGGTAGTACCAGCACAGAAGCAAAAATTGTTTGCCGTTTGACAAAGTTTCTGTCAATCTTTTGATATGATTTGTGCAACGCGTCTGCTCAAACCCATTCGTAACATTATCTATTCCACCACCATTTCCAACTATAGACGTCCCATGGTTTGTACAAAGGAGGTACAGATGACGACCTCTGTGGCTCAGTGCTGAGCGCGTTGGTAGCTCAAGCCGGGGGTCACGGGTTTGAATCCCGCCGACGGAACAAAAAGTTTTTTCAAAGTTCCTGGGTCTGAATGTGTATTAAATATGTGTATGATATAATAAAAATCTTAAATATATGTATAGTATAAAAATATTAAACATTCCGTTGTCTGGTACCTGTAACACAAGTCCTTCAGGTACTTAGCAAGGGGCCAGACTGACGTGGTGTTAAGCGTCCATAGATATTATTATTATTATTTTAAGCGTTTTTGTCATAATTATTACTGGAAACGGTATTATTAAATACCAACATTAACTTGGATAAAGCTAGTTAGTAGTCATAATTAATATTAATTATTGCCGTGGTGCTTTCCCCTTAGTTCTTTGACTTTCGCTCATTGCAACTTTGTGCTGTCTCCCGCTTTTTACGGGGAGGGAGAACTGTACACTTCCGATTCCTCCTATCTTCTTCTGATTAAATTGGTTGCGGAATCCAAGACAGCTTTAGCATGTCCCTCGGGCTCCCTGAGATCATATCAAAGGGTTTTCGTGGTCGGATACCGCTGTCGATCATGGCGACACAGGAGATAGATACAGTGGTGGGATTGTGTGGTGGGCTAAAGCCCGTTAAAAAAATAGTTAAAGGAGAACTGTTATTTTCTACACAATTCATCAAGTGCCGATACTCATGAGTCTTCGAACGATGGATTAAACTGGATTTTATACTCGGCCAATAAGTAGGTCAGTATTACCATATTTTCTTGTTTAATTATAATATCTAACAAAAACGCGCGAAATGCCCTCGTTTCACAATGTAGATGAGATTGTAATTTAAAAATGTGGCCGTCATAGAATACCCATTATCCTCTGAAACATAAGAAAGATAGATGCTTTCCAAGATGAGAAAGTGTTTTTTTTTTTGTAAATAACGTGATACTTTCAACATATTTGAGCAAACTTATTTCATGACGTGATATAGACGTTTATCGCGCGGGAGCCGTACATTTTTCCGGGATAAAAAGTGGCATTTGTCCTTTCCTGTTACTTAAAATATCTCCATACAAAATTTCAGCAAAATTGGCTTAGTGGTTTAGACGTGAAGAGGTACCTAACAGACAGACAGACACACTTTCGCATATATTACAATATTAGTATGGATGGGGATGGGGAATCAAGCTGGTATTGTCAAATCATACTAATATTATAAATGAATGTCCATACTAATATTATAAATGAATGTCCATACTAATATTAGAAACTAGATGACGCCCGCAACAGCTCCGTTGCTCCAAAATTAGTTAATCGCGCGGGAACCGTATATTTTTCGGGATACAAAGTATCCTATGTCCTTTCTCAGGACTCAAAGTATTTCCATACCAAATTTCAGCAAAATCGATTGAGCGGTTTGGGCGTGAAGAGGTAACAGACAGACAGACAGACAGACACACTTTCGCATTTATAATATTAGTATGGATGGATGAAATTAAAAAAGGTAGGTAGATAGAATAGAGCATAATAATTATTAATCTGGGGGCACGGCAGTGCCCCAGCCAAGCTTTTTAGCAAAGGCACAGCCGTACCATACTTTTCTCGAAGTGGTTCGCGGCTATTTCACACCCCCTTTATCTTCGATGTTAACAAAGCTAGCGATTTAGAATTTCGGTCACTAGGAGCAAGTATTAAAACTAGCTTAACCTCCAAATGACATGAAATTCCGATAAATAGTTTAATAGTTACGGATGGCCAAAGTTACTACATTTTGTCACTGACTAACAGATCATCAAAATCTAGTCTAATCTAAGGTACTTCGAGACGACTTAAAACCTTGAAATTTGGTACCCGGATAGGTCTTTATTCACAATGAAAGGAAAAATTATGAAACCGGCCGAATGCGAGTCGGACTGACGTACATAGGGTTCCGTACCGTAAATTTGTATGGGAGCCCCCCTTAAATATTAATTTTATTTAATTTTTATTATTAATAATTAAAGTTTAATTACAATTGAGTATTTTCTGAAATTTTCAAAAACCTTACTGTTACCATTATGGATGTAGAGCAAAAAAGGGGAAAAAATCGTGTTTGTTGTATGAGGCCTCCCATTAATAATTTATTTTCTTTTAATTGGACTATTAGCTTTTATAACGACACCAGAAATACATTATTATTAATTTGTGTAAATTGCAACTATCTAGCTATTGCGGTTTTCGAGATCCAGCCTGGTGACATACGGATGGACGACGGACAGACAGCGAAGATTTATTAATAATAGGGTCCCGTTTTCACTCTTTGGTCAGGAAACCTAAAAACTATAAAGAATATTAAGTATAATATTATAATTTATTAAGTAAAAGAAAAGATTTCTATGTTTGTAACATTTGCAAGAACAGTATGAGTTTCGACTGCATAATATTTGTTTTACGTACAAAAGGCTACTACTTATAAAATGTAATCAGTACTGCGATTTACGCTCCTTTCTCGCTCGCGATTTTAATCGGTATTAAACTTTTTGTACATTATAAAACTATTGAAATTGCGTGAAAATATTTTTTAATTCAATTTCCAACAATAAAAGTAAAGGCGTTGATATTAATTATTGTTAATTGAAAATTTCTTCGTCTAGGCTTAATTGAAATGAAATTTTCTTTCGAACAAGCTTATTGCTTTCCAATTTAGCGTTAAGTCGTTAAAAACAATTCACAACAATTAAATTGAAAATAATTTTAGTTTTAAATTAAAAATTTAAGGAAGAAAACTAAATTACTAGCGCCTTTTTTGCGTTTGTTCTAACAAATAAAGCTAATTTTTTTATTATATCCAATGACCAGCTCATATTATTTTGAGTATAGTAATGTTATAGTTTAATCCCACCAAAAACATAAATGTAAAAATGCTGAGCCAAGTTCCATACAAACATTATATTTCTTGTCTATGGACTTCGCTGTAAAAAGGATGGAGATCTAAATGAGTACCAAATTCCATGGAAAATCGAAATAAGTACGTGTAGGAACCAAATAACATTATGAACAAATAATAGAGTCTATTTCTTTGCTTTATTGAATGTCTATAACATTGATGTTATTTAAATAATGTGAGATCTTAAACTAGATTAGATCTAACTTGGCAAGTTTTCATTACGTCAGTCATTTTTCATAAAGTTATTGAACATTTTAATTCTGATGAAAACTAGCCAAGTAAAATCTAATCTAGTTTAAGATCTCACATTATTTAAATAACATCAATTGTTATTTATTCTATGTTCTTGTTTGAATAAATATTTAGTTGTAGGGAATTATTTTCGGCGCCGGTTGCCGAAATTGCTGCCGGCACGGCAGGCCCGAAAACGGGGCTCGGGGGGCGCAGCCCCCGTTTGTTTCCAGAAAGTCCAAAAGTAGGTTAGGTTAGACAACACAGAAGGAGCCGAGCGAGCGCAGCGAGCGTCCTGCGGCAGCAGCCGGCAACCGTCATAAATTGTCTTCCGCAATTTAACGATGTACTATTCGTTACTATGCAAACTAACTAGGTGAAGTGCGAATATAAGCTTGATTTTTTGATTTAAATTTTACAATTTAAGGGTGTTCCGCACTTTAACTGACTCACCCAGATAATCTGCAGAATACCTTGTCTAACTCTGGTTACGCACACTAGCGGTTACATATATACACAAGTTTTTGACTGGGAGTCAAAGACCGCTACCGCCATGTTTCGCCGAGTACAGTATAGTTTTAATTTTAACACATCGGTATAGTCGGTTCCAAAATTTTTGAGTAGATACATTTTTCATGTGGTGCTTTGTCATTTGGAAAAGTTGAAATGTATTTTCGAAATAATAAATAGCTTGATAAATGAGTGATGAGCTCTGTGCAAAGTTTTGTTTTGTTAAGTATACGTACCATAAAGGTAATATACCTATCGGAATAGAGAAACAATCCCGAGCTGTCAAGCTTAACCAAAATTTGATTTACATCTGTGTATACAATTATGTTTACGTGTGCGTGTCAGTGATGTACAAACATCTTGTAATTCGACAAAATATCGATCATGGAATAATAATTGTAAAGTGCCCCGCAAACGATCAAACATCAAACACGTCAAACACCATATAAACTACGTGTTTGACGTGTTTGACGCGTTTGAAGAAAATTTGGATTTACTACGGTGTTTCACGTGTTTGATGGTTTGATGTTTGATCGTTTGCGGGAGACTTTAGATTGTAAACAAAATAAAATGGGATAAAATAAAACGGCATAGATATATAATAAAATTGTAATTTTGAAGTAAAATGTGACTTTTCTTCAAAATGCTTGCTGCATAATTAAGTATGCATGGAGTTTTCTTCGGAGTCCAGTTTGGACGGTTAATTATTTTAAGCCATAAATTTCTGGTATCCAGGTCAGCAGGAAATCTGAAAAATTGGTCAAGTGTAAGTCGGGCTCGCGCATGAAGGGTGACCGGGTTTCAACCGGACATTTTCTAAAACCCGACACGATTCGACGCGACAGGTTACGTCACGTGACAATATCAGTACACGACACGACACGACTTCACTAGACCCTATTAATTTTCAATTCACTCTCAATGAGCCCTTTTATTTGATACCCATCTTGCAGAAGTGCTTTCAACCATTCCCCTATCTTGGATGAGCAGCCACATTGGATGTAGACTGACATTACATCTGTGGAAATTTCAGAAGTCTATTACTATAGTGGTTCTTGTTATACAGCCTGGACACAGAGAGACGGACGGACGGTTGGACGGACGGACGGTTGGACAGACGGACAGGCAACGAAGTCTTAGTAGCAGAGCGGGCTGCGGGACCCCACTACTAGGACTTTTTACCCTTTGGGTGCGGAATCTTAAAAACGATGAATTATGTATGACAGTATATTAATATACTTAAACTAATTATAAACTTCGGATGAGTATGTTATCATTTCAACATTCCTAGATAATTAGTATACTTAACTAAAAAATATTTTCATATCGATACAACTTATCGATAAATTGATGCAGCCCTAGTGTAAAATATATGAAAATTGTTTACACAAAATATCCTTAAATTGTGCACCAAGGCTAGTCAAGTTATATTTTCCATATAATGAACCCTTTAAAGAAGTGAGTTCTCAAAATCAATAGCAATAACTCGTAGGGAATTGGCAAAAATAAACTAAAAACTTGGCCCTGTCGATGTAGAATAATTCACCTGTGAAATGAATATTTGTCCGGGTTTTTTCCATGTGTGGATCCAGAATCATTCCACAAACAATTAACCATGTTTCTAGGGCAGTATTTCTAAAAACTATTCATTATTTAACTTAAAATCACAATTTTTCTGAAAGCCCAAATTGACAACGATCGGCCCAGGGGCAGACAGACTGTCAAACAGATGAAAAAAAAGCTATGCAACCTCAAATCACGCTTCTCTTTCTACCACGCAGTGTTACTGATCGTGACATCTCGTTTGCTCAGGCCTTTGTTTCTCTATTCCGATAGGTATATTAACTTTATGATACGTACACCGTAGTTACTAAAAATTTATTGCGAAACTTTCAACCAATCGACAAGTTGTCTCCCCGTTTTTTTTATCACAAGTAACGTTTTAAATACTTTGTAAAATATATAATTATTGTATTACTAAAACACAATTTAAAGATAACAATTACTATAGTTGACTTTAACTTCTGTTTTATTGTCTTTATTGATAGTGAGTTTTAATTTTTTTTTATTTAATATTATAATAATGATTATGCATTGAAAAGTGAAAAGATGATATCGGACTGTGGGAGTTGAATGTTTTAGTACCTTTCCTATCCCATTTATAAAAAAATCCCAGCTGCCCCAAGTTTGAGTACCAAATGAAACTTAGACAATCTAATAAGCAGAAACGTTTAGTTAGCTATATAAGCAGAAAAGCTTAAATTTATCTGAAATATTATGTAACATAATTTTAAGGTTATTTCATTAATGTATTTAACTTAATATATTTATTTTAAAAATGAGAGGTGTCAAGGAACACCCGGATATAACTTATTTCCTTTCGGTTACTTAGTGAACGAATTGTAATATTTAAACGTCTGGTAGATGTCGCTGTTTATTCTCAAAAACGTCATCTAGTTGATGTAAAGGAATACTATCAACGCCCTCCATCCCTACTATGCAGGTACTAATAAAAAAGTGTCGTTACAACTTTTTCCGTCTAGCCCCCTTTCGCAACGCGCGATAAGGAACTCCGTTCCAATATTTACTCTGTTGTGGGTCGTGCTTACAGTTTAAAAGCTTCGTCTTCGACCCGCGAGCTACTGAGATGAGAGGTGCTTTCTGTGTATAAGTTGTATAAAGGCATTCATGTTTGTTTACTCGAGTGAGTATCAAAGCGTTTGTATTGAAAATTCTCGTAAAAGTTCGATTCTTAGAAAGATATTTGCGACATACTTACTACGTGCCGTATGTCCACCGTCGCCGTAACCGAGACGTCACCGACAAAAAAATTTTCTCTATGCCACTACAAAGCGATGGTGGCATGGTTCGCTAGACCAGCCATTCCAATAACTGTATTTTAAAAAGATAAAACCGACTTCAAAATTGTACGTAATTGAGGATTAAAATTCCCTATCTCAAAAACTACTGAACCGATTTTGATGAAACTTGCAGTATTCCCTAAGTTGAACAATACCTAGTACAATAAAAAAAGAATCATTTAGATCGGACTTGTAGTTCCGGAGATATGCGTGCACAAACATAAAAACATACATACATACATACATACTTTTGAAATTTGGCACATTTGTTCAGAAGCTGTTAAAGATTAACATATACAAAAACTGGGCAGTTCTGGAAATATTACATACATACGCGTCGAATTGATAACCTCCTTTTTTGAAGTCGGTTAAAAATGGGCGATAACGCCTCTTTGTGGGCGCTGAAGGTCTGAAGGGTGGTGTGGGACAAAAAAAAATGGGGGCATGTTGTAGACTGTAGAGGCTTGCGGGGTGATTTATTTCATCAGGATGCATTTTTAATTGAAACACCCATTGTTTCAATTTAATGCGCTCAAATATAATATTTTGTTCTTAAAGTGGACAAAATAAGTTTGAGAACCTCTGTGATGGACCAATGTCGGTAGAAAATGAAACCTATAACCTAGGTCAGGGGTTCCCAATCTTTTTCAGCCTGCGGAGCAATTACACGTTCAATGTTTTCTCACGGCGCCCTTTTTTTACCTATAGCTATTACAAAAATATACATAAATAAACGCCTTTGATGATTATTATAGTTAGGTTAAGCAGTTAAATAATAATAAACAAATATTTAATATTCTGCCAGCTTTGTATTTAAACTCATAAAACAATTTTATTTTATAATGTTTGTGGTTTCGGATAATGACGGAGGATCGACTCACGGCGCCCCTCTTGGCTTTCCACGGCGAACCAGGGCGCCGCGGCGCACAGTTGGGAACCCCTGACTAAGTTCATAAAGTGGTTGATCGTGCCTGGAACTGTGCCCAAGCGGGGAGTGCAATACCATGGGGTTTAAGTGGGTAGATCCTACGGGAGTCTCAGTTACCCCGGCCGATGTCCTCAATCTACCGGGGATGCGCAAAGCATTTCCCCGTGTAATCAAAATAAAAAAGGTCATAAAGTGGCTTTTTATAAAGGTACCCCTTCACCGAGAGCATTCGCGTATAATGTAACATTATAGATTCGACTTTCAGCATTCCATAGCAAGCTGACTTCACTGTCACGTTCACATGTTACAAGTTGTTTCAAGATATTACACATTGAATTATTACAAGGTGCGCATTGTAATGTTCGGTTCTCCTCCATAACTGATGTAATGCTCGACTCTGTAACGTTACATTACGAGCGAATGCTCCCGGTAAGGACACTGGACAAACGCCCTAAGAAATATAATATTTGCTACATACGTGGTTTAGCTTCACCGTTTGATTTATATGAATATATTATTATGACGTGCTTGTCTTTGCAAAGTATTGAAATTTATTCTAAACTTCGAATATGTGATCCGATTTGTGAAACTTCACCGATATTACTTGTTTAATATTTTCAGTGATATATTTTAAAATGTTTAGAATATCCTGTCTTTATGAGAATCATAAATAATCAGGATTTCTATATAGCACATCTCCTACTTATTCGACTTCTCATGTTCTTATTTATTTGTTACTTGGACTTTCTTTTATAAAAAAATCTGTAAAAAAGCGTGATTTTTTCTTCAAGTAATTGTTATCTAAAGATAGAAAATTAGCTTTTTAAAGGTAATAATAAATGTTATTAACTAGTTTTATTGGAGTTTGACATAGACACAGAGTATTTCGCATAGCCTTGTAAAATAAGTATTTATTTAAAATTAAAATTTATTACACCTTGGTACTGAATAAACTATAGGCAAATGTTACCCCAACCTATGGTCCACACGATATTATTTTGAAGTTTTATAATGACTAATCCCATGGCTTGTAGCTGTCTCAAGAATACTATAAGCGCAAAGTTATGAAAAACTTCATACATGATAACTACATTAGTCAAAAACATAAAGCCCAATCCTTTTAGGCTTCGGGCAAAAATATTGCGATTGTATTTTTGAAATATTTACGACCCAATCGACGGTGGTTCTCGTGAGATTCCGAAATGTGTTTTCCTTATTTATATACAACCATTAAATCAATTTTCCCATTACTATAAAGATATATTTTGTCGCTTCCATTTTGCTCGAGATGTGGGTGTAGGGGCCTTAATCTCGAGAATAAACTACCCAATAGCCCGCGTCTATTAATAACAAGGTTTCTTTTAAAAATTGGGTTGAAAATAGATAGGCTTAATTTATTTTTATTTTATTTTCATTCGGAAAATTCACACAATTTTCTTGTTAATGACACCTGCAACTCCATTGTACCAAAATTCGCTTATCGCGCGGAAACCTTACATTTTTCCGAGAGAGAAAGTATCCTGTGTCCTTTCCCGGGACTCAAAGTATTTCCATGCCTCAACAAAATCGGTTTTGCGGTTTGGGCGTGAAGAGGTAACACTGACTGACTGGCACACTTTCCTAATTTTCGTAACTTTCGTAAGTATGCCATTTAAAGCTCACCGGTGAACGAGACACTATTATATGGAAATCTATTGTTATTCTATTGAATAACAATAGATTTCCAAGAATCGACGATTGAAGGATTAATGTTTTGCCTAATTTTATTATGTATTGCCCTGCATTCCTTATATAAATAAAGGTAGGTCAGATTAATAGCCTGTCTGCCTATCTTAAAATTGCCCTATTTTCAATCTTTGAAGATAAAAGGAAAAAGATCTAGATATTTCGTTCCGTCCTGGCTGTGAGAGAGACACTTGAATCTTGATGCATTCGCAGTCCTTTTTTTAAATAAGTATACTATTATATATAATATATATATAATTATATACTTACTTAATATATTTTTTAAGAAATGGGTTCTTTCACTAAATTCCACATTTAGTACAAGCGTGATAATGATAACATGAAAAATAAAAATGTTCCTCCATTCTGTAAAACGTATGAAGATTTGTTCACGTCGGTTTAACACGTTTATCTCGCGGCCTTCGCTTTAAACATCGTTTAAGGAAACCCAGAATATCAATACGCTTGTAAATTACGAGCATCAAATCCTCGATTCTGATATCAGGTTTCCAGAATTCCACTGACCTATCTCAATAAAAGTTTTGCAGCTCCGCTTATTCGAAATCCGAAAATTGCCGGTTGCAGAAATTTAAGGAGTGAATTCGACATGTCTTTTGATGTAAAATATGGAGCACGTCTTTTAGGCTGTATGGTATCAGTATATTTTTAAGATGTTTATTCATGTGTTTGATATTATGATGTGCCTACTTATTGTAAGAAGATCAATATTCAAAAGCTAGGTAAAATACAAAAATAAATATGTCTGAAAATATTTTTATAACAAATTTTTATGTGTTTGTCCATCTGTTTTTTTTCTGTTTTCATGTATGTCTGTCTCTCAGAAGATATAGCATAGAATTTTATTTAATATTTTTATATTTATAATATGATCGGTTCAATATTTTGATACACATAAGTGTAGCAAAAAAATTTAACCGATCAAATCACTGGAGGTTACGATGCCAAGGACAGACACACAAACTTACAGATAGAGATGTAAAACTTATAACACTCTGCTTTTTCGACGCAAAAATAGATTAGTGCATAATATAATAATTATTATAGAGTGCTTTCCAAAATAAGACGTTTATGGTCTCTTTACGAGGGTTTAGTTCCAATTCGGAGTCACTTTGATATTGAATGGGCGGTGGAAATCAGTTTACGGAGAAGTACAGTACCGTAATAACTTTATAGAAGGGATCAAAGTAATATAGACAGTGTTGCCACCTTGCCCAAATAAAAAGGTTCTAAACATACGGTACGAAGTGGCTAGTTTCGAAATAAATTACTAATTTAAAAGTTGCCAAAAGTATCTTAACAAAAAAATCGTGGGTTTAATATACCTAGTATATTACCTTTATGGGGTTTAATTTAACCAACCTTTAATTTTATATAAAAAAAATAAGAGTAAGAAAGATTTTTCAGTCTTTTTTTTCCTGCAAAATTGTCACAAAAATCATTTTGTCATTTAGAGTATCTTTATGGCAAATTTATGAGGAAAAATTATTTTTTATAAGCGAAAAGGAAATAAAATACGACAGGATTACTTAGAATCTAAGTAATCCTGCCGTATTTTATGGCAACCAGAATATATTGTCTATGGTCTAAGTCTTAGACCATAGCTGCGCGTCCACCGGATCGAAATCGGAGCGTACGCAGCGGACGGATTTGTTGCTTTGTATTGATTTATGTGGTACTGTGTGCACAGGGACGTCATTTCTGCGCCATAATACTATTACAAAATATGACGACGCTCCGTCCCACCTCCGTCCGCACCGTACGCTCCGATTCCGACCCGGTGGACGCGCAGCTTTATAAATATTAATGTTTTTGAATATTATAAAAATTCAAATAATATCACAGTTATTTCGATGTCAAATTATCGTAGATGACTATAGTTTTTCTATTTTTTTATTGTCTAATTTTTTTCATACAAAAGAAGGTACTTAGATGCATACACACATTTTATGAAGCAATTGATTTTTAAGTAAACAAAGTATTCTGATAGTTATTTTATTCACCTTATAAATAATCTATCCTACTTTAGTGCCGACGATATTACAATTTACACCCAATAATTATTCAATCGTACTAAAATATAATTTTGTATTTCAAAATATTTCGTGTAATGACTCATATCAGTTTAATGTCCTGTATAAGCCATGTAATATGTTTTAATTAAATTTTGTTTAAAAGCTAAATGAGAGTATTATTTTATTCAATTAATTAATTATAAATATTCATTTAACAAATGACAAAACTTCAAATTGAAATTAAAGCACTAAAAATTAATATTTATCATTTTATGCATCAACTAAATTAAATTCGTTGGGTTAAAATCCGATGAAATGAAAACCAATTACGTATAATGCATGTCGTTTAACGCTAAGTGGGATATGAAGTTTCAAATATCTAATAATTATTATTAATTTTCGATTTAACATCCTCTTATATAGCTAACAATCTACCCGTTGTATGATTGCAGTTTTGTTTACGAATTCCATCGATCCGTGTATCGCTTCTTCGTTTGGAGCATTTGAAAATAAAATCATAAATATTCAGGTGTGGAAAGCCACGCGAAAAAACACATAAAACTATGGAACTTGCGTTCAAAAATCCAGTACAAAGCAAACAGGATTTGCTGGAAAAAGATTAGCAAGTGAAATCGAAGCAAGGGCGGCCGTAAAACAGAGATGTGGGCAAACAGGGGGAGAAAAAACTGTGTAAGGGCATTTTAGGGCTGACGTACACCTAACGGACAAAATTACGGACGAGGAAAGAAGAGGAATTTATGATTTCCCTTCACTTAGAGTTTAGACCCTTGCACCAATTTGAGTTAAGATTTACCCGTGTTGAAACACACTTTTCTTTTACAAGAACGAGAGAAATTACTTATTATTAACCGACTTCCAAAAAACGAGGAGGTTATATGTTCGGCTGTGGATATTTTTTTTTTATTATTATTTTTGTATGTTCAACGATTACTCCGCCGTTTGTGAACCGATTTTCGAAATTTTTGTTTTGTTGTATTAGGTTTCACTCCAATTTGGTCCCATTTTCACAAAGGTGGTGACCTGATGATGGGATCCATGAGTAATCGAGGGAACTCCTCAAAATTTATATGGAAACATATGGTGATTTTGGTTTTATGTGAAGTGTACTAAGAATACGCCACCAAAAAGTTAAATATTGGATCAAGGTATACCATGGTTTCGATGATGCTGAGAGAACTCCTGATTCCTTATAGATACACGTTTGGGAGTTTCGGCGTTGTTTTAAGAACAGAAAGCATAAACTACTATGCAATTCATATGTATCATCATAATCATCATCATCATCATCGTCATCATCATCATTACCACGTCGTGTTAAGGCCACCAATGTCTCATGGCACAGAATAGATAATAGTACAAGGCATAGGTATGGATATACTAATAATAATAATTATGTTCTGTATAACAATTAACAACACCTGTTTGTTTTTAATACACGGCGGTCAGCGTCGCCGCCCAGCGTGGCGGCAGAAGACAGAATATCGAATACTTCACTAACTACTTTATATACAGATCGAATACTTTACTACTTTATAAAATTTTAATAGACAAATAGAATTAAAATAAAGTTATTTTAAAAAGAGCATTTAAACAAAACAAAGTCATTAAGTGTCTTTTTAATTAGTTATACTTATTAATCGATAGATGGTGCAATAAGTACCTATCGATTTGAATTCTTGATAACAAAAACAGCTGTCAATAATTAATAATAATAATAATAATAATAATAATATTTATTCAGTATTTACAATAATGGTGAGATACAATATTTAGAGCTACTTAAACTAAATAAGTACAAATTTAATGATTATAGTATTGCCTGAACTAGGATACCCTGTGTTTCAGGCGAAAATTAGTGCTACAACAATTATTACGATATAAACTATAGCTATGCCTTAAAGTTACGAATTAAATTAAATAGTTATACTAGCTATAATTATTACAGTTTTAAATTACCTATACTAATTTTAATTTATTATTACACAATATTATACTCACTTAATCTTATTCTAATGTTCATTTATTGCAAAACCATTAGAAGTTTCTCTGTTTCGTCGTAAGTCATATTTTGAAGAAAATTTTTAAGGTTTAATTTACAATTAAAATAATTAACAGAATATATATTTAACACGGCATTATTTCTTTTATAAAGAAGAGGACCTAGAAATATATAGTACTTATCAGCAAAAGCATGTTTTGTATTTATTTCTAGTGGACAAACGATATCTTTCCGCCTTTTGTTGATTGAATCCGGGTAGAAAGGTAGAGATATGTGTTGCTTTAATACTACGTTTAGTATGAAAAGCTGACGAACTGTTAGTACTTCAAATGACTTATAAAGCTGGTTAGTAGGGAAAAGAAAAGGTCGAAAGTTACATATTTTGATTATTGCCCTTTGTGCTCTTTCAACAGTTAGTAACAGCGTTTTGCCTACTCCTCCCCAAGATGTAATACAATAAGTTAAAATCGATTGACATAAAGCAAAATACACCTGCTTAATTAAATGTTGGTCTAGTATATGACGAAGTTTCTTGAAAATGAACATCAACTTACGTATTTTTTCACATAGTTTATATACATGAGGCCTAAAAGACAGATTTTCATCTATTATTATACCTAGATACTTTATATTGTTGATCCCATCAATACTAGGACATGTGCATGCCATGTTAGAGAATGTTGTGCAAAGATGTGCATATAGTGGCTGGTTAGTAACTACTGAGGTGGATTTACGCATCGAAAACTTTATGTATTTAGTTTTTTCGGCATTTAATGTTAATAAATGAGTCGATAGCCAATTATTTACGATATTAAAACCTTGCTGTGCATATTCGAAAACTTCGCGATATGTGTTAGCAGAAAAAACAAGTGCTGTGTCATCAGCGTATGATATGATTATGCCACGGTCTAGTTTTAGTTGACACAGATCATTTATGTATATTAAGAACAGTGTTGGCCCTAAAATACTTCCTTGTGGAACACCATAATTAGTATTATTTTCAAATGAGCTATATACACTGTCAACCTTGACACATTGCAAGCGGTTCTCTAGGTAGCTTTTAAATAATTTTAATTGTGTGCCCCTTATTCCTAAGGATTCGAGTTTGTGTAATAGGATTTCTGTAGATACTGTGTCAAAAGCTTTTGCAAGGTCAAGAAAGATTCCAATTACGTGATTACCTTTATCAACTTCTCGGGCTATATGATTTGTCAAATTATGTACGGCGTCAGCTGTTGAAAGTTTCGATCTAAATCCAAATTGGTTATTTGATAATGCTGATATATGTTCTAAGTAATTGACCAGCCTGTTGTTAATGATTTTTTCTAATACCTTTGACAATGATGGTAAGATTGAGATAGGGCGGTAATTTGAGACTTCGAGAGAGAGAGAGAATGATAATATTAAATATTATGCTACGCTACATCCTATGCAAGTTTGTACAATTTTTTTATCTGATAGATCCTTCGATCGTGGAAAAACGAGACACAATAGCCTTTCTATTGTTATCGCAATCGCCGGTGACCGCTTCGGGCTTGAAGTATTAAAATTGTTAAATTACTTAGCACAATATGTTCACTTCACTGATAATATTATATTATTTTGTGAGTGTGAGTTGTGACTCTTAACAAATTGTAATAAGATACGTAAAATACACGCGAAGATTTATCTACTAGTGTAACTAAAAAGAGTGAAATTATTATTATTTTTAACAAAAAATTAAAACCGACTTCCAAGGTAAAAACAATAATAACATTAATATGAACTAAAAAGTATTAAATAATTTTTACTATCTAATAGTGCCTTTTTCCGAATTCGGCTAAACCTCAACTATTTCTGTACTCAATCTTCATAATTTTGAAGTCGGTGCCAGTTCCAAAAATTTTTAATATTCTGTCAGAGGACTGAAGATTCAGCTATCTGGTACCGACTTCAAAATAATGAAGATTGAGTACAGAAATAGTTGAGGTTTAGCCGAATTCGGAAAAAGGCACTATTAGATAGTAAAAATTATTTAATACTTTTTAGTTCATATTAATGTTATTATTGTTTTTACCTTGGAAGTCGGTTTTAATTTTTTGTTAAAAATAATAATAATTAAATACAGGGTTAACTTTATTTCAGACTGGCGCAAGTGGACCTAGTATTCTAAATTTGAATGAAACTATACTTATTTTTACTATTTTTTTTAAATATACTTAGTTAATAAAAATATGTTTTTTTTGTTACCGGTACAGATAGAGATCATTGGAGGCGAGCGGGAAATATACAGGTAAAGAATATATTGTTTCATTCGTATTACTTGAATTAATAAAGTGTAATAGAAAACTTTTTTCTTATACCATTTAATAATAACACTACACAAAATATTATGTAATTCGTAATAGAAAATATACAAAATATTCAGAGTGAATTATTTTTAGGGTTCCGTACCCAAAGGGTAAAAACGGGACCCTATTACTGAGACTTCGATGTCTGTCTGTCCGTCTGTCTGTCTCTAGGCTGTATCTCAAGAACCGCTATAGCTAGATTTCTGAAATATTCACAGATTGTGTGTATCTGTTGCCGCTGTACAAATACTAAAAACAAAATAATATTATTAATATTTAAGGGGGGATCCCATACTACAAACGTAATTTTTTTGCTATTTTTTGTTTGATATCAATAATGACAATAGGTAGGCATTTGAAATGTCCATAAAATACTCAGTTGTATTTATACTTTAATAATTATTAATAAATTTTAAATAAAATAAATAAGGGAGGCTCCCATACAAAAACACTTTTTTTACCTATTTTTGCTCTATAATGGTACGGAACCCTTCGTGCGCGAGTCCAACTCGCACTTGGCCAATTTTCTTCTAACAGGACTGTTCTCAAACAATCTTCTATACCTATCCATTATTATTTATCTTATATCAATCTGCGATTAAATTGAATGACTAGCTCATATATTGAATGACACCATATTATTATCATTTATCTATCTTTAAATAATACCTACTGCTTTAGCCATCTTCCATCCAAGATTCATATTTCATAGGCAGTTGGTATGCCATCTGATTGGGCTACAAAATACAAATGTCAATTAAATCTATTTCGTAATTTTTCGGCTGAGTTTAATATAACGCGACCAAATAACATTAGTCCGCCATCTGGATGAATCAACTTCTCAGCAAATATCAAATGCTAACATCACTCCAATCTTATATCTTTAAACGAGGAATTCTTATAAATTAGTAATTGGAATCTTGGAATCGGCTCCAATGATTTTCATGAAATTAAGTGTATGGGGTTTCGGGGCGATAAATCGATCTCGCTATAGGAATCATTTTTAGAAAATGTCATTTTATTCGTGTTTAATCGAATACCGAACAAAGCTCGATCAAATGGCTAGTATTATTATAATGCGAAAGTTTGTGAGTTTGTATGTTTGTTACTTCTTAGTTCTTCACGTCTAAATGGCTGTAGCGATTTTATTAAAATTTGGTATGGAGTTAGTTGAGACCCTCGATTAACACATACTACTTTTTACTGAGGGAAAATATCACAATTTATTTAGGCAAATAGTAATAAATTAATTTTATTCAATATTCGTCAATTTAGAAATACTATAGAAATACTATATGGATAAGTGTGCGCACGTCCTAAGACAAAGCCTGCGATATCTCCACGTAACTCCGAGAGGCCTGGAATTTATGTTGGCTGAATTACGACACACGATTCCGAAATAATAAATTTTATCGTCGCCCTAAATTGTGTCACTGAATTTCCTATTCGTGAGAATTCGTTACTGTTTTATGAAAAATTCGTGGATTTGATTTGATTTGTTTCTATTAGCTTATAGTGTGAATTCTATTTGGAAGCATTTTCGCATTCGGAATTGACTGTCACATTTAGCATTTAAATGGGTATATTTATTACATTATTTACATCTATATTTTTATATATAAAACTCAAAGGTGACTGACTGACATGGTGATCTATCAACGCACAGCCCAAACCACTGGACGGATCGGGCTGAAATTTTGCATGCAGGTAGATGTTATGAGTTATGACGTAGGCATCCGCTAAGAAAGGATTTTGACAAATTCCAACCCCAAGGGTGTACAATAAGAGATGAAAGATTGTATATAATAAAAAGTAATACTTCTTAACGCGAGCGAAGCCGCGGGCAGAAGCTCGTTTTAATTGTAAGTCGTTTTAACACGTCAAGAAAAAATGCTTTAAGACCACATACTCAACTGTAAGCTTTTTACTGCATGAATGCATGTCAGTATGATAACATTCGTATGTCTAACAGAACTTTTTACTTACAGGCAAAGTTTCTTACCGATTAGCTATGCCTACTTGTCTTTTTGGCTAAAGGTGAACTTTTTGTATGTCCCTTAAACGACGTACAAACTTTACTCACATATTTAGGTACTTCAGGTTTCAACCGCATAATCCATACAAATATTATAAATTAGAAATTGTGTCTATCTGTCCGTATCTCAGTCTGTTACTTTTTTACACCCAAACTACTGAAGCAATTTAGCTGAAATTTTGTATGTAGATACTTGAGTCCCGGGAAAGGATAAAAGATAATTTTTATCCCGGAAAAATATACGGTTCCCACGCGATAACGAATTCATGTGCAATGGAGTTTGTCATCTAATCTTACAATAATTAAGTACAATAATCAATAATTAAGTACAATAAGGGCCTGTTTCACCACTTTCTGATAAAGTGTCGAATAGGTTATTCACAACTTTTTTGACAGATTCTCCATACTTCATCTGTCAAGTTAATTGGCAGATAGCCTATTCGGAACTTATCGGGAAGTGGTGAAACAGGCCCATAGCATTCTAAATAATTCTAATAATTATTGAAACGTGGTGTAATGTGTACATGTGTTGTTAAAGACGAAAATAATCCACAATTTTTATCGTCTTTAAATACTGTTCTTCTTTTATCCCTCGTGTAATTAAATATAACAAGTTTGTATATTGATTCTGGCAGAACCTGCTGCAAGTTACACTTCCCCAGACAATAGAGGCGCCACAAAGGATTCCATTTTAGCGGAATGCAACCAATTTCAAGCTCAAATAATTATTTTCAAGGAACAATAATACCTTTTCGAGACGCAATATGATATGAAATATGTGGAATTTGTTATATTTCATAATTAAAGTCTTATTGTTTGTTGTATGTGTATTTGACATGTTCATATTTTCTGCAGTCTCGAGAAATAGTTTTTAGTCTCATGTTTATACTAAGAATGCTCTAGAGCTGATACACATTTTCAGATCTTTGCTTTTGCAGTATTCAGATCTTTGCTTTTGCAGAAAAATATGAGCGCAGCCGCTTAACACTAAACTCAGCGGTACTTTTACACCAGCCTGCCTAGCATACGCCAACGAGATATCTCTCTCTACATGTTTCTCGATGTTTGATAGTTTGTATATTCTCTATTGACCCTAGCATGACAAACATTTTTTTTCGCGTAGATCTATCATCGAAATAACACATTTTCATAGAGTTTTGTCGAGATAATGGCGAGATTTTGACATTATGAGACGAGTAGTTTTCAACTATCTCGAGAGTGAGATATCTCGTTGGCGTATGCTAGGCAGGCAGGGGGCTGATTCTGCTACCATAAATGCTGCTTTGATCATAGGCTGTCTCATTCACGTGCACACGTGCTGTGTCACAATATGCGAGAGGGACAACATGTAATAGAAGCGACATATTTTGTGGAATGAGAATTAGGTTTCTGGGTAAGAAACGAGAGCTTGAAAGCACCAAGAGCTAATAAAACTACTACAGAACATAGTAAGTTTGTATATTTATGAAGTTAGTCTTTCAGATACCTATTATACTTAAGTTAAAGAGAGATACCTAGTAAGTTTTCAATGTGTTAACACTACTACAAGCACACATGTGAGTGTACATGAATTGTTTAAACGTTATACTCTGTCACAACATGATTTTAAATTATTGTGCACCCTTACCGATTACTATTATACAGTTGTTGTTTATACGAATATTATTATAACATCCATACTAATATTATAAATGCGAAAGCGTGTCTGTCTGTCCGTCTGTCTGTCTGTCTGTCTGTCCGTCTGTCTGTCTGTCTGTCTGTCTGTCTGTCCGTCCGTCCGTCCGTCCGTCCGTCTGTCTGTCTGTCTGTCTATCTGTTACCTCTTCACGCCCAAACTGCTGAACCGATTTTGCTGAAATTTGGCATAAAGATACTTCGAGTCCCGGGAAAGGACATAGGCTACTTTTTGTCCCGAAAAAATGTATGGTTCTCGCGCGATAAACGAGTTTTGGTCTAGTATCTTATATGTTATAACTTTATTATTACATAAGTCGCACAATAACATTCCTTGTAGTGAATAGCGGACAAAAATCTTTTGAAATCCTCACAATCAACGTGAAACAAACTTTTTAATAATTTAAAAGCACTTTCGCCAAAAACTTTTTGTCATAAAACTTTCATTTCTGCTAAAAGTCCCTAAAGAGCACCTTCGAGATCGTGACTGTAAATTTTATTTCTCCTAAACTCTTCCAAACAGAAATTAGTCTTATTACATTTTTTATACCCTTTATTTTTCTGTGGTAATCAAAATAGTGTTAAAATTAATAAATAAAATAAAAAAATATTTATTGATGATGATGCTTGCAACTCCGTTTCACGAAAATCGACATAATATTTTATCTCACCACCATGCAAGTTGAAAACCGAGGTTCAACTTGCATGGTGGTGAATGCATGGCCCTGCACGAATTTGCTAACATTATCACTTGTATATAATGGTGTTTGCACGTGCTTGCATGCGAGTGTACGCATATTATTATAGTCAGTGTGGAAAAGGAGTGAGGTGCTGTAGCCTGTAACGCGTACCTATCATGCGTACACTCACTCATTTACTTACAGGTTCAGGTTTATTTCGCGGATTATTGCTAAAAGTAATAACATACTAAATTTGAAGCTATGGATTTCAGCAAAGTAACATCTGATGCTATTAAATAGTTTAAATGAATTAAACCGGTAAATATGTGTCCTACTGCTAGGCAAAGGCTTTCTTTCCTTCTACAGTCCACGTGGTATTTCGGATATTACAGTTAATGTAGGTAATATCTTTAAATATTGACTGTAAATTCTTCTACTAACGTAACGTACGATTTAGTCTAAGATCCGGCCATAGAATGACCTTCACCCATCGTATTACGGGATGAAAATGATTTTTTTATAAAATTAAATATGTTAAAAAATTTATTTACAGGAGGTTGTCTGAAAAATTTGGTGCAAAGTGTAATTAATTAATAATTAAAAAATGATTTTTTTTTAAACATTACACTCAATCCCTTACGCAGAAAACTGTACACTAATCGAAAGTATGTATCTCATAGAATATGCAAACGCTGGGTTGACTTTTTTTTCCGGTGCAATTATCAGGTAGGCAGCTATATACAGGTAAATCGATACTAGTAATTTGCAACGATCCAGTTACGCGATAAACCTTATTTCAAAATAAAGATAATTTTATTATGAATATAATGACATAAGGTTGGCTGCAAAAAGTTGGTGCTAAATCCCGGTTGTCGATTTTTGAAAAACGTAATATTCGTGCGGTTGAATACGTGCGAAACAGAGGACCGAGGAACGTATCCAGTGCGATAGAAAAGGACGCAGCATTGCAGCTGTGTGTCACTCAATCGTCGAAAGAAAGAGAGTACGCATGCTCTTTGTTTGTGAAATTGAGGAAGATAGCGATAGACTACAGTAAGTGTTGAGCATTATTTCGGAGCATCCGGCAATGCATTTTGGCACAAAATGATAAAGTTATGTATGTAGTACATATATGTAAATTATTTTACATATAATAATATTACTTACTGTAGTCTATCGCTATCTTCCTCAATTTCACAAACAAAGAGCATGCGTACTCTCTTTCGACGATTGAGCGACACACAGCTGCAATGCTGCGTCCTTTTCTATCGTACTGGATACGTTCCTCGGTCCTCTGTTTCGCACGTATTCAACCACACGAATATTACGTTTTTCAAAAATCGACAACCGGGATTTAGCACCAACTTTTTGCAGCCAACCTTATGTCATTATATTCATAATAAAATTATCTTTATTTTGATATAAGGTTTATCGCGTACCTGTACCTGTACCTGTATATAGCTGCCTACCTGATAATTGCACCGGAAAAAAAAAGTCAACCCAGCGTTTGCATATTCTATGAGCTACATACTTTCGATTAGTATACAGTTTTTTGCGTAAGGGAATGAGTGTAATGTTTAAAAAAAAATATTTTTTAATTATTAATTAATTACACTTTGCACCAAATTTTTCAGACAACCTCCTGTAAATAAATTTTTTAACATATTTAATTTTATAAAAAAAACATTTTCATCCCGTAATACGATGGGTGAAGGTCATTCTATGGCCGGATCTCCTACTATTACTAACGTAACGTAACGTAACGTCTTTATGCATCAATTTGTAAAGTACCTAACGCTATAATAATTAGCAACTACTGAGTGCAGAAGTTAGAAGTTACGTGTAGACAACGGCTAAAGTACTCGAAGTTAAGTTAGTCATACGAGTAATATATTGTTATTACATTATGCTCTGAAGTGTTACTCAAGCTATGACTAGCTGAAACTATACCATAAATGGAATAATAAGCTTCGTAATATCAGAGAAGTTGATGCCTAGGCCGATGATGGACCTGAGTGTCACGTAAAATACATTGGTCAAACTCATCCAACCGATCATAGCTAACATTGAATGGACATAAGCCGACCAAACGACGTAGGTCTGTCAACTGCCTAGGAATCAATTTCCACGGGTATGCAAACAGTGACAGGACTTTCCTCGCATCAAGCGACCGCGACTTTAAAATTCTTCCGATTACTGTAGTGGTCAGTAGGTAGTGAGTTAGTGATCACTAGTGAGTCAGAAAACCATACCGCCGCTGCCTGGTAATGGCGTAGGCTATTATAGCATTTGTCATAAAGTAGCATTTTATTTTAATTTTTGTTGGTCCGGCAGGGCGGGCTATCACGTAAAAATAGCGATCAACAATCCACTATAGTCCGCGCGGAACTAGTTGGCCGCTCTGCCGGTATGTGAGTATACGGGCAGAGCGGCCAACTAGTTCCGCGCGGATTGCTGGTTGTCAAAAACAATGGTGTCGTGTAAGCGATCGATTGCAATCGTATTGTTACGTGGTACGAAATTGCTATTTTGGAGCAATTATCGCACAATAATTGCTATCACTATGCTCTCGCAAGGTACGTGATACGGCTGCCGGTCTCTTGCCGCGTTGATGGGACGCGGACGGTATCGTAAGGACTAAGTACTAGAGAGACAAGTTCTATACTTTATTTAGAAGGTAAATAGTCATTCTTCATTTGTGCCCTGAACATCATATTTTTATTAAAACAAAGCTTTTTATTAATATATTGTACAACAAAAAATATTTTATACTACATAGCTCAGATCACGCACAAAAGAATAATATGATTTTAATTCATTACAATTGGTACAAATTTTACTTTTGTATTGCATTTTACGAATGAATAATAAATAGGATTTATTTAAAATTCCAACGGAATATTTAAACCAAATCATTCTGTATTGATTTATATAAATTCCTACTATTAGAAATGTGGTACTATTTGCACAGTACTAATGAAAAATATTATCGCTATATCAGTAATAAATTAGCCGTAGGTAAATGATCGCGGGCGGGTAATTATGCGGTGATCCGCTCAATAGCTCCAATATTTACCATAATTAGCAAATGACTCGGAAATTATTTCGTCACCGGCTTCATGTTGAATCGAATTCATTTTAGTCAATCGAAAATCAAATGTAAATCAACCTTAAACTCAAAACTTAAATTGCATGTTTTTAGACATTACGAGACCATTGTATGTGATTTGTGAAAACTGCAGGTGTATCGACTAAAGGCTGACTAAGGGTCTATAGTCTACACAGACGGACCGCATTTCAACTGCAATCCTACCGCAAATTGCAGTTCAAGTGCAGTTTTCTACTGCAAACCAAACAATTCACACGACTAATAAAACACACGGATAGCAGTTGGAAAACAGACTGTCATATTTTATTCAGAAAGATCAATAAGTTTTTTACACATGCTTACTAGATGGCGCTGTCAGTCTCATTTCATATAATATTTAGTTACAAATTACAACACCACCACTTAACTAAATAATCTACAAAAACAAACTTGTTAAACAAAACAATGTTAATCATTACAGTTTATGTAATAGCCATAATACCCATTTTCTTTATAAAATGATAATGTTTAATTTTAGACAAACTTTTTGTCAATATATCAGCAGGCATCTCGGAACTCTTTAAATATTTTAGTTTCACAAATTTATTTCTTACAGTATCTCGAATAAAATGATATCTTATATCAATATGTTTACTCTTTCTGTGATATAATGAATTTTCCGTTAGTTTAATAGCATTTTGGCTGTCATTATATATCAGAATGGGCATATTATTCTGTCTGTTAATTAATTCAGACAATAGATTCTTCAAGAAAATTGCCTCTTTACTTGCTTCACATAAAGCCATGTACTCGGCCTCAGTGCTTGACAAAGCTACTGTCTGTTGTTTTCTACTTTCATGAGATATTAAACAGCCTGAGTATACAAAACAAAATCCTGTGTAAGACCTTCTATCTAAATTGTCGGATGCCCAATCAGCATCAGCAAAACCAATTAAATCTAAATCATTTTTAACATATTTTAAGCCAAATGACTTTGTATAATTTAAATATTTTAAAACTCTTTTAGCATGTTTCCAATGGGTTTCTGTATTACAATTATTAAACTGACTTAAGTAACTAATACAATATGAGATATCAGGTCTAGTCAAAACTGAAAGATACATTAGGCTTCCTATCAGCTGTTGATAGGGAAATTTGGAACTTAAACTTTCTCCTTTTTCTAATTTTAAATTAATTTCCATTGGAGTTTCTACACTTTTACAGTTTTCCAGACCAAATTTACACAATAATTTATCAATAAATCTTTCTTGACTAATAAAGATACAATCTTTCTGTATTTTAATATCCATACCTAGACACTGCCTTAACTGACCCAAGTCTTTTAATTTAAATCTTTTGCTCAACTGATCATTCAAATAATCTACTTCTTTATCACAGTTAGAAAATATGAAAAAGTCATCGACAAATAAAGCCACAAATATTTTAACATTTTCCGATGATTTTACAAACAAACAATGTTCATACAATGACTTTTTATAGCCCAATTTTTGTAAAAAATCATCAACTTGCTTATACCAGGCCCTAGCTGATTGCTTTAGCCCGTAAATGGCCTTTTTTAATTTTAGAACTTTATTTTGATCCAAATCACATTTAAAATTTTGAGGCAACTCCATATAAACAGTCTCTTCTAAGTGGCCATTTAAAAAGGCTGTGGTTACATCTAAATGAGTTATTTTTAGATCATACTTAACACTCAAAGCAAATAACAATTTTAATGTTGAATATTTAAGCACTGGTGAAAAAGTCTCTTTATAGTCTATACCTTCACGTTGTGTGAAACCTTTCGCAACTAATCTCGCTCTATATCTCACTGTGTTATCAACATTTAATTTCTTTTTATACACCCACTTGCACTGCACTACCTTAGCTTCATTCGGTCTGTCCACTAACTCCCAAGCTTTATTTTCTTTAAACGATTTAAGCTCTTCCTTCATGGCATTGCACCACTGCTCTCGCTCAGGTCCACTCATCACCTCCTCGTATGTGAAATTCTCCTCATCGAAAGCATAATAATTTTTACAAATATTACTATATCCATACCTGTCTGGTATTCTTCTTGCTCTCTTCCCGGTGACAGTTAACTCTGAGGCTAGATCTTCAGCTTCGTCACACAAAGACTTGCTATCACAGTATTCTTCTGAGCTAGACGAGCCAGTAGTCTCATCTGGTATGTAACTATCTTCCTGTTCAGAGATTAAGCTTTCCTCTCCGGGAGTCAAAGTGGTATCTATTTCTGATTTTTCATCTTCAATAGTTGGTTCAATATTTGTAGTGTCTTCCACCACTGCTTGTACTATATCAGAGTTGATTTTCTCCATAATGAGAATGTCTCTGCTGGTAGTAATGCTCTTTGTCCTCGGGTTGTATAGTCTATACCCCTTGGTATTTTCAGCATAACCAATCATAATATATTCTTCGGACTTTTTATCCCATTTAGTCCTCTTCTGTTTAGGAACATGGACCATTGCACGGCTTCCAAATATCCGAACGTGGCTGAGATCTGGTTTCTTGTTACTCCATAGCTCATGCGGTGTTTTCTGTAGACCAGAAGCTAGTGTTCTATTCCGTAAATAGACGGCAGTATTGATTGCTTCCGCCCAAAATCTTTTATCAAGATTTGCTTCAAACAAAAGACATCGAGCTCTTTCCACAACTGTTCTATTTAGTCGTTCGCAAAGACCATTCTGTTCTGGTGTATAGGGGTTTGTTGTTTGATGTATTATTCCATTTTTCTTTAAATAATCATCAAATTCCACAGAGCAAAATTCCCCACCATTATCTGTTCTTAAGACTTTCAATTTCTTTCCTGTTTGTGTTTCAGACAAAACTTTAAACTCCTTGAAATACTTTAAAGCTTGATTTTTGGCCTTGAGGAAGTAGACAAAAGCCATTCTACTAAAATCGTCAACAAAAAGCAAAAAATATCTCGCTTGTCCCAGAGAGACCTGTTCCATCGGCCCACAAAGGTCCGCATGAACAATTTCAAGCACATTTTCACACCTTTTCCCTTTGTGTGAAAAAGGTAATCTCGACTGCTTACCTTCACAGCATGTGATGCAGTTAGATTTATCAATTTCCGCTTTGTCAATGTACGATATTCCCTCTACAGTGCCATTTCTCATAGCATTCAGGTCCTTGCTATTAATGTGTCCTAGCCTACGATGCCATATCTCACTTGTCATTGTTGTAGCTGAGCACGCCACCAAACTTCTTGACTTTACATTCAATTTGTACACTCCATTCAACAGATTTGCTTTTCCAATCAGTACATTCTGTCTATTGCGTATATAGCAAACTTCTTTTTCAAAACTTACTTTGTTTCCATTTTGAATAAGTTGACTTACTGATAGCAAATTGGTTGATAGGTTAGGAACACATAATACATCCTTGACTATTATGTCGAACTCTGAATTTTCAACTATGGTTCTAATCATAGTATTTCCTGAGCAAATTACCGGTACTGTTTCCTTGTTTGCGACTACTATCTCCTTTACTTTGTGGCTGAGTGTGACATTTTCTAGACAACTCTTATCTGTTATCATATGCGAGCTTGCCCCGGAATCTATATACCAGTCAGATTTATGAAAAGTACTATTCATAAATATCGCACTAAAAACATTTGCTTCACTTTTATTTTGGTTATTGGGGCATTTATTCATATAATGACCGAGTTGTTTGCATTTGTAACAACGAATCGTTTTGACAGGTCTCGAAGACGTCATTTTTGACTTTTGTGTATCCGCTATGTTGGCTTTCTTGCTTCGGTGCTGCCAACCTTTCGACAAAAAAGCGTTTGTTACATTGCTATCAACTTCCGAGCTCATGTCTAATAATTTTGACTTGATAACATCTGTACTTATAGTTATGCCAGAATGTTCTATGGCCATTATCATGGGAGCGAATCTTTCTGTTAGCCCCGCCAATAACAATGAACCGATCCACTCATCAGTGATCTGGAAACCGGTACCTTTTAATTTTTGTGCGGTGTCCACCATTTGCGTGACATATGTCCCCATTGAATCGCAATCTTCCAATCGAATAGAAATTAGTTGACGAAGTAGGCTGATACGGCGCGTAAAACCAGAATCGTCATAAAGACTTTTCAAGCGTTTCCACACACCCTGAACTGTTTGTTCATTCTTGATGTGAACATAAATTGATGAATCGATCGTCATGATGAGTTTAGCTTTTGCCTTTTTTTCATCAACGGAGCTTGCATCAGTCGATTCCTGTTTATGAATATCCACACCTTCTAACATGAGAAAATTTTCAGCTGCAAACGCCCATTCATCATAGTTTTCTCGCCCTTTTAATTTAGGCACATTCACTATGTAACTTCCAGCCATTTTGTACTACACCGCCCGCGCCACGAGGCAACCGATAGTCAATCAACGTATTAGTCCACAAAGGAGCGATTTCCACCGTGATTTTATAGTTCAGAATCAAACGGTACACTGATAGTCCACGAAAAGTAAAAATTCACGAAAAACACTTCAGTTTATCACGAATTACGAGCTGGGCCCATAACCTAATAAAACACACGGATAGCAGTTGGAAAACAGACTGTCATATTTTATTCAGAAAGATCAATAAGTTTTTTACACATGCTTACTAGATGGCGCTGTCAGTCTCATTTCATATAATATTTAGTTACAAATTACAACAACGACTGCACACCAACTGCAACTGAACTGCAATCCGACTGCGCGTTTGGTTTGCAGTTCTATTGCAGTCGTATTGCAGTCGTGTCAACTACATTCAAACTGCACTTGAACTGCGATTTGCGGTTGGATTGCAGTTGAAATGCGGTCCGTCTGTGTAGACCCTAAAGGTGAGAGAGCACTACGTGACATGCAGCAGCGACGCGACGCAACACTTTATGTTCCATAGAACTGACGTATTATAAACTTGAATCAACATACAACATACAAACGTTCATCATCATCATCATTTCTGACCGTCGCGTCTTTACCAGTCAGTGTCTATTTACACACCATGCCGAAGTTCCGCGGCGGAAGTTCGGTATGATTACGTGAGCAATGTCAAACGCATTCAATAACGCGACGGAATTTCGGCATGTAGTATCATCGGTGATTTAATAGTACATTACGCGCCTAAGACAGGAAAATAAGAAATGTCTAAGATCACGTCATGTGATCTGAGGCTTTCTTATTTACTGCCCATGGTGCGTATACTATTTTTCTCATCGACGGAGGCGGAAAACGGCAATATTGGTAAGCGCAGTGGGAAGAATGTTGACGTTTTCCGCCCGGAGGTGAGAAATAGTACATTACGCACCTAAGGCAGGAAAATAAGAAATGTCTCAGATCACATCTGAAGCTTTCTTATTTACTGCCCATGGTGCGTAATGCGTATGCCATTTTTTTCGTCGACGGAGGCGGAAGCATCGGTATGCGCAGCGGGAAGAAAGTTGACGTTTTCCGCCCGGTGAGAAAAATACATTACAGGCGGAATAAAGCCGAACTTCCGCCGCGGAATTTCGGCATGATGTGTTTAAAAACTCAGTCTCTTTGGGTCGTATTTGATGCGCAATACGGCAAGTTAAACATTGCATAATTATTGAGAGATTCATAAGTTTAATAAAATAAAAAACTGAACATATAAAAAAAATAAAACAACGTCATGCCTATCCCACAGTAAAAATATTATTTTAAAGATATCATATCGAATCTTATAAGATCCAGCTCAATATTTTATCTCAAACTAACAAATCTGAGGGTCCAACAATATCAGAGGACCTAAGCCAACAGAAAACCAAGGGATAAATGGAATCCGAAGATGCAACGGACTTTCGCTCCTAATGCTGTGGATATAAGTTATTAAATCCATTAAAATCGTCTGTAACAACTTTAACAGATAGATAAACAAGATTGAACCAAACGGGTCCTTCGGGTTTATTTTAAAACTTCTTCATACTAGTTCTCTGATCCTCCCTAGTTGGAGATTTAATTTATCTAGGATTATATTATCGTGAACATTTCTAGTGTTCTTCTGCAGTTTAGTGCTCTTTAATTTTCTTTACATTCATAGATGCAGATAAATATTTTTGTGCTTAAATATGTTGCGACCTGCAACATAAAATTTAAAACGTGTTTTGGTCCATTTTAGCATTAGCAAAAAAGTTGAGTAACACTGGGTCAAAGTATATTTTGTACCGTTTACAGTATACACACCATAATATTATAATTTATACGGTAAAACATTGTATGATGTATCTCTTCAAGAAGTACGTTTGTATAATATTATTATTTGAGGTTGACCGGAATTTGTGGGATTCCTTGTGTCTTATACCGACACCGTTAGACCTGCGGGACTAGCTTGTATTGAGGTGTTAAGTTTCAAAAATTCTAAAGTTTCTGAATTTTTGCACACGGATGGAATGATGTCTTATTAGGTTATTTTTAAATTTTGTGTCATTTCTGATGATAGGTTTTTGAGAAAATCAAAATTTAGTGGTCGATTTTTTAAAATTTGTATAAAACTAGCCAGCAAAAACTTAACTTAAAAATAATAATAGCATCATATCGAGATTAGTCTTCGAATTGTAGGTACCTAATTTGAACCATTTTAGCCCATTGAAACCCGAAATATTGCCAATTATTTAAAACACTATCTAAAAAAAATTTGAGTTTCTGAAATCACAATAATTGGGCTCAGGTCTATTAAATAAAGCCATATAATAAATTTGTGTCAGATTCATCCACGATATTTCGAGATTTTAATAATTTTTACTTTTGCAAGCTCCAAACACTACGAAAAAGATATTTCTAATTATAGGCGTTTTACATAATATTCAACATCCTAAAGAAGTAAGAAACATATATTTTCATTTTGAGTCCTTTTCACCTATTGCTTTAAAAATTACATACAAAAATATAAACAGTATGAAAGAATCGGACGAGTGCGAGTGTGAGACAGAACTCTGCGTAGTTCTGTCCTACCGTTTTTAGGGTGTCGTACCCAGAGGGTAAAACCCTCTATACCCTATTACCCTATTACTGGGACTTCGATGTCTGTCTGTCTGTCTGTATGTCTGTCTTCAGGCTGTCTGAGACTGAGATACAGCCTTTAGATAGACGTACCGACCCGCTATGGATAAACTTCTGATTTTTTCAAATTGTTTATTATCTATTTCGCAAAAGCAAAATAATAATGTTTTATCCGCGCGCTACGCTGATAGTGATACTGATAGTCAATGTATTCAACTTTTTATATAATATCATTGCTGATAGTTTTCACCCGCGCACTTCACACCCCGGCCCCCGCACTCGCCCAACGCATTCAAAAATGTCAAAATGTTTCAATCTATTTATATATAAAAGAAAGTTGTGTTAGTTACACTACTTATAACTCAAGAACAGATGAACCGATTTGGCTGAAAATTGGTGGAGAGGTAGCTTAGAACCAGGAATAGGACATAGGATACATTTTGTCCCGGAAAAATGTACGGTTACTGCACAATACACTTTTATGATTTGCGCGTAAACTATTCAATCGATTTTGATGAATTTTGGTATGGAGATACTTTGAGTCTCGGGAAAGAACAAGGGATACTTTTTGTCCCGGAAAATGCACGGTTCCCGCACAATAAACTTTTGTGATTTTCGCCTATACTATTCAATCTATTTTGATAAAATTTGGTATGGAGATACTTTGAGTCTCGGGAAAGAACAAGGGATACTTTTTATCCCGGACAATGTACGGTTCCCGCACAACAAACTTTTATGATTTTCGCCTAAACTATTTAATCTATTTTAATGAAATTTGGCATGGAGATACTTTGAGTCTCGGGAAAGACAAGGTATACTTTTTGTCCCGGAAAATGTGCGGTTCCCGCACAATAAACTTTTGTGATTTTCCCCTAAACTATTCAATCTATTTTGATGAGGTATGGAGATACTAATTTTAATATATCTATATATCAATATACATAAAAATGAATCCACAAATAAATTAAACACTAACTTGCAACCTTTCGAGAAATTTAGCGATGGCCAAAGTGTTGCAGCAGAGCAAACTAATAGTTTGGGAATTGGGATGAGTGCACGATGGAACTAAAAAATAAACACACTTTTTTTATTAATTATGCCAATTCGAATTAATTAATAATCATCGTTAAGACAGGACAACGTCTGTCGGGCCAGCTAGTTTTGTAATAATTCATAGTCTCCGACTCGCCCGGGGAACATAGTATACCGCAAAAAAATAGATAAAATTAGGCGCAGTTAGAGTCAAATTGTTGGTACATCTGTACCTGTCTGCTGATATTAATTTTTGCTTGCGTATGCGTATATGTAAAAATTTTGATTGTGGCAAACGAATGCGCTTCGAAACAATCAGAATTGGTTTGAAACAAATCTCGCAGGTTAGGTGGCTGAACTATGTGCTATTGAAACAAGCTACTCTTGCTACTTTCTAGCAGCTTTCCTCACGTAAATTTCGTTGAATACCTCAGACCGCCTCACACTTTGTAATAAAAATAGCCTATGTGTTAATGGAACACTTTAATTAGATGTACTGTAGGAATCAAATTATCTCAATGTAATTAGCAGTTTTTGTGTACAAAAGCAATATGAATTTTGAATATAATACTATCTTGAAAAAATTATACGTGGTCGGTGGTACGAGTATGATAGAGTTCGTCCCTAGGGTTGTTACCTACAAATCAAATAATATTATTACAAATAATATTAAATGAAATGAAATATAATATTTATTGCAAGAATGTAGTACATAATAACATAAGTTTTCAAATTATAAAATATTGTTCTAAACATTCTGCCATCCAGGTGGCGTGCAAAAGTCAAAGTAAACATAAAAATATAATTGAAACTTAATTTATAAAATTACAAAATTAGAATCTATTACAAAACAAAGTCCATAATTATTAAATTAGTCTTAAAATATCCATTAAAAGTCAAAATAAGTAAAGTTCTTAAAAAATAAGTAACATAGTATTGTGTCAAAATGTCAAAGTTACAGTAATAAATTCAATTAATGATTAAAATAATAATAAAGCTATATTCACTTATGATTCACAATAAAAACACTGGACACTTTAAAACTTTTTTCTGCTAACCACTTTGTAATTTCTCTTTTTAAGACTAGGTTGTTAAGATCTTTTAAATGGATGGATGGAATGGATCTTTGGCAATTCATTATATACTAGCTATATGACCTAGCTTCGCTCGTTATTCAAAAAATTCAAAAAATACACATAAAATGACATTTTATGAAAATGATTCCTAGCTAGATCCATTTATCACCCCCGAAACCCCCTATATACTAATTTTCATGAAAATCGTTGGAGCCGATTCCGAGATTCCAATTATATCTATATCTATTCTATACTAATATTATAAATGCGAAAGTATCTCTGTCTGTCTGTCTGTCTGTCTGTCTGTCTGTCTGTCTCGCTTTCACGCCAAAACTACCGAACCGATTGTAATGAAATTTTGTACACAGATAGTCTAAAGCCTGAGAAAGGACATAGGCTACTTTTTAACTGGAAAAAAAATAGTTGTAAAGCGCATCACAGACGGTGAAGATAATATAAAATATATATTATCTTAGAGCATATTTTAGAATATCGCTCACCATACAAATCCTATGAACCATCACACACGACGAAGTTAATTTATATTTTATATTTTGTATCTTAAGATATGGAAATATATATTTCGTACCTTAATATTTTATCTTAAGATACGAAATATATATTTCGTATCTTAATATGTTATCTTAAGATGCGAAATATATCTTTATGAATAGGTACAGGGTGTTTTTGTGTCGAGCAGCGGGCTCATCGGTGATCGGACGCACTAGTAGATGCAGTGTTGCCAGTGCTGTATGTTAGAAAGTTACATACCTACTCTCATTCGAAAAGTAACATTTTGATGGAAAAAGTAACATTTCGGATAATTTTAAATAAAATTGACTTATCATTTTTTTGTTTTATTATTATTATTGCTTAAAAAGCTCATGAATCGAAATGAATGTTTCTCTTGAATTTCTAAAATACTCCTGAAACTTCTTCGTTGACAGATATTGATAAGGGTCTACACAGACGGACTGCATTTCAACTGCAATCCAACTGTAAATTGCAGTTCAAGTGCAGTTTGAATGCAGTTGACACGACTGCAATGCGACTACAATAGAACTGCAAACCAAACAGTTCACACGACTGCACGCCGACAGCAACTGAACTGCAATCTGACTGCGTGTTTGGTTTGCAGTTCTATTGCAGTCGCATTGCAGTCGTGTCACCTGCATTCAAACTGCAATTTGCAGTTGGATTGCAGTTGAAATGCAGTCCGTCTGTGTAGACCCTAAAGGTTAAATTCGCCGTAGGTTTTTCTCTTTTTATGTGAGGCTCTATCCAAATGTTTCTCCTTTTGGAATGTGCTACTGCAATCTGCATTTCACATTCTATATCAGAATCATCGTCTGAGAAGCTGTCTAAGAAATCAAGAAGTAAGGGAGTATCAGTTATTAGTTATCACTCATAGTCAATCACCCTGTATATAGAACTCTAACAAGGAATACGTGTGGCACCAACGCAGACTCGTAAGGAAATGAACATATTTTTAATATTATCGTATCTTAGCCGTGTGTGATAGCTTAAGATACTATAATATTTTATATTTGGGTATCTTAAGATAAAATATTATATTATCTTCACCGTGTGTGATGCGCTTTAGGGGGTGAAAATGCGTAAATTTGTTCAAATTAAGTTAGTTCCAAAAATTCATAATAGATGGCGCCGTGCCGTCCCTACATCGCGATGACGCTTGCACAAATGTCTTTCTATAAGAGGTGGTATCATCTGACATCAAATTCTCGATTTTTTCGATTGTTATTACTTTGTTACGTTATTAAATAACTCAGAACTTTATCTATGCAGTGACGTAACCTTAAATCTATCAATGATAAATACCAAATAGTTTATGGGTAAAGTTGTGTAATTGGGGGGCTAAAATAATTATACTTTATTTGGCATAGATAAAGTTAAATTTAAAAAAATGGGCCAAGTGCGAGTCGAACTCGCGCACGAAGGGTTCCATACCAATACAGAGCAAAAATAGGTAAAAATGGTGTTTTTTGTATGGGAGACCCCTTAAATTTTTAATTTATTTTATTTTTAGTATTTGTTGTTATAGCGGCAACAGAAATACATAATCTGTGAAAATTTCAACTCTTTCGCTATTACCGTTCTTGAGTTACAGCCTGGTGACAGACAGACGGACAGACATCGAAGTCTTAGTAATAGGGTCCCGTTTTTACCCTTTGGGTACGGAACCCTAAAAATGAAATAAGTTATGTGCACACTGCACAGCTGTTTTTGGGTGTTTTGATTTAATGGGTACTAGGATTTTTTTATAATTTGATATAAATTTCGTTTTAAAATCTTTCGTTCATCTGCAAATAATACTGTTTTATGATCAATAGCATTGGGAAGGTCATTGATATAAAGTAAAAACAGAATTAAGTATAAGATCTATGTTTTTTCACGATTGCATTATTTTACCATTTAGAATAAAACATGTTAATTTGATATTTATTACACACCCTAATGGCTGGTTTACACGTATTAAGTAGATAAGTAGTTAACTTAATTTTAAGTTACCTATTGCGTGTAAACACAATTTAGTAGTAAGTTGCAAGTTAAAATTTAGTTATCTACTAAACAAGGAAATTTGAATTTTGACTATTTTCTGTTAAGGGGCCGGGTACCATCGAAATGGGGATTGTCCATATTTTTTAAATTTTGCTCATTACAAAAACATTTCGAGGAATAAGGTCAGTGATCGCTTTTCTGTATATAAACGAAAAAAATACCCATTAGTTACTTATATTTTTGAACAAATATGTTTAACCTTAGTTTGACCTTCAATGGCGTTAAATTAGCAATAAATTCGACCAACATTACGTTTCGAACTTTTGGTAAGCTTCTCGTATCAACTTTCACATAATAATAACTTGCATTTAACGAACCAGCCATTATCAATAAGATTGAAAGGAAAAAAAACATACTGCAGAAGTCAATTGGCCGCCGATGATGACGTCAGAGCGAAACTTTAAAAATTTATTGAGAAAAAACTAGCCAATGAATTTCAAAATTATTTGATTTATATTCTTACAATACCCTATTTTAACGAAAAAAAATATAAAAAGTACATGTGGTTTTTTTGGACAATGCCCATTCTGATACAAACGTAATACCAAAATCATTTTCTCATACGAAAATATTTAACATGTTTGAGTTATTTTTCAGCTTAAAATAGTAATTACCTAGGTTCCTACACAAAAATTTACTATAAAATATTTACACACTAAAAAATATAAGCGATTACATTTCATGCATTTTTACGCCATTGACGACATACTTTTCGCACGCTTGTTTTATATTAAAAACTCATCGAATCGTTATGTATTTTTCCTGGGACCACCGCTTATATTGTGTAGTTACAGAATGTCTTCAAAAGAATTGCAATATAATAAATTTTCATTCATCATCTTTGTTATTCGTGAACGCGGCGTAATTTCTCTATAATTTCCAACCGGGTATCGTGCCGATCCGCTCGCACAACAGAGCGCGGGCGGCGGAGTGCAGCAGGGGTAACCGGTACACGTGACAATAATTCATTCAAGGCATTCAAGTACAATATTCCCTCAAGCTCCAAGCGGTCACATGCGACCGCGCGCGCGATAACAGTAGATTTCCAAGAATCCGCGATCGAGAGATTGTTATTGTTGTTGATTTTGATAGTTTTTTGTGATACTTGAAGAAAATTGCTTGAACAAAATATAATTATTTTGATTTGTGGTGCTTGAACTTTTGATAATAATGGATAAGTACCGAAATCTGGGATGTATGATGTATCACACAGTAAGTATAATATAATAATTATGTATCTCATCATATTATTTTCTTATACTTAGTATTTTGTAAATAACGTTAGCGATAGCCGATAGGGTATTTTTCTACTATTTAGAAGGCCGACATAATACTATAATGAGACTTTTCCTAAATCGTAACATCCTAAGTATTTTTTAAATGTGTAAAATGTTTACTAATCAATAAAGGTCAATAATAATTCATACTTTCTATTATATGTACATTATAATTTATATGTCAGTGATACTTTCATACCTACTAATACTAGCTGTCCCGGCAAACGTTGCTTTGCCATAATATAAAGTACTAGTAACTAGACGTTCAGTACGGCTTCGCCCGCGTAAATTAGATATTTCTCAGACAAAATATTAGTCCACAAAAAATAGCCTATGATCCTTCACGTTGTCTACTTCTTATCTGTGCCAAATAACAGAAAAATATCTCGAGTAGTTGTGAGATAAGCCCTTTCAAATAATTTTTCTCGTTTCTTCCACATTTTCCTCAATTTCTTCGATCTTATTAGTCTTAGCGTGATAAAATATAGCCTATAGCCTTCCTCAATAAATGGGCTATCTAACACAGAAATAATTTTTCTAATCGGACCAATAGTTCCTGAGATTAGCGCGTTCAAACAAACAAACTCTTCCCACTTATAATATTAGTATAGACTTGGCCCTTATTATTTCATTGAAGTGACTAAATAAGTACCTATTTTACCATGGCAACGTCCATCGCTATCCCGTCGTACAAACAATGGTCGCCGTCAGTTTTGAGTTGTCATAATTTACTATTATTTATTCAAGAAATACACTTATCAATATAAAAAAGTACCCAGTAGCAGTAGCCGATTCTCAGACCTGAGTGCATAGTATAAAATTAAATCAGTAAAGCCGTTTCGGAGGAGTACGGTAGTCGGTAACTAACATTGTGACACGAGAATTTTATATAGATGTACTAATATTATAAATGCGAAAGTTTGTATGTCGGTTATCTTTTCACGCTAGAATGGCTGAATCGTTTGACATGAAATTTGGTACTAAGATACTTTGAGGATAGGATATTATACAATAGTTTTTGTTGCGAGAAAATGTACGGTCTCCACAATTCCCCTTCATTTAGTCTTCTATATAAATTAAAAATATATATAAGTATAGTATGTGTATAGGCTTTATTATATTATTAGTATACTTATCTATACTAATATTATAAAGCGGAAGAGTTTGTTTGTTTGTTTGTACGCGCTAATCTCAAGAACTACTGGTTCGATTTGAAAAATTCTTTCAGTGTTAGATAGCTCATTTATCGGAGAAGGCTAATGGCTATATTTTATTACGCTAAGACTAATAGGAGGGAAGAAATAGAGGAAAATGTGGAAAAAACGTGGGGAAATTATAGAAAGGGCTTATTTGAACGCACTAATCTCAGGAACTACTGGTCCGATTGGAAAAATTATTTTTGTGTTAGATAGCTAATTTATCGAGGAAGGATGTAGAATATATTTTATCACGCTAAGACTAAAAGGAGCGAAGAAATAGAGGAAAATGTGGAAAAAACGGGGGAAATTATTTTAAAGGGCTTATTTGAATGCGCTAATCTCAGGAACTACTGATTCGAATAAAAAAAATATTTCAGGGTTAAATAGTTCATTTATCGAGAAAGGATATCTAAGGCTATATTTTATCACGCTAAGACTAAAAGGAGTGAAGAAATAGAGGAAAATGTGGAAAAAACGGGGGAAATTATTTGAAAGGGCTTATTTGAATGCGCTAATCTCAGGAACTACTGATTCGAATAAAAAAATTATTTCAGGATTAAATAGTTCATTTATCGAGAAAGGATATCTAAGGCTATATTTTATCACGCTAGGACTAATAGCACTGAAGAAATAGAGGAAAATGTGGAAAAAAACTGGGAAAATTATTTGAAAGGGCTTATTATCTTAGGAACTACTGGATCAATTTTTATGTTATTTCATATTTGGCAAGCATGAAGAATAGGCTATCTTTGCGGAAAAATGTACGGTTGTGTGAAATTCCTAAATTACGTAAGCGAAGCCGCGCGGAACATCTTTATATAATAAAATCGTTGGAAAGTCAATTCTGTACATTAATTATTTTTGTACAATAAATAATACTTCGGATGTGATCTACTATGCTAACGCGGACGAAGTCGCGGGCAACAGCTAGTATGGAATAATCGTTGTCGCAAATATGCTATACTAGCTGTTGCCCGCGACATCGGCGGCGCGGCTTCGCTTGCGTAATTTAGGAATTTCGTGCAATCGTACATTTTTCCGCAAAAAATTGCCTTTGTCCCTTCACGTGGTCTATTCTTCATGTTTGCTAAATAACATAAATATTTGCTCCAGTAGTTCTTACGATAATAAGCAATTTCATATAATTTCCTCCGTTTTTTCCACATTTTCCTCTATTTCTTCGCTCCTATTAGTCTTAGCGTGATAAAATATAGCCTTTAGCCTTCCTCTATCAATGGGCTACTGGCTATCTAACATTGAAATAATTTTTCAAATCGGACCAGTAGTTCCTGAGATTAGCGCGTTCAAATAAGCCCTTTCAAATAATTTCTCCCCGTTTTTTCCACATTTTCCTCTATTTCTTCGCTCCTATTAGTCTTATCGTGATAAAATATAGCCTATAGCTTTCCTCGACAAATGGGCTATCCAACAGTAAAATATTTTTTCAAATCGGACCAGTAATTTCTGAGATTATGGCGTTTAAACAAACAAACAAACAAACTTTGCAGAATTATAATATTAGTACATATTATCTGACTATTGAAAATTCGCGCACATTGTGAGGGAATACTTCGGGTCAGGTCGCATTTCTCGTACAAGTTTTATACATATATTACCTATCGCGTATTCGGTCGTAAAACTTGTATGAAAAATACGTCTCGCCCCGATATTATTAATTTTATCTAATTACTTACTAATATAAATATATAAATAAAATTAATAAAAATAAAATAAATTAAATCCACCAGAACAGCCACCGGCCAAATTTTTAGGGCTTAGGTATCATTAGAACAAAACGTTTTCCTGGGTCATGCTCATGACTCATGAGTCATGAACTCATGACTCATGGATGTGTATTAAAATATGTGTATAATAATGATAATAATATTGTAAAAACCAGATGACGCCCGCAACTCTGTTGCGCCAAAACTCGTTTATCGCGCAGAAACCGTATATTTTTTCGGGATAAAAAGTATTCTATGTCAAAGGACAAAGACTCGGTACCGGGCCTCAAAGTATCTCCATGCCAAATTTCAGCAAAATCGGTTCAGCGGTTTGGGCGTGAAGAGGTAATAACAGACAGACAAACAGACACACTTTTAAATTTATAATATTATTTTTTTGCAATTAGTATGGAAGTATGGTCTATGGTCTATGGAACCTACCTACTTATAATAAAAAGTAAATATAATATATCCGGTAGGTAAGTATAACATGTCTGGTACTTGCTACAACACAAGTCCTTAGTGTACTTAGCACGGGGCCAGACTGACGTGGTGTGAAGAGTCCAATGTAGATTTTTATTATTGTATTATTATTATATTATTTTAAGATATTTTGTAGAATCTGTATTCTGTTCAATTCAGTGACAAGATCGACGACAATACGCCCGCGCCTGTATTCCAAAATATAAGACTACCACAAAAACAACATTGTTCATGAAACAGAATATTATACTTCGCAACACACGCACGGCTTGAATAACTTGAACAGAGTAAAATAATGAATGACGACGTACGCACACATACTTACGCTGCCGTGCAGGACGTCCGGGGCGCGCGGGGCACGGGGTACCTCGCAATAGCGAGACAGCGATATATAAAACTTGTAGTGGCGCTAGTGTCGAATTTGAATTGAGTGGCCGCGTAGCCCGAGCTCTTAAGTTGGCAGGCGGGGCTTGTCACTTGACACATTTCGGGCAGGCACTTCAAATTAAGTTAAAATTTAGTTACTACTTATCTACATAATACGTGTAAACCAGCCATAACAGCTAGGAAACGCAAATATTTCATTGACAATTATACTCATGTGACCCTAGAACCGTACCCATCTTAAACTTTATCTAACGGTACCCTGGGGTACTGGCGCACCCCAACAATAATAATTAATAACACATTTTTAAAAATATATTAAAGTTTATATGATTAAATCAACTTACTTAGACTTTTTAACAATAATCTCAGTCTTTCTGAACATAATTAAATCGAATTAATTAGGTACTTACTATGAAACAATCTTGGCATATTTTGTTCTGGTGATCAGTACAAATGAAAGTTTTGCACGTTTCACATTGCGTACGTGATTTGCGGTCTTTGGACCTCAGGAAGACAAAACACCTTCCAGATTTGAAATTAAGAGAACTTACTTTTTACAAATTTGTAGATACGTCATACGTTGGCAAAGTTCGGTATTGAAATCTGTTTTCTATACAAAAAGAGATCTCAGTCAAAAGTGTGAGTCTTCAGGTAAGTGCGTCTATTCTTGAAAAATTGCTTATTAGCAGCATCTGAAGAATGTAACAGTATCATAGAATTGATCCCCACAATATTTAGTATTCCACAGAACATACAGAGGCTCCAGCGGCGAGTTTTGCGCGACACACTGTAGGTATGACTGCTTTTCTGTTTTTTTTCTGCCTCTACCACGTAAAATATCTAGAACGCTGAGGACAGTGACTGGTTACGCATTAGAAAAGAACTGCAAATATACTTCTTCTATTCTTCATCTGAATCAGGAGGTGACTCTACTTCTAAACAGTGAGGACTCTGAGATAAAATTACTTCATAGTGAAAATCTTGTTTTTGGTTTCTCTTTTCCTCTTCTGATAAAATACAGCTAGTTACAACAATATCCTCGCCACTATCCTCTATAATGAAAATGCACGTTAACAGGCTATGACGGACTAAAAATAACTAAATTGCCTATGATGAATCCGAATGCAGTGAACGCACACCATCGGCATTTCGTAAATGCGTACGCTACGATCCGGTGGACGCGCAGCATTTTACCGTAAAACTTAATAGGTAAATTGCGATTTGCGGCTTTTGATATATGACGTATTAAAAAAACTACTTATCTTTGTCCAAACGCCTGATGGCAACCCTACTTGCAAAGGTACTGAAACCAATTTGTCAGTTTCATTTTACAAATAGAATAAAATTCAAATCATCGAACAGTGAACACGAAAAAGAATTTTATGCGGATTACGTAGTAAGTAGTTTTTCTTAATAATACATAAACTTTTTAAAATCTGCTAATAAATCATAATATGGTAGAATTTCTAGTAAGTAATAAAATATTGACTAAGCTTTAAGTTACGAAATTAAGTTATATAGAATAGTTGTTAAAATAAAATGCAGTTTTTTTTTATTTCTTTTCCATCGAATAAATTATAAAATATCGTATTTTCTCTTACACCTTCCTTACACCGCCCTTCAAGATATGATGTTGTATCTATGTTTAAAAATAAAATAGTTTGTGGCCTATTAACAAGTATAAAAATCAATATCGCTTTACTTGATCGTCAATTTCTCTTAAAATCGGGGCTGAAAAGGAACTAAATTTTGAAATGTGGTTTGCATAGACCTTTTAATTGTAAATATGTAAACTAAAAACTTTAATTACTTTTTGTATCTTTTACGGGATGTTGAAAACAAAAATATAAATTTCTTCAAAACCCGTGGATGAAAATGACACAAAACTTTAACAATAGCAGACATCAACAAACTTAACCATATTATACCGTTTTTAGGAACTCTAATATTTTTTCGACGCAATTCGGCGGCGTTTCTAATATTTGCTAATTACTGGGAAACCCGTGGATGAATCTGACACAAAACGTGTCTGCACATCAGTTACTGCCCTAGCAATATCCCAAAACCTAAATTTTAAACTTTAATATTTTTTTCAGCCTACAGCGACCAAAAATCAAAATCCCTAAATGTCTCTGGAAGCTGTCGACCAAAATGACACAAAATCATTTTTTAGGTTTACCTAGTGGTCCCAAAACTATACGCAAAAAATTAGAAACTCTAGAATTTTTTAAACCAAAAAACCTAGTCCTATCGGTCTATTTATTATGAAAACAATATCGCGAATGCAAAATTCAATGTTATACTTAATGTCTTAGTTCTAAGGTTCTTCTTTGAATAGTTAAAAAAATAAATTGATGTAGTATATAAATGTCGATAAATAATTAATAATTATACTAAACTATATTATTGCCCTCAGTCCTTAAACATTGAGAGAACTTAAATCCTTACTTAGTATTTTAAATGCGGAAGTTTTTGATGAACCAATTTTGATGGGTGTGCAGATAGATTACATCCTAGGAAAGGACAAAGAATAGTTTTTGTTGCGGTAACGGTTCCAGCGCGATAACCGAATTTTCATCTGGTAATACTTAAAGTGACGCCGCGTTACAGTAAAAAATCGTGTTGGATATCTTTTAGATAGCTTGTTTTCTATGAGAGGCCGGCCCGGCCTCTCATAAAAGACAAGCAATGGAATAGCAAAAAATTGAAAAAACGAAGCGACAAAATGGTTTTTGTCGCGTAATTTAAAAACCATAAATACATTTCATATAAAATTATAGTGTATGCTTGAACCAATCTATGTACAAATTTTGGAAGCTTAAATCACTCCCCCCTGTTGGCAAAACAGGAATCCCTTTTTTACAGAGGCCTTTTTGATTGATTACCTATATTCTGTGTTATAAAAGTTGACCAATCGTGTTATGCTATGGGTAATTCAAAGACAAAGACATGATGAATACTGACAATGAACTTTAATTTCTCAGCTATCAGTTTAATTTAGAAGCAGAACCCATTAAAAAATATCTTCAATATTAAGCTTACTTTGTAACTACAAAGAAGTAACAAGACACAATTTCGTTCCGAGACAAAGGCTCATACCTCGTATACAATATAGAGGTATGAGCATACCTCTATATTGTATACTACGTCAAAGGGCTTATTTGCAACCGTCCGATGCCCAAGCTTTGGCATGTCTTTAAAAATCCAGTCAACATTATCAATATTATGTAAGTTCCTACCTTTTACCCGCGGCGGAACCTGGTTATTTTATATACTTAGCCGGTATAGTGAGAACACTCTGTTATGCCTGGCTAAAATTAATAATGTGTTGTAAACTTGTATAATAGTATCTTTTTTTATTTTATTTATTTATTTAAATGCAGAAAACACATTGTAACAATCCCAACTAAACAAATATAATATAGTTGTAATTTAATGTAAGATCTAGATCGCAACGTAACAAAATATATTATGTGCACACATTAAAATTAAAATATTAACAAGACATAAAACTAGCACAATTTTTCGTTTTTAACTTTACGCAGTACATTTGGACGTTACTTATTTCACTCATAAGTTGCAGAGGTAAATATGCTATGGAGGATGTCTTTGACGATTTTATTATATTATTTACTACAGTAATTTTGTTCAAAAATGTCCAATTTTTGAACACAACTGTATAATAATATACTGTAATGTTTTTTGTGAATAAGTAAATGTTTTATTTTACAATTACCACGGGCCGCTAGTCACTCGTGATCGCACAATTATCAGCACGCACGCGCCGAACGCACCGAATTATAGAATTTGTAATGTATGAAATGACGTGAAACCTCGCAAATTCGTCCGCTGTCCGTACCGTACGCGCCGTATTTCATGCACTATCAATTACTATGCGGTGCGTTCGACGCGTACGGGCTACGGTGCTTACAGTACTGACAATATGACGGTAAAGAAAATAATGTGCTCAGCCCTAAACAGATAATATCATAGCTCGTATTGTACCAGCATCTTAATGTTCACTCACATAAACACATTCGCTAACTTCTCGGCTGTCTAAACTTTAATAACTCCTTCGGCGTCTCGGAAATGATGTTATAAACAGGAACTCGCATGAAAAAACCATCCTTTTTTCCCCTCATCCTTTGTGACGTGCAAAATCCATACGACCGGAGCCGACAGAACGAGTGTAAATGTAATAAACGTCTGCACAATGATTGATTGTGCCGAGTGCTGAGCTAGGAAGATTTCGGGGGATCCCCTAAACGAATTATGGTCACCTGGGCTTTAGGGAGTATTGACACCTAGTCGTTAATACTATTATCTCTTCTGGGTTTATTTATCTATGGCTTAGTAGGTATTTGATGCCTTTTAATGAAATGCTTTATAAAATACGTCCTTACAATATAAAACACTACTTTAGGCCCTCTTGCGCCATTCCATGTTAAAGTTAACCCTTTTTCTTTACGTTGGGAAATGCTTGATGCATTCCCGACGGCCTGTGGGCCGCCTGGATATGTGGGACTCGGGTGCTGCGGCAAGGAGGAGCACCCTTGGTTACCCACCAAAACCCATCGGTGCCTCCTCTCCGCGTGTCGCTGGGCCGCTGGACACGCCTGAGGTGATAACTGCAGTAGCCCAGACAGTGGCATCTGCTCTGCCATCCGCGCAGCTTCTGCCGCTTTCTCTGGGAGAGCGATCCTGGGCATCGGACGCTCTTCTATCGGGAGAGCTCGTGGAATAGGCGACGGATTCCCCAGTCCGTCACCCGAGCCCTATTGTGGCGGGAGTTGACGCTCGTGTTGAGCGCGCCTTCTGCCTCCACGCCTTCTCCTTATCGGGTCGGCTGCTTCATCAGCCTACCGATTTCTCTCAGCAGCCTCCTTCTGCGTCATTATGAACTCGCAGAAAGTGGAGACTGCTGGCCAGGCTTCTCTCGACCGGGCCAGTGATCTTATTATGACCGGGAGAGTCAGGTCTGGTCCTATAATGGCGCAAAGCTCTGTTCGTTGTGCGACCCAGGCTGGGCAGGCAACGAGCGTGTGCTCCGCCGTGTCGTCCTCGTCCGCGCAATGGTGGCAGTGAGGCGTTGGCTCCCGTCTGGCCGTATGTATGGTGCAGGTAGTGGCCGAAACACCCATGTCCTGTCAGCATCTGCACCATCCGGTAGGAGAGAGAGCCGTTATGTTAAAGTTAACCCTACGTTAATATTCAATGCCTTATGTGTCGCAAATACTAGGAATGAGAAAACTTACACAATATTTAACACAAGCTTAACTTTAACCCAAACTGGCGCAAGTGGCTTAGAAATATTTTATGAAATAACTGTTTCTATAAAAACTCAAAAATATTTCTAAAACAAAAACAATTAATAAAATGCCAAGTTTTACGTAACGTCAGTGTAATATTTTAACTGGAGTATCGCATGGTTTGCTGTAAATATACCTGTGCATTGTTACAGAGGTAAAGTTGAAAACTTTTAATTAAACCGCTGTCGAAGGTTATGGCAAAATTTTAAAATGCCAGCCACAGTTGCTCCCTCCAATATGAAGTGAAAAGTGGAGTCAATTTGAGGAATCAAGGCCTTGTGCTACCCTTATTGTTTACTGACTAAAAAAGAGGTTATTAACCCGTATGTATGTAATATTTCCAGAACTGCCCAGTTTTCGTATATTATTATGTTAGTCATAATATCAGCTGAACAATTAATGTGCCAAACAAAAATGTATGTATGTATGTATGTTTTATGTGTGTATTAGGATATTTCCGGAACTACAAGTCCGATTTACGTTATTTTTTTTTATTGTACTAGCTATTGTTCAAAATTCATTAAAATACTGCTGTTTAATGTTTCATCAAAATCGGTTCGGTAGTTTTCAAGTTTTCGGTAGTTGTACGAGGAGTTTTCAATGTTATCTACACCTATCAATTTATAAAAAATATTTATTTGCTTCAAGTTATAGCATTATAATGAAATGTTGTATCAGGGTCTTTTCCGCGACAGAGCTCCGTATAATAACTCAGCTAACATAAATAAAAACATCTTTTTAAATATTTCGTACAACCTCTGCCCTTGTTTCCTGATACTTTGCAGAAAGGGGGAAATAATATTTGTTTTTTCCCTCCGGAGGGCTCGTTCCTCAAAATGGCGGCTTCGTTTTGTGCCAAACTCCAGTAATCATTGATGCGAATGAATATTAATCAAATACAATAACCATGACAGTCTTTTTGGATTCTCATACATAAATAACATTTCATTGATTCTTTGATTGCGCGTTGTCCTTGTGGGTATTGAACATTTTGTTCCTGTGTCAAAATTAAGGTGTAAGCATAATATAATCGATAATGTTGTAAAAAATTGAATAATACTATGCTTTTTTGCCAGCAACAGCCTAAATGACGCAAAGCTGTGAGTTAGTTGCGAGAGATTTAAATAACGGAGTTACATACAGTTATAGTTGTTGTAAATTATAAACTATGCTATGTCAAGACATGTTACACTGACGCCTCCTGAAAGGCCGATTAAAATCGATGTACAGATGTTTTCTTGAAAATTTCTAGACAATATAAATACGTTCTAGCCATAATATTCAGTTTTGAAATCTTTTTTAGGGTTCCGTACCCAAAGGGTAAAAACGGGGCCCTATTACTAAGAGGTCTTCGATGTCTGTCCGTCTGTCCGTCTGTCTGTCACCAGACTGTAACTCAAGAATCGCTATAGAGCTAGACTTCTGAAATTTTCACAGATATACAATATACTTATCAGTTGACGCTATAACAACAAATACTAAAAACAAAATAAATTAAATATTATTGGGGGGCTCCAGCCATACAACAAACGTGATTTAAATGTTCACAAAACTTAATTACATATTTTGTACTTTAATAATTAATAAAAAAAAATTAATTAAATAATTAAGAATACAAAAAATAAACTTTTAGCCTATTTTTGCTCTGTAGTGGTACGGAACCCTTCGTGCGCGATACAACTCGTACTTGCCGGTTTTTATTAACACCCCCCTACCGGAAACTTGAATTTATGTATCATTGTAAACAACGTCGAAAGAAATATCCTACTTTTTATTACGTTCGATTGCGACAAAAAACATTACAGTCCAGTGAGCTCAGTAGGTCAGGCGGTTCAGCGTTTTTCGCTCGTAAACAAGATAGTACGTGTAACATTTTGTAGGAATTATCTTTTACATCCTCTCCCTATCCACTCTCGTTCGGATTTCTATCGACCGTAAAACTTGTCATACTGTTTAGACCACCCTTGTCAGCGAATCGTGGAGTTACGATCTTGTAAAACTATCGACCCGGTTCCATATTAAATCTTTTCCCTTTTCTATTTGAGCCGTAGCGTATATGCTCGAGTCTTCGTTAAGATGTTCGTAATTTCACTATCGAAAATGCTACGAATATAATACGTGAAAATGTCTGAAATTCGACTTTAGCTATTGCAAAGGAAGCATTGTCAGTTCGCCACTTCTGAAATTAAGCATTAGCATTAAGATACACTTTGGTTGCTTTCATTTTCATGTTAATCTCAACGCTTTAAAAACAAGCGGTAAGGCTTACACTAAGCTACTTAAACCTCATAAAATAATAAATTACAGCTTCAATAATACTACCTGAGTAATTTATAGCGACATTAAACTTTAAGGTTTTAATTTATGAGCACTAAAAGTTTTTTAATTAACTTATCTTGATTCGAGCTTACTACTTTCGAATCGATGTTAATTTTTCAGCAAGGAAAAGCAGTTTCTCAAACCATTCATGCGGTAGAAATACATCAATGTTGCAGTAGCTTATACCCGCAACTTTGCTTTAAGGGGGAGTGGAGAACCACGGGGGCTTACCCTACGCCAGGGGGTTCGCATATACCCCGGCCGATATTCGCAATCTTCCGGGAATGCGTCCAGCATTTCTTCATGTATAAAAGGGGCAAAAATATCAATAATAAATTATAAATGCAGCGTAGTCACAGGCGAAGGTAGTTCAAAAATAAATTCACTCGAGCACCGCTGCGAACCGCAATGTATTTCATCAATATGTCAAGAGTAAAATATAATAGCGATACACAAAAACAAAATATATCAGAGGAGCTGACGGTCAATTTTCCCGCGCACTTCACGGATATTATTTTGCCGAGCCGGGTATCCGAGTATCCGGGGTTTTAAATAACCGGTTTTCGTCATGGTCCAGTAAATTTCCTTTCGTCCTTTGTGTATTTATTTAATTAAAACGGACACACCTCTTTATCCTTTTTCGACTTTAATTAAAGCACTTATCGTTGTTGACGCATCGTATTACGATCGATTCGAAATCGAAGATAGAAATCAATTTTCTTTCTTCGATTCCGAAAACATTCGAATTTCGAATAGAAAAGATACGAGTCGTGTAAAACGTTTTCAATTGTTTTCCGACACGAAATATATGTGCTGGTCAAGGTTGGTGCGATTCGATATTTCACACGGGATTTTCACGAGGATTACGAATGCTTGCGTTCGTCCTTCTCGTTTTAATTGCACGGATAAAAAACGGAATTCTAACCCAGATTGTCTTTTTGATTGTAATAGAATTGTGTGTGGAAATTTGGTTTATTAAAATTCGTATTTACTAGGAAGTTTGTCTGTCTGTTATCTACGATGAAACATTAGGCTGTTTCTTATTTAGCTAAATCTAGGAGAAAATCGCTTTATTTGGCCCCTATTTTGCCCCTATCTTGTTCGAAAACCCCCTAAATCTAGAGGGAAATCCCCTGATCTGTCAACGCTGTGTCAATGTCAAAGTTTGAGTGCTTATAACTTGGCAACTGTTTGTCCTGGATATGGGGTTCTTCGGCTTGTTTTTCCCGGGATTTTTGTTATAAATATCAATTATTAATAGTTATTGAGAAGTTATAATTTTTATCATTATACTGGCTAAAGTGAACTAAAAGTATTTTGAAATAGCTATCGCAGAAAGCGGTGTAGATAATATTGCCGGAACATCTGATTTCATATTATATTAATCTTTTTTCAGTTGAATAAACTCTTTTTGCGTATGGTTACATACTCGTACTTAAGGAGTAAACTCTAGTCGTGCGTCGGGGCTGACACACTTTTTAATTTTTTTATTTTGAGTTTATCTCATATCGAATTTCAGCGCAACACACGACAACATTTTAATAAGAAATTAATCCTTCTATCGTAGATTTTTGAAAATCTATTGTTATTCTGTTGTGTCTCGTTCACCGGTGAGCGTATGGGGGTTGATGGCTTAACAATATGGCTTAACAAGGGAATTATTTTGTTACCAGATGTTCCGCGGGGCTTCGTAAATTACATATTTCACACATAAATTAGTCCACAAAAAATAGCCTATGATCCTTCACTACTTCTTATGTGTGCCAAATAACAGAAAAATTGCTCCAGTAGTTCGTGAGATAAGCCCTGTCAAATAATTTCCCTCGTTTTTTCCACATTTTCCTCCATTTCTTCGCTCCTATTAGTCTTAGCGTGATAAATTATAGCCTTCCTCGATAAATAGGCTATCTAACACTGAACGAATTTTTGAAATCGGACCATTAGATCCTGAGATTAGCGCGTTCAAACAAACAAACAAACAAACTCTTCCCAATTATAATATTAAGTATAGATTAGTCTAGATTACTGTATTCTTTAATTTTGTCTTATAATTGAAATTAATAAATGTTCACTCAAGCGTTAGGAAATTATTGTGTTGTACCTAAATGTAGATTGTAGAGGAGTTGAACTGAAGTGCAAATTGCATGTTACGAGTCGGAAATTAACCCTCAGCAACACGTGACGCTACTAGACTTAACCCTAAAATGACGTGATATTGTTCCAAAGTTATCGGTGAACCAGCCCCAGTCGCAGCCTGATATAAAGTGGGGTCATACTTTAATCAAATCCGTCTAGAGTCTAGACAGAGCAATAGCACGTGTTTCAGTGTGTGTTCCATTTGAAGAAGTAAACGTATTGCTCACTTAAGTTATGTATGTGTTTTCGCTGAGAAGGGATTTTATCAAAGGGCATTATGCATTATATTTAAAACTAGCGACCTGCCCCGGCGTCGCACGAGTATAAAATATCCCACCAAAAACATACCTGTTAAAATGGGGCCAAGTTCCTATCAGCAAATTTTTGGTCTAAAAAAAGAGTTGAAATCCAATCCAATGCCAAGTTTAGATGCACTTCATCGATTGTTATGATTTTCATCAACAGCCTGATCCATAATACTTCTAAATTTGAACGTGGCAGGTTAATTTAATTATATTATCTTATTTTACAATTAATCCAGAGTTACGTAAAGCACGAAAACCTGCCAAGTTCAAATTTAGAAGTATTATGGATCAGGCTGTTGATGAAAATGATAACAATCGATGAAGTGCATCTAAACTTGGCATTGGATTGGATTTCAACTCTTTTTTTAGACCAAAAATTTGCTGATAGGAACTTGGCCCCATTTTAACAGGTATGTTTTTGGTGGGATTTCAGTCCTTTTTTTCAAGAAATTATACCTATTTTTTTTGTGCCACACCCGACTTAAACAATACCTTCGATATATGGCGCTAGTTGTAAACTATCAATAGAAGCGAAATTTTCAAGTAAACAGTATTTTTTTAACTTAAGTATATCAACTCCCAAGCGGTCGAATTCGACCGCGTAAACAATAGATTTCCAAGAATCCGCAATCGAAGTATTAATAAGCTATACGGTATGCATTATACATGATGACAATATTTTAAACCAATTCTCGTTGTATCACTGGCGTATAAGAATTTTTACCTATAGTTCGTACAGGAGCCGATTCACGCTTGACCGATTTCTTCTTAATTTTTTTATTAATCTACATATTATAACACACGTGACACGACCTGATTGTCAAATTTCATTACGTTAGGAAAATTGGAAGTGGTATCTAAAATTCGTAGATGAACCGATTCACGCTTGACCGATTTCTCAAATTTCTCAAATTTTTTTAATCTCCTTATTACACACGACCTGCGTGCCAAAGTTCATAATGCTAGGACAACCAGAAGTGGCCTCTAAGGTTTGTAGGTGAACCGACTCACGCTTGACCGATTTCTTAAATTTCTCAATTTTTTGTTAATCTACTTATAACACACGACCTGCGTGCCAAATTTCATAACGCTAGGGCAATCGGAAGTGGCCTCTCAGGTTTGTAGGTGAACCGACTCACGCTTGACCGATTTCTTAAATTTCTCAATTTTTTGTTAATCTACATATAACACACGACCTGTGTGCCAAATTTCATAGCGCTAGGACAATTGGAAGTGGCCTAGAGGTTTTGATTACCGGTCAGTGAGTGAGTGAGTGAGTGAGTCAGTGCCAAAATTAGCTATTTTCACAGGGAGATATTTCAGGATCTACCGAAGCTATATCTACGAAATTTGGTATACTGCGTAAGTACTAGCATATAATTACGTAGGTATAATTTTATCTTTGTACTCGCAATAGGCACTGAGCTACAGGGGGGTCAAAAGTGCGTAGAAACGGTTCGTGTAAATAGTGCACGGCATGTGCGCGGCCTGCTGGAACTTGGCCGCGCACTCCGTGCGCTTTGATATAGCCACTGAAAAAATGATTGAAATCGATAGCCTATGATCCTTCACGTGCTCTACTTCTCTTCTGTGACAAATAACATTAAAATTGCTCCAGTAGTTCGCGAGATATATCCCTTTCAAATAATTTCCTCCGTTTTTTCCACATTCTCCTATTAGTCTTATGGCCTGTTTCACCGCTTCCTGATAAGGTGCCCGATAGGGTTATTTGACAGATTTTCCATACTCCATCTGTCAAATTAAGTGGTGGATAGCCTTATCAGGAAGCGGTGAAACAGGCCCTTAGCGTGATAAAATATAGCCTACTAGTTAGACGCCCGCAACTCCATTGCGCCAATATATTCGTTTATCGCGCGAGTACCGTACATTTTCCTTTCCCGGGCCTCAAAGTATCTCCATGCCAAATTTCAGTAAAATCGGTTCAGCGGTTTGAGCGTGAAGAGGTAACAGACAGACAAACAGACAGACACACTTTCGCATTTTTAATAGTATGGATAGCCTTCCTCGATAGATGGGCTATCTAACACTGAAATAATTAAATCCGTTGCGTAGTTTTAAAGATTAAAGGGAACAAAGGGACATGAGGGAAAAAAGCGGCTTTGTTTTATAATATGTGTAGATTTCTAGAAAACTAGATGATTTTCGAGAAAAACTCAATCGCGCGTAGTAGTAAATCGCGGGAAAAAATCATGGATCGAAGAGAAAAACCGCCTTCTTTTTAAAGTTTGGTTGAAAAACTGTGAATGTATTATTGAGTTACGAGTTTTTTGTTATTCCCGCGCTTCACTATACAAATCAATGCCGAATTCATCAGGACCCTCTAGAGTCTAGTGTTTTCAGGTCTATTAATTAACCATTGTATATGTTACCGGTAGAATGCAGAATATTTTAACGTGCACATTACCTAGGTAATCTGCAGATTCTTTGATACGATCCGTTAAAGTGGCAAATTTAAAGTGTTAAAGTGTCAAAAAGGCTTATATTTGCCTTTACCTAGTCAGTTTTATTTCTCTTTCTTCGTAAAAGTCCTAAAAACTTCGACTTAAGTTTTCCAACCTAAGACTTTTGTTTTGGTTGGTTTTTTTTGAGTAAGTAACATTTTACTTTAAATTTAATAATTTATTCCTTTGTTTATGTCCAAAAAATTATATTAAATAATTCTCTACAACTAAATAATATGTTTTATTCAAATTTAATTTAATTCAATTTTAATTTAATTATTATTTTGAAATTTAATGAGAATAGAATAGCCTTTTGCATTTTAACTGACTCACCAAGATAATCTGCAAAATACCTAGTTAATCTGCAGTCTGACTGGTTTATGCATATAATAATAATAATAATAATAATAATAAATCTATCTATGGACGCTTCACACCACGTCAGTCTGGCCCCGTGCTAAGTACCTGAAGGACTTGTGTTACAGGTACCAGACAACGGAAATATATTTAATACTTTTATACTATACACATATTTAAGATTTTTATTATATCATACACATATTTAATACACATCCAGACCCGGGAATATTGAAAACTTTTTGTTCCGTCGGCGGGATTCGAACCCGCGACCCCCGGCTTGAGCGTCCAACGCGCTTACCACTGAGCCACAGAGGTCGTCATTACCAATAGCGGTAACATATACATTTTTTCTGTTTTTAAAATAATTATATTTAGTCACTCATCAACATCATTTAAACAATTCCAAAATGTTTACTATAAACATGGATAATTAAGAATGGATCCATATAATTGTAATTATAACTTAAAATATTAATATTTATCATAAGCCTCCTAAAATCAACAAACACACGTATTCATCATTTACATTGTACTTATGTTGATTCAAAACGTTATTTCCCAGTAAATTCCCTTGAAGATATTATAATTAAGATGAATTTTGGTTCTCGATTAACACCTCAAATTTGCTTGAATTATCATATTTCGTTCATTTAAAATATTCAATTAACAACGCCGGTACTATGTGTTAATGTTAAGTAATGATGTTATTTACGGTTCGGTTCATCATTATTAATAAAATCATTTTTATAGGTTCCACCACTCATGCACGATCGTTTCAATCCATCGCAAATAAAATACTGTTTTAAAATTTTCTTTCATTAGGTATTTTTTTTCTAAAACAGTTCACATTATCATTTTATTCGCGATGCTTAGAAATTATCGTTCGCAAATGAGTGGTCGTTAATTTTATTTCCCCACAATACCTTAATTGGTTTATTTAAGTCCTAATTTCATGTTTGTTAGAACCAAAAAGTAGCTTTTACTCTCAATAATGTAACATCAAAAATGTAATATATGTATAGCATGATAATAATAACAATATTGAAGTTCTATATATTATTTCCGTACACCAGTATCAAAAATCTACATTCACATAAAACGCTCGTCAAATATTTCATGTTGACTACCTGTACGAGGAAATATTAAAATGTTATATTTTCCCTTGCAATAAAAACAAAATCATAAAACGCTCCTACTGCGGAAAATACTGCAATGTTTATAAAGTTGTAGGAAGGTAGCGAACTCGCAGCTAATACCAGCTACAAGGAAATTATTTTGTCTATTTTTACGGTTAGAATGAAATATTATTTCAGCGAAGAGTATAATTGAAGACGTGAGGGGAAGAATCGAACAAGTAATATCTCGTAACATACGGACAATAACTCATTTTTTCCCTAATTATTCTTATAAAATTTGTCACTTATCTACTTCATAACCTACCTAATATATAATCCACAGTTTTTCTATTTCAAATAATTTTTCCGGCCTTAGAGCCTCTGTTTAAGCAAAAAAACAAGAAGTTTGTAACTATATTTTGCACTGTAAATCGCTAAAAAATAAAAATCGAAGTGTTAGAAACTACATGGAAGGTTATAGCTGATGAGACTGGAAACGTCACCTGTCGTGACACAGATTTTGAACTATTTTTTGATAATAAAAAGATTTCTAATAATCTAGAAGTTGCAACGGTCTTTGAAAAATTCTTTACTGACATTCCGGTCTCAACTACCAAAAATCTAAATTCCTCGCCTGAAGCTGCTAAAATTATTAAATCTGTAATTGACATCATAGCTCCTCAATTGCAATGATTTTCAACGACTCTAATGGAACCAAAATAGAATTAGGTGTCCCACAGGGATCTATTTTAGGCCCATTTCTTTTTCTCATCTATATGAATGACTTGCCTGTTAGGATATTAATAATTGGAACGCAACATAGTATGTCAATGCTTATGTCAATGTCACCCCTGACAGTTCTTTTTGTATTTCCTGCTCTGGCGCCTCGCTACACATGCATATCTGAAAATATACGTCGTTGCATTTTAAAAGAGAAGTTTCATTTACCAACATGGTAGCAGAGCGTGGTTCATTGCTAGTTGTGGAAATACAGAAGAAAAGGTAAAACCAGTGATAATCCAGAAAACCGGCCGGCGTACTTTGTCCGTCATACATTTGGAGGTTAAGCGGCGTGGCGTCATCGGACCGAAATCACGTAAAGTTAATAGAATATGTCGAACACAGGTTACAATCCGTTTCATATTGACAGATTAGTTGGAAGGGACAACTATGCTACCTGGAAGTTCGCAGTGCAAGCATATTTTGAACTAGAGGATCTTTGGAGTTGTGTGACCGGTACCAATACAGATCCTAAAAGGGAGGTTAAGGCAAAATCAAAGGTAATTTTATTACTAGACCCAATCATTTATGTACATGTACAGAATGCAAATACATGTAAGGAAGTCTGGGAGCGTTTGGAACAGGCTTTTGATGACAGCGGGTTGTACAGGAGAGTAGCCTTGTTAAAAGATTTAATAACAATCTCATTGGAAAACACTCAAAATGTAGAAGAATACGTGAATAAGATTATGTCCACCGCTCATAAGCTGAGGAACATTAAATTTGACATCAACGATGAATGGCTGGGAACGCTAATGTTGGCTGGACTTCCCGAATCTTATAAGCCCATGATTATGGGACTGGAAAGTTCCGGTATTAAAATAAGTGCAGACTCAATCAAAACCAAACTTTTGCAAGAAGTTAAATCGGAAAACTGTAATACAGCGTTATTTGTTGGATCTAAGTCGAGGAAACAGTATCAACACCAACCGCAGCATTCAAAAGGGCCAAGATGTTATAATTGTAATGGATATGGACATTTTGCTAAATATTGCAAGTCAGGCAGGAGGGAGAAGACGTCTGAAAGTGAGAAAAACATAAAAGATTCCGGTTTTATTGCAGCTTTTTCAGCATTTTCAGACCATGTTGACAAGAGATGGTTTATGGACTCAGGCGCATCCATGCATATGTCCGGAAATAGTCAATGGATGTATAATGTCACAGAGCCACCGGTAAACAAAATCACAGTTGCCAACAAGGAGCCGCTTACAGTTGCAGGTGTCGGAAACATAGATATAAAACTAGCCCAGGGTAAGCGAATTCAGTTAAAAAATGTGTTATATGTCCCTGACCTAGCTGTTAATTTACTCTCAGTGAGTACTATTGCTAATAGTGGTTACAGAGTAACATTTACTCAAAGAGGCTGTAAAGTTCATGATTCACATGGTAAATTTATATGCTCAGCAACTTTAAATGATAAATTATATACATTGAACACTGAGTATAGTCCTGAAATTGCAAATTTTAGTTCCAGTGAGAATAATAATTGTAATACTGATACTTATTTATGGCATTTGCGCATGGGCCACCTTAATGTTACAGATGTCAACAGACTGCCTGATTGTGTCAGGGGTGTGACACTGAACACTACAGAGAATAATGTGAGTAGATGTGTATCGTGTCATGAGGGCAAGCAATCAAGATTGCCATTCAAAAATACTGGCACTCGTGCAACCGCACCCCTACAGCTTGTTCACTCTGATCTCTGTGGACCTATGGAGAATTTAAGCTGCTCAGGTATGAAGTATTGTATTACTTTTATAGACGACTACACGAGAATGGTGTATGTATACTTCATGGACAGTAAAATTAAAGCATTAGAGGTATTCAAGGACTATAAAAATAAGGTTGAAAATCAATGTTCTCAGAGAATTAAGATATTAAGAACAGATAATGGTACTGAATATTGCAACACTAACTTTGAACAATTTTTATCCAACAGTGGAATAGTACATCAGACCTCCACTCCCTACACCCCACAACATAATGGACTTGCTGAGCGAATGAATCGGACACTCGTCGAGAAAGCCAGATGCATGCTGTTTTATGCTAACTTACATAAGAGATTATGGGCAGAGGCGGTGGGGACTGCAGCGTATCTATATAACAGATCTCCTAATAAAGCTTTAAATGGTAAGACACCTTTTGAATTTTGGAATGGATATAAGCCTGACCTGTCTCATCTGAGAATATTTGGCTCTGAGGCCATGGTATTTATACCAAAGGAAAAACGCCAAAAATGGGATAAGAAGTCAAGGAAAATGATTTTAGTGGGATACTGCGACAATACAAAGGGATATCGTTTATTAGACAATAAAACATACAAAGTTATTAAAAGCAGAGATGTCAATTTTTTGGAAAACTGTGGAATTTCTGATTTAACTAATAATACTAATCTTTCAGATTCAACTTTAACTAACTGTCAGAAATCACTAACTAATATACGGTCATCAGACAGTCAAAACACTAACACTAGCATTAACAGTGTTCCCGTGTCTACTGAAGCACTCCCGTCTGATGTAGAAGACCTCACAATAGTAACTGATGAAGAAACTACAGGTGTAACTGAGGATTGTGAGCGGGTATCTAGCGAGTATGAGACAGGGGACTCAGATGAAACATATGTCCCACCTGTGTATGTAGACCCACAGTATGAGCGGAACATCACACTGAGGCCTCGGAATAGAACACAAAGAGTACACACAGAAGAAAATAGTATGTATTGTTTTCTTACTAGTTTTAGTGATCCGCAAACGATTGAGGAGGCACTGTCGTCACCTTATGCCAAGCAGTGGCGACAGGCAATGGATGAGGAGTACAATTCACTGATGAAAAATAACACCTGGAGCTTAGAAAAATTACCCTCAGATAAAAAGGCTTTACCCTGTAAATGGGTTTTTAAAACAAAAACGGATCAAAAAGGTAACATAATTCGTTTTAAGGCTAGACTTGTCATTAAGGGATATGCTCAGAGGAAGGGTACAGACTACGAGGAAGTGTTTTCACCTGTTGTCAAGTACAGTACCATACGCTACCTGATATCATTAGCTGCGAGATTGGGACTTCAGATTGACCAGTTGGATGCAGTGTCAGCATTTCTACAGGGAGACATTGATGTGGATATATATATGCATCAACCTGAGCTTTACGAACAAGGTCCCCAGGTATGTCGTTTACATAAATCTATCTATGGCTTAAAACAAGCAAGCAGGTTATGGAATTCTAAACTGAATACTGTATTACAGGATGTTGGCATGACACAGTCTAAGTCAGATCCATGTGTTTATTTTAATGTAGATAGGAATACTTACATTGCTGTGTGGGTCGATGACCTTTTGTTATTTACTCCTAATAATATAGAAAGAGACAGGATCAAAAACAGGCTAATGCAATGTTTGGAGATGAAGGATTTAGGAAATGCTAGTCAGTGTGTGGGTCTGAACATAACAAGAAATGAAGACACTATTATGATAGACCAAGAAAAATATATTAGAGAAGTTCTTGCTAAGTTTGGTATGTCTGACTGCAAACCATGTAAGACCCCAATGGAAGTAGGTTTAAAGTTTTCTCAAATAACTGAGGACCAGATAGAAGAAACAAATTTTCCTTATCAACAAGCAATAGGTTGTCTTCTTTATATTGCGCAAAGCACAAGGCCTGATATCTCTTTTGCCGTTAATACCCTTAGTAGGTATAATAAACAGCCGAGATCTGAACATTGGACAGCTGTCAAGAGGGTCTTACGATACTTACAAGGGACTAAGGATCTGAAGCTTACCTATACCAAAGATGGTGATTCAGATATAAGAGGCTTCTGCGATGCAGACTGGGCTAGTGACAATTTTGACCGTAAATCCTGCACAGGATATGTTTTTATTTCTCAGGGAGGCGCAGTGTCCTGGTGCTCAAGGAGACAGCAAACAGTGGCTCTGTCGACGGCGGAGGCAGAGTACATGTCAATGTCATCTGCAGCACAGGAAGCTCTGTGGCTGCGACAGCTGCACATTGAGTTCGGCCAGCCCCTTGCCGGACCACTTTGTATATTTAGCGATAACCAAAGTGCTATAAAATTGTCAACTAATGATTGCTACTTGCCTCGTACTAAACATATAGATATAAGGTATCATTTTTTGAGAGAGCATGTACTTAATTTTAAGATAAAGTTTAATTATTGTAAAGGTGACAATATGGTTGCTGATATTCTCACTAAGGGTACAACCGAGTATAAACTTTTGTATTGTATAGCAAATATGGGTTTGCGTTCCAGGGGTGGTTGTTAGGATATTAATAATTGGAACGCAACATAGTATGTCAATGCTTATGTCAATGTCACCCCTGACAGTTCTTTTTGTATTTCCTGCTCTGGCGCCTCGCTACACATGCATATCTGAAAATATACGTCGTTGCATTTTAAAAGAGAAGTTTCATTTACCAACATTGCCTTACCTTGTTAAGGAAAATGATAATGAGATAGTACTTTTTGCTGATGACACTTCACTTATTTTTAAAGTGAAGCGACAACAGTCAAATTACGACGAGGTAAACAGTGCTCTCTCAAAAATAGTACATTGGTTTAATGCTAATAACTTACTTTTAAATTCCAGTAAAACTAAATGTGTAAAGTTCACTTTGCCCAATGTTAGGCAAGTCCAAACCAATGTACTATTGAATGATGAGAAGATGAATTTGGTAGACAACACTGTTTTCTTAGGTATAACACTTGATAGTAAATTACAGTGGGATCCTCATATTGTTAATCTTGCAGGTAGGCTCAGTTCTGCGGCATATGCATTTAGAAAAATCAGAGAAATTTCTGATATAGACACGGCACGATTAGTATATTTTAGTTATTTTCATAGTAGAATGTCATATGGAACACTTTTATGGGGAAACGCTGTCGACATTAATACAATATTTGTGCTGCAGAAGCGAGCCATACGTTCTATTTATAAAATGTCTTCTTTTTAATCTCTGAGAGATTCAAAAGAAGATATTGATTGACGTGGGAGAACCATGCTTTGGCACGAATGGGCCGGCTCGACCGGAGAAATACCACGTCCTCATAGAAAACCGGCGTGAAACAGCGCTTGCGCTGTGTTTCGCCGAGTGAGTGAGTTTACCGGAGGCCCAATCCCCTACCCTTTTCCCTTCCCTACCCTTCCCTATTTCCTTCCCTACCCTCCCCTATTACCCCTTAAAAGGCCGGCAACGCACCTGCACCTCCGGCGACGGAAGTTGCTTTCCATCAGGTGACCCGTTTGCTCGTTTGCCCCCTTATTGCATAAAAAAAAGATAAATTTAAGGAAATTGGTATTCTAACTGTTGCTTCTCAATACATTTTGGATAATGTAATATATGTTAGAAAAAATATGAGTAAATTTAAAGCTAAAAGTGACATTCGCTGTAGGAACACCAGAAATAAGCACAAGCTGGTTTTGTCGATGATCAGACTTAGTAAAGTTAGTAAATCTTTTAAAGGTCAATGTATAAGCCTGTACAATAAAATCCCAAAAAACGTTCAAAATCTTTCGATTAATAAATTTAAAAAAGTAGTCAAAGAACGTTTGTGTGCCAAAGCCTATTATAAGGTCAATGATTTCATAAACGATGGTACATCTTGGGAGTAGGATGGCTGCTTACAAGACTACTTCTACATTAATATATAATGAATATTGACATTGTATAATTTTAAGTTACAATCGTAAATTTTATTTTAAAAGTATAATTTTTTTCTCACTTTTTTGGTAAAAAGTGGGACCCCGGCGAGTTTCTTACGCCGGTTCTTCTCGCCGGGATAGTTCCCGAACCGGTGGTAGGCACCAGTAGTATCAACATTCTGAAAGCATTTGCTACAAATCTATTCGGAAATAAAAATATTTTTATTTTTATTTTTTATGTTACTTACCTTATTCTTCTACTCACGTCTTGAATTATGTATTTACTATTCAAGTATTACAATCCATGTCCATACCAATATTATAAATGCCAAAGTGTGTCTGTCTATCTTTTTCTTTTTACTTTTTCACGCCCAGGCCGCTGAATCGATTTTACTGGAATTTAGTATAAAGAAATATTTATTTGTAGAATGAGGGTTGACACTTGACATTAAAAAGGCAAAACTATAAAAAGGTTCTATACAAACACCACACCCTCACACTCATTTACAAATACTACCTTAATAATGATAACTACAGGCAAATATAGCAGGTAACTAATAGCCCAACCTGTCTATGGGCTTCGTAAGGTGTTTGGGTCGGTGTAAGCGTACAGGTGGAACAGAGGGAGGCGGATCTGCCGCAACGGGAGCGATGCTTGGTGGTGGTAATCCTGCTACTACAGGAGCACCACTCTCGCCCACAGCCGGATGAGCTGAGGGGCTGCTGCTTGAGGTCCCTTCGACCTCCGGCGGCTCATACGGAACTGCCCACGGCTTAATTTGGTCCACGTGCCGTTTTAGTGACCCTAGACCCGTACTCACAACGTAGTGCCGAGAACCTACTCCTTCCTCTACTTTCCCTTGCACCCATTTTTCGCCCTGCGCGTAATTGCGCACCACAACGTCCTCTCCAACCCGAAAAGCTCGCGCTCGACCCCTGGCGGACTTAATTTGCCATTCCTGAGCTGCCTGCACCCTATCCTCAATTGGCCTAACCCGCCTTAAATGATCTAAGCGCGCACGCGTATATTGGTAATGAAACAACTTAGGACATGCTGATGAGAAAATATTTATTTGCAGAATGAAGGTTGACACTTGACATTAAAAAGGCAAAACTATAAAAAGGTTCTATACAAACACCACACTTCGTTCTCTATGTCCTTACATAGGGATAAAAAATCCCGGAAAAATGTACGGTTTACGCGCTATAAACAAATTTTGACGCTAACGAGTCACGAGCGTCATTTAGTTTCTAAATAATGTTATTAAAACAGAAATAAATTATTGTAAAGGAGATAAGAACTTGATTATAGCAAACATCCTTCCTCTTTCATAATCAATTTGACCTTCAAAACAAACATATTTTGTTTAAAATTCATGTTATACAGGGTGTAACAAAACTAAGTGATAATACTTTAGGGTGTGTACGTGTTCTTTGTAGATAGTTCACTGTGAAAATACCAGCGCTGAAAGATCAATTTTTTTTTCACTATGGGAAAGCGCCCCAGCGTCATGAGTTGCCCCATAGAAAAGTGAAAAAAATTATTCTTTCAGCGCTGCTACTTTCACAGTAAATTTAGCAGTTTGATAAGATAGGCTGAGTTCACACTTTACACCAGTGTATCCGCAGTCTTTTCATCTGGAGCGCGTAATAAAGACTAATTTAAATTTTTACCTCTTTCTGGCTGACCCTAATTGAAACGAAAATCATTACTATTCCTTTACTTTCGCCGTAGTCGGGTAATAAATCAGTTTAGCACATCACGCTACTTTATTAGGTGGCTGAACTGTAATGTGCTCATTACAACTGAACGTAAATAGCCGCTAGCTATTTTCTTAATTGGCCGCGGTCAGCTTGTATGAAAAGCCCTGAGCATAAACTTTCATAACTTATTTTACTACGCAGTTTTATTTGAACGTTGGTGTAAAAATAATTATGTGATTGTTTGCTGTGTTCCGTGCGGCGGTTTTCGTTTTATTTTTATACTAGCGACCCGCCCCAGCGTCGCACGGGTGTGAAATATAAAGCCACTGAAAAAATGATCAAGAACGATAGCCTATGATTCTTCACGTGGTCTACTTCTTATCTGTGCCAAACAAGTGCCAAATAAGATAAAAGTTGCTCCAGTAGTTCGCGAGATAAACCATTTCAAATAATTTCCCCTGTTTTTTCCACATTCTTTTATTAGTCTTAGCGTGATAAAATATAGCCTTTGTAGCCTTCCTCAATAAATGGGCTATCTAACACTGAATGAATTTTTCAAATCAGACCAGTAATTCCTGAGATTAGCGCGTTCAAGTTAGCCCTTTCAAATAATTTTCCCCGTTTTTCCGCATTTTCCTTTATTTCTTCGGTCCTATTAGTCTTATCGTGACAAAATATAGCCTTTCTCGATAAATGGGCTATCTAACACTGAAAGAATCATCAAAATCCGTTGCGTAGTTTTAAAGATTAAAGGGAACAAAGGTACATGAGGGGAAAAAAGCGACTTTCTTTTTAACCCCCGACCAAAAAGAGGGGTGTTATAAGTTTGACGTGTCTGTCTGTCTGTCTGTGTGCATGTCTGTGTGTCTGTCTGTGTGTCTGTCTGTGGCATCGTAGCGTCCAAACGGGTGGACCGATTTTGATCTAGTTTTATTTTGTTTGAAAGCTGACATGACCGAGAGTGTTCTTAGCTATAGTTCATCATCATCAGCCTGCTCATTGCTGAAATATTACGGTTTATCTGGTTCGTGATAGGACGATTAGCAACTTGCAGTCGTTTGATGGGTTTTATATTTTGCATTCTGGTTCGTGACACTTATGAATAGGTATATATACCATAATTGGAAAGTTGACCTGGTGCTGCAGCATCACCTGGTAATCAATATTATACCCAACTCCTCACCAACTTAGAGCAGAGGTTTCATGTTTGGGCTCATTTTAATTGCGACAACCAGTAAGACGAAGATTAACAGTAAATATTTGCATGCTGCTGCTGCAGCAGCATCACCTGGATTCTATAGGAGCCGAGCTCCGTGTGAATCCAAAGTGGAGGTTTCATGTTTGGGCTCATATTGACGGCCTCATCGAAGAGGACATATTTTATAGATGGTATTCATTGGGATATGATCCAGTTGATAGGAATATTCTGCACAAGTTTAAAAAGCATAAAATAAAATAAAATTAAGAAATTAAAAAAAATACCCCGCCAAAAATTATTAAAAAGTAATGAAATAATATTTACTGACTTTAAGTTTAAATAATTCCTAATGGCTGGTTTACACGTATTAAGTAGATGAGTAGTAACTAAATTTTAACTTAATTTGAAGTGCCTGCCCGAAATGTGTCAAGTGACAAACCCTGCCTGCCAACTTAACAGAAAATAGTCAAAATTGAAAATTTCCTTGTTTAGTACTTAAATAAATTTTAACTTGCTACTTACTACTAAATTTTGTGTTTACATGCAATAGGTAACTTAAGATTAAGTTAAAATTTAGTTAACTACTTATCTACTTAATACGTGTAAACCAGCCCTTTTTTTTTTTTTGAGACGGGGAATGCTGTCGAGGTCAACTCACCGTCTCCGCACGTGTAAACCAGCCCTAAGAGTAAAGTATTATTTTAGTCCATAAATGTTGTCAAGGTGTGTCGGGGGACCGCTAATGTAGATGTTTGATTTCACATAACATTATAGTTTAAGGGTCAGTTCACAGCGACCCGAATCGGGAGAATCAGCGACTATTATGGCGAAACAAAATGCAAAAGTCGCTGTTGTGGTAGTTTACTTGGCGGTCCCCCGACACACCGTGACAATATTTATGGACTAAAATAATACATTACTCTTAGGAATTATTTAAACTTAAAGCCCCTTACTAATAAACGTTGTATAAGCATTGAATAGTTATACAGTGTTTTGTTCCTGTCACACAAGTGACATTTTTAATTGGATTGAAGAAGACAAAACACTGTATAACTATTCAAAGCTTATACAGCGTTTATTAGTAAGGGGGAAAGTCAGTAAATATTATATAACATGTACTATAGATGATGCCCGCAATTCCGTTGCACCAAAATTAGTTTACCGCGCGTGAACCGTACATTTTTTCGGGTTAAAAATTACCCTTTGTCCATTCCCGGGACTCGAAGTATCTCCTTGCCAAATTTCAGCAAAATCGGTTCAGCGGTTTTGGCGTGAAGAGGTAACAGACAGACAGACAAACAGACACACTTTCGCACTTTTTATAATATTAAGTATGGAAATATGGATAGATATAGATAATATAGATATAAATTCTGTACATAAAATCACAATAACTCAGAGATTATATAAAATGGCATAATATTATGTTTTCATAACAATAAAAGAGAGAAGAGTCACATAAGTTTACAGAAGTTAATTAAACTTGGGAATAACACAGCTACTTTTGATCCTGAAAAATATATGTGCCAAAACTGAAATAACAAACACACCACCGCGTGCCATAATTACTAGTAAGTATAGTTTTTGCACGCAGCCGAGTTTTGATGCCATAAATATAAGTAACTTAATCTTATATATAAAATTTCCCTGTCACAATGTTAGTTACCGTACTCCTCCGAAACGGCTTGACCGATCTTTATGAAATTTTATATGCATATTCAGTAGGTCTGAGAATCGGCCAACATCTATTTTTCATACCAAAAAACCCAAAAATTATTTATATGGCAAAACAACGTTTGCCGGGACAGCTAGTTATATTATTAATGCTCCTCCTCCTCTCTCCTCTTCGCGCTCAAAAAGCTGAACCGATTTTGCTGAAATTTGGTTTGGATGTACTTTGGATCCCGGGAATGGGTATAGGATACTTTTCATCCCGGAAAAATGTACGGTTCCCGCGCGAAAAACCGAATGTTGGCGCAACGGGGTTGCGGGCGTCATCTAGCAGAAAATAAATTGTGTGAAATATGGTTTTGTGCTTATTTATAGTTTAACCGCAGCTTTTACGATAATGTTAGGACCACACGTCAATAAATATCCCGTGTGTGGTGGGTATAAATCAAAACAACGGTTTTCGCGTTTGATTTCAAATTGCCCGATAAGGATGTTGTTGGATATTAACTCGTCCAGCCAAACATTGCGATCGTTTGGTTTGATAAGTTACTTGCACTGTTAAAGTATTTTTACAAGATGACGCCCGCAACTTCGTTGTTCGCGGGAACCGTACATTTTCCGGGATAAAAATATCCTTTATACTTTCCCATACCAAATTTCAGACAGATAAACACTTTCGCATTTAATATACTAGTATGGAAGTATGGATATAAACTTGGATAGGAAGTATAATGTTTTGGCATATACCTATTTCTAAATTGTAGCTTGGTGTCTCATTTGAATGTCTTTAATATAACGCGTATAGTTTTACAACTTTTTAAAACTGAATCTTATTCCACCATTACTTTTTTTCTCACACTTTTAGAAAACAATTAAAGGTGCTAGTTACTTTCAATTGACTAAACCGATTTTAACGAAATTTTAATTTGAAATAGATCACATCATTACACTATTTGTGACAAAATGTTTGAATCCCGACGAAATTCTTAGCAGAATAATTCTAGTCCTTATAAAATATAGTTTCCAAAGATACTTATTTAAGTCGAATAAAATAAACAGAATAATCATAAATCGCGTTTCAGAATTCGTGTCGTCGACTTCTAGACTTTGAGAGTTTATAACAGTCTTTATAATCTTAATCGCAGACATTGAAACCTTAAATATTCGCCCTCGTGCTGCAGTTATTGACCGGCTCCGACCCTCGACTTGGCTCCCCTTGCAATTTGCTCAAGACGAATTGCTCATTTAATTGATGCGGAATTCGAAGTCCCCCATACAAAACCCCGATCGATTCGCGTCTGGCTGCCACAGGCGTCACAGCAGGTGAAAAGTTGTTTTTTCCCCGCTTTTACATCTTTACTTTTTTAAATTGTAGTGGGTCACACTGAAAGTGTTTAGAACTAGCTAGTTAGAAACATTACTAATGAAAACTTTTTTTGAATTACAATTTTAGAACTCTCTGGTAACATAATGCGGTATATTTCATTCATTTGTCATTTGTTTTGGTGAATTGGCGGCAAATCTAAAATTCTTGTTACACGTGAAAATGAACTTAACGCAAGAAAATTTTAAGTAAATGATTTTTCGTGACTTTCGTTGTTGGCTTACTCAATAACAAAGCTTTGATAGGTTGCTATTACCACTTCATAATGAAGCCCCATCTCATGCCACTATTTACAATTGGGCGTGGACGTAGCAATCTCAGTGATGATCCGCGTGAGGGACGTCCTTTAACAGCGACTACTGAAGTTAACATTAGTGTTGTGCGACGCATGATAGAGGAGGATAAAAGAATAACCTATCAGCAGATGCGGGCAAGCCTAGGCATTGCCATAGCAATGCCTAGGCTTGCCCGCATCTGCTCATGACTTGACATGACATGATTGACTCATAAGTCAAGTTCAAAAAATAATATTATATGAACATTTCGGCGTCAGAAAGCTTTTTACCAGATGCATTCCCCATTCTTCAATCGACGACCAGAAACGCCTTTGCATGGACTCGTGTCGCCAAATCTATACTTATTATAAAACAAAGTCGCTTTTTTTTCCCTCATGTCCCTTTGTTCCCTTTAATCTTTAAAACTACGCAACGGATTTTGATGATTCTTTGAGTGTTAGATAGCCCATTTATCGAGGAAGGTTATAGGCTATATTTTATCACGCTAAGACTAACAGGATAATATGGAAAAAACGGGGGAAATTATTTGAAACGGCTTATCTGGCGAACTACTGAAGCAGTTTTTATGTTATTTGGCACAGATAAGAAGTAGACCACGTGAAGGATCATAGGCTATAGATTTTAATCATTTTTTATACCCGTGCGACGCCGGGGCGGGTCGCTAGTGTTAGATAAGTTCAACGGCGGTGACTCAAATGCTGTATTTGACATCCTCACAGGTGAAGAAAGCTGGATATATAGCTACGAACCCGAAACCAAAAGACAATCAGCTCAAGGGGTGTTTCCTTTCGAGGTTTGGCCAACTAAGGTAAAGAAAGGAAGAAGTCAAGGCAAAAAGATGATTGCCTCGTTCATTGGTCGGAAATGTAATTTTGCGAAAGTTGTGCTAGAAGATGAAAGTACAGTTACTACAGAATGGTATGTCAATCGATGTTTGCCTGTTGTCTTGGAAAAATTTCGGCAGCAGCGCCCTCTAAGCAGGACACTCCTTTACCACGACAATACTTCAGCGCACTCCGTAAGACGGACTGTTGAATATTTGACTAGGGCAGGTTAGGCGCTATACAGTCAGAACCTTGGGCTCTGTGACTTTAATTTATTCCCAAGAAATAAAGATAAATTCGAGGTATTCGCTTTACGAGCCCTGAAGATGCGATGAAAGCGTACGAAAACGTCTATGGCGTGAGACCCCTAAGGAAGACTGGGCCTAGTGTTTTCTCGGTGGTTTCATCAAATGCGACGATGTGTACAGAGGAACAGAGATTACTTCTAAAAACGATAAAAGTATTGGCAACTTACTACATTAAGCCGTTTTTCACTTTCTAAACATTTTCAGTGGTAGTATTAATTCCTCGATTTTACATCTAAGATACTTAGGGCCTATTACACCACTTCCTGATAAGTGCCGAATAAGCTATCTACCCCTTAACTTGACGGATGAAGTATGGAGAATCTGTCAAAAAAGTTGTGAATAGCCTATTCGGCACTTTATCATAAAGTGGTGAAACAGGCCCTGACGTAGTATTTTACGTTACATAGTTACGTAGTATTTTTTGACTTTGTAAAAATATGATGTTACAATCATATTTTAACATCATACGTACTCGTATCTACTGATATGTAGAATTTGTTGAGGTTAGATAGAGAGATAGGCCGTGTAGATTCAGAAGCTTGGCTCTACATGAGATCTCATATCTTTTTCACAGGGTTAACCTTCTGTAGTCGTCTCGGCAACATTTTAAAGAAATGTTTTGGTGGGATTATGATATTCTGATAGAGAAAATTTGTAAGTTAGTAATTTTATCAATGGGCAAAATTACTAACTTTTATTAATATTACGCAAAAATTTTACAATAATTATAATATATTAGTTGCTTTTTGTCCAGGAAAAAAAAACAGTCTTCATGACTGATACAGTACTGATACTATGTATCAACAGTTTTTTGTAATTTTCTGATTTCATGTAATTGACCTGTAAGTCTCAGTGATCTTTAAACCTGAACCATAGTAAGAAATAGGAAATTAATTTCTCCTTGAGACGCTCGTAACACAATAATTACCTCCCTAACTCCAATCAGGGTGATTAAACGTCTCCAGCCAAGTAGATCTGAAGTAAAAATGCTCTGTTATGCACAGCGTAATTCTTCGCTTTTACAGATTTAAAAGCGTAACATTACGCTGTACATAATAAACGTGAGATTTAAAGCTTATTTAAATAAATTTATTATTTAGTAATAATAAATTGATAGATTGGTTCAACATCTTACGTCAAGAGTTAACGAACAGGCAGAAAGACACAAAGCATTGATGGCAAAATATTAGTATGGAAATATTAACTAGATTATTTGCAACATATTCAATCGAATCGTCATCCATACTTCCATAGTATGTCTGTCTGTCTGTCTGTTACCTCTTCACGCCCAAACCGTTAAACCGATTTTGCTGAAATTTGGCATGGAGATACTTTGAGTCCTGGGAAAGGACATATGATACTTTTTATCCCGGAAAAATTCTGGCGTAACGGAGTTGGTTCATTTGGTTGATTACTAAATTTTTATCCTACCTATGACGCTGCTGCACATTAAAAAGATCAATACCGTTCAACGATCCCTATCAATAATCTCCTCATAAAAACCTATTTTCATCCCACCTTCAAATATCATTTCACCTTCAAGTCTGCCAGACAGTCAAAAGTGAAAGCTTACAACTTAATTTAAATGAATTGATTGTAGCCCTAGAGGGTGATTTAAATTATTTTGTGAATTGTAAGATAACTTTAAGTCTTATGAAACTCTAAATAGCGCGAGGCATTGTTATTTTGATTCAAAGGTCGCGTGTTCAAATTTATTACACAACAAAATTAATTTGCAACGAGAAAACAATAAGTATAATTGAAGACATGAGTGGAAGAAGTGGATACTTAGTTAATATTTTGTGTCATAAGGACGATTACTCGTTTTTCCCTTGTCCGTGTAACCTTGTAACTTACCCGGCTATAAACAAAACCAACGTTTTTGGAACGAAGTTCCTTATCGCGCGTTGTGACTCGGGCTAGACTGAAAAAATTGTAACGACACTTTATTATAATTAGTACCTGCATGGTAGGGGTAGAGGGCGTTGATAGTATTCTTGTGCGTCAACTAGATGGCGTTTTTTGAGAATAAACATCGATGCGTTATTAGTATTCGTGGGCGTCAATAGATGGCGTTTTTTAATATATTTTTTTGAGTGTATATATTATATGTATACAAGTTTTCTGAACTTAAGAAATAACTTTGTTCCATTCGTGTGTCCCTGAACACCTCTCAAGTTTATGATTTGAAATCTTTTTTATCGGTCTTAAAGCTTTTTTTACACAGAATAAGAGTAAGCAACATTTTCAAATTGTTGCTTACCCACTTCATCCTCTCGCGTTTTCAATTAAACAGAGTATTTTTGACATTTATTAGACTTGTAGGTAATAATTAATGTCAAACATACTTTTGTAAATAAAATTTCATTTGCGTGTGCTCTAAGAAAATAATATTTTACTTAAGACTTTTTTCTTGAAATACTCATAAAACAGAATTTTAAAAGTCACAATATCTTAGTTGATTACATACTTACTACTTACTGTTTTTATAAGAATGAATAAAATATTTTTTACAATTTTTTGTTTCAAATAAATATAAATCATTTTTATCTAGCATTTTAGGGTTACGGTTTTGCTACCTCATGAGGTAGCAAAGTCGTACGTAATGCCACGGTGTTTTATAAGTACTTATCACGAACGTCGGAGTAATCGTTGAATAATATACATTAGGGTGACGCCGCGTTAAAGTAAAAATTAAAAAACCGTGTTGGATGTGTTTTAGATTACTTGTTGCCGGCCCGGCCTCTCATAGAAAACAAGCAATGGAACAGCAAAAAAATGGAAAGGGCGTAGCGACAAAATGGTTTTTGTCGTGTAATTTAAAAACCATAAATACATTTCATATAAGCTATGGGCAAATTAAAGTGTATGCTTGAACCAATCTATGTACAAATGGAAGCTTAAATCACTCTCCTCTGTTGGCAAAATAGGAATCCCTTTTTTACAGAGGTATTTTTGATTCATTATTCTGTGTTATAAAAGCTGACCAATCGTGTTATGATATGGGTGATTCAAAGACAAAGACATGATGAATACTGACAATGAACTTTAATATGAACTTAAGTCATTGCTGAGCAAAATCGATATCGCTACAGCCAAATTATTAAGGCGTCGCCTTAAAAAAACATGGAACCTCGTCCTTTTTGGAAGTCGGTTAAAAATATTACCTTGTGCTTAAGCTTTACATGAATTCTGGTTACTAACAAGAACATTGCATTATTGATCAAACGTTCATTAGGGACATGACTTGCAACAAAAACTTGATTAATAGTACCATAGTAACGTCGTCATATGAGGGAGGGAAGTATCAGAACACACTTTAAGGGGTATGATGACAAAGCTATATTTTACCAACGTCGAGGACAAACCATGACGTATCATAGACATAGAGTGGGCGTTGCTAAGGAAAGCTCTGTGGAAACAGCAGATACCTGCAACAGACTTGTACGGCCAAAGAAACACGTTTATTGCATGTCTCTCTTTTTAGTCAACAAAACGGATTTTGACAGGCATAACCATTATTTTACAACATAAGTGCAATTACCCATTTTTCCCTTATAATTTAAACAAACCTTTTGTAACTTACCTATTATAATAAATGCTATACATAGAATCCATATTTTTTGATTTCAAATAATTTTCCCTTCTTAAAAGCCTCCATTTATTCAAAAATAAGTTTTCAAATTGTTAATTACCCATTTCATTACCATGTCTTCAATTCAAGAAGAAACGAAAATCTGGCTTCCAATTTTCATTATTTTAAACCAAGATTTAATAATATTATTTATTCCTCGATGACTTAAAATGATATTCACGCTTTACCGAGGTAAAGGTCCTTGAGTAAGGCTGTTTTTCTTGTCGCAAAAGGAGGAAAACCTTTTAAACGTCATTAAATATTCAATACTAAATTATTTCTTTTATCAAATTACAATTTTGATAAACGACAATTACTGTCGTTTGGCTGTTGAAAGAAAAAATAATTTTGATGTCGTTTAGTTTAATTTAATATCTTTTTGTTTGGTGAATAAAGCAGGAGGTATTTTTTAATAGGAACATTTATACCGAATCGTTTTATTTTTGAGACGCTATCGAGCATCAACTTTAGAATTTATATTCTAAAGTGATCATCAATTTTTGATAAGTCAGTCAAAAATAGTAACGTTACAGTTTCAAGCAATGAACAAACATTACTACTTTGCGACACTTTCGTGATGTTAATCAAAACATAGTGCAACAGAAGTAACTATAAATATAATAAAACTTTAATAAAAAGCGACTTCAAAATTGTACGTGATTGAGAATTACAACTCCCTACCTCCAAAACTACTGAAATGATTTTGATGAAACTTGCACTATACCCTAAATTAAACAATACCTAGTACAACAAAAAAAAAGAATTACTGAAATTGGTGTGGTAGTTCCAGAGATATGCGATCACAAACATACATACATACACTTCTATTTGGCACATTTGTTCAGACGCTGATATAGACTAACATATACGAAAATTGGGCAGTTCTGGAAATATTACATACACACGCGGCGAATTCATAACCTCCTTTTTTGAAGTCGGTTAAAAAGGTATTCAAATAAGATATATATACCATAACCATGTGATAATAGCATGTTTAGGACGAGTAAGTATAGCCAGTTTTGAATACAATTTTCATAACTATAATAGTAACATAGAAACGGGCTTTCCTTGTCGTAGGGTTAATGTGATCGTTACTTTTAATAAAAATAACTCTTAAGAAGTAAAGTAGCGTTTAAAAGAAAACGTTGACCTAATTTTAACTTTTCCGCATTATACGTTAAGGTGAATTATGTAATTAAGCACTAATCAAAATTACTTAAGAGTTATAAAATAGGTACAGTATTATTTTTATTTAATAAAAATAGATTTTTCGCGAATATCTATTATTATTTATTATAGAGACTTCAATTTTCTCATAATGCTGATATTATAGACACATACGTCATACATGCAAAGATTATTATAAAAAGATATGTTAAAGATCAATTGTCAAAAAAAATGAGTTAACTTATATAAAACTTAATAATATAAAGCCCTTTTGAAAGTCAGCCAAAAGGTAAACACAACATGAATAACATTTGAAACTATTTCTTAGCTTGCCATTTACCCTCTAGAGATGTCCAGATATAAAAAGATATAAAGTAGCACTTGATAGGTATTCAATATGTAAATAAGGCCAGGCGAGTGACAAGGATGTTGTCAGACGTAAGTGATACGGGTTTCCTCCAAATAGCCAACATGTTTTATGGATGATAAATTGTAGTGAAGCTAAATTTAAGAAATATTTCCATCACTACATGGACAATAGACAGAACGAACCAGTAGGCTGACGAAGAGTTCTCTATACGTTTGGCGTATAGTATGACATATCGGCAGGCGTACGCCGAGAGTAAACAGAACTAACGAGAAGGCCGACTCAGAAGACATCGCGATACGTTTGAGTCATGTAGGCCGGCGCGCGCCGTACTAATGCGTTACTCATCATAATTGTAAGGGCGCATTTTCATTAGTCGTTAACTAGTGCGGTATACAGCATACGGGGAGTCTATGACAACTAATGGCGCATTTGATTGATCGTGGCATGCATTTTATGGCGCATTTTCACTGGTCGATAGGGCCCGTATGCGGGGTGCGGGAGATTTCTGAAACGCATGCCACGACCAATAACAATGCGCCATTAGTTGTCAATTAATTGTCATAGACTCCCCGCATGCTGTATACCGTACGAGTTAACGTCGAGTGTCGACTAATGAAAATGCGCCCTTAGAAATCTCCCGCACCCCGCATGCGGGCCCTATCGACCAGTGAAAATGCGCCATAAGACATGTAGAAAGTGATAGTTGCGCCTATTGCGCCCAACTTGCGCATATTCGCTCATTTGTTTGAAGTCGAGGTACTCCTTAGTACTGTCGACTCTGCCGAGACGTTGTAGGTTAGCCGTTCATAGCATGCTTAAAGCGATTCGTCAGTTTGACTTAAGGGGGCGACTAACCCAACATTTTCGATTTTATAATTCATTTTATACTTGAAAATAAGCCCCAAATCGTTTTATTTTCTAAAATTAGATACTACATTATAATATTTCCAAGAGCAAAAACACGATTATATCCTAAATTTTTTTCGATAGAAAATATCACAAAGATGCATCTAATTTTCACGAATTTTCCATTTATTGCAATAACTGTGCATTGAACTAAGTTAATGTTTTAACATATTGTATAAAATTCTATAATTGAGAAACCAACCTCGCAGATTTTTAAAATGTTGTATATTTATTGAGTTATTGAGAAAAAACTAATTTGGCGATGAATCCGCGTCGTCCTTTTTCACCTGTCATAATATGAAAGACGGGCGTGAGTGTGAAGAGAGAAGGACGATGTTCGATTTTTTGGGTTAGTGGCCTTAAGGGCCTTAAGGGTCTTAAGGGCCCTCTCTCCCTAAATTAGCAGGTCAATTGTCTGTCAGTGCGAATATCGACGTAAATGACATTAAAATAACATTCATAACAGCGCGCCTTGTACGGTGGCGGTTACGACGCTCGCCGCGTCCATGATAGGGCGAAATAGGAGAAAAAACCTTTTTAAGGCTTAATATAATACATATTTCAAAAAAGTAAAAAAACCAAATTATTAACTTATGTATTGCAAAGCAGTAGATATTTTTTATATATTCTTTTGATTAATAATGAAGGAGTAAAGTGGTTTCATTCAACGATTTGGAGGTGATTTGGTTTTTTATTTCTTTATTATGTGATACCGATAGAAAAATATGGCAAAACCAAATTACGTATCATATTATGTAGATTACTAATTATTTTTTTCAGATATAATTTCTCTGTTAATGCCGATGAAAAGTTGTATCATCTACACGCTTTTTTCGAAAGAGCAGCCTTAAGTCAGCCGACTGGTTCGTTCTGTCTATTGTACTACATGTAACTACTACGGAGGATGTTGCTTATTCATTTCTCGGAATATTGCTTACTATAAATGTAACGTAGCTTTAAGGGGTGTTGCTTACTTACTTTCCGGTATGTTACTAACTTTGCAAAATCTTGCTATCTTGGACCACTCTAACAAACCCAGGAAGAAAATTGAATCCTAAAAATATTTTCATACAATTATAACCTAACCCTAACTACTTATTACTATAAACTTATAAAAGTAAGTTATCTCATACACTTAGGATAGAGTAACTACTCACATATTATGGTTTTGCTCGACAGTTTTACTCGAAATCGAGCAAAAACCACTGTGTGGACCGCAAAACTCACAGCTCTAAGGCTCGCATCGAGCCAGTTTGAAGGCTCGAATCGAGCCGGCTTGACAAATTTTTTGACACTAGTTTTTATTATTCGTAGACATCGTAGCTAATGTCCTTCGAACTGCAGTAAAACTATCGAGCAATGCTGAATGTGTGGACGAAAGCCCGAGCCGTGGTTTTAACTCTACGTGATTGCTCGATCGAGCAAAACCGTATGTGAGTACTTACACTATCCTAATGGCTGGTTTACACGTATTAAGTAGATAAGTAGTAACTAAATTTTAACTTAATTTGAAGTGCCTGCCCAAAATTTGTCAAGTGACAAGCTCAGCCTGCCAAAAATAGTCAAAATTCTAATTTCCTTCTTTAGTACTCAACTAAATTTTAACTTACTACTTGCTACTAAATTTTGTGTTTACATGCAATAAAATTAACAACTTAAAATTGAGTTAAAATTTAGTTAACTACTTATCTACTTAATACGTGTAAACCAGCCCTTAGTGTAAGAGATTTTTAAACTGTAGAGTGTCATACGTTTACCCATTTTCAGTCAAGCATAATTATTTACTATATTTCAGCTTATAAAATATTCCATATCCTGATTTTACACAATCTTGATTATAGCAAAGGATTTTGCATTGAAATGCTCTGTGGTGTTTCAGTGTGAAGAGAATAATGACACAATTAGAGCTAGGCACTGTGCTCATTTGCTTGCATAGTAATTGTACCGCTGCTTTACAAATACTGAGCGCGACATACAATTGCACAAATTAGTGGTGTACTATATGCGTTAACGTGCCCAAAGAACTTAACATAGTATATAAAATATATTCATCAGAACATCGGGATTTAAAAAAAAATGATTAAACTCAAAATAATTATTTCTCCGAGCGTCCGCGGCCTAATGGATAGACCTTTGGTTCGCACTCCTAGAGGGTGCAGGTTCGATCCCGGGTGGAGGCGTGTACCAATGAGACATTTTCTGATCTCAAGGATGCTCGTACGGTGAAGGAAAACATCGTAAGGAAACAAGCACATAGCAGCTGGTTCCAGACATATTGACTGGTTCGTGGACTAGTTCGTAGACATGACTAGAATTTTTAAACGAAGTTCCTTATCGCGCGTTTGGCGTAAAGGAGGCTAGACAGGACGATATTTGACCTCGACACATTTTTATTAGTAGCTGCATGGTAGGGGCAGTGGGCGTTAATAGTATTCCTGTGCGTCAACTAGATGGCGTTTTTTAAGATATTTTTTTTGAGTATATACAAGCTTTTTTAAAATAAGAAATAAGTTCGTTCGATTCGGGTGTCCCTTGACACCTCTCAAGTTTTTTTTTAACTAAAATCGTTAATGAAAAAGTAGAGATGCTCCTAATTAATTTATTTAACCGAATAAGATTTTCAGTTAAACATTTGGAAGAAATCCAAATATGGCTAAACAAATTTAGGCCCATCTTTGTATATGAAAAAAATCTAGAAATTTTTAATGCGCTACTTGAGGAAAGATCTTATCTAAATATGTCCGTTCAGTAATAATTAAAATAAATTAGCATAATCAAGATAAGAAAACCTCTAAAAGTCTTGAGATTAAGCGAATTAAAAATTTAATAGGATAACGAATGTTGCGACAAAGGCAGTGACAAATCTCATTCATTCATTAAGTGTTTCATTCATTTTATTTACGGAAACCATTTCACTCGTAGCGCAAATGAATTAGAAGACATAGATTCTAAATATTTTGTAAATAGGGAAAATGAGTTATTTATTACAACATTTATAATAAAGTATGATATCTTATCATTCATAAACATAGAAGAATTATTGATGAAGTGATTGATTATAACAATATTATTTATTTACTTTTTCAAACAACGATTTTTCTTGTTGTGCTAGTTTTCGAGCCAGAACTAGGCATCATTGTTGACTCGTTCGAAAAGAGTATTGTACTATACCAATGAATAAAAACATTATCATATTTGGACTGACATTATTTTTAAACATACTCAAAACACTTGTCACTTTACGGTTTATATATTGAGGGTATTCGATATTTCATTTGCCACCAGAATGACCAGATGAAGTAATGCCCGCTGCATTACGTAGCCCTATATTTCATGTCAATTGTCATATTAAAGTGACATAATATGACTGCTGTACGACATAATATGACAGCTGTTTGACACGACAATTGACGCAAAAAACCCTACGGCTACGTAGCTCCGCTGGTATGGGTATTCTGAAACCGCTTAGTTCCATAAAACCGATATTTGAAAATGGCAGGCGTGGTTCCCTTGAAAGACTGTTACGATATTGATTCATCTATTTTCAGCGACAAAAATCGAACAGCTGCCTGTGACAGCAGCGATCAGAAAACGGCGCGGTGCTGCATTGTACAAAATATCTATTTCGTTTTTCCGTCTCCTTTCAAGCCTTTCGGAGGAAAAGAGACAATCGATATGCAGTATACTGTATACTGCAATATTATATTGCTATTAATATTGCAATATGGAATCTTATATCAAGTTTAAACTTACCCTTAATAGACTTAAAGATTCGCACTTTATATACCTACAGTCTACACACTTAACGTTTTGCCCTATGTTTGCTAAGCGACTTTTCTAACGCATCCGGCATCACTTAATGACAAAACAATATTATTAGCCCGGCCGCACAGTATCTGAATTTCGGATCAGAAAAATTCAGACGCCCCGCCCCGCTTATTACATTTTGACACGTCAGAATAATTTTAATAGTATGCAGGGTCCACAACAAAATGTATGAACAGAGTGCTTTCCGGCAGGGCGTCCGAATTTTTCTGATCTGATCTGGTGGGTTATTATGACCTCTTATTTCCAGCCAGTTTCGCCCGAAAACGGTACATTTTGGTCGTAAACTGGCTGGAAATAAGAGTTCATAATAGCCCACCTGATCTGAGAAATTTAGGATAGTGTGCGGCCGGGCTTAACAGGAGTTTATAATTATATTATATTCTCAAGCTTTTTTGATTGGCTCACGCTAACCATTGACGACGCTGTAGAAAACTCCTGCCAGCAAACCGGGCGATACTTAGCAATTTTACATCGTTAAAATTGTGAACCCTTTAGGCAGTTAAATTATTCTAATTTTAGATTCAGTCGGAGGTTATTTCGGATCAAACTTCACTTTGGATTCCGCAAAATTTACCGAACTCGCAACTTTATTTCAATTGGGGGAAAACCTTAAACCATTGCGGTCTACTAGTTAACAGATCCGTTGATGCCATTAGCTGAAATTCACCCCCATTAGGGCTGTCTAATCGAGTTTGTATCGCGGAAGACTTGCCGTAATAAACGGCTGTAAGTTTGCAAAGGACACGGACCTTAAATCAAACAGGATCCCGTGATCACGAGCCCGTAAACTCCAAAGTATTTATTAAATACACTGTGAAATAGATTTAGTTGGGATTTATATTTCGCTAGATTATATTATAGGTCTACCAGAATCTGATGGCAAAAAGTGAGAAAATAAATTGACTAGATAGCAATACCGGGGTAATAGGAATAAAACATTTTCATCCTTTTTTATTCCTTTAGCGCCTTATTTTGTGTGTGAAACATGCAAATATAAAAATTTATCCCATGATCAAGGATATTTTTGAAAATCTGCTGTCAAAAATTGTCATCAGATTCCGGTGAACCTATACCTGTCTAGCTTAATCTTTACATATACATAGAGAATAATGTAAAAAGAAGATCATACATTATTTATCTAGATAAAACTGAAAAAAACTGCTTTTATCCGCAATGGAATGGCTAAGGTAAACGCGTCGGTAGGTCAGGTTCATTTGAATCTCTTTCATAATAGCGACAGGTCATAGCGAAACGATACTAGATAAGACGCAAATAGCAAAACAAAATTGAAATGTGACGCATTTCAATTTTGTACTGCTCCCTCGTCTCGTTTTGCTATGAGCTGACCATTTCTTATTTTTCTATCAAATAAATATTTATAGAATTTCATACAAATGTTTTGTATTGAAGTTGAAAACACATCTGAACAAAAATGAACACGTAACATAAAAACAAAATCTAAAATCAATAGTTTACTGGCTATTAACGTTCCTTCAGGATCATAAGCTCCAACTTTCGCGCTGTTAACGACACAAACAGTAAAAGTGCAACTTTACGACGAAACTAGGATTATTTTAAAGAGTATTTATGTTCTTAAGACCGGCACAAAACGGTAATATTTTATGTACAAAGTAATATTAAAATAACGATAAAGTTTGTCATTCCCTGAGAAATGACTTTATTTTACTTCTAGAATAAAAGAAAGTTCGTACTGAAACAAAAAGAGATGAGATGCGAAGTGGTGGTTAGATTTGATTGTGAAGCGCCGTCCATTTTGTATTGTAAAGATAAACTACGATAACATGGCGCGCCTCTCCAAATTACTGTTTCAATGTGTGTAGTCACATCCTTATGAAAGAGTATTCAACCAATCAACCAGTACTCGTAATATTTCACTTAATGTCACTTATTACCAAGATTTGTTGGTCAACTAATCATAACTAGCCGACCGCGCAAGAAAACGCACTTCAAACGTTTTGACAACGGACTTCAAACGTTTTGAATTTTGGAGGGGCGCGCCATGCTGATGTTACCGTAGTTTATATTATATCTACGTCGCACATTTCAAGTACATACCGCAAATTGAGTTAAAATCGTGTCGGTATAGTTTTCGAATTCTCCTTGACTTCCACTTTCACTGCACTTGGCTTGGAGTGGGATATCAAGTGCATATCCTTACTAATATAACTAGATGATGCCCGCAACTCCGTTGCGCCAAAACTCGTTTATCGCGAAGGAACCGTACATTTTTCCGGTGCGAAAAGTATCATATATATATTATCCTTTCCCGGGACTCAAAGTATCTCCATGCCTTTCAGATAATTCGATTCAGCGGTTTAAGCGTGAAGAGGACACAGACAGACAGACGGACAAACAGACACACTTTCGCATTTATAATATTAGTATGGAAGTGTGGATAAATGCGAAAGAGTCTGTCTGTTACCTCTTCACGCCCAAACTGCTGAACCGATGTTGCTGAAATTCGGTATGGAGATAGTTTGAGTCCCGGGAAAGGAATTAGGATACTTTTTATCCCAGAAAAATGTACGGTTTCTGCTAGTTATTTTATAAATCAGACCAATATAGTACGGGAGCCCTAGAACTTTTTTGATTACTATCATGCTGTGGGAATAAGGCGTGGAGGCCAAAGGAAGATCTTCCGACCGAGCGAGGTGGTATGCCCGGTCAGGCCGAAGCCCTCGTGATACATTTCAGCTGTCGTATATATACCGCCGCGCTCAGAAAACTTCGATAGTGCGATGCAGGAATGTTAGGCGAATTGTTGGTACCGCCACATCACTCCCCCCCGAAGACCGGAGGTCGAATCTTGAAGTCTTGTCGCTTGAGTCGCCGGTGCCAGTGAGTTCCAGTGAGTCGGAACTGTTGTAGTGAGTCCCAGTGAGTTGGAACTGTAAGCTGCTGCACGGGATCCAGTGAGTCGGATAAGCTGCCGTGCGGGGCCGATGCTACGTGCTGAACAGGAGAGATGTGCTCTGCTTGCTGACCGGTCGGTGTAGTGAGAAAGCCCAATGATGCCGATGCGGAGTCGCCCAGGCCGCGGTACAACTGCGGCTAGTGGACGATGTACCCGATGAGGCGATGCTTGGCTGGCGCGGTGCGGAGGGGCGGGGAGTGATGATGATGAAGGAGGCGTGTTCTGTCGAGGGTCACCAATGTGGGAATAAGGCGTGGAGGCCAAAGGAAGATCTTCCGACCGAGCGAGGTGGTATGCTCGGTCAGGCCGAAGCCCACGTGATACATTTCAGCTGTCGTATATATGTCGCAGCCAACTGGTTTAAATAGCCGATCAATCAAACAGCTAGCTCTTTGACTGAACAGCGCCATTCAATCACACGGCTATACGTCGTTTAGCCGACTTGTTGACTGCAACGTTCAACACTACAGCTAGACGACGCTTAGCTAACTGGTTAAATGGCAAATTAACTAAGCTGACCTTTAGTTTAGTTTTATTATTACACAAGCGCAATCATAATAAGCAGAATAAATTGTATTCTAACTCACTTTGAACACAATTGCAATTAATGCACCTTCGTGATGCATTTCATAATCCCGTAATTTCTCCTCGAAATTGGAATATTTGTTTAAATTTTTATTCATTGATCGTATAATTTCTGTCACTTTAATAACACTTGTAACGTATATTTACGAAAAATATCTTAATACAATCACAAAATACCGGCTAGTTGACGCCATATTGTAAACAAAACGCAACTAGCGCCGCGGTGGTGAGCGCTGAACTAATTCAATCAAACGGCGGCGCCTTGAATCAGCTGTAGTGTTGAACGTTTCGAGCGACTGAAATATTCTATTAAAAAGCTAGCCGTGAGATTGAATGGCGTTGTTCAGTCAAATGGCTAGCTGTTTGATTGAACGGCTTTTCTGAGCGCGGCGGTATATATGTCGCAGCCGACTGGTTAAAAAACCAGTCGGCTGCGACATATATACCGCCGCGCTCAGAAAACTTCGATAGTGCGATGCAGGAATGTTAGGCGAATTGTTGGTACCGCCACAATGCTGACTTTTTATTAGTAGCTTCATTTTGATAATATGAACAACATTATTATCTGAGATAGTAATAAAAAAATTGTTCTAGGGCTTCCCTGACTAATATCTGAGCTCTTAATTTGAGTCGCACGCATTTCCAATAACGACAGTGTCTTTGACTTCAGTTCGCAAAAGTTAATGCTAATGAAAGTAGGAAAACAAACGAGATTCCTGCTATCGATTCTAACCCTCGCAATGTAGATAAGAGTGTCGGAAAGTCTTAATTAATCACAACAAGAAATCCAAGTAAATAACTTGAACAATTTAAATGAGAATTCCCTCTGCCGGTCCCGGATTCGATTTTGCAGGTGAGATGAATTTTTTCTGCAATCGAATTTCGAATTCTTTGAACACGAACGTGATTTGTCACTCAGATCTAGATTTTGTAGCTTGATTCTTTTGATAAAATGTCTGGAATTTTTCAAAGCTGTATCTCAATTTAACTTTCTTGATTAAGACAAATGTTTGTAAGTCTTTTGTGCAGATAAGCTTCGTTAGATTTCTTTTCTGATGAAAGGATAATTTTGAATTTTGTAAGCTGTCGTAACTTTATAGGTAAACTTTGTTGAGAATGAGTTTTTATACTTTTCGGCTCGTGGCCGCAAAATACAGTAGCAAACTTCTTACAATATTTTTGGTTGATCTTCGTACATTTAAAAGCATTATCTTTTACATTTTTGCCATCATAGATATAACCATGATTATCACCATGATTGCAAAACTTTTTGATATTGTGTGCACAATAATTGACATCAATCATAGGTAATCCTTAAAGATGGGGCAGCGGCACAATTAGTTCATCGCGTGGGTGCCGTACATTTTTCGGGATGAAAAGTATCCTGTGTCCTTTCCCGGGACTCAAAGAATCTCCATACCACATTTCAGCAAAATCGATTCAGCGGTTTGAGCGTGAAGAGGTAACAGACAGACAGACGGTCCAGACAGGCAGATACACTTTTGTATTTATAATATTAGTATAGATTTAAGCGGGCCCCGAGACGATCAATTTTATTGCGCAATATCACGTATTTTGTAATATTATTGACGGTCTAGTATTAGTATTGAACGCGCCCGTCTTTCAATCTTATTGGCAAATAAGTTGTTCAATAAAATATTTTTGAATATTATTACAGGTCTAGGGCCGTTAAGGATTACCTATTTACGAATTCTACTAGTTTGCAATAGTCGTTTCGATCCATCATAGTCCGACTTGTAGAGGCAGCATCAAAAAGGTCAGTCTCCTTCAAACGTTCTTTGTAGTGATGCGAACAAGTTTTGACTCGTACATTTAGTAGGATTACCCAGGAACTAACAATCCATCGAGTGCGCTACGGCATCCTATTCAACAAATGTTACAAGAGATATCGAAGTATCGTTAGCTGGAGAGCTATCATTATGTTTCCGCTTTTACTATGAATGCGAGGAACAGGAATTGCTACGTGTTAAATATTTTCTTATTTGAATTTTTCGTTTTGAAATTATATATTTTTGTCTTGGGCTGAAGGGGCCTTAAATTTTTTAAGGATCGTACTACTAAAATACGCTAGCAGCATAATTAAAATTTCATGATTTCCCTTATAGCTCAGAAAGGCGGCTCGTAGTTAAGGAACACAATTACCTAAAGCGCGACCATTAAAAACAAAACATTACAAGGCCACGTCAAAAGTGATTTACATCTTTTTATAGGCCAATAAAATTTCAAATTAAAAAAAGTGTGCCATATTTAACACATAAAACCTCCGCGGCCATAATAGAAGCGAAAGCAATGACTACAAATGAGGTCAAACCTGGGTCTGGGTTTTTAAATTAAGCGTTTAAAATGTAAGTTGGAACATGATATGAAGGAAATAAAGTTCCAGGGAAAATGGATTAAGTCGCCATGGAATCTCATTAGAGTGCATATTGCGTCCAGTTTATGTGCATGCGAAATTACTTGGTGAAAACAAACGAGCGGGCTGATGAAGATTTATGGACTAATAATGATCCAGGATCGACGATAAATATTTTACAGCGAATTATGCGAGAATAGGACGCGATTGCTATCGATTTGCGATATGTATGTTGGAGCTATAGTAAATTACTGGTCTCGATCCAATCCAATCTCGACCATTGAGCGATCTCTAGTAAAATAATTAAACTCCTAAACAGCTTCATGCTATAAGTGGATATGAGTACAATGTTATGCATTTAATCAGCTCATCCTATACAAATTAAATAAACTATTTGAACGACTTTTTACTCTTTATAACCTGACAATATTAATTGAAGATGTGAGTGAAAGAACGTGATAAGTAACAATTAAAAATTGCCGTTTTTTGGGTAAATGGAGGCTTTAGGGCCAGTACAATTATTTGATATAAAAAAGCTGTGTGTTTTATGTGTAGCCAGATACATTACCCAAATGTGAAGTAGATAAGTTACAAGGTTCGTTCAAATTATAAGGGAAAAACGAGTTAATGTTCGTATGTTACAAAATGTTAGTTATCGTGTTCTTCAACTCAGGTCTTTAATTACGCAAATGAAATTACGAGTTGTTGAGCGTTAATTGGCTCTGATTCCCATCATGATCACCATTTAAGATCTCAATCAAATCGGAATGCAGGATGGTCTATTTGGTGCCTGTCATCAGCGATTCCTGCGCTTTCGAGTGAAATGGAATTCGGGAAATCGTTTTTACGTCAAAAGCGCGCAACCTATAGAGCCGCCCGTTAAGTGCACGATTCAACTCTGTTGATAAATTTTTAGTTTTCCTACGTATTTGGAATGTTTCGTACTTACTATTCATTTATATTTGAAACAGTTTTAGTGGAAATGAAAGCGAGATAGTTAAGTAAAAACGTTTTCTACTGCAGTTAATTAGAGTTTAACTAAAATTTTAAAAACAACCTGACTGTGCTAGATGGAGAGCCAATTACATTTCTTGAGTATCAAATTGGTTACTGCTTTGAGTTTGAAGTAATCATCTTAGCTACGAGGGTGGATTACATCCTGTAGGCATTAAAGTATTAAAGCTCAGGTAATTTCTGCTACATCTTTTCTGATGTCCAAAATATTGAATTACTGTCGAATTATTTTACCGACCACAATCAAATATTAATCCGGCAAGCTAAGACGCTTTAACGAAATTAACAATTCAAACCTCAATTAACTTGGCCAGCCCCTGGTATAAATTTTAATGAAAAACCGAAACAAATACGACGCGGCTAAGTTTTTCAATATATGAGTTTAGCGCCTCGCAGGCTCTTTCCAACTAATTTTCAAAAGACATGAAAGACGTTAATCGATTCGAGAAGTTGCTGGTGACAGATAACTCGAGATTAAAGCCCCCGATTCTGATCACGCGATGGCCTTCGAGTTTTCCGGGGGTTTGGGTGGAGACGTTACCGCTTGCCGAAATTCTTATCGAAATGTTCGATTCTATTTTTAAAATGTGATATTTTGTTAGATGAGTTTTTTTTTCTATGTATTTGTATGTCTATATAGTAGATGTTTGTCTATGAATAAAATAAATGGGTGTTTCGATGTTATAAATAACTACTTATCACATCGAAAAAAAAGTACCTTAGTAATCTATAGTAAGAAAGAACACAATCCAGACTGTGGTATGTATTCAGCGTCTACTCTTTTTTTTTTTTGACAAGCTTTACAGCGAATCTTACTAGAATCATATAAAATATTGTAAGCTATTTCATATTATTGTTTTGATATAAAACGATAAAATATGATTTACATTTTTTGATAAACAAAGCGAAATTATATCATAATATTTTTATACGAATATTTTCGCACGTGAAAGAATTTAATAACTCCCAAGGTCGGCGAAAGTGGAACTCAACAAGTACATATTTATGTGAAGTGATGAAAGCAAATGACAATATTATAATTTACGTAACGCAAAAAAATATAAGGGAAAAGTTTGATAATGTAGCTTTAGCGACTATATTTTTGGTAACCAAATGTATACATATAATATTTTGTATCATTAGCTCAAATACATAACGTTTGCACGTAAACTTACTTTAAGAAATGTAACATTTTAAGTTAATAAAATTTTATGATTTAATTGCATATAGACCTCATTCGAAAACTATCTGTCCCGGCAAACGTTGTTTTGCCCATAGTATTTTATTGAAGTGACTAAAATATAAGTATGGTGCCATGATAGTCGTCCGACCTGGCTCTCTTAGGCATTTTCAAATATTTAAGAAAATAATTGAATGCGCCAATACGACAGTTGAATGAAAGAAGATGACGAAAATTGAAGATGAAAGTGCACAGTGTGGAGTGTGGACAGTGGAAACTGGACAAAGCTATTATAGATCTAAACTCCCCTCTCGCACGCGCACCCCCGCCCGCCTTGATGACGCCCACTTCGCAACGGGCCGTGCTGTAGAAATCGTAATATTTTAATTTCGCCATAACTTCAAAACCAAACCTCCAATTTTAGTCATTCAAAGACCAAATATTATCTAAATTAACTGTCTTAGTGAAGAATTAATTTATTTTGATAAGGATTAATAGCATGAGTAAAATAAACGCGTTTAAATGTAGTCCGAAAAAATTCGAGATTTTTTTAATAAAAAATGGTTGGTGTGCCTCACTCGACATAGATAGGTATAGTGTGTCGCGGACTTTTTTGTAGATATTTATAAGATCTACAACTAATTAGAACATTTTATGGTTCTATCTTTTATAGTTTAGGCAGCGTACGCAAAATAAGTAACTTTTCTGGTTGATTTTTTACACCTTGTGTCCGAAAAACTAAAATATCTTACGATTTCCAAAATAAAATTTAGCCTATGTTACTCGTTGATAATGTAGCTTTCGAATAGTGAAAGAATTTTTAAAATCGGTCCAGTAGTTTTTGAGCCTATTCATTACAATTATACAAACAAAGTTTACCTCTTTATAATATTAGTATAGATGTACGCAGTTATAAATGTCAGTCTTCATTTAATAACAACTTAAGTGTTCATTAAACGTCTTTCAGTACGGCGTTAAATCTAAAAAATTGCTATAATTTCATCTCACAAAATACATAACAAATTGGCCTTAACATTTACATTCTGTAGCAAGGTAATACTAACGGTATATAAGGCCTAAATTATAGCGTTATAAATTACTCGAAAGTGTACATAATAATGTATTCAGACTCGAGATCCATTTACCGCTCACGTTCTTGGCCGGGCTTCGTGTCGGATAATACTAATTTCTTCATCTGAAGCCTTGACAGAGTCTTATCGTTATTTGCAGGGAGCTTATAAATTGAATAAAATATCTTATGGATACAGCGGTCTTCTCAGGTGCATGTAATTTTATGAAGACCTATAAAAGTTTTATCCGTTCTGTAATTAGATGATATTGAAAATGTGTGCCTGTTCGTAGCTATATCTAAGGCTGTGTTTCCACTGAAGCGGAGCAGAGCTTAGCGGTGCCCGAATTGACCAATCGTGCTATTCCAGCGGAGTGACAGCGAAGCGGAGCGACGATTTCGAGCATGATGATTGGTCAATACGGCACCGCTAAGCTCGGCTCCGCTTCAGTAGAAACACAGCCTTAGGGTTGATTCAGACCGCAACGCGACGCGTAGGTAGATGCATTTCTAAATTTATATGGATTTGACAGATTCGCAAGACGTATCAAGCAATGGGCATTGTCCAAAAAAAATCATATGTACTTTTTATATTTTTTTTCGTTAACATAGGGTATTTTAAGAATATAAATTCAATAATTTTGAAATTCATTGGCTAGTTTTTTCTCAATAAATTTTTAAAGTTTCGCTCTGACGTCATCATCGGCGGCCAATTGACCTCTGCAGTATGTTTTTTTCTTTTCAATCTTATTTATAATGGCTGGTTCGTCAAATGCAAGTTCTCATTATGTGAAAGCTGATACGAGAAGCTTACCAAAAGTTCGAAACGTAATGTTGGTTGAATTTATTGCTAATTTAACGCCATTGAAGGTCAAACTAAGGTTAAACATATTTGTTCAAAAATATAAGTAACTAATGGGTATTTTTTTTATTTATATACAGAAAAATGATCACTGAACTTATTCCTCGAAATGTTTTTGTAATGAGCAAAATTAAAAAAAAATGGACAATCCCCATTGAAATCTGTCAAATCCATACAAATTTATGCTACGCCGCGCCTCGCCTCGCCGCATCGCGTTGCGGTCTGAATTGGCCCTAAGGATCTACGTTGTCTTCATGCTTAAAGTATTAAGTATTAAAATGAGTTTGGTAAGGAACGATTTAACATTCCCATATCGCAAACTTACGGGAAAGGGTAATTTGTAGTTAGGTAATCCTTTATCAAACCGACAATTTTTAATCTTTATTCAAAATTTAACGTCTCTATCAGCTATGTGCGTGTCTGCTGCTAACACAGCCTCGAAAGGTTTTGATGTAGCTTCTCGTGTGTCAAGATTACGTGTTCAAAATCAATAAAAGTATGAAAATATTTCTGTTGTTTGTTACTTGTGATACTTACTGAGCTAGTTTGACGTACATTATTATTATTAAACATCCATAACAGAACTGTATTATTTTCACCACTTTACATTTCAACGCCGAATAGGCTATTTAAAACTAGTTCGAACCCAAAAGCCGTTACTCTACCACATCATTCACAGTAGTTTGTTACACAATAACAAAGCGGGGAGAGTTTTAATAAATGGCCAACATCACTTACTCATGGTTCACTTCCCTGGAAATCTTACGTATTCTACTCTCGAAGTCGTAAAATGGTTAATGGTGCGCAGACCCGCCTATTAGGAATTTTAAACCTGCCCGGGATTGTTTCTCCCACATGCCTGGAGTCTGGACTTTACTGCGCTCTTCGTTCATGAACCTCAGCTGAATGCCTTCTTATAAATTCATATAGCTTAGAAGAGCTAAAGAGTAATATTCTACTTCTACTGTGAATATTATTTAAAAGTATAGATTTTATGTAGAACTATGTAGAACAAACCTGCCTGAATTATGCTTAACTAGTATATTAGTATATTAACTAGTATATTATTGTGATGTCAAATTTTGGTCCCAGGCTCCCAGCAGAATATCAATGCAGCAGACTTAATGCTAATGCTGAGCTGGGTCCATTTTTGACATCAAACAATATAATGCTAAATTAATTATTATACTTGTCCTTGTTCTTACGTCTGTTTGTCAATATTGTGTTGTGTGATGTACAAAATAAATGTTTCTTATTCTTATTCTGAATAGGCATGTAATGACGCCCCTAATAATAATAATAATGTCTACGGACGCTTAACACCACGTCAATCTGGCCCCGTGCTAAGTACCTGAAGGACTTGTGTTACGGGTACCAAACAACGGAAATATATTTAATACTTTTTATACTATACATATTATATTTAAGATTTTTATTATATCATACACATATTTAATACACATCCATGACCCAGGAACATTGAAAAACTTTTTGTTCCGTCGGCGGGATTCAAACCTGCGACCCCCGGCTTGAGCTACCAAACACTCTACCCATTGAGCCACAGAGGTCGTCATAGACCTGATAATATCTGCCCGGTCGTGTTTATCCGTTCCACTGGGCTCAGTTCATTATAATTTATAGTAAAGTTATAGAGTGCTATGAGTAGTACTGCTAGTGTATTACGTCTATACTAGGGTACTATAAAACTTTTTCAGCTGGCTTCGTTTAAATGGGACCTACTCAAAAATTTTTTAATTCGAAATCGCTATTTTACAATACTCTTTTTGTACGTCAAATCTCCAATAATCCGATTTACTGGTATTGCGAGTATTAAAATGTACACGCTACTATGTAGTACATATACTAAATATTCCACAAGTTTTTACTGGGGGATTTACAATTTAGATTCCGAAAACTAGTTGAATTAATGAGCGAGCATGTAAAGTGCTTATTTGTATGTAATCCAAAACTATTATGGCGGCTTTCGTTTTGTTTCACATCGCGTTTTGTAAAACATGTCACGGCCTATATAACGTTCTTGGCTGCCCACGTCAAATTGTTTGTAGGACCGATATTCGGGTATGATAAATGATTAATTGATATTTTCATTTTATTTAATATTTACGACATTTTGTACGACTTTATTCTATTGCAAGCAAAATACCATTCTGTTTTTCTCCTAAAAAATAAGACGTCGGTAGGCACCCTTATAAGGATGTCACGATTAGAAAATATATAATAACAAAACCGGCAAAAACATCATAAGCCCCTTGGTAAATTTATTTTAAAATAAACTGACTACTAATAAAAATATAAATTAAATTTCATTAAAATATGCCTGCTCTTTGACGTTAGCGTTTTAACACGCTTATATTAACTTCACTTTTAATTTCCCTGCGCAGTGAATTTTTATTTTCAGTTATTTAACGATTCTCTGCACACGAAATGGCCAACTAAATAGCATTTTAACTAAATATTAATCGAATCTGGGGAGCAAAAAGAGCAAAGTTGAAGGTCTAGCTGGTGCTAACTGGTAAGTTTTAATTCTCGAACTTACTTCAGACTAAAATAACTGTACTGTGCCAGGTTTATTGAAAAATAATGTACAGAAATCGATTCGTCGGCATATAGCGGACTACGTTATTTGGTCGGAATGTCAAGTCAATGTTAGCGTGATCAGCAGCGCTTGAGAATATATTCTAACTATAATATTATTATTACGTACTTACGACATATTTTGCCTGTGAATCATTCTCTGATAAGTGATAAGACATTATACGTATAACTTGTCAAGCATTAAATGAGAAGCTGTATAGTGTGCGGGGAATAAATTAATCAAGGGTGGCAAAATGTTGTTCGAAAATGCGAAAAATTTATATCACATTGTAATCATGTTACCTACAATGTGCAAATCAAAAATATAAATACTATGAATATGCCTTTTTATTAATGAAAGTGTCACTTTTACAATTTATCTATACAGAAATGTCAAATTAAATTCCAACATTTCCACCATTATCGTTTAATACCTCTGAATTACGGCACCTAGAATCACCGAATGCCCATCTCAGTTGACTGTAGGTATCAGCAAGATTAATAGGTTCAACCACTATTTGTCACTGTCTCATTAATCTTTTCAGCAAACTAGGCTCAGACACGCCCTCTCCATTAGCATGACTTATCCCGACGTCACCCGAGTGTGATACGATTAATAATTCCACCGTCATCGATTGTGGCGATTAGTCTATATCAGTGGTTCTTAACCTATCAGTCATGAGGGACCATTTTATTAAATGTTTGTCTAGCCAGGGCCGGGTGGGTGGTTTACCTAAACTATGGATTTTTCGATAAAGAAAACAAAGACCACTTTTTAATTAGTACTCATTTTTTGGTAAAAATCTAAAAGTTACAGATTTTAATTGCTTAAATGTGATTTTTGTGACTGCATAGTCCTATTTACTAGGAATGCAGAAAGACTGAATTCTCACATGTTATTAGGATGGCTTCGCGGACCATTTGGAATGCCTCCAGGGACCACCAGTGGTCCGCGGACCACCGGTTAAGAACCACTGGTATATATATTGTAATAATTGATCTATGTTCTAGGTGGCGATTAGTGTGATTATTGGTATCAGAACGGAACTGCCGTTTAGAAGACTCAGGATTAATTAATATACCACCGCGGATTGGGACGGAATGGAAGTGTCCATTTTGCCTCATACGCCTCGTATGAGGCGGAATTGACATTGACACCGGAGAATTATCGAGAATTCCGCGGAAGACGCTCGTCCAATTTTTTTATCTCGTATTTAATTTGTGCGTTATACTGTTGATATAAAGTAAATTATGCTTTGTACAGTTTCGTTGCAAGAACTCCCTTCCGTTCCATTCCACGGTGCAAATTGAGCCTTAGCAAAGAAATAAGAGTATAAAAAAGTTAGCTTCCATCCAAACGGATATACGTTAGCGATTTACGTATTTAGAGTGTTGCCTTGAATGGACATTACATCAATGCATATCCTTAGTATACAGAAATTACATACTACGGACCGGAATCTTGTGGCACTTGGAAGGCAATGTCATGGACGTTTCTACGTGAGCTCTGCTACGTCGGCAGCTGCCACTCAAACTGATACCAGCGTTTGTTTTGATATCGGCCACAGGCTAAATAATTATACGAGGCATTGACATTTGACAGTGAGTGTATAACAGATGTCCCACAAGTGTGGGACAATATTATGGGAATGTCAGTCATGAACATCAGTCAGTCATGGTCATTTTGACGGCTAAAAATCCTCGCAGAGATGCAAGTTATAACATAATACCAAATTGACAATAATATTTATACGCTTCGCTGATCTAACACGAAGTCACGACGGTAAATTTTAAAGAATGAAATCAAAAATGAAAAAGTTTAACACATAATAATATGTAGGTAAAGTATAAACACATTTTTGATAGAATCTTATCGTTAATAAAATATTTTATGTATGTTACTGTAAATGTAAATTAATTTTCATTGACTAAACAAAATAACTATATTCCTCTACGACCATTTCCTTTACAAAACCTTATGACGTATTTCCAAAATAATTTGCAAGTAGACATAGCAGAGATGCTAAACCTTTGTGAATGTGAAGAATGACCAAAAAGTAAAAACTTCAGTAACAAAAAACCTTTACAAAATATACGGGCGAGACCGCTGTTTGAGCACTCTTGTAGGCCGCGGCGTACTTTGACCTCAAAATTTTACACAAGGAACTCCGGCTATTTCAAGTATGCCGTATTGCCTTTTGTATGTTTTGAAAGAGCGTTTCAATTATAACATGCATACCTGTGAGTATGAGGTTGGAGCATAGTGAACTCAAAATTTTTGAGTTTATTTAATTTTAGTTACAATTTACTATAATAAAAGACAATTTCGCAAATTTTAAGTAAAGTGCATTGCAACGTGGAAGTATAACATTAAAATAGTTGAAATTCTAGTAACTGCAAATTACAATTTTAGGTTTTAAAGTGTGCTGTGTATATGTACACAATATTTTAATGTAATATACTTATAACATACCGTAAGTGTATAATAAATATAAACCCTCATATTGTAAGCGAAGCTACGTTTTGAGCATGACTAATTACTTATTTTTAATGCTCAAAACGTAAGCACAAAATAGTATATTATTATTGTATCAAAAACTGTTTTTTTATTTTGATGAGGCGACCAAATTTTTTTGCTACTTATCTTTGATTGAAATTGGAGTTATCCGGACGTCACCCAAGTGTGATACGATTAATTATACGATTAAGATTTCAAAATAGAAGAACCAAAGCTGACATCATAAACTTTGTAATGTATTATTGTGTTTTTGACCTGCTCGAACAAAATAAGGCAGATGGCTTCTACACATAACTGCAAATTCGCAAATATGATGCGATGCGAATTCGCAGTTTTGTGTGGGAACCGGGAGCCCTAATATATCTGACTAATCATCCAGTTTAAACTCTCTAACGAATCGTCTAGTTTAACCTTAGTGCGATATTCGTTAAATGCTAGCCCGGACGTTTGGTGTTTAATATTAGATGTGGAACACGACGGGCGGAACTGCATTAGCTGCAAGCAAACCTGTCTGTCGTGACCAAAAATTACTCTGTCATGTATGTATGTGTATGTCACGTATAGCTAGACACCGAATATTCTTTTATACACATATTTATAGTACTGCATAAAAAATTGTCATATCCAGTAAAGCTAAAATAAAATATTGGGGTAAAATTTATACAAGCGCTTAAAATATTTTAGTAATTTCATGAATCATGATGTTTATACACCAGTATTATATTTTTTAATGTATTCCTCTTAATTAATAATAAAAATAGTTTTAAATTAATTTCAATACGTGCTTCTCTGCTACTTTGAATTACTTTGGAGGCAACACAAAAGCGTAGCTTCGTAGCCGTTCGTAGCACCTTGCTACGGAGTATACATTTCTTTATTTTTTTATTTCACAGTATATTTTCAAGGAGTAAAATATAATTATATGAAAAGAAACAAGACACAAGAAAGACAAAATCAACCCCTCAAGAATCAATGCAATACAACGATATCAATGAGATCTTGGAGAGAATATTATAAGAATTTTTGTGCCGATTCAATTTACATAATACCTTGGAGGGCCATAATTATGTCTGGCGAACGCTCGTTAAATGAATATAAAGAAAGTGTTTCACATGGCTCTGCGCTTATCTCGGCACCCCACTTGCTATACAATTACAAATATACACCTAACGAGAGGCGCGCCATACTTCAATATTTTGTAGGATATGGGTTTATTATTCATTTTGTAGTTTTATTATGAATAATGAATTAAGTTATTTAAGGCCTAATATTTTCTGTTAGAGTTAAAACTCTTGAACACAAAATATGAACTTAAGAAGATTATTGGTGATGTCGTGTCATCATAAACGAAGTAGCATCATTTTGTACATATTATACGAAGTAGCATTATTTGTGCGATCAAACCTACATTTGTTTGAGCGTTTTACCACAAAAAGACTAGCTGACAAATTATGTTGCATTGGATCAAAAAGCACCCTAATTAGAAAAAATGTTTTTGGTATGACAACTAAAATATACAATAAACTACCGCAGAGTCTTAAAGAAATAGACAGCATTCAAAGATTTAAAAATGAATTAAAAAAGTATTTGGTTGATAAATGCTTCTATACTATCGAAGATCTCTTTCGTGAATGTAAATTTTAAACATAATATGTATCTAATTTATTATTATTGACTTGTTATAAACATAGAAAATAGAAATCAATTTACTATTGTAATAATAATATTATTCTAAATGAATAACGTACTATGACATGTTTTAAATATTTTATGGAGAAATTACTACCTATTTACACTGACATATTTTTAATTTAATAATGACATTTTTATACATAATAATTTAGAATAATATTAATAAATTAATTTTACTACATTATATTAATTATTGTTGACTGTATAATTCTCTTATAACCTGTTTAGACTGTAATAATTTTCTATTCTTAATTTTGCATGCCCACAGAGGCCTATGTGTTGAACCTAATATCAAATATAAGACCTATATTATTGTAACACACATATGCAAAAATAAATGAATTTGAATTTGAATTTTGAATTTGAATTTGAATAAATTATAACACGGTCTGTTAAATTGCCATAACAATAGAAGTTATCTACTTTGAATTTTAAAATGTATATTCCATTTTTGTAAATTACAGACATAAAATGGATACTTATCAAACTGAAAATACAAAATTTATTCAACATGTCTTCATGACAAATTCAATAAACCTTTGAAATTGAAAGTAGAAAACAATATCGTCGGTGACACACGTTTAAAGTTATCACATTCGATAGGAGCTGTGTTTAGACTTTCGACTGCACCGTAAAATAGATAACAAATTACCTGAACGGTTTGAAAACTTGTTTTGACATTTCCGAGTCTTAAAAATAAATAAATATTGTTGAGCGGGCGGCGGCGGTGGGTGGACAGCGAAATGTATTGAAGTTAGAGCTTTAAAGGACGTCCACATTTAACGTGTTACACTTGTTCGAGTGTCGAGTTCACCGTACAGTTAGGGAAGTAAATTTTTGGCAATATATTTTCTTATTGTTTGTATAATATTATGTTAATAGAGTTGCAGACTTTAAAAATATATATTATTCAAAATAAATCGATCACCAAACCACATTTTAGACATAATATGAAATTTGAAAGAATTTTATACTAATTTTATTTATAATTTCTATTTTATTGTACTTAAGTAAAAGCTTTATTAATAAAAACTATTTGTGCCAACTCATAAAATAAAGCTGATAGTTTAAGTTTCTTTTGTATTTTTATCATTAATAATAATCAGAATAACTTTTTCCTGGTATCACAACAAAGATGCAGACCCTACTTTATGTGATTGTGTTGGTGGAGCGCCCCTCGGGAAAATTTTCTTTTGTTACAGCGAAAGTGAATCTAAACCCGAGATAGTTACTGGGTAAACACTCAAAATTGGATAATACGGCGAAAACAATAGTACCGTTTGAGACGCAATTATACTTTGAATTCAATGTCTGTTCAACTTTTTATTTATTGTCTCGTGCACAAAAATGTTTTTTTTTATCCTTAAAAATACTTTTCTGGAAATAACAATCAAAAGGAAGAGGAATGGTGTAAAGTCATAAGAAAGTTTATAGTGCATGGTTAAAAATATTCTTGCGATTGATTATTTTTCTGATTACTTTGGCCATAATAATTCTTACACTCGTATTATAGCAACGAATAAAATGCCAGTAAAATGTTTTTATGACCATCGCCATTTAAACGGTGTTTACTTCTAAGTTCACAGGAAATTATAATTGTAAAGGCAATAAAACAACTATATAAGTATTAATTTTAGCACAAACGAAAATTGATTCCATTTAATATCCTCCGAAATATCTGAACTACTTTTTCACATACATTACACAATGTGTATGGATCATAACTATGCTTTTTTATCACAGACAAAATGTACTATATTGTGAATTATTCCTCAAAAAAAATTGTAAAAATAAAAAAGATGAACATTTCAACGAGATAATCAAAAGCAGCCCGAAGATTTTGTAAGAAATCGATTCAAGAAATATCTTGTTTGTAAGGGATGGCAATTCTGAGGAGCCTAATTGGGACGTCCGGTGGGGGTCCTCCCTTTGCCATGTAAAGCTCCAGCTACACGGAGACCAATAAAATTACTTTTTATGAACTGTCAAGAAAAAAGAAAATTAGAGACGTTATATTTTTAACGGCCAGACCACACGGCGCGTTGCGTCAGCGTTTGCGTTTCTAAATTTGTATGGATTTTACAGATTTGCAAGACGTCTCACGCAATTGAAATCCGTCAATTCAGTACTTTAACGACGCAACGCTGACGCAACGCGTCGTGTGGACAGGCCCTAATGCAGATGTGATTGTAATATTGTGGCTGACATATAAGTTATGATAAAATGATATCCATAGCAAATGCAATAATATAAATGCGAAAGTGTGTCTGTCTGTTTGTCTGCCTGTCTGTCTATCTGTTACCTGTTTATGTCCAAACCACAGAACCGATTTCGCTGATATTTGGTACGAAGATACTTTGAGTCTCGGGAAAGGACATAGGATACTACTTGTCCCGGAAATATGTACGGTTCCCGCGTGATAAACGGATTTTGGCGCAACGGAGTTGCGGGCTACATCTACTTTGAAATATTTTAATAGAAAAAGATAGCGACATTACAGGATACGTAATGAAGTAACAAAAAAGTAAATAGAAAACCTATAGGAAGGTTTTAATTTTTAAGGTATTTTATTGTATTGAAGTAACAAATGTATTTTTCACATTTAAAAAATACGAAAAAATCGTATTAAATCAATATTTCTTATTATTTTTTCGGTTATATTCTGAGGATAAAAGAAAAGCAATTTCAAAATTCAAACTAAACCGATAAATGGAGGGAGTTATAAATCTAAAATTCCATTTCATATTCTCTCAAACCTTATTTCCTCTCCGTCAAGTTTTGCTGCTAAAACTATGTTACATAAGCTTCGAGACTACTGACTGTTTATGAATCTTAATACTTTTTTTTGTGCCATTTTATTTTATGAGAATTACTGTAGTGAATTTTTTTTAATTTGTTACTACGAGAACAAAATTATTATATTATATAACGGAAAATAATAAACAGAGAAAAATTTTATATTTAGACTGCTGATATGCTACTGCTAACTTAATATGCTAAATAAACACTGTTTTTATATTAAAAAAAAACACTTATAAAACCGTGGCCAAGACACATAGGTATTATGACGTCATAATAATAATAATAAAATAAATATATAAATAAATTTTTATTTCAACCCCACAACAGGTCATATCTTTAAATTACAAATAAAATTAACTATTACTTAACAAATTAAAATTAGAATAATTTAGATCTTTTACATTACAAATAAAATTATCCATAATGCATTGGCTAAGAATTTTACGTTGTTACTACGCTATACACAAATCGCGTCATGTTGAGTCAGAATGTTAAAAAAAAACGTGTGGCACTCGGGGACTACCGCGGTTAAGCTATTGCATAGCATTTTTATCAACTTATGCAATTATAATTCGCATACGTCTAGTCGCATGCACACAAACACCGTGCCAAAGTCAGGCAACGCCACACCGCTGTGCTGTGCCGGTTGGCTGTTAGGTTTTTTTCGTTACCGAATTTCTTGATTTGATCGCCGCGCTCAAAGCCTGCGATAAAAGCTATGCAATAGCTATGCTTAAATATGCAAATGAATCTAAAAGCTTGAGGTACGAATCAGAATTGGGTTTCGTCTTAGCATCATTTAACATCAACATGTTTTTGGTGCAATAAATTAGTATTACAAATCCTATTCATTAACGTCACCGAAATAACATCCCTCGGACAGCCAGATTACCGTAAAACCCTACGTAAAACCTAATGGTATTTCAGCCCCACTCGCAAATTAACCCGCCCGGACACGTGTGGATCCAAAAAACCCGAATTAATATAGAAGACATCCGTAACAGGTTGTACAGTTCTGTAAGAGGTTTCGATGTAAAAATACCGCAAAATAGAAAACAAGATGGAAAGAAACGGGTCGGTAATAAATAATGCATTGCATACATAATACATGCGGTATGTCGGAAGGCATTTGGCCAAGCGAAAATTGCCCAAGTTTGAGAACGCCTGACCGAACCGAATTGAAAATACATGCCGGCGTGTGATCGGAATATCTATGGTGTAATGTTATTAACTATTTAGGCTTGTTACACTCGCTCGTAAAGTGTAAAGTGTAAAAATTTCGGTGTTGGAAATAGAAATTTACTAACACGAAATATTATAATATTGTAGATAGCGGACTCGAATGTAGATAATTGAATTCATCGCAAATAATAGCTGAATAATAAGTTACTTTTAACTTTAAAATACTAACGTGTGTACTGTACGTTAATTAATAAGCAGTTTTTAATGAACATTAATTTTGAATTGCTTTATTTTGTTAACGAAATATTATTTTAAATAAGTATGAACAGAAAACAATATTATAATTTGTAACAACATCCACAATGACAATTGATGCAAATGTTAGCACTGAAAATTCTTTGTAAATATTTAAATTCAGTACGATTGTAAGCGCCGGCTTTGCAAGTTACTCCTTACCATATTAATTAAAAGTGGTGCTTTTATTATCAAAGCGCACGGAAGTGCGCAGGCCAAGTTCCAGCAGGCCGCGCGCACTATTAAGTGTTTTTTTTTTTTAATCTAGAGATAAAAGGACTTTATCATAGAACGATAATGCCGTCCTAACACTATTAAGTTCAACACCGCTAGTTTTAGAGTGTGCTGTGTTATAATTGTGTTCTTCAACGAAAGGTAACTGTCCTCTTTCTCTCACCCCAGGGTTTTCATAATGAGACATGTCTGCTTCGAGAAAAATGCTCGCAAATAGTTATTCTTTTTGATTTTAAGAGGCTGTTTGAAAACAGTATAGGTTTTTTTTATTAAATAAGGGGGCAAACGAGCGAACGGGTCACCTGATGGTAAGCAACTACCGTCGCCCATGGACACTCGCAACATCAGAAGAGCTGCAGGTGCGTTGCCGGCCTTTTAAGAGGGAATACGCTCTTTTCTTGGAGGTTTGCAGGTCGTATAGGTCCGGAAATACTGCTGGCGACAGTTCGTTCTCGAGTTTTACAGTGCGCGGCAGAAAGTTACGCGAAAAACGCACTGTGGAAGACTGCCACTCATCAAGGTGATGAGGATGGTATGTTTTTCGCGTGGGACGATGGCGAAAAGTTGCAGGTGGTATGATTCCGAACAATTCCTCAGAGCACTCAACGTGATACAACCGATAGAGGATGCAGAGTGACATCTCGGCGTAATTCCAAGGGGTCCAAGCTGTTTGAAACACTATGGTAGTCAACAATTCGAGCGGCCCTTCGTTGGATACGATCCAGAGGGAGCAGTTGGTATTTTGGCGCCCCTGCCCAGAGATGAGAACAATATTCCATATGAGGCCGAACCTGCGCCTTGTAGAGTTGTAGGCGTTGGTCCGGACTAAAGTACTGTCTCGCTCTGTTAAGAGCACCAAGCTTCTTCGAGGCTAATTTGGCCTTACCCTCTAGATGATATCGGAACTGGACTTCGCTCGATATGTTGACGCCAAGTATCTCAATGCTAGGGGAGATGGTTAAAGATGTGCCCTCGAAACAAGGATATATGACCATTGGTGACTTTTTAGTGGTGGACGCGCAGATTTGTGTCTTGGCGGGGTTGAATTGGACCAAGTTACGTCTACCCCATTCAAAGACCTTCTCCAATGAATTCTCCACCTTAGACACAAGTTCGTTTCGACTCTCAGTGACATTTTGCCGAGAAATATTGGGGCAGCCGGTATATATCAGTTTACTCTTAACCAGTTGATTGATCCAGTAATAAACTAACAGAGTAATCATAACAAAATATATTTTCTGCATGTTGATGAAAGAAATGATGTATCTGAAATTCTGTCATATTGCCTATCATGGGTAGCCAATTTTTCAGACATACATAATATTTAATTATTTTCCTATTAAATTTTGAGTGGTACTTAATTTTTATTTAACTTCAATATTCTTAATCTAATCAGCACGCTCCAGAACTATTTATATAATATATCAACAGTACACGAATATAAAAATATCACTCACGTCAACTATAAATAAGTTTTGAGATGTTGAATTGCATAATACGGTTTCCTCCAGAGTATACTTCTACTAAAAGCAATGTTTAGTACAAGTATATTATATGCATTCACCAGCTGTGAATGGATAGTGAATACTCGAGAAATATTCACGAGAGAGTGACTATAAATCGAGGTATTACCGGCGCGGGAAATCTTAAAAATACATGTGAAATTCAATTTTGTTTAGAAAAAAATCTATCTAATATAAGAGCTACGACGCTCGACTATCATAAAAACAAAACTCACGTAAAAAGTTACAGAAACAATGCCTGAAATAAATTACATAGAAATCCAATAAGTTTATTGATTTCTGCGAACAACGGCGTACTCCGCGGAATAATGTAAGAAACGAAACATTAAGAAAGTAGTATGAATTTAACGTTAGTTTTCCTTTGTTTCAGATAATGTTCGCCAACTTCACCGGTTCTCGAGTGCCCTGAGGCATCATGAAATTCAAGGGCGAATTGGACTTAGGGCTGATAGCCTTATGCGCCTCATACCTCCTCCTCCCCGCCTTTGCCTGTCCGACGTCTTGCATCTGCAAGTGGAAAAATGGCAAGAGATACGTCGAGTGCACCGATAAAGATTTGAAAGCGATCCCGAGCGCGCTCGACTCCGAAACCCAAGTTCTCGACTTCACCGGTAACGATCTGCAAGTTTTGCAAAAAGAAGCCTTTCATAAGCTGGGGCTTCTCGATCTACAGAAAATTTATTTGCAGCGATGTCGACTGCAAAAAATCGATAACCACGCCTTCAGGGGCTTAGCAAATTTAGTGGAGCTAGATTTATCCAATAATTATATTACGGCGATTCCATCGAGCAATTTTATATTCTTCCCCTCGCTGATGAGGCTCTCCCTCAACAACAATCCCATAACGGCTATAAAGATGCATTGTTTTCAACATCTGTCCTATCTGAACACGCTGGAGCTCAGCAATTGTAAGATCGAGACGATAGAAACGGAAGCGTTCTCCGGATTGAAACATTTGGAGTGGCTGAGGCTGAACGGTAATAGACTATCAAATATTCAAGGCGATAATTTATTTCCGGATACGTTGCGCGGAATCGACCTCCAAAATAATAATTGGAATTGTGATTGTTATTTGAGAGATTTACATAATTGGCTTTCGAATTTCAATATGCCGCACGCGGTCGAGCCCGTCTGCTCCCTACCTGAGCGGCTGAAAAAACGAACCATCAGAAGCGTAAACGAATTCGACTTAGCCTGCTTGCCGAAATTGACCCCTACGTCTGTGTATTCAGAAACGAATATCGGAAATAATGTAACCCTAGAATGCCTGGTGAAGGCGATACCCGAGGCCAGAGTTCAATGGTTATTTCAAGGGCAGCTCATACGAAATTATTCAACGTCTGCTGCGGAACCCCATCACGTATTTTTCGTGGAAAGTGGCATTATAGATAAGAAAAGTGAGCTGTACATATTCAATATAGGGAGCGACGACAACGGCACGTACTCGTGTATCGCTGAAAATTCAGCCGGGAGAGTGCGAGCTAACTATACGATCAAAATTCTAGTAAAAGAGGAGCCGGTCGTTATCGTGGTGACGTTCCCACATAGACACTTAGTACTAATAATCACAGTAGTTTTTCTTATAATCGTGTTATTAATAGCTATAATAGCGGTCGTATTATTAAAATTTAAAACCGATACTAGAAGTAGAAAAAAGAAGGAGAGCGGCAAAGATGTGGCACTGTGTAATCAAATTTTGCCATCGAGTAGAAGCAACGGATCGCTACCCAAAAACAATGGCAGCGTTATCGTGAATGCACATTCACATCACGCTCTGCATTACACGGTTCAATCAAGCCACGAGTATGAGCCCAGTGATGCATACCAAAGCAATAATATGAAAGGCTTTGTCGACAGAAATCCTGACCTAATTAGCGAGGCTGAAACAGTCGCTAACAACGCACATAATGAGAATACAGCGATGTCGGTGTACAAAGCGCAAACTACTAACGACACTTTCGAGGAAACGGCGTTCGCCGCGCCGCCGATGCAGCGGCAAGTCACTTGGCAGGATCAACAAAATTTGAATAACATGCCGCCGATGAGCATGCCGCCTAATGCGATGTACCAACACTCCGCCGACGTTCATTTGAATCCCGGCTGCTTTCTAGACAGCGAGGGATATCCGTACGATTACGGCCTCCCGAAACATCCCTGCAGGCCGCCGATAATGTCGAATTACTCAATCGTGGGCCCGTTCTATCAAACTCTGCCCCACAACAGACCTAAGGGGCAGAAGCTCACATGTAAATTCGCGAAAGATAACGAGTTCAACGCTACGCCTCCCCCCTGTGCTAACTTCGAACCTTTTAACGGAACGAACGTGCGGCGCACTCTGGAGGGGTACCCCGTACAAAGGAATCGTCAGATCGCGTTCGTGGGAAATGGGACGGTGTATTACAACGAGGAGTTCGTGCCTTCACCACCTGAGGGCTACAAGACGGAGCCGCCTCAGTGTTGCGTTCCGGCGGAGCCCTGCGCGAACTGGAACCCTAAGGGTACCTGTGCCGTGATGGTGCCGGTGGGCATCGCGGAGGGCCCGGGCAGGTGCTACCAGGTAGTGTTGGTAAAAATAGCATTAGCAATAATAATAATTAATTGTGAAATTAATTTAATTAAGGCTAATAGGCACATTAGCAATAATAAAATTAATCCTACTTGCTGAAAAATACGATCGCTAATAATATCGTTCGCAGCAATAGTCTGCGATCATGAAAAAATTACGTCAGAGCTGTTTCCCACCGCGGCGCTAAAATTGATATTTTTCACTCGAAGCAAAATAATACTCGCCGCAAGCGGTGCGATGCGGACCGCTAATAATTCACGGTGCCGCGTTTTTAGCAATTAGCAATAGCGCATAGCATGTTGTAACATCAAAATTAGCATGTTAATAAAATTAATAGCATTAATTCCTATTACTACTACCAGGTGGAGACGAGGTGCGTGGACACTCAGACGACCGACGCCCGCATGCCGGGGGAGGGCACGGAGAGCGTGCTGAAGCCGCTCCCGCAGGTGTCCAACGCCAAGTGCGCCTCGGACATCTGCTCCGAGAGTCCCGACGAGGGCTATGTGGGGGAAGCTAACGATATCTGACGACGTCGTCACACCGACAGCGCGTAAACAGGGCAATTTAGACGCTAGTAAAGTGATAAAGCGACTGAATTTAAAATAGTATATGTATATATTCTGGGAAGTCTCGACTCGGGAGTGTACAGTGCACGAGTATTATTACTGGTAATATTTCCACGTGCTATCAATTATCTCGTAATAAGTAAGTTATACACTGTACGGTGGTTAGACCACTTCGTCATCACTCAAGTGACACTGCCCGTTGTGAGATGTAAGTTCACCTTGTTAATATTTGTGAATAGATGGTTTTATACTTTTCTTAAACTTATTAGGTGATAATTAAACTCATACAAATGATAAATATTTTTCATACCTAGAAAATGTAGTTTTCTCGTGTTTATTTGATATTTTCCATGACATATTGTTATAAGATTATTTTGAAAACTTGTCTTTCTTGAATACTGTTCAAAACATTTTATAATAAAATTCTATGGTTATCGGACAACTAAAATATTGGACTTACAGCATTTTTCAAAATTTAACTAAGTCGGAAACGGATTTGATTTTAATTTCTCATTTTCCTATTTCAAACATAATGTATATTATGTTATATGACTTTATTTTCACTCACAGTGCCAATAAACATACTCGTATTTAGCAATAAATAACTTATGTACTAAATTTAGTAAGATAAAGTCGGTATTATTTTTATTTCCTACACTATTCCAAAGAAACACCAAATATCTCGCTTGAAATATTTTTGTGTACCAAAGATACTCCTACGATTTTCGCTGTTATAAGACTAAAGTTTCGTAGTAGACGATGTAAATAGTATGTAAATATTAGAAGTATCATATAAGGTATTTTCAAATAAAAAACATGTTGAGAATTATTATTGATAAGTCGTGCACAGATATTCCGTAACTGCCAATGCAAAAAAGTGTATTACAATTGATATATTAGGTACTATGTGGGAAGGCCTTTGCCCAGTATTGGGACAAGGTAGGTCAGTACCCTATAAAGATAACAAATTTGGGTTAGTTTTAATAAGTAAATCAGTATTTAAGTGGCTGTAAAGTATATTTGAAGTGGAATTAGTACATTTATTTTACATATTAATTTTTAGGAACTATAACAATCCGAAAACACTATAAATATTCTCCATAGAAATTACTTCATATTCTTTTATCTAAGCATGCTAATTGCTATAATTTATTTCATATTATGTTCACATAAATATAATATGATTTAATTGTTCAATAAGAGCCGGTGGTATATTATACTCAGTCACGTGACGTTACGGAATGTCTGGACGGGGCAACAGAAAATCGATATCAGGGTACTTCCCTCGAAATAGATGCAGTGGTTCAATGGCATTTGCTACGCGAATATCGACCTTGTTCATATAAATATAGGCGTTATATCACAAAATACAATATTTTTAGGTTGTACCTTAAAATAAAATACGTACTATGTATGATAAATAATTCCTTTGAGCAATATATTATAACCTTTAATTCAGGTAGGTAGTAGACATTGGTCAAGATGCCTTGTGTTATGTGTAATTACATTGCAAAATTGACATTAAAAATATAAATGGCATACTTTAACGACATGTTTTAGTTCAACAGAGATGTTAAACAAAGGCACCTTGGCTAACCCAGGATACCAACTTATTTAAAAAATTCACGTCTATCCGAGCTTCGTTCGTTTATTACAAGGGTTTCAAAATCATTTGTCCCTTTGATCTGGAAACCACTGGCATATTAAATGTTCTAATTAAACGCCGTAATAATAAAATGTTAAAAGAAAAAGGCCCTTTGTTCAAAGACGACCTTTCACGGCTGTTAAATGTTCAGGATTTTCGGATCAAAAAAATAATTAACTCTTTTACTTAAATTGAAACAAATCCCGACGTTTTTGGGTAATATTTTTTGTGTTTAAATCCAAAAAAAACTTATCACAATGAAAATATGTTAGGTGATAAAATATATTGTGTTATGACTTATGAGGAAATTGTACTATGTTAACAAACAGCAAATTATTTCATAGAAAAATATGTACAATAGTAATACACAAATAACAATGTTTAAGAATTACTAATGGGTTTGGTAAGCGAAGCAAATGCCAGAATTGAATAGGGAAATGTATTTAACTATCTTTTGTATCGAAATATGTAGTTTTCTTTTACAATGTTTTGTAATAAATAGTTAAACCGTTAAAGTTTGTAGTCAATAAAAGTAACTTGATCCAAATGATTACAAATCATAAGACATTTTACGGTCATGCGAAATAATATTGTTTTTAAACTTACGAGTAATTTCTAATAGAAAATGCTGCTATGAGTATAAATTTAATTTTGTTATATGAGAATGATGCAACTAAATATTAATTGCAACATAATTGGTTTGCGATTTGTACTGTTCAAATCAATAAGTGGAAACCAACAAACAACATAGCAACGATTGATTATACCATTAATTACATTAATTACACTTAATCCATATCGTGATACATTCATTATACAACAAATAAAATTAAAAAAATAAATTCAATCCTTTGAAATAGGACCAAAAATATTCGCATCGAAACAGCATAAGGGCCCTCACTAAAACTGTTCTATTAAAGTTTTCTGAGCATTAAATACTTCTAATACATCGCACAGTCTATTAGCATGTCAAAATCTCCCTTTAGGGCTTTCATTCATATCCTACGATGTGTTCTACAAGTTTATGTTACTAAAAAGTTTAAGGGTTTCGAAGTTTTTTAATAACATAATATTATATTATGTAAATTGCGCCTACTCAAACATGTCTCTGCATCATTCTAAGCTAATATAACACACTTGTCATAAGTGCCTGTGTGCAAATATTTACATAGAATAAATAAAAAAATCACAAGCACTCTATAATTCTGAAAAGCAAAAATAAACCTCTTCATAGGAATATTTTAAAGCCTTTTTGCAACAATAAAACTGTATGACAAAAAGTTATTTCTATTGACTACAAACAGCAAAATAATTTAAAACTTACCCGACTGGTTAGTTTCTTTCGATATAACTAGCACAAAGAAGTCACGATGTAATTCTTAGCAAACAAATTGTAGAAATGCATGAATTTGGAATAAAAAGTGTATTTTTACGTTGAACTCTCATTATTTCTCCTAACTTTTAATTAATATGTTTTTTTCTGTTATAGCCCGGTTACCAAATGCATAGAAATTTGGTTAATGCCCTAATATCTCCTTTTTTCATCACTATATATTCGTGGACAAGTAAAATAATAAGTACATGCTTAAATTCCTATTATGGTTATATGGTTGGTTTAACGATTTTTTTACAGCACTATAGGTACATCATGCCGTTTGAGAAGGTATGTAATAATATGCACATAACTTGGTAGGTACATAACACATAGTAAAACATCACTAAATACTATTTTTAAATTAAAAACCATACAGTCTATTCTATTTTAAAAGTGCTTCAGTTAAGACAGAAAATATATCAACGACCTACATTATGCTCCTTATAAAAATCCCACAATATTTTATATTTTAAAGTGATTCAGTTAAGAGATAAAAAGTGTTAAAGACCTACATTATACTGGATAGTTTCTTATCTTCATCAAACTTTGATATTTTCTTTAGAGGAGATAATATCTGAAACGCTTGAGCTTTAATGCGCACACTTAAAGCTAAGCTCGTTTTAAGCTTTCGCTAGGCAGCCTCCACTTTGACTACGGCGCAGTTTAAAGTTAAAACCACACCGTAATGCTCGCTTGTTTAGCATCTGAAAAAGTTTTCAAGTAATGTTAATGAGTAGGTTACTAAATAATTTAAGCTTTTCCAAACTTCCCCCAGGTGCACGGAGGTTTTACTGTTTTAGTTTGAGGTATCCTGCATCCTGAATTTCTGATACACTTCCGAATTCGTAACTCTTTAACTTTTACCATAACTCTCTCTTTTGCGTGATTATGACTTGTTTTTAGTTGTTCTGTACTACTTTGAAAATATGATCGAAAATTATTTCTGCTTGGGCCCACTTGCGCAGACCTAGTTTATAAATAATAAAAAGTTTAATCTAACCTTTTTCGTTGTGTTTAATAAGAAGGGAGATCGCACACGTCACACTTTTTGTATGATCGAGTCTGCGGCTTACATACAATCTGCCTGGCGCGCGCCATCAGAATGTATGGAAGCCGCCGACGAAAAGTGTGACGTATGCGATCTCCCGAAACGTGATAATTTTTTAAAGCATAGTCTGGTCTAAGAGTCTAAGGGTCAGTACACATTGCATTGCTAGGCGTTGAACATTATGTACTAAATATATTTTAGTTTAGCATCGACGTGTCACGTTGCATAGTGAACCTTTTTTTTTTTTTGATATCGCAGGGGAAACCCATCATGGGTGCCCCGGGTTGGGTACCCCGGGGGTATATGAGACTCTTACTCACTAAAACCACCTGCGGTTCGCCTTCAGCCGTATAACGGAGGGAAATCCCGGATCTGTCTAACACAGGACCTTTGCATAGTGAACCTTAGTGGTCGAAAGTAAACTTCGTGGTTCCTCATGGCTGCCCTAGGTTGTGCCCGAAGGGCTCCAGTCCGTCAGCGGGATTAGGGAGAAGTTTTGTGGAAATATATATTCCCCGGTGCGTCTCATCGTAACCAAACTTCGTTACTAAGATGCTCAACGATTAATTTATCAAGATGAGCCTTTCCAGGGATTTAAAAGACACGGACAAAACTTTTCCGACTTCGTGCGTTCTAGACAATATCTAGATTTAATATTTTACCACGATGGAATTAAAATTATTTAAATTCCAGCGATTTTGGAGCCTGATGATATTTTAACACAGCATAAACAATAACTTGGCTTGGTGCAAGTGGGCCTTATTTTTTTTTATATTCCTTATAATTTTCCATTTTCCGAATTTGATTTTAACTAATGTTTTAACAATAATAGGTTAGTCTAGACTTTAGACGTAGAACTTAAAAATGCCACAATAGACATAACTACCAGTAGTTCGACTGCAAAGAAATGGACAGGTTTCAATATCTGTCAAATTCGTCGGGTTTCAATACCTATAAGTTAAAGGCTGGCGCTCATCATTCTGTTTACTCTGAAAATGCCATGCAAGTCACAATATTTTTATTCTAGTAACGTAACGTATTTGATGTGTATTGTGCATAGATATCAAAAGTATAGACACAATTTAATCCTTGCTCATACTTGGCAGACGAACATAACAGAATATTCGATGTGGCCCGTGTGCCAAGTTGTTCAGCCAACCAATGTTGCCAGAATGATCCCTTTAAAAGCTGTGAGGGTAAGCTGGAGGTTTTCTAAAACACATTCGCTCTTCAGCGCTCATTAAGTAAGCAAAACTAATAATTAGTTTTTGTATAGGTATTAGGCACCCCAAGTAGTTAATTAGTATTTTTTAATTTTAATATAATATCTATGGACGCTTCACACCTCGTCAGTCTGGCCCCGTGCTAAGTACCTAAAGGACTTGTGTTACAGGTACCAGACAACGGAAATATATTTAATACTTTTATACTACACATATTTAAGATTTTTATTATATCATACACATATTTAATACACATCCAGACCCGGGAACATTGAAAACTTTTTGTTCCGTCGGCGGGATTCGAACCCGCGACCCCCGGCTTGAGCGTCCAACGCGCTTACCACTGAGCCACAGAGGTCGTCGTATTAAAACTACTTTTTTATAGAAGATAATAATATACTTATAGCGTTTTTTTCTAATTACATTTGTTTTCATATTTTCCATGTCACAGAGCAGCTGTACCATGTACCCATTGATTTCAATGAAGTATCTCCTAAAATATAGATAACTTCTATAAAATAATATTATATTGTACTTATGTCAGAATGTTTTTGTCAGAATCGTAGAAAAAACTTAAAAGTCCATGAATCGTTGATTTGATATTTAATTTTAAAAAAACTGATTAATTGAATAAAGACTGGACTAAATATTTGGATTATGTTTCATTTGAAATAGCAAATTAAGGATAAAGAATTAAATCATACAAATGCAGTTTGATACACTTTTTATAAGGTCAGTGTTCCAAATATTTTGCAGACAGGATACAATCGAAAATCGAATCGACTCGATATCTCTAGAATTTGGTACAAATATAGTAATATTTACTACTATATCTACCCCACGTGATGTCGATTTTAAGAGTAAAAATCGCGATCGAAGCTTAATTAAAATCGACATCGAATCAGCCCCCTTAGACAAAGTATCTTTCGTCAAAAACGATGACGAAATTCGTTATCAAAATGTATGCGGTTTGACATAAGTCATCGCGAAATGACATTTTGCTTGCGAAGACTAATGTCAAATCCCAAACATTTTGATAACGAGTTTCGTCATCGTTTTTAACGAAAGGTTCTTTATCCGTAGACCAAGTCCCTAGGCCGTAGCCTCAGACTCGTAATTACAATTCAGTTTCAGGAGTAAGGCCCCAGACTGTCACAGGTGGCAATTTAGGCTCGTATTTTTTATTACAAAAGCAATAACGGCTAGTGAGATAAATGAAGAAAATGGAGGTCCAGAAAAAATATAAGTATTTCTTTATCAGTTTCGACAGCTTAATGACCTGACCTCATAAATTGAGCACGGCCTCATATTTTATGTCGACGTTATCAATAAATGCAATTAGAAGTCCCCTGGTAATGTGCAAATTTCTCGCTTTGTTAAACTTTTTTGGGAAGATTCTCGGTATCAATTGGCTAGGGAATGAGTTTTATTATCAAGAAATTTAATTTTCTGTGCATAAATATTTTTAAATGGATCAAGAAATATAATATCTCTTCACAATTTTGTCAAAAACCATCTGACCCGGCTAAAGTTATTTTGCTATAATATGAAGTTTTTTTGCTACAGTATGAGTTATTTTGCTATAGTATGAGTATGACAAATGATGTGGACTGATTCACACAAATTTTCCACATAAATAATCGACAACGCGACACGAGAATTTTATAAACGAACTTGCCACCCTTCATATGTCTAGATAAAAAATTTATCACATTATGTACTACAAAAACATATTTTGTAGTACATAATGTGATAAATTTTGACCGCGACATAGATGATCTCAAGGAAATTGAACATTTTTAGGGTTCCGTAGTCAACAAGGAACCCTTATAGTTTCGGTCTGTCCGTCCGTCTGTCTGTCTGTACGCGGTTTTACTCAGAGACTATAGGACCTACAAAGCTGTAATTTGGCATGAATACACATATTAATGATGGCAACAAAATGGTATGTGAAATCGTAAAAAAATATTTTTTTTTATGGTACCCCTACACATCAAGCGGGGATGAATATTTTTTTTCGCGCCCACCCCATCTTGTGGGGTGTCGTTGAATAGGTTTTTTTAAAATATTGCGAGTATTCATAGATCATTTTTCGATTTAGGGATCCGTTTGTGAAATATTAAGTTTTAAAGTGGAAAAAATCGTTAGAGTCCAGTGTCCCCCCCTTCTACCAGCTAAACGGTTGGTTCTGGAAATGTGAAAAAATTCACGGGGGTTGGAAATATGCTGAATTTAAAAAGGAAAACTATCACGGCTAAGAAGACTTCATAAGTTATTGAGTAATAGTCGATCAACTAACAAAAATGTATTCGGTGAAGTATAAAGGAAATTTTCATTCAAATTCCTTTGAAAGTAACTGAGATGATGTTGTTACTAGTGTAAAACACGCTATAAATGTACGTTCATTGACCATAAAAAAAAATTAAAAACTAGCGGTACTACGGAACCCTATATTGCGCGTGGCCCGACACGCACTTGGCCGGTTTATTACGCTATAAAACAGCTTATCTTCTGTGGCCAACTCTTAATATTATTATATTTGTCTTAAATTATAATATTAAAATCGGAACAGTAGGTCGAGCTTGAGGCAAACAATCAAATATCTTTATTATATTATACTACATGCCGCCCGAAACCTTGTCACACCAAACTTCGTTTGTCATGCTGGAATAGTAAATTTTTTCAGGATAAAAAGTATCTTATATCCTTTCCCGGGACTCAAGATATCTTATACCTAACAGCAAAATCGGTTCAACGGGTTGGGCGTGTAGATGTAACAGACAGACACATTTTTGCATATTAGTAAGCATCAAAAGATCATAACAATAATTTTAAAATATATCTCCCAAAAATAAAACATAATGCATCGAAGCTGAGTCTAGATGCTAATTTCATCTAGCTTTTATTCGATCCTCAATTTTCTTAATATCTTTTATATTCGTATTTTTCTCGGCACACTTTTCTTTTATTGTTTCAATTCAAAAGAGACCGGTTCTTAAACGGCGCACTTAAAGACATCCAAAACAAAAGGTTACTAGATAAGTCAATGGCCTTAAAAACTTTTGTCTGTCCTTTTTTTACTTTAAAACTAATTGAATTTAAAAATATATATTTCTTGGCTTTTTTCTTCACTTTTATATTATGGCTTTTTGCGCGCTATTTCATCCACTTTAAAGCCTAGCGCTTTGCCGCATTGAAGGCGGCACTAGAATCCTAATTCTTATTTCATCTTCTATCCTAAATCAATCTATATAAAATTATCATGAATGAATGAATGAATTAATGAATGAATGAAAATCCTTTATTGCACCAAAACAACCATGACATATTACAGAACTTATGAACTATGTCGAGTAAAAAGTACAAAAGGCGGTCTTATCGCTACAAGCGATTTCTTCCAGACAACCTATATAATTATAATATTATAGTAACAGTACTAATAGATGGTAGGTGACTACATAAACAGCTAAGAGTGATTTTTCCTAACATATAAGTATAATATTACAAATACATATAACATATAATTATACATATATATTAAAGAATATATACAAATCATTATAAATACATACAAACATAAATAAATGGAAATCATACAATATATCGATTATTATCAGTTATTATGGATTAATAATTGTGACAAAAAAATGTTCCTTAACCCCATTTTTAAAAAAACATACGAGGACTGAGCACGTCTCAAAGATGTGGGTAATTTGTTCCACAGACTGACAGCACGAGCTGTGAACGAAGAGTCATAAAATTTTGTATTACGAGTGGGCGGTATTAGTGATATATTAGAGTTTCGAAATATTTTAACATCGTCATCTAAAAATGTAAACCTTTCTTTTAAATGGGGTGGTGTCCTAGGGTCATACAAAATATTGTATAAACACGACAGTATATCATGCATTTATTACACAAATTATTATTGTATTTCGTACTTTTATAATTGTAAAAAAAATTGTCACCTCACGTGAAGAAAAAGGAAGCCTTGAAATTAGCGCGGAACCTTAAAATAATGTATACCAACATATTTTGATACCATCCCTAAATATGTTACACGAGCTTACATACAACTTTTTATATAAACATAAAAGTGAAGTACTAATAACATTACTAAATATTTACATCACCCCATCGGGGTTGGGGGATGGGGGAAAGTTGAACATCGAAACTTACCGTATCGGCCCGAGATAAACAACAGTTCAATATCCTGCCACAGACACTGATGGCATAATCTACGTTTATTTGGAAAACTTTTTTTCATAACAATGTGAAGTATTGCGGAGTGTTCTCGAAGTTATTTCAATATACGTAAAGAATATTATGTATGTGTTTAGGTAAAATTATTATGATTTGTGAATTATAAACATACTAAAGTTCTTATTAATATTATGATTACTTACTACTAATCAGCAATATTTCACATGAAAAAAGTTTCCGAAACGAAAAAAGTATGGAAGTATTTTGAGCCGTTATTTTTCTATTTTTTAAGTTGGGAAATGCTTGATGCACTCCCGACTAAAACCTAACCAAATCCTGTGTCCTCCTTGCGTGCCGCTGGGCCACTTGACCCGCCTGAGGTGAGAACTGCAGCGGCAAAATTAGCGGCATCAGCTCTACCAGCAGAGTCATCCGTGCAGCTTTAGCTTCATTCTCCGTGAGAGTCAGTGAGAGAGAGGAGAGAGAAAGAGAGAGAAAGAGGCAAGTATTTCGAGTCCTGGAATATTGGATAGTTTATATTTCCCGATAAAATATATTGTGGTTTTTGCGCTGGTTTTGCGTAATAAACTAATTTCAACGCAAAGCATTTATACGTAATGACGCCCGTGGTTTGAAAAGTAATTACTAATTACTTACCAAATAAAAGAACGAAAGAAAGAAGTATTTTTAATTTGATAAATCAACTTTTCGTTACCTATGAGTTAAATTCGTCTAACTTTTATAAAAGTTAGCCGAATAGTTAGTTAGTTAGAAAATGATTTTCTTCATGATATTAGTCAGCCACGATAAAATAATATGTTTCTATCCATCATCATCAGCAGAATGTTATTAGGTACGATATTTAATAGCTATCAAACATGTATCTACTCTCAATGTGAGGTATATTTACCTAGCCTACCTGCCTAGGTAAAGGTAGAGTTATACGCAATGGTAGAGCAGAATTTCGATTCATTCTATCGATCGATCAAGGTAATCCGATATTCTAAAATTCTGATAGTAAGAAAATCAAGTTCAGTGCTTGTACATTTTTTTAAACATAGAAAAACAAATAACCTTCATTAAGATATCAATTCTTTGATGGCAGTCCTAATAATCGCGAGGGCCGGATAATCGAGTTTCTTACAGAAGAAAGAATTCTTAAGATTAAAATGGATCGGAATAGAACAAGACGTATTTATCTTAGTTTATACAATGTTTCAGAGCTGTTAGTAAGAGCTAACACTCGTCACCGTTACGACTACATCTATCAGGCCTCCCCCACGCGTGTACATGCTCGTTTACTCTGATTTTTTACGAGAAAACATTTCATCGTGACCTGCTTGCCGTAAATCAGGGAAATAGACATAATAAACACTTTATGAAATTACTTCTCAATTTGGTATCATAATATATTGTGGTCGATTTGTCACAGTCAACATTACACTCGGACGTTACGATACCGAACCTGAAAGGCCCAAAAATTGTATTTTAACCGTAATTTTATATTAGCCTTAAATTATGTTTTCACTGTTCTGAATTTAATGCGGGCCTGGAATGCAAGATAGCTATTAGCCGAAGATCATTAAAAAGGTGTGTAGACAATTTTCGATAAAAGTAGTTAAGTACTACAAATCTTGACACTCTATATAATAATATTATAATAAACTAGAATACGGGTTTGAACATAAGCTAATATAATCCTAAATTATATTTTTATTCACACAGCCATAAAGGCTTCGACTAAAACTCTCTCGTGAATAATAAAAACAGAACAAGCCAAATAATGCAAAAACAACAAATAAAAGATACACCTCAAAAGCGGGTTTTGCTACATTTATACCCAATCAAGATAAAATTTACAGTGGGGATTTTTTGCAACATTCGGTACAGAAATATTGCCCAAAAGGCTTATTAAGTTACTCGCAACGAGGATACTTACTGCGGATTACGCGGTGAAATAGTTTCCATTCTTTTTAGAACTTTTCAGACGGGTAATCCTTTTGGGTAGACCTCAGGGCTCTAACGACCTTTTGTAATTACACGAAGGTCGTACTATGACAATTTAACGAATATACCTTTAATAAACCTTTTACTTAACTCTAACCTTAAACGGATTTAACTAACATATTAATCGTAGAAATAGATTATAAAATTATCATTAGTAAATCAGTAAATGTTTAATTATCCATATCAATACTAATATTATAAATGCGAAAGTGTGTCTGTATGTCTGTAACAGACTCTTCACGCCCAAACCACTGAACCGATTTTGCTGAAATTCGATATGGAGATACTTTGAGTCCCGGGAAAGGACATAGGACACTTATCATCCCAGACAAATGTACGGTTCTCGCGCAATGAACTAATTTTGACGCAACAGAATAGCTGGCATTATCTAGTTAAATAATTAAACTATTTAACTCGCCCAGACAACCGCTAGGGCATTTAACCAGATGAACTTTTCTTGAATCGTTTCATAAATTTTCCAAGCATCCATGCAATTTTGCAGCATCGGTAACTTATTCTCAATAAAATATTGCCACTTTGATGATAAACTTTTAATTAAAAAGCTTTAAAATGACAGCTTAATCGCGCACTTGAGCTGAGCTGCGGGCACCTGTGGCACAATAGACATAACTACCAGTAGTTCGACTGCAAAGAAATGGACAGGTTTCAATATCTGTCAAATTCGTTGGGTTTGGGGGTGATAAGTTAGAGGCTGGGGCGCCGGCTGGTATAATTTATTTTTAAAAATAAGATTTTGAAATTGAATTCTGACAGTTTTCTTTGCATATGCCAAAATATAAACAACAACTAAATTTGTAGGTAATGACCCTAGCGACGGCTTTTGTCATAATACGTCAAACTTAATTTTTTTTACATCAGTTCTAAGTCGGCATACTCTATCATTCTGTCTACTCTAACTGTGGCTTGATCGACTTTATGAAATCGAGCACGACGCAGCTGGTAACTGACTTCTAATGAAAAATAATCTTGTTTATTGAAAATCTTTTAGGAAGATTGAAAGGGTCTACGTACTATTATTTTTTAATTAATCCTTCGATCGCGGATTCTTAGAAATCTATTGTTATTCTATTGTGTGTCGCTCACCGGTGAGCTTATGGGTGAGCTATGATGGGATGATTGGATGGTGGGTTTTGGCGCGATCTAGTCGGCTGTAGTGTATGTCACTCCTGCTATATATAAGGTAGATTAAGTAGTGGTTAAGTTCAGTTATTAAACATTATTTCAACTAAACACATCTTTTAACAGTCTCCCCTAAGCCGCACATTGCATGGCGACCCTGCCAGTGCTGCCTTGCGGCAGCGCTGCGCACCGGGTACAGGGAATGTGAATTGTGATTTAAAATAATTGGACTTTAAATTGAAATATAAAAAATGTGACTCTACAGAAAGTGAACTTTGAAGATGTGGACAATAAAGGTGATAAAAATGGACTATAGAATAGAGACAAAACGGCCGTTAGTTAGTGATTTAAAATAGTGTAGGTTAAAAATAGGTGAAATATTATATAGTGTAGAAACTAAAATAAAAAGTAAATGTAAATCTGTTGCTAAAATTAATTAATATAAGGGTGATAAAAAAAATGACTAAGTGATTCAGTGAAAAATTAAAAATTTGTAAACAGAAATGAAACTCAAAATTAAATTATAAAAATTAAAAAGTTGCAAGAAGAAAAATTAGTCAAATCCAAAAAAAAAAAAAAAACGCTGCTGAAAAATAAAAATTGACAAAAAAAAATGACTTTGGATTGGAGATGCAAAGCTGGCAGCCGGGAGGTGATGGTGTCAGATGAGTGGAATATGCAGGCAGCCGGGAGATGTTGGAGTCGGATGGAAGGAACGTAGAGCAGGCGGCCGGGAGAAGTTCGTGTCGGAAGTGGATGCAGCCGGGAGAACAAAAAGGATAGAAAAATGCGATTTTAGCAGTACTTGTTTTATGTCAAAATTTTTAAATAAAATTAAATAATATGTTATAACTTATAACTCATACATTTGTAAAGTGCAGCGGTATGTAAGTATAGAATTAGTAAGTAATTATGTTACAATTTATGTCTAAATTGTAACATAATAAATTTTTATTTTATTTTGATATGATTACATAGAAAGTTCCGTTTAGAAAAATAAAATATGATTTGAAGCAATTTAACAAAATATATAAGAAAAGTTTATAATCATAAAACGTAAAAGGTATAAAATGTATTTTCAATTTAGTAAAAATTATTTAGATTTTAAATATTTTGAATACAAGTAATTTAATCTCTAAAATAAAGATTTCGGTAAAAAATAAGTAAAGTTATAAATTAACAGTTAATTAATTAATGGAAAGTCAGATTGCTAAGAGAAATAAATACGTTTTTGCGAAATTTATAATATTGGTAATATTTTCATATTATATTATGTATTACAATACCTATGTGACTAATTGGAATCTTCAAAATAGTTGCAGTTGATATTTAAGACATTTTAGTATTTTTGTTTGTTTGCATGTTAATTTTGTTTTAATTGATTTAATAGGTAGTATCAAATTATTATTCATTTTTTTTTTTGGAGATTACGTCGTGTCTGGTTTAATGTTTTGAGAGTAAAAATAAATAAATAAATAATGGTATTATTCTGCAACTTAGCAACTTGTAAAATATTTGGGTATTGGAAGATAAGTTAATTTAAAAGTTTAAAGAAGTTAATGTCAAAAGAATATTTAATTTATAGAAAATAATGATAATTGGAATAATATTCTAAAATAAAATGTGTTTTGGTGCTGTTATTGTGTAATAAAGCAAAACTTAGAAATTTTAAAAATAGGGTGTTGACGATGAATTTTTATATGGAAAAAGTTTTTGTATAAGTAGCGCAAGAATATTTTGTTTAAAAATATGTTACATCATTAAATAAATACTATATTGTGTAGTATGACAAAAGAATTTCATAACTAGGAAATTGTGTAGAACAATGTTAATTTTGTAGAGATAAAGGGTTCTTAATTTTGTTTTTGGAATAGAGGAATACATACTCATAACTAATCAAATAATATGCGCAGTTGCTTAAAACAGGTAGGTAACACCTCAGGTAAGTTTCCACGGTATGCAACACCTTTGCGGGAAAAGCGTCAAATGTCCGCGGTGCTAACTCAGCATTCGCGCAACGAAATGTAAGTAGAGACTTTTTCTAACCGACTTCACAAAAGGAGTAGGTTCTTTGTTCGGCTAAAGATATTTTATTCATAGGGTTGTACCAAGTATAATTTTTATTTAAATGATTTTGATCAACATAAATTCCTTAAAAAGGTACTTATCTGATTTCGTAGCAAGAGCTTCTTTTATGAAAGATTTTAGAGATTTTAACTTTTCATATAATTTTTCGTTTTAATTAAATAATTGAACTAAAATAAGTTAAGAACATTACTTTTCTCGTCTTTTGCGTGTAAATCTATTTTTCAAATTTTAATAAAAGTAGTTAAAGTTTCAAATGGATCACTAGAGTAAAAACTAAAATGTTAAATTTATTTTGTTGTTATTTGTGAAAATATATTTTTTTGTTGTTTTGTCTCATAGTAGTAAAAATTCTATTAATTAATATTTACAGCACAGTTTACAATCATTTTACAATATAGGTGGTCCAAAAGATATCATCATATTGCGAAACCAAAAGTTTCGCATAACAATATCGAAACATTTCGTGCATCATATTTGGTACAAAGTTAAACATAAGAAATGTGATGCAATGAGTTTATGCATCCAATTAATAATATGTCATGTAAGCGCAGTCCATATTTACGAGTATTTTTGAATATGATTCCAGCAATTTAATTCCAGTAATTTGTTGCAAAACTAACAATCATAATTAGCATACATTCCAGAGCATGAATTTTATTTAATTTTTTTAAAACGAATATTTTAACAAACTGTATGTTTTTATATACTCGTAACATGTAAAATTAGTTACAGATAAAAATTAACTTTCTGTAAGATACATTTAATTTTGTTTCTGGTCGCTGACAGCGTTAGCATACGTCACGAAGTTGATCACATATTTTTTTCCAAATTAGTTAGTATAATTTTATTTTTGAATTTTCATAAAATATATTACTCATTTTAAATAGTTTGATTTTTCAAAATTAATTAGGAAGTATGAATGCCTTTTGAAATCTATTTTCAATCGTTAATAATAATTAATATACCTACATTGGTTTATTTTTAGTTGTCAATTTAAGACTTTTCCAAATTAAGTAGTAACTGAAAAAGCACAATAACTTAATTACATTAAAATTAAACAACATTTCATGTTAAAAAAAATATATGTAAAAAATACTAAATTTAAAGAATAAAGAATATTATATTATTCATTATTATATTTTTAAATCTAAAGCATTAGAGGCGTATTTGATATAAGTAACTTTAATAATAATAGGTGCATTAAATTAACGTAAATGAAAATTACTAAAAAAGTGATGACGTCTTAATAAAGAAGTGATTAATGAAATAAAAAATTAAGTCGCTATGTAGGTATATCAATTCAATTTGATTCTTAGAATAATATTAAGTTAATGAATAATTTTGTAATTAAAGAAAATATAATAATAAAGAATAATAATTAAATATTTAATTTATAGACAAAAGAGGCATTCGTAAAAAGAAAAGTAAAAGGTACAAGAGTAAATAATAATTAATGCGAGTAAAATAAATTAAGTGATAGGGATTAGTATGTTATGATTACAGAATGTTATGTTGCTATGTATTCCAACCCAATTCATTTCAGTAAGATTTAAGAAGTTAATTTTTATTAAAAATGATTAAAAAAATTGATTTGGTTCCATGGTTACTTTGTATCTATATCTTACAGTAAAATATTTTAGAAAAAGTAGAGTGAGAAAAACAAAGAAAATAATATTATATTACGTAAGAAGCGTGTTATTAAATAAAGTTCAGCATATAATATAAATTGAAAACAATGTTTTAAGTGAGCAAGGAATAGAGAAAAGGAGCGATAATTCTTGGAAATGTATTAAACTCTTTTTAACTACTTTAAGTAAGTTGATTAGTTACATTTACTGAGAAATTACACTGGACATGACTTACACGGATTTACTTAAAAATATTTACGTTCATACGAGATATGACGTAATTTATTATTGTAAGAAAGGATTAGGAATGTGATATTTTGTTTGCAAAATAGCTGAAAGCTATTATTTAGGTATAGTAATGGTTATTTTGAAGTTAGGAATAAGGGTTTTGGTGTTATAAAAGGTATATGATTGAAAAGGGTTGTTTTTTAGGTTGATAGGGTTGCATCAGTGCTTAAAATGTCTAGTAGCTGTTGGCCTGATCACCCAATGGTTAAGGATATTTTAAATATTGATTGCATAAAATTATGAAATGGGTATTTTTGATAGGCATAGGTATAGAATAGGTTTAAAAATGCCATAGAGCATTAGGTACAAAATACTAGCTAAAATGCTACGTATATTAGGAAAAAAAAATGCTGAGAGCATAAAAAAAATACGCAAGGGAATCCTTCATTCGATCACGTTGTAAACGAGTTTTCTCTGTGAGAATAGTTGGAGGTCAAGTAGCCTTAAAAGATCAATAATAAAAGAAAATATTTTATTGTGTGTATAATAATAATATCAATAGAGGTTTATAGAAGTTTATAAGACATTGAATAAAGGAGATACGTAGAGTTTATATTTTAAAGGGTGTAAAAAAATCTAAAAGGCAAAGTAACCATGTGAAATTTTGTTATTAAAATTCTGAGAAAATGTTAAATTTTTATTGTGTAGGTATTTAAAATTACATCGTCAACCACCCATCACTGATGTAAAAATAATAATAATTTGAATAAAGCAGCACAGATTTGTATTTATTGTAATAATTTAGATTAAAGTTAGCTTAGAGAGTAAGATTATTAACGGATATTCTATGAAAACCTAAAAAGCAAAAGTTTATACAAAAAAAATTAAAGTTTCTTATTCGTAAATTATAAGTTTAGTATTTTTAAGTATATTAGTTATTATTATTAAATAAAAGTAAAAAAAAATTAGTTTGTAATTTTTTTTTTTCAAAAAAAAACGGAGGTGGTGTAGTGTATGTCACACCTCCCTGCTATATATAAGGTAGATTAAGTAGTGATTAAGTTCAGTTATTAAACATTATTTCAACTAAACACATCTTTTAACAGTCTCCCCTAAGCCGCACATTGCACGGCAACGCGGCAAATGTATGGCCAAGGTCGTACGGCTCGGGGGACGGCCTTAACATTAAAAAATAAATACATAAAAAATACGTGTGGCACTCAGGGACTGCCGCGGTAAGGCTATTGCATAGAATCTTTTATTACCTTATGCAATTATAATTCGCATACGTCTAGTCGTACGCACACAAACACCGTGCCGAAATTTGCTGAACTGAAACGAGTTTTTACAAATCTACGATAGAAACAGTGAACTGTTTCTACGGATATTTTAACATTCTACATTTTATTAGGGCACATAATATGAGTAAAAATCTACTCTTAAAAATAGTATTACCCGTAGTCTTCAAATGCCACGAAAATAAGGTGTACGATGCTTCAGCATTTAAGATAATATAAAGATGCTAGAATCTTACATAACCCTTATTCAGTTCTCAAGACATTATACCTCGTGTAAGGTATCAGAGATAGCGTATATCTTACACACCTGAGCGCTGTCGCGGCTTTTAGTGCATAAACCGTCGTAGCCGGATAATACTGAGTTTCCAATATAATTGCTACATGTAAATATTAACGCTGAACATACGCTGAAGTAAAATATAACGCCATACGACAGCAACTTATAATGTCTATGTTATTTTTTACATGTGTAATTTCTGTTATTCACTAAATGTTTAAAGAATTTTTGGTCACTAGTGCTCAAAAATTCTTACCTTATCGGTAGTCGCCAAAAATACTATAATAATTGTTATCCAACTTCATATTGGAGTTTACTCCTTAAGAATCGATTTTCATATATAAGATGCCCGGTATGAGAAAAAACCGAGGGGTAAAACCTACTAACAAGTAACGGAAAATCGTGTCACGTTTTTGATGCGCACCTTTAGTGCGCAACTTTCTAATTTGGCTGTGAGTGTATTAAGACCATAAAGGTAATATACATATCGGAATATTATATTATATTATTATATATTTTTTTTTAATAGTCAAAATAATAATATCAAGTAAGAACGAGAAATATAAACGAAAATTTAATCAAATAGGTAAACAACCGTTAAATATTATGTTAGCATTAAATAAACATTAAAGGAGAGGTATTAGAATATTATAATTAATGTGTTCATTAAAATAATTCAATTTAAATAGAACGATCCTCTTCATTCGAACTTCTGGAACCGATTAAATAATAACCCTACATTGCGGGAATTCCTGGCTCTAAAGCACCCGCTTTTGTGTTTGTAGTATTTCAAATTTGCCTTAAATTTCAGTAAAATTTGCATGAAGCTTAAGTAAATACGCGGATGGAATTTTGCCGCAAAATTTTTGCATTGTTTCCATAATTTAAGAATTTTTCAGCTGGACTATCATGTAAGATATTACATGATAATGGTTTATTTTCATTATTAAAGTACACTGTACAGTAATTTAGTGTTTACTCAGGTTAAGTGTAAATCTAGCTTCAATTTCATCCCCTTGTGTGTTGCTGTGCTTAGAGGCTCGTCCACATTTGTATCATTTGCGCGATCTGATCTCCGATCAGATCTCCGTCGCGTATCATCGAAGCGTATCAAAATTATACGCGTATCATGATACGCCGCGTATCTGATACGTGTCGTATCAAATACGCGCATGATCGGCAGAATGATCTAATAGACGTCCACACTATGATACGCATACTTGATTCGGCGCAATGATCGCGACGGAGATCTGATCGCGCAAATGATACAAGTGTGGACGAGCCTTTAGAATTGTGTAAAGCCGTCATTCCACCGCGGCGCACGCTGTGCACGGCCACGCGGCACCGTTTTTAGGGTTCCGTAGTCAACAAGGAACCCTTATAGTTTCGGTCTGTCCGTCCGTCTGTCTGTCTGTCCGCGGTTTTACTCAGAGACTATAGGACCTACAAAGCTGTAATTTGGCATGAATACACATATTAATGATGGCATTTTCATTCAAATTCCTTTGAAAGTAACTGAGATGATGTTGTTACTAGTGTAAAACACGCTATAAATGTACGTTCATTGACCATAAAAAAATTTCAAAAACTAGCGGTACTACGGAACCCTATATTGCGCGTGGCCCGACACGCACTTGGCCGGTTTTTTTTTACTTTGAAGTTTGACTACGTCAATTCGTGCGTAGCGTGTTCGTGGGTTGCAGTGGACACAGTCACATATATTTTCTTGAAAAACGAAGCTTGACGTGGGTCAAGCTTCGTTTTTATATACTAAGACTACGCACGTGGGTGCGAAGTCTCTCCGTGCGCTGCGGTGGACTGACGGCTTAAAATTTAAATTATCCATAAAAAACGGACGTATTAAATATCAAAATATATTGTAATCACTCAGCACTATTTATATTCTTACAGGTACGATCCATCAAAGAAAAAAGCGTGTATTTTTCCATCTTCAGCGTTTCATTGACATTCCGAAAGGTAATTTAGCAAGATTGAAAATGAATTCTACGGGAGGAGATTTCTTTTTATATTTCTGAGAAAATTCGTCGACGATGACATCTCTTTTAGTGTAGATAAGACACGAGTTCGGAAATCAACTAAACATTTCACGTCGGAGATTAAGACGGTATAAAATAGATATCAGCTGAGCACACATCAAACCCCCGGGTAAACAAGTAATTTGAACTATATTTGTGTTTCAAGTTACGGAGTCTCGTAAGCTGCTGTTGCTACATATTGGCAAACTATAGACTTTGTTGCGTCGAAAATCGAAATATATCGTACGTGTTACTGAGAAAAAAACTATTTTTTTCGCCACTCTGCCGCAATCAAAGATGTAAAAAGGTAACAAACAGACAAAATTTTATTTAAGTACATAAATGAATCATTCAATTCATTAAAAAGATTTTGAAGATTTTCTGTTCTTCTTTTCATTCATAGCTCCCGTTATTCTTTAGTCTTCATTTTCAATAAAACCTGATAAAGACCAAAATTGAAAATGGAACTGTGATCCTGAATTAGCCACTATTTGTATTAAGTGGAAGAGGAGATAGTGGAATAGTTCGCAAATTAGAGTTACTTCCGGTAAACTTTAGCCTTTAAGAGAATCGCAAGAACAGCTACCGATTCAAAGTTTCAAGATTCAAACGGGCCACGGCATTATGCTGTAACTGTAACCCGTCAGCCAGTAGTATAATATTATAACAATTCAACGGTATTATTCACATAAATAGATAAAAAATACTGTTTAAGATAATGCTCGCTGGCTATAGCGCTGTCAAAAAGTAAAGTAAGCCAAGCTTCTGATTCTACACGCTCCAGAAGGTCCTACAGACGCCTCACATAGTAGATTTAAAATAATGGTATTCAAAAACGTAACGATTAGGTGCGTAGCTCATGTTATAAATCCCTCTGGACTCAGATGCATAGAGGTCTATTAAAGATAAAGGTGTTTACAGCCCACATTTTTTTTATTGAACTCTGGCTATTTTTTGTAATTATAAAGATCGATAAAAAAATCAAATATTAATACTCGCAAGTTTGCAACCCAATAAAACAAAATAATTATATTTAATGTGTTTATTGTTGTCAGCCGTTTTTTGATCGTCCTTCAATTATATACACAATAATACCTGCTGTTCTTTTGACATACAAGTTTTGTTTCCCCGAAAGTAAAAGCAGGACATTTTCATTTCCGCGTCTCGTTACTTTTTGTATAGAAGGCTGTTTTAGTGTTGTTCCACTCCTGTGTCGATAGATTTCACAACTTATTAATATTTGTATATTATAGAAATTATACTAAGTCAAAGATATAATCATACTAGATAGAGCTGAAAGTTTGTGAGTATTTTTACTACTTCTTCGTGTGAAAGTTACCGAACGAATTTTGATCGGCAAGGCCTATAGATTAACCCATCAAGCCCCATAAACTAACCGGTGAGCGAATAATAATAAATAACAATAGATTTCCAAGAATCCACGATTTAAGGATTACTATATATTTAGAATACTTTTTATCTCAAAATTACATATTATATGTATTTATAATGCTGCTGTCATAACTAGGTCTATAATATGCCCTATAATATCATGCTAAAAGAATTTTTTCTAGTTTGAAAAATAAATTGAATTCGGGGTCTTTAAATAACATACTTTTGCTGGGCCTTATTAAGTTAAAAAAAAATTGCGCTATAGTCCGCTTTTTTGCTATGAAAAAAATGGTAATCTTAAATCTCTCTTCAAGATACGTCCTGACTCCTGAAACGGGTTCACCAATTATTAGTAATTTTCAATTTGGTTTAACCGATTCGTTGCCACCTTCATTTTCACGAATTCTTACCACAGGCCAAGCAGTTTGACTTTGTTCGATGACGTGCCATAAGCGTCATCGGCCCTGCTAAACGATGACGCCCCACGTGCGGCATTGGCCACTGGTTGTGTATTTTGCGCATTCCGACTAAGGAATTGTAATTAATTTAGTTTTAACGTGTTTTTAACAATCCTTGTATGCCGCGCCTGGCGCGTCATCGGCCTCACTAAATCTTTTTGAATGACGAGCTGGGCTCGGGAGTGGCCACGAATAGGTTAATTAAAAAAAACGTGGACCTGATAGACAATTCGTGAAACGGAGGGGGTAGACCGACAGCGTGCATAAAATATATACCTGTTTAGCTATGTCCACATTATGCAATTTCATCTTCAATTTTCGTCATCTTCTTTTTATTCAACTTTCGTTTGGCATATTCAATAATTGAATGCGTCAAAATCCACTCGCGTTGAAAGAAAGGTATCATAGCGACTACGATTTCAACGCGCGTGTAGGGCATGCCGCATGCCTCACGTTAGCTGTTGACTACGCTATAACGCATGCCCTTGATGAACAAAAAAAGGCCCAGTGTGGACAAAGCTTTTCTCCGTTTTCGGCAATCCCGAGTACAATGTGTCGTTTTTTGTGTATCGATAGTCGATACAAGCCCCCCTGCCTTATATGACATAATTGCTACTACAAAGCTCAATAGCAGTGCCAGTTCAGAACACATTTCATAACCTTTGCTCCCTCACCATGTGTAAAAAGTTATCATTTTGAATTTTAAAAGCAAATGACGGTATTTACAATACAAAATTGTTCTTGTTTAGGTACTTACTAGTTATTTGACCGAGCTTTGCTCGGTATTCGATAAAACACGAATAAAAAGACATATTTTTATAAAAAATATTGATCTAGATCGTTTTATCGCCCCCGAAACCCCTATACTAAATTTCATGAAAATCGTTGGAGCTGATTCCTAGATTCCAATTATCTATGGACGCTTCACACCACGTCAGTCTGGCCCCGAGCTAAGTACCTGAAGGACTTGTGTTACGGCTACCAGACAACGTAAATATATTTAATACTTTTATACTATAGGTACATATTATATTTAAGATTTTTATTATATGATACACATATTTAATACCCATCCATGACCCAGGAACTTTGAATACAAGAATTGCTCGTTTAAAGATATTAAGATAATATACTGATTATTATAATATTATTAATATACACTCCATTAGCAAAGAAAATATAAAAAATCCTTTACTTTAGCTTCTAAAAGTGTTTTTTTAGGATTCCGTAGTATCTACGTCCTTTTTACAATATTGTTCTGTCTGTCCGTCATTTCTTGATAATAGTTCATTATTTATTATGAATAAGTTTATTTGTTACTTCCTAATTCTATGTTTAACCAGAACAACGACGAAAGGAAAACAACATCGCTAAGACAATCGAAGAAAAGAAGACACAGGAATTAATACTTTTTAAATTGGATCCCATCCAGTGTGTTCGACATAGCAACGAGTATCGTTAACAAAGTATAATCTATCCTTTGTTAGTCTCTTGTTAGGGTTTAGGAGGGTAATGCCCCTTCGTCTGTTTGGGTCCATCCATAAAGTACGTCATACGATCCCCCCCCCCCCCCAAATAAAATACCTGTGAAAAATTGGGGGGGCCTTGGCACAGGTAGTCTTATTCGTAAAACTCGGCCTAGTGTCACAAATTTACAATTTTACATTTAAAATTGAAAACCTCTTCAATATTTTTTTCGCTATTAAGGCCGTCCCCCGAGCAAACAACCTTGGCCATACATTTGCCGCGTTGCCGAGAGCGCACCAAAACCCTATTGTTTTACTTATCTCAGTTCAAAATTGACCTAAAAAAATTAAAACGGGGAATATGTAGTTTATGATAATGTCGATCTATTGGCGTGTGTTTCAAATAAAAGTAATTTGTAAATCCTAAGGAGATGCTGAATGTATGCTTAAATTTTAATAAATTGGTTTTACTTTGGAAGCTGATATCATGAGTATAACAAACAAAAATAGAAAATTTAAAACGGGGAAAGGAATGTCGATATACTGAAGATTATTGCTGTATTCTTATTATAACTTTGTAGCTTTCAAATTATGAGTTTATAGGGCTTGAAATACGGTAAATGACGGTAGCTCCGGAAGGAACGCCCTTAATTTGTTAAATTTAAAAGTGATGTCTTAAAACTTAGGCCTTGTCACACCATGTCACATTTCGTCGTTGTCCGCCCCCCCTTAAGAAGTGACATACTTAATGGATGAACCCTTTCGTGTCTGAACACAGCTTTCGTTTAGGACGGCTAAATCCCTATACGACGCGGACTTTACTTTTACAAGAAAATATTTCCTTAGTTTATGGCTAGAGCCTTATTTACTAGCTAGTACATTACGAGTAAGCCTTCGGAAATATAGCTCTTATGTTGCTTTCCAACGGACAAATAAGTAGTAGTTATATTCTAGTTAGTAATATAATTATTTTTCTTGACTTAAACCTAACAAGGCCCTGAGGCCTTTTTGTCTGTTTTTTTTTTGTATACACAAAGTCCCTTTCGTTAAAAACGATGACGAAATTCGTTAACAAAATGTATGTGATTTGACATTAGTCTTCGCAAGCGAAATGTCATTTGGCTACTTATGTCAAACCGCATACATTTTGAAAACGAATTTCGTCATCGTTTTTAACGAACGATACTTTGTCTAAGGGGGCAGCTTCAATTTATTTTGAACAAGCTCACCCAGCAAACGTGTTCATTAAGGATACGATACGAGTATTATAGGCTAATAGTACATAGCTGTTATCGCGGGTTTTAAGCGCGGCCACCGAATCAAGAAGTTCTGTAACGAAATAAACCTAACATTTCTGCGGCGTTAACAGACTTCGGCACGGTGTTTGTGTGCGTGCGACTAGACGTATACGAATTATAATGGGGATTGTCCATTTTTTTTTTATTTTGCTCATTACAAAAACATTTCGAGGAATAAGGTCAGTGATCGCTTTTCTGTATATAAACGAAAAAAATACCCATTAGTTACTTATATTTTTGAACAAATATGTTTAACCTTAGTTTGACCTTCAATATCGTTAAATTCGCAATAAATTCGACCAACATTACGTTTCGAACTTTTGGTAAGCTTCTCGTATCAGCTTTCACATAATGATAACTTATATTTGACAAACCAGCCATTATAAATAAGATTGAAAGGAAAAAAAACATTCTGCAGAGGTCAATCGGCCGCCGATGATGACGTCAGAGCGAAACTTTAAAAATTTATTGAGAAAAAACTAGCCAATGAATTTCAAAATTATTGAATTTATATTCTTAAAATACACTATTTTAACGAAAAAAAATATGAAAAGTACATGTGATTTTTTTTGGACAATGCCCATTGCATAAGTTGATAATAAATTCTATGCAATAGCTTTACAGCGACAGTCCCCGACACGTATTTTAAGGTTCCGTACCCAAAAGGTAAAAACAGGACCCTATTACTGAGACTTCGATGTCTGTCCGTCTGTCCGTCTGTCTCCAGGCTGTAACTCAAGAACCGCTATAGCTTGACTTCTGAAATTTTCTCAAATAGTGTATTTCTGTTGCTGCTATAACAGCAAATACTAAAAACAAATAAAATATATTTTAGGGTGGCAAAACAGCGTTTGCCGGGACAGCTTGTAATAATGTAGGTAATATAATGTACGATTTACAATGAATTTTCAAAAAACTTTACAAAAGTACGTATGCTTTGACGGTAGCTCATAATTAGGTAGCTCCTTTGTCAGTATGCTTTTAATTATAATAAACTTTCAAACAGTGATTTCAAGAATTCCAAGCTCATACAAGTTTAGGTACGAGCTTAATTATTAATTTACAACAAAGGAAGTAATGACATATTTTCGCTTTGACATACACTACCACTCCTCATTATTATGTTCTCATTATCTCGGAAAATATACAGTTACTCAATTCCTAATAATAATCGGATTTTTAAAAATTCCGAAAACGAAAAACGTATTCTTTTCAATGTTTTTAATGATGTCGTATCTTCGGGTAAGTTTCGGTTTTAGCGTTCGTCCTATAAAATGTAATCTTCATTTATAAAAGGAAGCCGACTTTTTGACAGTTGAGACGAGAGTTTCAGACATTTTTCTGGAAGTTTCAGTCTTAGTATTTCCTGTAACGTGATTCAAGATCCTGTTTTTTTCTTTTTCGAAATATTATTTAAAATTATGAATAATTCAAATTATTATAATTTTTGAAAGTTTTGTCATTAGGTACATGCATTGGTTATAAAGACAAGCATGGAAACGATATCTTAAAAAACTATTATTCTTTAATATCGATTCACAAATTAACTCTCAGTTACGAAAGCAAAATTTTCATTAAGTATCCATGATATGGAAGAAAATTTATGAAATCTTCAATAAATCCTATCGAGATTTATTAAGTTGGAAATTGGACTCTTTAAAGTTCCAATCTACTTTTCGAGAGGCCGGAAAAGTGGAAAGTCGGCCTAGCAGGACCACTGATATTTCCGATGCGTTAAGTCTATATTTTTTACGTGATAACTTCTTTTAATTCGATATGGGCTGCGCGCCCAATAAACATGACAGTTCATGCGGCGTTACCTCGCTGACAGCTCTGAGGCGTTCCATTTACACTTTCAAGTCTCTCAACAACCGTATGGCCCACCTGGGCCGCGCTCTTTGTTTCGATTATATTACGTATTTCGATGACTTTGAGAATACTTTTGTATGAAGAAGTTTGGTTAGTTATGACCTTTGATACATTGACCACACTCTGAATAAAAAATAAATAAACAATCTGTGAGCTATTAGTAATATTTCGGCTATTCAAAATTGTGCTCTATTTCCTACGTGTCAAGGTATGACTTGTGCTTTGTTCGAAGATTTATGTAGCGTTTTGTATTGCGAATAGTTTATTTTACTTATTATAAATATTTTATTTATAATGAGTAATTTATTCGTTTATTTCTTCTGAACAAGTCACTAATTATAGTTTCGAAAGTTTATAATTGAGAAACTAATGTCACATCGGACTAAATACTATAATATGGCTTGATAGATAGAAGATTTAACATAATATATTATAATGTAGGTCTCACAAACATAAAATATGGATTGTATGTAAGGATATTACATTAATTTTACAAAGAGGGTTGGCTGGGCGCCTTTTTTTTTTTTTGCACATTGACCTGCCAACTTTTTGCATAGATTTTTCCCGGAACTGAGGAGTTAAGGCTATGACGTTGTCACGTTCAACTATCGTCAGTAAACCGACTTTACAGACAACCGATATTTTAAGAAAAGTTTGGCTTTAGAAAAAATGCGTTTTGGGGTCAATTTCAAAAACTTTATTAAATCAATTTAGCTTTATTTACTGTCTATATTAAATAAATTATACAGTAAATAAAGCTGTGTTCATTTTATAAGCTTATGTAAATTATATTTTGTTTGTGTGTAAATATATCTAAATAAGAATTAAGTACTTACTCTGTTTTTGATTTATGACAAATTATGAAACCTGCACGTTACCTAGTTAAGGTGACGCCGCGTCAAAGTAAAAAACCGTGTTGGATATGTTTTAGATTGCTTGTTTTCTATGAAGGGCTGGCCCGGCCTCTCATAAAAACAAGCAATGGAACAGCAAAAAATGGAAAGGGCCGTAGCTACAAAATGGTTTTTGTCGCATTTCATATAAGCTATAGGCGAATTAAAGTGTATGCTTGAACCAATCTATATACAAATTTTGGAAGCTTAAATCCTTAAATCCTCCTCCTCTGTTGGCAAAATACGATCCCTTTTTTTACATAGGTATTTTTGATTGATTATTCTGTGTTATAAAAGTTGACCAATTGTGTTATGCTATGGGTAATTCAAAGACAAAGACTTGATGAATACTGATAATGAACTTTAGTATCTTAGCTTTACTCATTGCTGAGAAAAATCGATATCGCTACAGCCAAATTATCAAGGCGTCGCCTGTTAGACGGCGTAATAAGAAGACATAGAATATGACAGTTTGGTCCGCCTTTAATTATATATTTTTTGGAGATTTACTTACTTTAAACTCTTTACGCATAATCTTATATATAAAATTCTCGTGTCACATCTTCGTTCATGTAAAATGTTCGTTCCCGTACTCCTCCGGCTTGACCGATTCTCATGAAATTTTGTGAGCATATTGAATAGGTCTGAGAATCGGCCAACATCTATTTTTCATACCAAAAATTATTTATATGGCAAAACAACGTTTCCCGGGTCAGCTAGTATTATATAGATTTAGGCAAGACAAAAGGTTATATTTTAATCCCCTAATAAACAAATAGCTAATAATATGCGTAAGGGAGTAAATGATTTAAATCATTGTAAGTAACCTTAAGACGTCTAAAATCTGTAGAAAAATATTAAATGTGAAAGAGGTTGTAAGTTGTAATAGTATTTAGGGTTCAGAGAGCTGCGATCGATGGCTCGATGTCAAGCGACGGTACTCTTTGATTAACGGCCGTCTTCCCCTGCCCCGTCTTACCCCATCTTAACCCAACTTACCCCATCTCACGACCGGTGCTGATGGCTTAATTTAACGTTAACGCTTAAAGCACTTTTTTACTCAAACTTGCGTCAAATAAAACCAAGGTTTCTCTAAGGGTCAGATAACACCTAAATGTGCGACTTGACGCTGCGAAAACTATGGTGACATAACGGCGCGCCGTGTCACTATTTGACACATTACAATGTCAAATAGTGACACGACGTCGCTGGACACTAGTTTTGTCTCGCATCGTGTCACGAATTACGATAGACTGCTTTTACTTTAACTTTTTTTGACTCGTCTGGTCACACCCCGTCCCCAGACGAGTCGAAAAAATAATTGATAAGCGACTGGACAATCAAACACATCACAAGGACAAAACTGATTATGCATTATTATTTTATTATATATATATATATATATATATATATATATATATATATATATATATATATATATATATATATATATATATATATATATATATATATTCACTCGTATGTGCTCCCATAATTTCTGTCACTTTATTAACACTTTTAACGTATATTTACGAAAAAATATCTTAATACAATCACAAAATACCGGCTAGTTGACGCCATATTGTAAACAAAACACACCTAGCGCCGCGGTGGTGAGCGATGAACTAATTCAATCAAACGGCTGCTTTTGAATCAGCTGTAGTGTTGAACGTTTTGAGCGACTGAAATATTCAATTAAAAAGATAGACGTGTGTGTGAATGACGTTGTTCAGTCAAAGGGCTAGCTGTTTGATTGAACGGCTTTTTTAACCAGTGGACTGCGACATATATACTTTGTCAGTGTTGTTATAGTATTAAATAGGACGACGCAAAAACATTTTAAAAGCATCACACCTGGAAACCATTTCATGGAGATAACAGCTATGGGGTCGGGTATATCCCCTAAGTGAGCCATTCGCACGCTTGCCAACTTTACTCCGCCGTAGTATAATTTATTACATCTCAATGTATTGGGAGCTTAAAATATGACTACGTTTTCCTCAATTTACGAATCAGATCAAATCAACTTTAAATATGCGTCTTAATTAAAATAATTTTGATAACGATGGTAACCTTATATTATTCTAACATAATTTGAGTATGGTTTGGACGTGGATGAAATTGGGGATTTAATTAATTCGGCTAAGCCGTACACCTTGACGAACTTGTTAAGAAGTGTGTTATTTCGATGAGATTTTTTTTTTGTTGTGTAAAGAGCACAGATTAAAAAGTTACAGGTCGAGCATAAGAGCGCTATCAAATAATATGTTTGCCTGTTGCTTTGCCCAATATGTAGTCTTTATGACCGTAATAACTATGATGTAAAGTCAAAAAACTGTGAATTCCATGTATAGCCAGAAATATTAGCTAGATATGATATGTGCAACATGTTGGATTATTTACTCTACTATGTATGTGCTAGTAGCGCTTTCTGCCTTTTAAAATAATCTTACAACAATTTTATTTTTAACAAAAAATTAAAACCGACTTCCAAGGTAAAAACAATAATAGCATCCTTATAATATGAACATAAAAAGTATTAAATAATAATTATTCCTATCTAATAGTGCCTTTTTCCGAATTTGGCTAAAACTCAACTATTTCTGTATTCAATCTTCATCATTTTGAAGTCGGTACCAGATGAATCTTCAGTTCTCTGACAGAATATTTGAAACTTTTGGAACTGGCACCGACTTCAAAATTATGAAGATTGAGTACAGAAATAGTTGAGTTTTAGCCGAATTCGGAAAAAGGCACTATTAGATAGGAATAATTATTATTTAATACTTTTTAGTTCATATTATAAGGATGCTATTATTGTTTTTACCTTAGAAGTCGGTTTTAATTTTTTGTTAAAAATAATAATTTCACTCTTTTTAGTTACCTAGTAAGCCATCGCGTACTATACGTAGAATAATACACCTGTATATTATTCTACGAAGGTATCTTATTACAGTCACACTTACAAAATATAATATCAGCTGCAGCCTGCAGATAATTTTAAACAATATACTTAAAAAAAACGAAGTGAACACGTGTGACGTGCTAAGTAGCCGGTCACCGGACTAGTTTCAATGGGCTGGCACTCGCTCGACTTGTCGCACACGCCTCGCACTGTCTTACATACTACGGTAGGTACCCGGCCCGCGCCGCGCCGCCGCGCCGCTGAGCCGCGGCTCTCGCGACAAAACGCGATGCAAAAGGTTGAAATTAGGTTGTTTTCCAGAATATCTCGGCGAAGTGAGACAGAATGTTACATGGTCGAAGCAACTTTAACTTCTCAGAAGTAATGCCAGTTAATGTGTGCCTTATGCTCTGGAGATAAGGTTGAATTTGGTGACATTGGTGACCCTGACTTGGTGATGATGATTATAATGATGATGATAATGATGATGATAATGATGATGATGATGAATGTAAAGAAAAATAAAATAAAATAGTAATTTGCATAGTAACATATGTTTTCAGTTCTTAAAGCAGCGCCTAAACTCCTAAACTTGTATCTATAAGGAATCCGGAGTTCTCTTAGTATCTTCGGAACCATAGTATACCTTGGTCCAAAATTTTGCGTTTTGGTAGCATATGCTTAGGATGCTTCTTATGAAATCAAAATCACAATATGTTTCGATATAAATTTCGAGGAGTTCCCTCGATTACTCATGGATCCCATCATCAGGTCACCACTTTTGTGAACATGGTACCAAATTGGAGTGAAACCTAATACAAGAAAACAAAAATTTCGAAAATCGGTTCACAAACGGCGGAGTAATCGATGAACATACAAAAAAAAAAAAAAAAAAATCCACAGCCGAACATATAACCTCCTCGTTTTTTCGAAGTCGGTTAAAAATCTTGCTCATTATGATGAGAGACGTCACGTCTCAATCGCAATGTAAGCATACCCGAAATACCCTATTGTGCGTCGAGACTACAGCGTGTTACCTAGAATTCTTGAACGATGAATAATATTTTTATACTTACCGACGATCTTTATACTTGTCGCCGGGTTAAAAGGCCGGCAACGCACCTGCAGCTCTTCTGATGTTGCAAGTGTCCATGGGCGACGGTAGTTGCTTACCATCAGGTGACCCGTATGCTCATTTGCCCCCTTATTTAATAAAAAAAAATCGTTCAACAAAGAAACAAATAATATTCAACAAGTATAAGTAAGTAGTAAAAGTAATGCTTCTGTGGTTATCTTTATGTATATTTTGTAAATATTAGTGTCTATGATATTAGTTTGACATAGTTTTGTTAAAACATGTTACATGGCTATCTATACTTATTATAAAACAAAGTCGCTTTTTTCCCTCGCGTCCCTTTGTTCCCTTTAATCTTTAAAACTACGCAACGGATTTTGATGATTCTTTCAGTGTTAGATAGCCCATTTATCGAGGAAGGTTATAGGCTATATTTTATCACGCTAAGACTAATAGTAGCGAAGAAATAGAGGAAAATGTGGAAAAAACGGGGGAAATTATTTGAAAGGGCTAACTTGAATGCGCTAATCTCAGGAACTACTGGTCCGATTTGAAAAATTATTTCAGTGTTAGATAGCCCATTTATTGAGGGAGGCTATAGGCATATTTTTTTTAAGTGGCTATATATTTTATACCCGTGCGACGCCGGGGCGGGTCGCTAGTAACTTATAAGTATCGAACTTTCGTACGTGTCGACTGTCGATGCGTAACATATTGCTCAGGTTCCGAAATAATGGCTCAAGACCTCGTGTATTTGACGGCGTATTCTATTAGTTTGCAACTGGTGAGACAATTGGGACGTATAATAATGATATCCCAATGAATACATGAACGTCAATGCATTGGCGTATATTTTGGAACAAATGAGCATTACGGCTTTGATTCTTGACGTCATGAGCACATCTAACTATGTATTTAACATAACATCTGCTTAATATAATACCTATGAACAACTTATATGTCAAAACAACGTCTGCAGGGCCAGCTAGTTAGTTTATAATGCAAACACAGCTATAATAAAAAGGGTACGACTGAGTAAACCTCCAGCCCGCATTCGCTCTGTTTACTCAACTGATTCTGTTAATGTGTTAAGTGGAGTTTGTGAGCGGGAAACTACGCAACATGTTATTTCAAGAACCTCAGTATATTTCCCGAGATGTGTCAGCTCTTATTTGTGATATTTAATGGAGCCCTTCAAATATCAATCATAGTCTATAATCTTATCTATCATACGAGATGTAACAAAACCAAATAATAGTACTTTTGGGTTTGCACTTTGCCCATATAAAAGTACTTGCTACTTTCACTTTGAACTCTATAAAGGGGATTCATATACGCCCTTTAGTATTGTAACTTTGTTTTGTAACACCCTGTATGTAATACCTAAGCTTATATACCTACTACGTTTAAACTAAACGACTTCTGACTGTATAATACTATTTACACCTAATACGCCCAGAGTAGGCGTTAATGGATTATTCAAAATCAATTTGACATGAAAATGTTTCACAGAATCGTGGAACAGAATATTAGTTTATGCTTGGTAATTCTATGAAATACTAGAATTTGCATGTACATTGAATGTAAATTGGCTATTTTATACGGGTCACAAAATACAAGATACGTAATACATTATTAACACGACAGAGTGTGTGATTCTATTTATCCATACTGGGCCTTTTTTTGTTCATCAAGGGCATGCGTTATAGCGCAGTCAGCAGCGAACGTGAGGCATGCCCGTGACGCGCGTTGAAATCGTAGCGCTCGCTATGACACTATTCTTTCAACGCGGGTGGATTTTGACGCATTCAATTATTGAATATGCCAAACGAAAGTTGAATAAAAAGAAGATGACAAAAATTGAAGATGACATTGCATAATGTGGACATAGCTTATGTGATATGACTGTCTGTAATGCGCAGTTTCCAAGTTGTTTTTTTTTACTGAAGTTCATATTCTATTCATTAGCTCTTTTGAATGGCTAGCAAAAAAACAACCAATGAAAAAAAAACCAATGAAAAGATAAACTCCTGTAAAATAGCTTTAGAAACTGACCGCCTGTAAAGTTATTATTATTTTTTTTAATTAAAATAAGGGTTGATTCAGATCGCAACGCGACGCATAGATTTAGAAATTAAAATATGGATTTGATAGATTCGCAAGACGTCTCGTCTCACGCCTCGCCTCATCGTGTTTCAGTCTGAATTGACCCTAAGGGAGCAAACGAGCAAACCTGATAGATAGCAACTACCGTCGCCCATGGACACTCGCATTATCAGAAGAGTGTAGGTGCGTTGCTGGCCTTAAATTATAATATGAAATCAAGTCCTTGGCTGCATAGCGAGTCATAGTCTTTGGAGGTCGGCAAAAATATAATATCAAAAAAGAAAAGGTTAGACACTAACATAGGAGTAAACTTATTGTACTAACATAATAACTCAAGTGTCAAAATTCGAGTCATGAAATTCAAGTGTGGAACCCTGTCTGGGTCGATGGAATTAAGGCGACCCACATACGGCAAAATCACTACTTTAGGGCGACAAAAATCAAAGATGTAAATTATATAAGTATGTGTATTATGCTTGGAAACGTTTCTGAGCTATAAAGGCTACTTATGGCTACTTATGTTGAGACTTGAAAAAAATTTTAATCTAAAAGGTATTTTATATAGAATCAAAATTGTATTAAAAATGAAATTGAGTATATTTTTTAAAAATACAAACTATCGATCATTTAATTTAAATTAACTAACTAGGTGACACTCGCAACTCGGTTGCGTCAAAATTAAACTATCGCGCGGGAACCGTACATTTTTCCGTGACTTGGTCTACTCCGACTCTACCTGTGAAAAAGGGTCTAGTGTCACAATGAGTTGGTTTGAGTTCCTAGAATTCGCAATACTAACAGACAACAAACGCATAAATGTAAATATTGAAGACAGAAAGCGGTACTAAGCGGAACTTTTTTTGAAAGACTAAGAAAACACATTTTTTTGTTTAGAGAAACGAGTAGAATGAAATAATTATTTATTATCAACACGGGTTTAAAGTAAGAATAATATATAGTGTTATATAGTAAACATGCCTATGCCATCCATCTTCATAATTATTAATATTCAAATTTTTGCACGAGGTGAACAAAAATAACACATCTTAATGTTTTCGGGTTTTCCAGGCACTAGCCGTACACTGTACAACGCTTACTTGTCAGGGCATCGTGTGCTTTTGTTATAAACATAACGAAGGGTTTTTATGGCCAGTGCTATGGAGCAACTACCTGACTTGAAGAACACAAGCAATTTTAGACCTTACATTAAAGTAGAAAAATCTATTTTTGTCTTCCTAAATTGGCCATTTTGCCGTATGTGCGACGCCTTGATAATTTGGCTGTAGCGATATCGATTTTTATAACTTTTATAACTTTTATAACACAGAATAATCAATCAAAAAGACCTCTGTATAAAAGGGATTCCTATTTTTTCCTTTATTTTATTTATTTATTCTTTATTTTTATTTATTTATTCCTATTTATTCCTAACACGGTTTTTTTACGTTAACAGGTCCTAACAGGCTTTGTTTATTTTCAATAACATCACCGTACACATGAAAACGTTATGGAGGACAGGTTATTCCACTGGGTGACAGCTGGTAGGTTCGCCACAGAACCATATTATCGTCTTAAAATTCTTGTAACCCAGCTTAAGTGACCCCTCTCCACCAAGCCAATGCCACAACATCTAAAGGCAAAGCGTCGTACCGGTAGATTAAGATGTAAACCTTTGTACGCGAACAAATTATAACTAAAGCGGCAGAAAAAAGATATGGGCGAAAAGCCCATACACGACTCAAACTATTGAAATAAAATAAAAAATTAACACCCTCAACTCTGTTGCACTAAGATTCGTTTATTGATAGTATGTCCTTTCCTGGGACTCATAGTATCTCCATACCAAATTTCATCAAAATCGGTTCAGCAGTTTAAACGTGAAAAGGTAACCAATTGACAGACACTTTCGCATTTATAACATTAGTATGGATTTGTATTGTTCGAGTTTTCAAAAACGTAAAATCATTGGTGCAGAATCTTTTTTGACGTGATATCGTCTTATAATTCGATATGGGGTTCGCGCCCGAAAAACATGACAGTTCATGCGTCGTTACCTCGCTCTGAGGCGTTCCATATAAGGCTTGAAGTGCAAGCGAGAGCGCGGAACGAGCGACAAGGAAGCACAATCGGCCTTTGCGTTCGGCAGCGTTCGACATCCGTCTCTCTCCTAAGTCCTACTTGAGTGAGCGATGCTTATATTTTTTTAAAGAAAGCGAAAAGAGTATTGCCGCCGCATGGACGCGATCCTGGAACTTGGCGCTGTGATATCTAGCTTGTCCCGCTGGGCCAACAAGATGCTGACGTAAGTGCTGCAATTGTCGATATCTTGCTACTCGAAGTTGGTAGTGAGGTGACACTTGTAGTAACTATTGTTTTTACGTAACATTTTTAAATTTTTATTTTTTATAAAATTTAGAGGTCCGATAGCAGTAAAAAATACAATAAAAGTACTTTGGTGATATATTCAAATAGAACTTTGTTCTTTGCATAGGTCGATTTGAAAGAAATACATTGAAATAACTTTAGGTTACAGTCGAAAAAGTTTGTTTCTATTTATAGAGATTCGGAAGCGAGGGTTAAGGGGTTAAGGATAGTTGAACGTAAACCGACTTTACAGACAGCCGATTTTTTTCAGTGTGCTCAAATGACCACAACATATTGATGAAGATAACCATAGTGTTCGTGTCGCATTAGATATATCACGTGATTGATGGCGCGAGTGTCTTCTGTAAATTATCGCCTGCCATTCCCCATTAATCATCCTGCTTACTTCAGTCACCTCAGCCACAGATTACTAGTTACCATAATGCCAGAAATCAGCATAGTATTTTTTTCGTCTTACTTTTATGGTATTATTAATTAAACAAGCATAAAATAATATATTTTAATGTTAAAATGTCATGTCAGACTGAAAGAGCGGGTCTCTCCTAATACAAGATAGATTAAGAAAATAACAAAATGTTTTTTTTTATCCTATGTATAAAAATTTTATGGTAAGTACAGAGAACTTTTGGATTAAATACTTTTATACTTACTGAAGATTCTAGGAATGCTTATGTAATACTTATATTACAATCACAATAAATACTATAATATGACAAATTCTGATATCCCACAATGATGCATCTAAATGTTGACATTAATTTTCCTATTTAACCTTTTCTTTTTCATATTCAAATAGTCCGTACAGATAAAAATATACAACTTTGAAAACTATACATGATTATAAAATTATCAACATTATTTGTCCACAGGCGGATATTTTTTTTTTTTTTATATATCGCAGGGGAAACCCATCATGGGTGCCCCGGGTTGGGTACCCCGGGGGTATGTGAGACTCTTACTCACTAAAACCACCTGCGGTTCGCCTTCAGCCGTATAACGGAGGGAAATCCCGGATCTGTCTAACACAGGACTCCCTCCACGACTGACCGGTCTATCTCGGACCGGACTTCCACCAAAGTAAGGGAGCGCTTAGGCGAACTAAAGCGTTCCCCTCGGCGCCGGGACTGACAAAGCCGGGCAGGTTCCCATCCTGATCCGGAGCCCTGTTAGACAAGAGATTGGAGGTTCGCGTAGCGACGCCTCCGCACTCCCGTCCTACGCCGGCGGAGCGGCAGAGAGGTGGGGTTATTCTCTCAGTCCCGCTCCGTGGCCTCTTTCTGCGACATGACAAATTCGCAGAAAGAGTGCACCATGCTCGGGAGCGAGAGGTCCTCGCCCAGCACTGCCACCAGATCGTGGCGCTGCACGGCCCAACGATCGCACACCTCGAGGGTATGCTGGGCCGTGTCCACCGCAGCGCCACAGCCGTGGCAGACTGGCGTTGGCTCTCTCCTGGCGATCTTACACAGGTACGCACCGAAACAACCGTGTCCGGTGAGTACCTGTGTAAGACGGAAGGTGAGGGGCTTTCTCTTGCGATGCATCCACGCCGCAAGAACAGGACGCAGAGCCTGAGCAGTACGTTGACCGTACTGGGCCTGCGTCAGAGCCTCACCCCACCTTCGGAGCAGCCATTCCTACAGGCGGATATTAAACTATATTTTATTAACCGACTTCCAAAAAGGAGGAGGTTATAATATTATGATCGGCTGTGAATATTTTTTTTATTTTATTTTATGTACAATGTACATACCATACTTATTTTAAGAACACAGCTTGCTTGTGAAACTATTTTTACAGTAAGTAACTGAAAAGAAGCCAGCGTTATTATAGCAATAAAATGTGTATTTTGTGTTAGCTAAACAAATACAGAAGGCCGCCACGACATTTCCCGGTGCATCATAACGTATCCGACCGCAATGTGGTGAGGGCCAAATGCATGCTATTATGATAAATTACACGCGGGTACATGACATCACAATAAATGTAAGGTCTAAAATGGTTTGCGGTTTTAGCAGCATAGTTAAATAGAACACTGGAAGAAACACAACACAGAATATTATGATGCAGTTACATTTTTGTAGCTAGGTATTACCTTACTGCCGCAATCAGAGATGAATTTAACCCATCAAGCCCCATAAGCTCACCGGTAAGCGAGACACAATAGAATAACAATAAAATTCCAAGAATCGACGATCGAAGGATTAAACTACTTATTTATGCATTTAAATCAAGATTTTGACATAATCCACATACATTAAGTACTATTATCTGTCAATCTCTTCATTAAATTTAAGTTAAGTCATCATTAAATATATCTGAGTGCTGCAGATAGTGCAATTAAGCTGTAAATAATAAGTTTAGTCAGTACTAAAAATATTCTTAAAATAAAAAGAACGTTGTAATATTTGATCTTATTGGCAATGTTATTCTAAAGATGAACCATGCCCTACGCTAACCGGCTAGTCGTTATAGCTATTAGGCAGGTAACCTACTAACCAACTTAAACGATGTCTCAAAAGAAGTTATCGTAGGTCACCATTTATTATTCAAATATAATATTCCTTCGTAAAGAATGACCTCTCAAATAAACCAGCTCCGATATTCAAATATTGAAATTTACAACAATTCAAAAATTGGTATATTTCCAAATCACGTCAAGTATGCCAATATCAAAATATGATTAATATACCCTCACAAAATTTCTGTAAGAGTCCTCCAAAACTTCGTCCGTTCCATTCAAATTCCTTTCGTTAATTTTCAAGCCGAAGCCAACAATCACGGACTTCGATCCGATCGCCTGATTGGGGTTGATTAAGCGGAATTCTTCGCGAAAATATTTTTTCAACCTCATTTTGAATTCTTCGAAAAACAATATTAATGGGTAGCTCATTTCGTGAAATTTATTTACTTATATAGGTCCATATCAACTTAATATAATAAGCAGAATTTAAAAATTATTTTAATGAGCGTTAAATCAAATAAAAGGAGTTATTTTTATCGGAGATGTATCCAAGGTTAGTAAAGTCAACAAAATGTGGTTCATATTTTCTGAAATAAAGGATTAAGTGATAGCTGAAAGCTATAGATACAATCTGTGTTATTGTATGGCATGGTCACGCAAACACTTCTAATTTTTATCACTGTGAGATCATTTTAATGTCCCATTTTTAACACCCAATTTTCATAACCATCGCAACAAATACATAGGTAGTAAAACTTATTTTCAGTTTAGCTACAATGTGGACACTGGTCAGCTTGTAGAAGCTTGTTAATTAAGATTAAGTAGTAAATATCTTAGTTGATTAATATCAGCTAAGTGCAGTGTAATTATGTCCAAGGCTTTGTCAAGGAATGTCAATTATCTAAAAGCCATTTATCTTTGCTGTGAGTGGTGGCTTAGTCTCTGCTTCATTAGTTAAAAAACCTTATTACTTACTTAAAGTAGATCAGTGATTACAATAATAATATCATCCATGCACGAATTAACACATCAAAAAGTGTCTGCTATCTATTCACATCTAAAGTGCTGAAATGATTTGGATTATTATACAGCGTGTTATAAAACTAAGTGATAATGCTTTAGGGTGTGTACGTGTTCATGGTAGAGAGTTCACTGTGAAAGTAGCAGCACTGAAAGACCTTTTTTCACTTTTGTATGGGGAAACTCCATAGCGTCACGATTCACGAGTTTCCCCAAACAAAAGTGGAAATAAATTTGGTCTCTCAGCGGTGCACAGTGAGCTCTATACCCATACACTCCCTGAAGTATTATCCCTTAGTTTTGTTACCACCTGTATAGTAAGTATGAAGATACATAAAAGAATAGTATGGGTGCAGAAAATAATAGTATTTTAAATTACATTAAAACGCACGGTTAAAATGCGACATACGAATTTGTGTTTAAATAGATTTACTCGTGAATCCTATCTTCATATTATATTTCATTTTTAGTCCATTAAAATGTCTATAACTACATCTATGCGTTTTTAAAAAGAGAATGTTGAAGGTGAAAAATGTTCAGCACAGATCATTCCATCTCTGTCATCCTTAACAAGCGAAATGAGATAGCCATAAATCCATTAGGCCTAAATATATTGGGCAAATCGTGTAAATGAGGCAGCGACATCCAAAACGCTGAGGTCGCAAGTACATAATTTTCCAACCCCTTTTCAATTACATTGGTCTATGATCCGCGCAGTTAAAGACCGCTTTACTCCCGCCGTAGTATAAATATTATACAGTAGAGTTACTCACATCACTTAATATTAATGTTATCACAGTAGTATCACACATCACATACTACAGAGTGACGTTATAATCTATACTTATAAAATTACATGTCCTGACTGACTGACTGATTCATCATCGCTGAGCAAAAACTGTTAAAGTTACAGCCACGAAATTTGGTGAGTAGGGTTGTTTTATTGAGTAGACACCCACTAAGGAAGGAATTTTGAACATTTTAACCCGAAGGTGGTGAAATAGGGGTTCAAAGTATGAATGAAAATCCGTCATTTCCACGGTCATTTATTGAGTTAGAAACATGAAACTTTAGCTTTAGGTTACTGATTAAAAATGAATGGATACGTATTTAAGCGTTTTTGGAAATTCTACCCCCAGGGGCGTAAAATTGGGGTTGAAAGTTTTAATGAAAGTCCGTTATTTCTTGAGTTAGAAACATGAAATTTTATGTTTGGGCTACTGATAAAAAATGATTGGATACGTGTTTAAGCGTTTTTGGAATTTCTACCCCCAAGGGGGTGAAAAAGGGATTGAAAGTTTAAATGAGGGTCCGTCATTTCTTAAGTTAGAAACATAAAGTTTATTTTTGGACTGCTGATTAAAAATGAATCGATAGGTATTTGAGCGTTTTTGAAAATTCTACCCCAAGGGGGTGAAATTGAGGCTGAAAGTTTGAATAAAAGTCCGTCATTTCTTGAGTTAGAAACATGAAACTTTATTTTTGTGCTACTGATTAAAAATGAATGGATACGTTTATTTAAGCGTTTCTGGTAATACCACCCCCAAGGGGGTGAAATTGGGGTAGAAACTTTCAATGAAAGTCCGTCATTTCTTGAGTTAGAAACATGAAAGTTTATGGACGTTTGACGTTTGCTTAAATAGGGTCCCGTTTTTACCCTTTGTATAAGGAACCACAAAAAGGGGAAAACTATCCATCTTTGTTGTTTTCTTATACTATGTTAACGCGGACGAAGTCGCGGGCAACAGCTAGTAATTAATATTATAGAGTCAGTCACAGTATGATATGCATACAGGCCAGGCTGGCCTGCGACAGCGTAGGCCTTAGAACGACAGACATTGAAAGTATGTGGAGCTAGCAATAATGGGACAGCATAGGCTCCTTAAAAGTCACTCAGCTGTATTTCTGAAAGCAAACTCAAATAATAGAGACAAGTTCTACACAGGATACAATTTTTGTTGTTCTCCCTTAAACTTTCTGAAATCACGCCTTTATGTGCGTACGTTCCATTACGTTCGATGCGAACAGTCTATCGTAATAATTATTTACTGTATGTCACTTATATTGTGGTTAAAGACCGCTTCACTTCCGCCTTATGTTTTATGGCTTAAACAATGAGGTATCGGCTAAATTGAGTGTTACGGCTTTATCGCCTTTTCCTTGACTGCCTTTAGCTTGTAATTATGAGAAATATAGCCGAATGATGGTCTGTTAAGACATCTAATCACACTGCTAGGGGATTTTTATAATGTTTGGACAGTAAAAGTTCGTTATATTAGACTAGATTTGTTAAAGGGTTGCCTGGAAGAAATTGCTTTCAAGTAATAAGGCCGACCTTGTGTACATGTCTCATTTATAAATATGTTTGTTAATGTAAATTTTACTGTTATGTTTGTGAACAATAAAGTATATTTGATTTGATTTGATTAGATGTAGCCCATAACTTAATATTGTAGTTATTTTATGAAATGGTACATTACGCACCTAGGGCAGGAAAATAAGAAATGTCTCAGATCACATGTAATTGTTGGCCGAGGCGAAGCCGAGGTCAGCAAACATGTGATCTGAGGCTTTCTTATTTACTGCCCATTGTGCGTATACTATTTTTCTCATCGACGGAGGCGGAAAACGGCAACTTCGGTAAGCGCAGCGGGAAGAAAGTTGACATTTTCCGCCCGGAGGTGAGAAAATATCCTTTCATGCCAGAACCAGAAATCCCAAATAAATAGTTGTATCGCGTATTTATCATATTATAGCCAGGTTTGTTACTGAAATAATTGTATCCTCTGTACGTATTGGTCTATTATAGTATAGTAGACTCTATACTAAAGAACTAGATCCTAGGACAACAAGTTATTGCTAAGTTACGACAACATCTAGTTTAAAATAAATCTAACTAGTAACTTCATTTTTTAACGAAGTCTCCAATTTTGAACGATTTTTCTCTCATACAAAAGTAAATATTGAACTTTTTAAACTTTACCTGAAATCTCATCAAATATTCACGCAGAGAGAAAAAGCACTTGGAATTTTGAGGTCGTAAGACTCACAAGTTGGGGGAATTGTAATTCATTGTGTGGGACACCACAACGAGTTTGGGGGTCTTAACACCGCTTTATTTATTTTAAAAAGTTTCGCATAGCTGTATGTAGCCCGTAAGAAGATTATAAAGCTTTTCTATTATTATCTACCCGGCGGTTCCATTCGCAAAATTTAATTATTTCTTTCAATAGTCATTTTTAATCCTTCAAGCCCCATAAGAGCACCGGCGATCGCGACAACAATAGAATACAATAGCATTTCCAAGAATCCGCGATCTAAGGATTAAAATACTTACTGAAAATATTCGTTGATTTTCTTAAAATAATCCGCAATGAATTATTATTAGTTGCCAACCTGTTAATACACTTTATTAATCAAAAAAGAGGGGTGTTATAAGTTTGACGTGACTATCTGTCTGTCTCCCTGTCTGTCTGTTTGTCTATCTGTGTGTGTATCTGTCCGTGGCATCGTAGCATCCAAACGGGTGGACCCATTTTGATGTATGTAGTTTTTTTGTTTGTTTAAATTTTTCATTATATTTTAAACTTGTTTTTCTTTGTTAACTGTTACATAATTCTAAAATAACAGTTTTCATCAATATACGAAACTGAATGTAAATTGGAAAACATGTTGTTTAACATAATATTATAATAGGTACAATAATTCACAATATCGTAATTCGTAGATATAAATAAAGCCAACATAGATATAGTTATGTGGCTCGGCCCGTCATGATCCGATGCCCGCTGCCTTTTTTAGACCCAGTCCGAGTGTCAGGTGGTAAGTGAAGCTCTGCGGCCGCGTGTAAACATACGGAACAATATTGTGGGTAATTTTGCCTCTGAATTCGATGATGGTAACCGGTCTTATTTAAACTATGAATAGCTATGTCCACATTATGCAATTTCATCTTAAATTTTTGGCATATTCAATAATTGAATGCGTCTAAATCCACCCGCGTTGAAAGAAAAGTGTCCTAACGAGCGCTACGATTTCAACGCGCGTCATGGGAATGCCTGACGTTCGCTGTTGATTGCGCTATAACGCATGCCCTTGATGAACAAAAAAGGCCCAGTGTGTACAGAGCTGGGCGACGATAGTTGCCTTCCATCAAATGACCCGTTTGCTCGTTGCCTCCTAATTTTATAAAAAACCTAAAGGTGGCGGTTACGGTGACCGTTTCATGGCATCCAAAAGGTTATAATATACGAAGGAGTAAAATTCAGTCCACGTGTGTTTGCAGTACATAGCGTTCTGTCTGTAATTCCTGTTTTAGATGTTTTAGATTGCTTGTTTTGCCGGCCCGGCCTCTTATAGGAAACAAGAAATGGAACAGCAAGAAATGGAAAGGGCGTAAGCGACAAAACGGTTTTTGTCGCGTAATTTAAAAACATTTTCATATAAGCTATGGGCAAATTAAAATGTATGCTTGAACCAATCTATGTACAAATTTTTTGGAAGCTTAAATCACTCTCCTCTGTTGGCAAAATAGGAATCCCTTTTGTACAGAGGTCTTTTTGATTAATTATTCTGTGTAATAAAAGTTGACCAATCGTGTTATGGGTAATTCAAAGACCCTTGTCTTTGAATTACCCATAGCATAACACGATGAATACTGACAATGAACAATTATTTCTTAACTTTATTCAATATCGCTACAGCTAAATTATCAAGGCGCCGCCTTAATGAAATGATCTTTGAGTCAAGAGCCAAGTTCTACTTAACCTCTCTCTAAACCAATGCATCACAAAAGTGGTGATCCAGTTAATAAATAAATTAAAATTGTTTCATTTCAGTATATAATATTTTAAGGTGTTTTTTAATTCTGCTGGTTGGTCAACCATCAGTTAGGGAATCGTGAATCGGCGTAAGATACTCGTACCGATATTTAAACCGATAGAAACCAATCCTGAATATTGTATCTGCTGTAAGCACAAGCAAGTCCTGATCCCTAATTCCCTAACACTATTGGAAGCGTTATTGTGTATTCACTTTGAATCTGATATCAGGTACATGAACTGGTATATCGATTTAGATCCCGGTACTCGATTATACATTCAGTAAATCCTGTAGCGATGCGCTTAGACTGTAATTTCAGAATTGTATAACTTAATCTACCTACTAAATCATTATATTGGAGAAACACCTCTATAAGATAATATAAGTTATAACCTAATGATCCCAAAAATAAATTATAAATGGTATTTATCATAATATTATAATACTAAGCAATCTTGACAATTCGTAAAGATCTCATGTTATATTATGGACAAAAGCAATAGCTGACCACCAACAAAATATTAAATACCAATAAATTTTTATGTATTTTCTTCGTTATTTTGACCATCCATATTCCATTCTTTTTTCCGCACATGCAAAGTTACAATAAAACCCCCTACTGGAAGCTTCATAAATAGTCACAAGAAAAATATTGTAAAAGCAATTACATTTTATCAAAATATCAACCCGTGTGTTCGCTGGCCTATCTAAGTCGCGCGTGAAAAACCCGACGTGATTTATATACTCTGGCTATCTGGAGATAAATTATTGTCTACACATCGGTGCATACATGCGAAAAAGTGAGAAATGGCCGCTATTGGAACGATCCTCCACTCTGCTACAAGATAAAGCGGGGATGCTAAATGTGTTAGTGAAAAATTGTAGCTATCTGCTATCAGTTTCGAAATTGGATCAATGGATAGGGTTAAGGGTCTACGAAATATTTCCAAGTTCGGCCATAGATGACATTGCATTTTCAATGTTCATTCATGCACTTTATAAACAGGTAAGAATCATACCTTTCTCGGCGATAAATAAAGAATCCTTGATTTTCCAGGGACTCAAAATATCTCCATAACAATCATTAAATTAAGAAATTAAAAAAAAAAACCCGTCAAAAACTTTAAAAAGTAATGAAAATATGTTAACTGACTTTAAGTTTACATAATTCCTAAGTGTAAAGTAATATTTTAGTCCTTAATTGTTGTCATGGTGTGTCGGGGGACCGCTAATGTACATGTTTGATTTCACATAACATTATAGTTTAAAGGTCAGTTCACAGCGAACCGAATCGAGACAATCATCGACAAAAAAACTAGATCAAAATCGGTCCACCCGTTTGGATGCTACGATGCCACGGACAGATACACACACAGACACGTCAAACTTATTACACCCCTCTTTTTTGTCGGGGGTTAAAAATGACTTCAGTGATTTAAGCATAAAGACCTTATAGACGTGAAGATGCATTAGTGTGAACACCGCCTGTATCTAACTTATGTTCATACCAAGAGTAGCTAATATTTTTTATATTGTAGTCTGTTTAACATGCTTTTTTTAAAGTTATTCTTAAAAAAGTGTAGCAGACTGTCAAGAAAGCAATTCTTCTTTCCTATGTGCGAAAAATAGTAACATGAACCATTTCTACAAAATTGATTTGTACAGCAGTTTATTTCCGACAGAAATGCATACCGAAAATCATTTAATTTTGATGGTTCGCCGAAGCCTCCATTCTACTAGGAGTGGAGAATCTAAGAAGCAGACGCAGGATTACAATATATTGCAGAATCTCAATTTCTGGCAGAAATTCAAACAATATGTATCATACAATATGCTCTCAACCCAGTTAAATTTTGCTTAGATTTGCTGTAACGTTGTAAGTGTGTAGAGCGTCCGTGGCCTATTGGGTAGACCTTTGGTTAGCACTCGCAGAGGGTGCAGGTTCGATCCCGGGTGGAGGCGTGTACCAATGAGACATTTTCTGATCTCAAGAACATAATACGGACGCTCGTACGGTGAAGGAAAACATCGTGAGGAAACCCGCACATGGTTGGTCCCAGACGTATTGACTAGTTCTTTCCTCTGGACTAGGCCGACTATGTTGCGAGAATGCCGTATGCGCTTGGGCAACCATACAGGCATTTAAAAATCTTGTCCCAGGCACTACAGTATTTGAGGAGTGGTTACTTCGCTCTGAAAATGCTGTATAAATCATCCACAATGGATGCAAAGGCCTAGTTTTTTTTTTTTTGTAAATGTGTCAGTTTTTGTTTCTTTTTACACTAATGTAACAGAAACAATTTATTTAAATGTAGACGATGCCCACAACTCCGTTGTCCGCCAAAATTCTATTATCGCGCGGGAATAGTACATTTTTAGGATAAAAACTATCCTATGTCCTTTCCCTGGACTCAAAGTATCTCCATGCCAAATTTCAGCAAAATCGGTTCAGCGGTTTGAGCGTGAAGAGGTAACAGACCGACAGACACACTTTTGCATTTATAATATTAGTATGGAAGTATGGATTTGATTAAGGTATAAATAACTCCTTATTTTTTGTTTTGATAAGAGTACAATAATTCGTGTGGCTTATCAATCAAAGTCTCCTAGTGTGTGTGTTCAAAATAACATTAGCTCGATGCACTCGTTCACCATACAAACTATAACTGTGCAATATTTCAATCACCTATAATTCCGCTTTTTTTGCCAAAAGGGATCCAAAGTTTTTCGCTCGCGTATTAACATTACTTATATAGATAGTACTAGTCTGTCGACATAATATTTTGTAAAACACAACAACTATGTTGATTGTTTAATGTTTTTCTTTGATTCTATGTTGAATGTTGTTCTTTGATTGCGTACATACTAATGTACGCAATCAAAGAAACGTTTTAGTAGTCGCTTTATCCTTTACGATAAAATGACCAAAGTGTACTTACAAAAGAATTTAAAAGCTTACTTAAATTAATGTAGTTCAAATGATATTGGCTGTACCTAATTTGCGAATTACCCAAAATGAACACAAGTTTCGGTGTAATTTAATCGTCTCCTATTTCACTCTATAGTATTAACCTACTTTTCACCTCAAATTAACTAACCACTAGAACGACCCAGTTATGTTTGGGTTTCAAAAAGTTGGGAACAAACGCCGAACTGGCTTACTAGGGTAAACTGTATCAAATATGACAGATTTAGGCCGCGAGTAATAAAATGAAAAATCACGGGCTTAGGTATCGCTTTATCACTTGAAAGTTATTATTCTATCCATTTTATAGAATCAGTAGGTATAGTTGATTGAAGTAATTTTTGATTTAGCTTTATAAGGCTTCGTCCACATTTGTATCATTTGCTCGATCAGATCTCCGATCAGATCTTCGTCGCGTATCATCAAAGCGTATCAAAATGATACGCGTATTATGATACACCCCGATCACTATTAACCGCGTATCTGATGTACGTGTCGTATCAAATACGCGCATGATCGGCAGAATGATCTTATTATAGGCGTCCACACTATGATACGCATACTTGATACGGCGCGATGATCGCGACGGAGATCTGATCGCGCAAATGATACAAATGTGGACGCACCTTTAACGAAACGCGTTAAAGGTTTCAAAGGTAGAAAAATGTTTAGTTTAAGTTTTTCCTGCGGGAAAAACCCAAACTAAACATTTTTCTAACAACCTGTCAAGCATAATATAATTATCTAAAATATAAAATAGTGTTGAAAGATAAAACAGACACCCTAAAGCTTCAAGTTATCAAAAATTCAAGGCGAATAAACATTATTTTTAAATATATTTTATAATGCAGCCCCTTCTCGTGAGGAACGACAGGACGTCTCGTTAAAATTTTAATATCGTCTTACTAAAAATGGCGGCCATTATCTGCCGTCGCAAAAAATACGAAGCTTCAATTTTTACCCGACCGCGGTGAAGTCAAAAGGGATATTATTTTAGCAGACAATATATTATTAATGTAATTATATAAAACTGGGTGACGCTCGCAACTCCATTGCGCCAAAATTGGCGCAATGGATGCGGGCTGTACAATTTTGCTGTGTTTTCTTCTAATAAGTATTACGATCCCGGAAGACGATTGACTCAAATGAAATTGAGATTTATTTAATCACTAGATGATGCGAGCAACTCCGTTGCGCCAAAATTTTTTAATCGCGCGGGAACCGTACATTTTTCCTGGATGCATGTATCCTATGTCCTTTTCCGGGGCTCAAAGTATATCCATACCAAATTTCAACAAAATCGGTTCAGCGGTTCGGGCGTGAAGAGGTAACAGACAGACAGACACACAGACACACTTTCGCATTTATAATATTAGTATGGATTGTATATTTATCTGATATTTAGCTAACGGAAAACACGATTCACTTATTTTGAGTCAATAGTTTTATTTTTCGAAATAATTCATCTTTTTGGGCATTTCAACAAATATCTGTTACACTTATTGAGTTACTATCATTAAATAACTTGCACTACTACAATCACACACTTTATAAAATAATAGCTAAAGGATTATTAGTATTGCATTTAGTTTTTAAGTATAAATCATCAAAAAACAGTTTTGGGACTTACGCGACCCTTACTTTCGTGCTATAATGCGGGAACCGTGCGTTGTTACGCGATATTGTTCACTCTTACCTGCAGCCTAAAGCACATTGCCCGGGAGCACGATTCATGGAATTATTGTATCACGATTGAAGGATAGCGTTGTGTGTAGGCGAGGCTAACGTTTTCACAGTAGGCTTTTAAGGCGTGCGAACGTACATTTTTACGATATTATGTAAAGTATCCTATAATATCCTTTTTCAGGACTTACAGTATCTTCATATCTCAGCAAAATCGTTTCAGCGATTTGGCCGTAAAGAGGTAATAGACAAACATATTTTCGCATTTATATATTGATTTTATTATAATTTTACATAAAATAATATTATAGGAAACTTGAAATTCTTAAGTAACTCCTCTATTTTTAGTTTTATCCGCCTTAAGACGTCCCTTTGTTGGGGATTTAATATGTTAAGACATACAGATTATGCCATGTATGTTACAAGTGACATTGAAGATAAGCCTTAATTCGGGACAGCATTTTGTGACATGTTCTAATTGAGACAAGATAAACAGGAACATGAAGCTCTATTCGACAATTTCAGAGTAAATTGAACTTAATTTATTATTTATTTATTTAGAAAACCTTTACCAATGAGTCTGCCGTTTTATAATTCAAAGGCTGCCAGAATTTGTGAATTACCAGTATTGACGATTACTATTATCTCCCAAGTTATTAGGGTATTCAGACAAATTGCATTCTAAAATTTCGATATTTTTTAACGGTCTTTGCCCCACCACACATTCCCACCACTGTATCTCCTGTGTCGCCACTCACCAGGATCGACAGCGGTGTCCAACCACAAAAACCCTTTGATATGATCTCAGGGAGCCCGAGGGACATGGTAATGCTGTCTTGGGACCCGCAACGAATTTAATCAGAAGAAGATAGGATGAGTAGGAAGTATAGGTAAAGTTTTTCCCTCCCCATAAAAAGCGGGAGACAGCACAAAGTTGCAATGACCGAAAGTCAAAGAACTAAAGGGAAAGCACCACGGGAATAATTAATGTTAATTATGACTACTAAGCTGGATCTAAGTTAATGTTGGGATTTGTTGTGTTACACTGTTTCCAATAATAATTATGACAAAAACGCTTAAAGGCACGGAAGTTCCTAGCGTTGTCCACGAGATCATCATAATATGGGACTCCGGATATGTTGTTAAGCATTAAGTATAGATTTTTCGTTTGGCCAGAGGTTACACTCCCAGAGAACATGATGGGCGGTTTGTTCGAACATGTTGCCTTCGGTCGAGCACTCGCACATGGGTGATTCTAATAATTTAAATCCATAGTTTGGCTTTAAAATTACCATGACCGGTCAAAAATTGAGATAAGTACACAATGATCAATATCCATCCAGTGTTTGGATAGCCGTTGACGTATATCTGGAAAAACGTTATAAAGATGGCGACCTTTTGTGGAGTTATCCCAACGCGTTTGCCATTCGGACATATTTAGGTAACGTACTGAATCATCTAAGGGTTCAAACAATCTAGCAATTTTTGGTTTATGATAATCACGAACGTTTAAAAAGTCCGGGCTAATAATGTTTTTATTGTGGTAGTACATAGTCGCACGACGCTGTATTTCAAGGTCTATAACGGGTAAAACTCCGGCTGCAATAATTTCGATAGTGGGAGTTTTTTTTTTGGCATAAAAAGTGTTAAGTGTGTAATAATTACAATATTAATTTGAGAAGAATTCTTACAGCGGGCAGAGTAACGAGGCAAAAAGGCATCGCCCGTCCGTCCTTCTATATGCCTGTTTGTCTGTCTGTTACCTCTTAAAGCATGAACCTGTCCCGGTAAGGGAAACAGTACAGTATTCATTTAATACCAGAGTAATGAAATGAACTTGCTAGTAAAATTAAGCCCGTATAGAATTCACCATAGAGCTGCAACTACAGACGACATTATAATTTGAAGTAGGTACATACTCGTAATACGGAACTACAGATGCCGCCTTGTTATATTTGGTTTGCATGTTGATGGAGTTTATTGTTGTATGCCACGCTTAGATTTTACTGTCGAAAGGACAGGCCTTGATTTAAGGGTCAATAAGTGTCGAATGTAGTGCCCTACTAGGTGCAAATTGCAAACACTTCGTTTTATAATATCAGAAAATTTTAAAAAGTCCTAATTAATGTTTAGTATTTAAAATGGCTTACCAAAAACTAGTTGGTTCCTTTGCCTGCACAAAACAGACTATAACGTACTCTGATTCCTATGCTACAATTTTTACACGGCAAACTACCTAATATTAGGCAGTCATCTTATTATTGGCATTAGGATTTTGTTTGAAAAGTGCCTTGAAATCTAGTAATGCCAAGAAAAGGTTAATAAATAATAATAATTAATCATTAAGTTTGCAACCTTATTTTTATTTAAATATGAATATAAACACGTCTACGAACAACTTATACTAAAGATCATGCATCTGTGAATATGGATTATTAATATTCGCGAAAACTTTTACATTCATTAAATAGTAGGATGTTACAAACCCCTTCCTTACTACAAAATCTTTGTTGTATTTCGTAGCTAAGCCGATATTCCGATAAATATGGGATAATAATCGTTATCACAACGCAGCTAATCCACTAAAATGTTTACTTTATGTACCGAATCCTAGGGGGTATTTAAAGTTATTTAACAAGATCCAATTGTATTGCATATGGGTTAGCGAGGTGCAAAATATTATACAATTTGTATTCTATAGTAAAATTTATGAAAAAAAGACGGGTTGCACTCCGGGAGTGCCGGCAGAATTGAAAACTTGATTATTAACGTTATGCATTTTTAACCCATTTTTAAATAGATTTTTTTAAATTAATCGAAACTTACAATGTATTAAATTTTTTACCCTTTTTTTATGAAAATCGATTTTTTTTAATTAATCGAGACCCGATTGAAATCGAAATCGATTAAAAAATATCGACAATCGAAAAAAAAAAAACAATCGATTGTTCGATTATTCGATTAATTTCGATGTTACAACACTACTCTCCAACCGTCTTACGGTTTTTCAATCAGCACGAGCATCTGACGCGAGTTTCACAGTTTACCCATCCCACAAAAGTGCTCAACGCCGCTAAAGAAGTTTTCACTTCAAAAAACTACTTAGTTGAACCGGGTCACGTTATTATACCTACGTTATTGACTGTATGAAAATTAGATGTTGCCCAATTTACAGACCTACCCAATCAGCGCTTAAAAGCTTATCAAAATCGGTCTAGTCATTTTGGAGGACCGAGCACACAGCGACACAAGAATCCTGGATATTAAATAAAGAGCCAAAGTTTTTTCTCTTATATTTGTTATTTTACTTTAAAGTTCTGAATCGATTTTGATAGAATTTTAGGAAGCACGAGAAATTATATATTACGTTCGGCCCAAAATACAGAATTCCCGTGGGATTTCGTCTACATCCAGTAATATAATATATTTTGTGAACAAACGTTTTAGGTCACAGCTCTAGCAAGAACCACGAATCGCTTAAATACAACGATATAATACCGAATAATCCTGTATGAGGCATGTATATGCACAGCTTAGGCTTAACCTATCGTATATAGGTATTAGGGTTAGCACTGAGATGCGACGAAACGCTGCGTTTTTAACCCTAAGGCCTCATTTCCACGAGAGCATAAAAAGCGTCGCGTTAAAATTTTCGTTAGCGGTATACGTAGAAACTATTAAATTCGTAGTTATCTGTGATTAAACACTAACGCTCCACGTTGAAAATCAGACAAAGCTCGATAAATTATTATTTTTAACAAAAAGTTAAAACAGACTTCCAAGGTAAATAATTATAACATCCTTATAATATGACATAAAAAGAATTAAATAATTTTTCCTATCTAATAGTGCCTTTTTCCGAATTTGGCTAATCACCTTTATCGGTATCGTTAGGCATTTCAAAAGAAAATCAAAAGTTAATACTCAAACTAGAAACTTCGCCTTAAAATATCATATCAATATTTATGCTTCGACTTCGCCTTAAGTGTAAAAAATATTTTTGTAATAGCTTTATAAGTATGCAAAGAAAGTAAAATAAAATTGCTCACGCTCCTTAATTCGGTGTCACCTTGATCTCCACAAAATGGAGGCTCGCGTTAAACTTCGCCTTAATTGATATGTATTATGTGTTTCCAAGTGCCTTAATTGATATGTTTTTTCAGTGGTTTTCCAGATTTTGCCTGAAAATATCCTGAAAAAGTCGGCATATAACAATAAGTTTAATATGTTTTCTATAAATTCAATCGACCGATAACGATCGTAGATAAGGAAACTGAATGTAACTGGTTTTTAAATTTACTAAAAATAGTTAATTTGAACTGACTGGGCAATAAAATTATAAAATATTGATGTATTGTGTTGTAGAACAAAGGAATATAAAGAAGAACGTTTGGAAAGTAATGCTTTTAATTCACCTTTATCAGTATCGTTAGGCATTTCAAAAGAAAATCAAAAGTTAATACTTAAACTAGAAACATCGCCTTAAAATATTATATTAATATTTATGCTTCGACTTCGCCTTAAGTGTAAAAAATATTTTTGTAATAGCTTTATCAGTATGCAAAAGAAAGTAAAATAAAATTGCTCACGCTCCTTTAATTCGGTGTCACCTGGATCTCCACAAAATGGCGGCTCGCGTTAAACTTCGCCTTAATTGATATGTATTACGTATTTCCAAGTGCCTTAATTGATATATATATTACGTGTTTCCAAGTGCCTTAATTGATATGTTTTTTCAGAGGTTTTCCAGGTTTTGCCTGAAAATGTCCTGAAAAAGTCGGCATATAACAATAAGTTTAATATGTTTTCTATAAATTCAATCGACCGATAACGATTGTAGATAAGGAAACTGAATGTAACAGGTTTTTAAATTTGCTAAAAATAGTTAATTTTAACTGACTTGGCAATAAAATTATAAAATATTGATGTATTGTGTTGTAGAACAAAGGAATATACAGAAGAACGTTTGGAAAGTAATGCTTTTAATTCACCTTTATCGGTATCGTTAGGCATTTCAAAAGAAAATCAAAAGTTAATACTTAAACTAGAAACTTCGCCTTAAAATATAATATCAATATTTATGCTTCGACTTCGCCTTAAGTGTAAAAAATATTTTTGTAATAGCTTTATATGTATGCAAAAGAAAGTAAAATAAAGTTGCTCATGTCACCTGGATCCCACCAAAACATAAAAATATGTAAAAGGAGCCAAGCAAAATATTGCATAGCTATTCAATAAGTACTTCTGTCGTAAAAAGTTTTCAGATCACATTCAAGCCAAGCCTTCAACTTATTTTGTAATTTAAATCAAAATTTAGTAAATGTATCAATAGATTTCTTTATTTTATAATTATTATAGTGGCTTGGCAATAAGCACTAGAGAAATAATCAGCTACTAATTGGATTTATTGGGTTCCATCGGCCACATACGTCGTTACATATTAAACACTTTACGCTTGCAGGCTGTGTAAGTAATATGAACTTCTCCCAATATGCAGTTTTATATTTGTTTCTATTGTGCTTATTGCCAAGCTACTATAATAATTATAAAATAAAGAAATCTATTAATACATTTACTAAATTTTGATTTAAATTACAAAATAAGTTGAAGGCTTGCTTGAATGTGATCTGAAAACTTTTTACGACAAAAGTACTTATTGAATAGCTATGCAATATTTTGCTTGGCTCCTTTTACATATTTTTATGTTTTGGTGGGATTTCATTTCTTTTTTTGAAGGTTTTTTTTTCTTTTCTTTTCAGGACACGTTATAACTTTTCTGTACTTAGCTTAGCACCCATTCCCTATCTCCTTTATATTTTTCTTTGAGGCTTCGTTAGTTCTATAGGTGGACAACGTAACGTAAATACTTCTAAGTTCTGAGTCGATTATAATTATATTCATATTATATAAATGACTAGCTTTTGCCCGCGGCTTCGCTCGCGTTAAGAAGTATTTTATATACAAACTTTCATCCCCTATTTTAACTCCTTGGGGTTGGAATTTATCAAAATCCTTTCTTATCGGATGCCTGCGTCATAACATCTAGCTGCATGCCAAATTTCAGCCCGATCCGTCCAGTGGTTTGGGCTGTGCTTTGATAAATCAACATGTCAGTCAGTCACCTTTGAGTTTTATATATGTATACTCGTATATAGACTCTTAAGCAGTGAACTTTAAACTACCTCTTAAGCTTATACTTGAATGTGGTCATTTTATCTTTACCGTTGAATACATAGCAGCACTGTTGTAAGCGTCTCGACGTTCCTCGCAGGAAAGAAGCACACCTTATTTCATGTGATAACTGAAAACTCGTATTTATAAAAATAATTGAATTACATTTATATTTAAATGGAATACAATTATTGTTTCATTATTAACGTTGCTAATATTATTTTTTATTTAATTAATGCCATTTCATTAAGTTCATAACTAACTTAAAGCCTTTTGTACGTCAAACAAATATGCAGTCGAAACTCATACTGTTCTTGCAAAGTTACAAACATAAAAATCTTTTATTTTATTTAATAAATTATTATATCACCTATAATATTATTTTTCAATTTCAGTTTTTAGGTTTCCCTGCCCAAAGGATGAAAACGGGCCCTATTATTATTAATAAGTCTTCGCTGTCTGTCCGTCGTACATCCGTATGTCACCACTCACCAGGCTGGATCTCGAGAACCGCAATAGCTAGATAGTTGTGATTTTCACAAATTATGTATTCCTGGTGTCGTTATCAAAGCTAATAGTCCAATCAAAATAAAATAAATTATTAACGGTGGGCCTCATACAACAAACACGATTTTTTCCCATTTTTTGCTCTATATCCATAATGGTAACACTAAGGTTTATGAAAATTTCAGAAAACACTCATTTGCATGTTAACTTTAATATTTAATAATAAAAATTAAATAAACTTATTATTTTAAGGGGGCTCCTGTATGGGAAGTACATAGGGTTTCGTACCGTAAATTTGTATAAATTTACGGTACGAAACCCTATGTACGCCAGTCCGACTCGCACTTGGCCGGTTTCATAATTTTTCCTTTCATTGTCAATAAAGACCTATCTGAGTACCAAACTTCAAGGTTCTAAGTCTGCTAGAAGTACCTTAGAATTTTGATGATCTATATGTCAGTGAGTGACAAAATGTAGTAACTTTGACCATCCGTAACTCCTAAAATATTTATTGAAATTTCATGTAATTTGGAAATTACGCTAGTTTTAATACTTGCTCCTAGTGACCCAAATTTTAAATCACTAGCTTTATTAACATCGAAGATAAAGGGGGTGTGAAATAGCCGCGAACCGCTTCGAGAAAAGTATGGTACGGCCGTGCCTTTGCTAAAAAGCTTGGCTGGGGCACTGCCGTGCCCCCAAATCTCCACAAAAAGGCGGCTCGCGTTAAACTTCGCCTTAATTGATATGTATTACGTGTTTCCAAGTGCCTTAATTGATATGCTTTTTCAGTGGTTTTCCAGATTTTGCCTGAAATAGTCGGCAAATGACAATAAGTTTATGTTTTCTATAAATTCAATAGACCGATAACGATCGTAGATAAGAAAACTAAATGTAACTGGTTTTTTAATTTGCTAAAAATAGTTAGTTTGAACTGACTGGGCAATAAAATTATAAAATATTGATGTATTGTGTTAACAAAGGAATATTGGTAGGAAATAAGGTTATTAGGGTCTAAACACACTAAGCTGAATTACACCGATGTAAATTCCGCCGCGTTTACGCCGCGTTTCAAATCCATAAAAAAATATGGGCGGAAAGCGACAGACGACACACTATGCCGAAATTCCGTCGTGAGCCGAATTTCCGCCGAGCCAAGTCGAGCGTAAAGTTCGGCAGCGATTCGGCGGTAATGTTTTGTATAGCAACACACTATACGCAACGGAATTATCAAAACCGAACATAGGAAATCCAACCTTATCTCAAAGCGTTAACGCACACATTACATCTGAGAATTTTAAATACTTACGCGCGCGTTCCGCACGGAAATTACACCGCGAAATTTTGGCACTTCACATAATTTATAGTGTGTCGCATCAGACGTAAGCGGCTGAACGTAATTTCGGCCACGTAAATTACGCCGCGCCAGCGTAATTCAGCCTAGTGTGTTCAGACACTTAGGGTTATAATTAGGGTTAGGTAATGGTCGTGAGGTTGAAGAATGGGAAGGCACTTATCTGAAAACTTCGAGTCGTAGCTAAGTCACTCCACAACGTCCTCAGTTACTTTCCAGCTGGAGCCACTCTGACAGGATGATGCTCGAATGTTGGATCGTCAAATGACCGCCGAACGTAATTATTGTTTATTTCTCGCCGAAATTCTTCGTAATCCTCCCATTGCGAATTGTAGTTTCGTATTTTGCAAGGTCGCCAAAATATGTTCTGACTTGTATGTTTGGTTGATTGTAATTAAAGATAGACTTTGACAAAAATTAGTTTATTGTAACTCGCTTGTGCGAACGAAGAGAATGGAAAAGTGAATGGACAAAATGACAAAGCAAATATTATATAAAATATTAATTATTCGTAAGGTAGATGAAAATATAAGTGTGCCGGTGGTTGTAAAATATTTATCATGTTGCTATTTAGTAATCGTAGGCGCTCGAACACTTACTAGTTACTACTAAAGCCGGCTGTACACTCTCGCCGAGACACAGCGAGGCGGCCCGAGTGCGAGAGTGTAAATGGGTGCGCTCGCCTCGTCTCGCGTGTCTCGGACCCTCTCGGTCCGTTGTCGGTATTTTGCGCCCGAGACAAAGGGTCTCGCGAGGAAAACGAGCGCACTACTGTACACTCTCGCGTCTTTCAGTACTAGTCCCGCCGTTAGACAGTGTAGAACAGAAAAATAACAATAATAAACGACATTATCAGTCATTATCTGTGAGAAATAAAATTAATTATGATTATAAATCTTTGTAAAATGATATCTTTCGATGCATGGTGAATGGTGAATGGTCGTTTTCGTCCATCTTGTCTGAGTTCTTAACTGCGATTGAACCAAGCGAGAATGTACATGATCGCACTCGGGCAAGGGGCTCTCGCACGAGACTCTCGCCCGAGAGCTCTCGGCGAGAGTGTACAGCGGGCATAATACATTAAATATAGTTTTTACAGATGCATAAATCTATATATTTAATTTGGCGCTTTCAGAATATAATACTCATAGAATTGACAAATACTTGTCGCTGTAAGCTGTAGTTAAATCTCCGTAGGTACCCCTAAATGTGTTCATAACATAATTAATCAACTCTGTACTAAAAATACTAATACGATAACGCCGGCAAAATTAGAGGAACATAACAAAATCTACAATTTTTTTGAAAATTGTTCACTGTTTTTTATATAATTTACTTAATAATTTATTATTGAAAAATAAAACTTTAAATATAATATTTTGGACATAAAAACGTGTAAAATAGAAAAAATTGGCAAAAAAAATTAAGAAAATCTCTGTTTCAGTAGTAAGTTTTTAACCGACTTCCAAAAAGGAGGAGGCTGTACTTATGTATGTAGTAGCTGATGCCCGCGACTTCGTCCGCGTTAGCCCCCCCAAGAAACGACCGGTGCCAAAGCTCAGCGCATAGTAATAAAACGGCACTCGAAATCTGTATAGATAAGATACCGTGGCGCAGTGGTGAGCGCGTTGGTAGCTCAAGCCGGAGGTCGCGGGTTCGAGTCCCGCCGACGGAACCAAAAGTTTATAAAGTTCCTGGGTCATGGATGTGTATTAAATATGTGTATCATATAATAAAAATCTTAAGTATATGTATAGTATAAAAGTATTAAATATATTTCCGTTGTCCTGTAACAGAAGTCCTTCAGGTACTTACCACGGGGCCAGACTGACGTGGTGTGAAGCGTACATAGATATTATTATTATTATTATAAAAGCTGATAGCAAGGCAAGGAGTGGAGATAGATGTAAAGTGTAAACGACGAATTTGTAGAAAATTTTATGAGCTTTCTTTTTGTACTGAACATTTTTTCGCTACAACTAACCGTTTAATCGATATGAGCAAAAAAACCAAAAATATTGAAACTTGAGCCCCTCCTCCCCACCCTGGGTGATATCGTTATAACTTATAGCCTATGTGTTGACCCGACCTCTAAGTAATGTTCGTGCAAAATTTGAAGTAAATCCGTTCAGTACTTTCTGAGTTTATCCCGGACATACATACAGACAAACAGACAAAAATTCTAAAAACTGTATTTTTGGCTTCCATGTCGATCGCAGATCACGTCCCAAGTATTATTTTTCAAAAATAGTCAATGTACAGAATTGACTTTTCTACGATTTTATTATATGTATAGATTTTTTTGTATGTTCAACGATTACTCAGCCGTTTGTGGCCCGATTTTCAAAATTATTTTTGTGCTGTATAGGATTTAACTCGAATTTAGTACCATGTTCACAAAAGTGGTGATCTGATGATGGCATCCTTGAGGAATCGAGGGAACTCCTTGAAATTTGTATGGAAACATAGAATAATTTTGATTTTTCCTGAAGTATTCGAGGTAAATGCTACCAAAACGTAAGACTTCGCACCAGGTTATACCCTGGATCCGAAGGTACCGAACAGAACTTTTGAATGCTTATGCTACAGGTTCGGGGATTTCTCATTTCGGCGTTGTTTAAACAACTGAAAGCATGAGCTAACACATCAATTTGATTGATCGTCATCATTACAATCATAATTATCACACTATGACCCAATTATTGGTACTTTTCGTGATATTTTGCATCGAAGCAGATGTTTTTGATGATGATTTCGATGTTTCTGGACCGATTTTTAAAATTCTCGTGTTGTTGTACAGGATACAATCTAAATCTATGTATATAAAAATGGATTTTCAAATGTGTTAGTCGCGCTAAAACTCAAAAACGGCTGAACCATTTTGAGACCAAAATCAGCATTGGGCTGATTTTGGTCTCAAAATATTCGTAGAAGTCCAGGGAAGGTTTTTAAGTGACACGAAGTTCACCAGGACAGCTAGTTTTATATAACAATTACGAAAGTGGTGAGCTGATGATGTGATCTATGCCCATTCGAGGGAAATCCTTGAAGTTTATCAAAACACTCATAGTGGTTAAAATGTTGTTTCTAGTAAGTTAAACATATGTTACGAATAAGAGAAATTTTCCTACGAAGGTGTCTCTTAGTCCAAAGGCACTGAACAGAACTTCTGAACCTTTGAAGATAAAAGTATGGAAATTGCAGCATCGCTTAGAATATAGCTGCAAGCTTTACTAAGTTTTGTAAGTCTATTTTATCATAATTATTATGCTGCATGATCCTATTGGTAATTTAAAATTTTAGTTGTGAATTGTGTGATGCTAATCTTAATATATATATTTCTTGTGTGCGTGTGTATGTGACTGAACTCCTCCTAAACGACTGGACCAATTTTGATGAAATTTTTTGTGTGTGTTCAAGGGGATCTGGGAATGGTTTAGATTCACAATTTTGTCCGCTGGACAATGTTTTTTTAATTAATTTTTAATTTATTAGTAGTTGTTGATTTTGGAATGTTTTACATTGGATCCGACATGTGTCAAATTTTAAATAATATTCGAATTCGAATTTTAATTTTAGTCTGTCCCGACAGTTAGCGCTGCGATCAAATTAAAAAAAAATACTTTATATACTTAATATGGCAAAGAAACGTTTGCCGGGACAGCTAGTATTAATGTAATTCTTACATGCTATGGGTCGTTGAGATACCTGAAATAAAGACATTTTATTTTTATTTTATTTATTATTTACCACAATTTCGCTTACAGTAACATAATCTGAATAGTTAACATTCGTATTGGTTATTTACGCATAAAGCCTTACTTTGTAGATAACTAAAAAGAGTGAAATTATCTAGACACGCGGTAGAGTGTCAAGCCGAGTTCCAGCATAACAGAATGGCGAGCCGCACCGTGTGTAATATTACACGAACCATTTGACCCCCTCATAATTCAGAAACTATTTCACACAAACGTTTCAAATTTAGCTCATATAATGAGACTTGCGAGATAAATACATATTTTAAATTTCATAAGCTCAGCTTAAACGGTTGTTGAGATATTAACGTCCGAAAATCTAAATTTTTATCACTGACTGACTGACCTATAGATCAAAATTCTAACCCAGTTCCAGATGACCTAGAAGGCTGAAATTTGGAATCCAGCTCGATAATTATGTGTAACCGTAGGGAAAAATCCGAAAACAAAAAAAAATGGTCAAGTGCGAGTCGTACAGAGCGAAAATTGTGTTTTTTGTATGGAGACCCCCCTTAAATATTAATTTTATTTTACTTTTATTATTTGTTATGAAAGAAGAAATATAATTAAGGATTTTGTGAACATTTCAAGTACCTTTCGGCTGCCATTATTGGTTTAGAGCAAAAAAGGCCAAAAAATCACGTTTATGTATGGGAGCTCCCCGTAAACATTTATTTGTGAATTGAAAAAACTAGAAATGAATAGAAGGTGACTTTATAAAGTGTGTCTGTCTGTCTGTTACGTCTTCACGCCTAAATTGATTGTACCGATTGTTCTTTGGTATAGAGATATAGTTTGAGTCCCGAGAATAGACATAGAATTATTTCAATATTATGTCTGTCCGTTTGTCTGTCCGTCCGTCCGTTTGTCTGTCTGTTAGACAGCTATAATAATAGCTACTTAACTTCCGCATAGTAAGTTGTACACTGCATTTTCCATTCGCTTGAATTTTCTTTGTTTTATTCGTCTGATACTTACGTCTCAACAAGGCTTAGGGGCTGTTTCCCCACTTCCTGATAAGTTTCAGATAGGCTATCCACAACTTATGTTATAGATGAAGTATCTGCCAGATAAGTTGCGGATAGCATAGCCGACACTTGTCGGGAAGTGGTGAAACGACACATTAAGGTTGCGACTTGCCATTGAATATAGTCGAATATTATGAATGTTTAAACTGGGAAGATGAAGGTGTCTACCTTTGCTCGGAAAGTTTACTTTACAAAAAGTAGTGATATCCCACCAAAACATGAATGTAAAAATGCTGAGCCAAGTTCCATACAAACATTATATTTCTTGTCTATGGACTTCGCCGTAAAAAGGATGGAGATCTAAATGAGTGCCAAGTTCCATGGAAAATAGAAATAAGTACGTATAGGAACCAAATAACATTATGAACAAATAATAGAGTATATTTCTTTGCTTTATTGAATATCTATAACAATTGATGTTATTTAAATAATGTGAGATTTTAAACTAGATTAGATTTTACTTGGCTAGTTTTCATCAGAATTAAAATGTTCAATAACTTTATGAAAAATGACTGACGTAATGAAAACTTTCCAAGTTAGATCTAATCTAGTTTTAGATCTCACATTATTTAAATAACATCAATTGTTATAGACATTCAATAAAGCAAAGAAATAGACTCTATTATTTCTTCATAATGTTATTTGGTTCCTATACGTACTTACTTATTTCGATTTTCCATGGAACTTGGCACTCATTTAGATCTCCATCCTTTTTACGGCGAAGTCCATAGACAAGAAATATAATGTTTGTATGGAACTTGGCTCAGCATTTTTACATTTATGTTTTTGGTGGGATTATTTTTAACAAAAAAATTAACAACCAACCAACCAAAGTAAAAACAATAGTACATAATATAAACTAAAAAGTATTAAATATTCTTTTTTTTTTCAGAATTCGTCTAAATCTCAACTATTTCTATACATACTACTACAGTCTTCATTACTTTGAAGTCGGTACCAGTCCCAAAAGTTTGAGATATTCTGACATTACTGAACTCACGATTAAATAAGCTAGTACCGACTTCAAAATAATGAAGACTGCAGTATGTACAGAAATAGTTGAGATTTAGACGAATTCTGAAAAAGACACTATTAAAGATTGAAAAAGACAAATACACAAGACGTTATGTGCTTGCTGGGCGGCGGCGCGTCGATCACTCCGCTACTTGAGATCGTTGGCCGTTGCATACAATCGCCATTTGCTTGTCATCTCACGGTATAGCGGCCAAATCTCTCCTCCAATCGAAACACTAAAATCCATTTTCTGAAAAATTGCGTCAATATTCTCATTTAAAATTCTATCTCTATGTGTATTTCTATCCCTTTAGTCATTATCGTCCTTTTTGAATGCCGTAATTTTCTCTATTATAAAGCACATACAATATGTCCTCATTATGTCAGGTTAACAAAGCAATTTCAACTCCGTGTATTATAAAGTATACTTCTAATGAACGTATGAAACATACGAACGTTACAAAATTCTTTATAAGCACGTGTCTATGTTCTCGTCATACTTTTGTAAGGCCAATAATAATATTATTATTATGTAGGTGTATAATATCCGAGCAAATTTTTGTATACATAAAGTGCATGACTCAGTGTGTTGTATTTTTCTGTTACACTATACGACCTGCAAACCTTCAAGAAAAGAGCGTATTCCATAAGGCCGGCAACGCACCTGCAGCTCTTCTGATGTTGCGAGTGTCCATGGGCGACGGTAGTTGCTTTCCATCAGGCGACCCGTTTGCTCCTTTGCCCCTTATTTCATAAAAAAATCGATCATTGATTTTTATTCCATTTATTTATTTAAAAAAAAACTCACTATAATAAAATCAGAGATTTATTTTACTTTGTATTTATTACAGCTAAAGCTTATAGATAATAGAATGATTATTTGGTTTTTATGTGGATTAAGACTAGAAAATTTTCTTGTTTCTCTACAAATAGAGACAGTTTTCTGTTATAATATTAATCGTTCTACGAAATATACAAGTACAGAAAGTTTTTTTTTATAATACTTAACCAGAAAATGTTTAATGAAAAAAAAATGTCATCCGTGTATGATTAAATTTTTTATATAATATTATGGTAGTTAAAAGTACTTATTCATTTTAAAATTTCCCGAATTTTTATCGGATCTGTCAGATTAAGATAGGGGATGCTTAATATAAACCCCAAAGAAGCTTCGTTAAAAAGCACTGATGATTCAAAGGTTAGGTTAGCCTGTATAGGGACATTTTAAAATATAAAAAATAAATCTTCATATTTTCCTAACCAAGCTTCGCAGATACATATTTTATATTGCACTAAACCAGAGGTTCCCAAACTTTTTTTTAACCAATAACCTTCACTTCACTTCAGAGTGTAAAAAGTAAACGCAAATATTTTCGTGTTTTGTAGGTGTTTAACACAAAAATTACCACACCTTTTACTTATTTCTATATCTCCTATATTCATATTGTCTGCCTATATTCATAGGAGAAGTCAAATTAGGTCACCTTTTTATAGACCCGTTAACGACTCGTGGACCCCCATTTTTTTTCCACGCAAGCGTAGACCCCTATCGGGCTCCCGTGGACCCCATGGGGTCCACCTGGACCACTTTGGGAATCAATGCACTAAACTAAAGGATTCTTGTTGTCTAAAATCTTGTTATAATTTACTTAAATAAGCAATTTTCTGAATATATTTTCTTTTCCATAACTTTCGCCGAGTACAGAAGGTAAAATAATATTCCTTACCAGGCAACATACCTATTCTTTAGCTTTGTGGGCTTTTTTTGGTTCATCAAGGGCATGCGTTATAGCGCAGTCAACAGCGAACGTGAGGCATGATCGTGACGCGCGTTGAAATAGTAGCGCTCGCTATGACACTTTTCTTTCAACGCGGGTGGATTTTGACGCATTCAATTATTATTATTGAATAATATGCCAAACACAAGTTGAATAAAAAGAAGATGACGAAAATTTAAGATGAAATTGCATAATGTAGACATAGCTTTTTAACGTTCCGAATAGCTCATAGCCACGACTGTCCTAGAAATATTATCTCAATAATGTTGTGATTCAGAATAAATGAAGGGGTCAGGGAAAAAACAACTTTTGTCCAATTTTCATCTATTCACCTGGCAATACAGACTGGAAATATATTACCGTCTCTTTAGTCTGCCAATTATATACAGGTCAAAAACATATAAAGTCACTGAGATAATTCCTTTTTAAAATATGGGCACTGGGTAAAAATATACTTAGTCCAAGACGTTCAGGAAAAACAACCATTGTCCATGGTAAATGACAGTGACAGTTTGATATTTTGAGGTTGTTTGGTGTTTGCCGTTTGGTGATATAGTTGTGATTATGACTGAGTTGCACCAGAGGCGTGGTTAAAGTTAAAGTTAAGGTTAAGGTTAAAGTTAAATATGGCGTCCTTTTAGCTTTAACTTTAACCGGAAAATTTGACAGACGTCGTATGAGCATATGGGGTGTTTGGACGCCATATTTAACTTTAACCAGAGATTTGACATTTTGCACTGTTGTCAAAGTTAAGGTTAAAGTTAAAGTTACAATAAGAGTGGATTGCACGAACTAACTTTAACTTTAACTGTAACCTTAACTTTAACTTTAACCTTAACTTTGACAACAGTGCAAAATGTCAAATCTCTGGTTAAAGTTAAATATGTCGTCCAAACACCCCATATGCTCATACGACATCTGTCAAATTTTTCGGTTAAAGTTAAGGTTAAAGTTAAAGCTAAAAGGACGCCATATTTAACTTTAACCTTAACTTTTACTTTAACCACGCCTCTGGTGCAACGCAGCCTAAGTTAAAGTTAGTTCGTGCAATCCACTCTTATTTCTGCTTCTTTAATTTGAATAATTGTGTTAATATAACCAATAAGTACAAAATTCCAAGACATTCAGTCATTATCATTATTATTATTTTTAACAAAAAATTAAAACCGACTTCCAAGGTAAAAACAATATTAACATTAATATGAACTAAAAAGTATTAAATAATTTTTGCTATCTAATAGTGCCTTTTTCCGAATTCGGCTAAACCTTGACTATTTCTGTACTCAATCTTCATTATTTTGAAGTCGGTACCAGATAGCTGAATCTTCAGTCCTCTGACAGAATATTTGAAACTTTTGGAACTGGCACCGACTTCAAAATTATGAAGATTGAGTACAGAAATAGTCAAGGTTTAGCCGAATTCGGAAAAAGGCACTATTAGATAGCAAAAATTATTTAATACTTTTTAGTTCATATTAATGTTAATATTGTTTTTACCTTGGAAGTCGGTTTTAATTTTTTGTTAAAAATAATAATAATTTCACTCTTTTTAGTTACACTAGTAGGTAAACCTTCGCGTATATTTTACGTATCTTATTACACAGTTCACACTTACAAAATAATATATTATCAGTGAAGTGAACATATTGTGCTAAGTAATTTAACAATTTTAATACTTCAAACCCCAAGCGGTCACCGGCGATTGCGATAACAATAGAAAGGCTATTGTGTCTCGTTTTTCCACGATCCAAGGATCTATCAGATAAAAAATTGTATAAACTTGCATAGGATGTAGCGTAGCTACTCATCTAATATATAAAATTCTCGTGTCACAGTTTTCGTTGCCATACTCCTCGGAAACGGCTTGACCGATTCTCATGAAATTATGTGAGCATATTGTGAGGATATTGGTCTGAGAATCGGCCAACATCTATTTTTCATACCAAAAATTATTTAAATGGCAAAACAACGTTTGCCGGGACAGCTAGTAATATAATATTATAATATTATCATAATTATTGACAGCTGTTCTTGTAATCAAGAATTCAATTTCAAATCCATTCAAATCGATACTTAGTGCGCCATCTATCGATTAATAAGTATAACTAATTAAAAAGACACTTATTGACTTTGTTTTGTTTAAATGCTCTTTTTAAAATAACTTTATTTTAATTATATATTTTGTCTATTAAAATTTTATAAAGTAGTTAGTATAGTATTCGATCTGTATATAAAGTAGTAAAGTATAAAGTAAAGCGATACCGTCGCCTCCGCGGTGCTGACCGCCGTGTATATTTAAACAAAGTGTTGTTATACAGTATAAAATTATTATTATTATTAGTATATCCACACCTATGCCTTGTACTATTATCTATTCTGTGCCATGAGACATTGGTGACCTTAACACGACGTGGTAATGATGAAGACGATGATGATGATGATGATGATGATGATGATGATGATGATTATGATGATGAATATGAGTTGCATAGTAGCATATGCTTTCTGTTCTTAAAACAACGCCGAAACTCCCAAACGTGTATCTATAAGGAGTCAGGAGTTCTCTCAGCATCTTCGAAACCATGGTATACCTTGACCCAATATTTGACTTTTTGGTAGCATATTCTTAGTACACTTCACATAAAACCAAAATCACCATATGTTTCCATATAAATTTCGAGGAGTTCCCTCGATTACTCCTGGATCCCATCATCAGGTCACCACTTTGTGAACATGGTACCAAATTGGAGTAAAACCAAATACAACAAAGCAAAAATTTCGAAAATCGGTTCACAAACGGCGGAGTAATCGTTGAACATACAAAAATAAAAAAAAAAAAAATAAAAAAAAAAAAAAAAAAAAAATATCCACAGCCGAACATATAACCTCCTCGTTTTTTGGAAGTCGGTTAAAAATATTGTAAACCTTCAGCAAAAACATACTATTCAAAACTCAAGTATAAAGTATAAACTTGAGTTTGAAAAGTATGATTTTGCTGAAGGTTTTTGCTAAATTATTAGGAAATTCAGTTATTTCATTTTATTCTCATCTAATTATTGTGATTCGTAGGATCAATTTAGAGCTAGAAATAAATTTGTGATCTAAGTATCAAGTGACATTGGCTGTAATTTCCCTGAATTTGGTGGACAATGGATGTTTTATTCCTGATAATTCTGACTTTAAAGTTTTTTTAACCGACTTCCAAAAAATGAGGAGGTTACATGTTCGGCTGTGGATATATATATTTTTTGTATGTTCAACGATTACTCCGCCGTTTGTGAACCGATTTTCAAAATTTTTGTTTTATTGTATTAGGTTTCACTCCAATTTAGTACCATGTTCACAAAAGTGGTGACCTGATGATGGGATCCATGAGTAATCGAGGGAACTCCTCGAAATATATATGGAAACATATGGTGATTTTGGTTTTATGAGAAGCATCCTAAGTATATGCTACCAAAACGCAAGATTTTTCACCGAGGTATACTATGGTTCCGAAGATACTAAGAGAACTCCGGATTCCTTATAGCTACAAGTTTGGGAGTTTAGGCGCTGTTTTAAGAACTGAAAGCATATTATGCTACTATGCAAATTACATTCATCATCATCATCATCACCATCATCATCATTAATTCATTACCACGTCAGGGTCACCAATGTCACCAAATTCAACCTTATCTCCAGAGCATAAGGCACACATTTGACATTACTTCTGAGAAGTTAAAGTTGCTTCGATAAATGTAACATTCTGTCTCACTTACAAATTACAAATTATTTATTTCCAGAAAAATACAATATACAACTTAAGATTAAGACATATCCCCACACTAGGCATAGCCTGTCCTGTGGGGCCAGAAACTTCGATGAGATATTCTGGAAAACAACCTAATTTCAACCTTTTGCATTGCGTTTAGCGTTCATAGTACAATATTATAACTGCCTGGGCTTTTAAGCGCATCACAGACGGTGAAGATAATATAAAATATATATTATCTTAGAGCATATTTTAGAATATCGCTCACCATACAAATCCTATGAACCATCACACACGGCGAAGTTAATTTATATTTTATATTTTGTATCTTAAGATATGGAAATATATATTTCGTACTAAGAATATTTTATCTTAAGATACGAAATATATATTTCGTATCGTATCGTATAAGGGTGTTTTTGTGTCGAGCAGCGGGCTCATCGGTGATCGGGCGCACTAGTAGATGCAGTGTTGCCAGTGCTGTATGTTAGAAAGTTACATACCTACTCTCATTCGAAAAGTAACATTTTGATGGAAAAAGTAACATTTCGGATAATTTTAAATAAAATTGACTTATAATTTATTGCTTTATTATTATTATTACTTAAAAAGCTCATGAATCATGAAGCTCATGAAAAATGTTTCTCTTGAATTTCTAAAATACTCCTGAAACTTCTTCGTTGACAGATATTGATAAGGGTCTACCCAGACGGACTGCATTTCAATTGTAATCCAACTGTAAATTGCAGTTCAAGTGCAGTTTGAATGCAGTTGACACGACTGCAATGCGACTACAATAGAACTGCAAACCAAACAGTTCACACGACTGCACGCCGACAGCAACTGAACTGCAATCCGACTGCGTGTTTGGTTTGCAGTTCTATTGCAGTCGCATTGCAGTCGTGTCAACTGCATTCAAACTGCAATTTGCAGTTGAAATGCAGTCCGTCTGTGTAGACCTTAAAGGTTAAATTCGCCGCAGGTTTTTCTCTTTTTTATGTGAGGCTCTATCCAAATGTTTCTCCTTTTGGAATGTGCTACTGCAATCTGCATTTCACATTCTATATCAGAATCATCGTCTGAGAAGCTGTCTAACAAATCAAAAAGTAAGACAGTATCTGTTATTACTTATTAGTTATCACTCATAGTCAATCACCCTGTATGTAGAACTCTAACAAGGAATACGTGTGGCACCAACGCAGACTCGTAAGGAAATGAACATATTTTTAATATTATCGTATCTTAGCCGTGTGTGATAGCTTAAGATACTATAATATTTTATATTTGGGCATCTTAAGATAAAATATTATATTATCTTCACCGTGTGTGATGCGCTTTAAGCGAGCGCGAGCGGCGCGGCGCGGGCGGCGCGGGCCGGGTACTATGTGCGATCAGCGATGCGTCACGTGCGCGTTGCGACAAGTCGAGCGAGTGCCAGCCAGCAGCCTATTGATACTAGTCCGGTGACCGGTTACTTAGCACGTCACACGTGTTCACTTCGATTTTTTTAAATGTATTGTTAAAATTATCTGCAGGCTGCAGCTGATATTATATTTTGTAAGTGTGACTGTAATAAGATACGTAGAATAATAATATACAGGTGTATTATTCTACGTATAGTACGCGATGGCTTACTAGGAAACAAAAAAGAGTGAAATTATTATTTTTAACAAAAAATTAAAACCGACTTCGAAGGTAAAAAAAATACTTAATAACATCCTTATAATATGAACTAAAAAGTATTAAATAATTATTCCTATCTAATAGTGCCTTTTTCCGAATTCGGCTAAAACTCAACTATTTCTGTACTCAATCTTCATAATTTTGAAGTCGGTGCCAGTTCCAAAAGTTTCAATTAATATTCTGTCAGAGAACTGAAGTGAAACTTCAGTTCTCTGGTACCGACTTCAAAATGATGAAGATTGAGTACAGAAATAGTTGAGTTTTAGCCGAATTCGGAAAAAGGCACTATTAGATAGGAATAATTATTTAATACTTTTCAGTTCATATTATAAGGATGATATTATTGTTTTTACCTTGGAAGTCGGTTTTAATTTTTTGTTAAAAATAATAATTAATTATAACTACTAAATGATGTAAATAAAAAATAATTAAAGGTACATCACTAATAAACATATAGTCAATGTGAAAAAGTGTTCTTGTTTATATGGCTCAAAATACCCTTTTATTTTTGTGATCTTAGCCTTTAATTAATGATATCTCAGTTTGCTTATTATGTGACAAAAGCTGTTTTTCCCCTGACCCCTTCAAATAATATACAAAATTAATTTCGGGCGACGTACACGAGCAGATAAATACGACCCCTGAAATCCAAATAGCAGCAGCTTCCTTAAACAACGGTATCACTTACAAAGATTACGCACATACGCTAACAAGCCGCGACGATGTTGAAAAAATAGATACTGCAAAAAATATTTTAGTGAAAAATGTGCTCATTTTGGGATACGTAAAAATGTTAATCTGACCGACCAGCCAGGCTAAAATGATCCATTTGGAGAATCATATTATGAATCATAATATTATGATTCATTTGTAAAATGCTCTGATTGCAATTCATGTACCTACTTAGCTAGTAATTCGTACTGGTGTGGCGTCTCTGTCGATTTTAAGGCTGGAGAGAAAAAACATGATTAAAAAAACAATTGGGTTGACAGATGGCTGTAAAAATTTAGATAGGAAAAAATGATTATTAAGGATTCAGCTAGATCATAGATGTTAATTTTGTGAACACGCATTTTGTAAATATTATATTAAAGTGAAGTCTAATGTATTGTGGAATTTTCATTTCGAAATATCCGCCTACCATTCCAACGGACTCCTAAGTGGTGACCCCGACGTGATTGTTAGATTTCCCAAAGTGGTGACCCCGACGTGATTGTTAGATTGCCCAAAGTGGTGACCCCGACGTGATTATTAGATTTCCCAAACTAATTTGACATGACGAATGTCATGTCAAATTAGTTTGGGAAATCTAATAATCTACGAAGTACGGAGTTTGACAATTTTGACAATTCATTTTCTGAAGTGATTTGAGAGGAATGGGCATTGTCCAAAAAAAAATCACATGTACTTATATATATTTTTTTTCGTTAAAATAGGGTATTTTAAGAATATAAATTAAATAATTTTGAAATCCATTGGCTAGTTTTTTCTCAATAAATTTTTAAAGTTTCGCTCTGACGTCATCATCGGCGCCCAATTGACCTCTGTAGTATGTTTTTTTTCCTTTCAATCTTATTTATGATGGCTGGTTCGTCTAATGCAAGTTATCATTATGTGAAAGCTGATACGAGAAACTTACCAAAAGTTCGAAACGTAATGTTGATCGAAGTTATTGCTAATTTAACGCCATTGAAGGTCAAACTAAGGTTAAACATATTTGTTCAAAAATATAAGTAACTAATGGGTATTTTTTTCGTTTATATACAGAAAAACGATCACTGACCTTATTCCTCGAAATGTTTTTGTAATGAGCAAAATTAAAAAAAAATGGACAATCCCCATTGCAAAATGTGACCATTTTAGGTCCGTTCGTAAAATGTACCGAGTAGAGTAGAGTGACGAGACAGCGCTCTGCCCGGTTCTGCTATTTCGTTTTCTTTTTTACCACCACTCCCGAGATACTAAAAGCTTAGAATTAAATTTTTTAAAGGAAAAGTGCAAGCTTTCAAAAATGTTCGAATGTATTATCTATATATATATAAAAGAAAGTTGTGTTAGTTACACTACTTATAACTCAAGAACGGATGAACTGATTTGGCTGAAAATTGGTGGAGAGGTAGCTTAGAACCAGGAATAGGACATAGGATACATTTTGTCCCGGAAAAATGTACGTTTACTGCACAATATACTTTTATGATTTGCGCGTAAACTATTCAATAGATTTTGGTGAATTTTGGTATGGAAATACTTTGGGTCTCGGGAAAGGACAAGGGATACTTTTGGTCTTGGAAAATGTACGGTTCCCGCACAATAAACTTTTATCTCAAGAACGGATGAACCGATTTGGCTGAAAATTGGTGGAGAGGTAGCTTAGAACCAGGAATAGGACATAGGATATATTTTGTCCCGGAAAAATGTACGGTTACTGCACAATATACTTTTATGATTTGCGCGTAAACTATTCAATCTATTTTGATGAATTTTGGTATGGAGATACTTTGAGTCTCGGGAAAGGACAAGGGATACTTTTGGTCCCGGAAAATGTACGGTTCCTGTACAATAAACTTTTATAATTTTCGCTTAAACTATTCGATCTATTTTGATGAAATTTGGCATGAAGATACTAATTTTAATCTATTGTTTTCTTAATTATACCAATTCGAATTAAATAATCATCGTTAAGACAGGACAACGTCTGTCGGGTCAGCTAGTGTTTTCATAAAGTCCAATTTTGTTTCTTGTAAACGATGTGACATTTTCTTAATAAAAACAAAGAAAACTCCTGACAGAATATTGAAAGGTTGCTTTGATTGATTGGTTTTCTCTTGACTACGAGCATATTCTAACATTTATTTTTAGATAAACACTTAGCTAAGGCATCGAAAATTTTATGACTGACCTAAGTATGACAATTGATAACCAACTAAGTACTAACAGACTTGGCGTTCATCTTTAAGCCAGCGTTTGTCTTACTAGCGGCATGAGCCGTGTTCATGAGAATGGTTTGTACAAACATCAAAATAAAATAAGTAACAAACTTCAAAATAAACTGAGTTTCTTGGATTAATGTCAATGTGATGTAGATGAAGTCAGAATCATAATAGAATTATTAAAAGCCTATTTAGAATAATGAATCTTGAATAAGGGCTTAGGGGTAAGGGTCTATTTATACTAGGATTGAAGCGAAGCGAAACGTCAATAATTACGTCACAACTGACTTATAATTACTAGTTTTTAGGAAATTCAATTTTATGTTCTTAGAGGGGACAGAAGAAGATCAAAGCGCACGGAAGTGCGCAAGCCTAGTTCCAGCAGGCCGCGCGCATGCCGTGCACTATTTACACGAACCGTTTCGACGTACTTTTGACCCCCCTGTAGCTCAGTGTCTATTGCAAGTGCAAAGATAAAATTATACCTACGTAATTATTTACGAGTACTTAAGCAGTATACCCAATTTCATAGATATAGCTTCAGTAGATCCTGAGATATGTCCTTGTAAAAATAGCTTATTTTGGCACTGACTCACTCATTCACTCACTCACTCACTCACTGACCGGTAATCAAAACCTCTAGGCCACTTCCAATTGTCCTAGCGTTATGAAATTTGGCACACAGGTCGTGTGTTATATGTAGATTAACGAAAAATTAAGAAATTGTAGAAAATGGTCAAGCGTGAGTCGGTTCATCTACGAACTTCAGAGGCCCCTTCCAATTGTCCTAGCGTTATGAAATTTGGCACACAGGTCGTGTGTTATATGTAGATTAAAAAAAATAAGAAATTTTAGAAATCGGTCAAGCGTGAGTCGGCCTATCTACAGCCCATACAAACTTTAATGTCATAGCGTTATGAAATTTGACACACAGGTCATGTGTTTAATGTAGATTAAAAAAAAATAAGAAATTTTAGAAATCGGTCAAGCGTGAGTCGGCCGATCTACGAACTTTAGAGGCTACTTCCAAATGTCCTAGCGTTATGAAATTTAGCACACAGGTCGTGTGTTATATTATTATGTATGTGTTACGATAAATTAAGAAATTTAAGAAATCGTCAAGCGTGAGTCAGTTCATCTATGAACTTTAGATAAAAATTCTTATGTACCAGTGATATAATGAGGCATCTATTGAAAGTATTGTTTATATCGGGCGTAGCACAAAAAGAAAACATAGGTAGGATTTCTTGAAAAAAAGTATTGAAATCCCACCAAAAACATACCTGTTAAAATAGGGCCTAGTTCCTATAGGCTAACTGTTGGTCTAAAAAAAGAGTTGAAATCCAATCCAATGCCAAGTTCAGATGCACTTCATCGATCATAATCATCTTCATCAACAGCCTGATCCATAATACTTCTAAATTTGAACTTGGCAGGTTTTTGTGCTATGCGTTACACTTGATTAATTATATAATTAGATAATATTAATATTAAATAACCTGCCAAGTTCAAATTAGAAGTATTATGGATCAGGCTGTTGATGAAGATGATTATGATCGATGAAGTGCATCTGAACTTGGCATTGGATTGGATTTCAACTCTTTTTTTAGACCAACAGTTAGCCTATAGGAACTAGGCCCTATTTTAACAGGTATGTTTTTGGTGGGATTGGTTATTCAGGTATATTATATTTTCTTATAACATTTATATTGAAAGACCAGCAATGAAGGAATAATTTTATTGTGTCTAAGTATGTGCGCAGTACACAACGGTTTTCCTGCTTCACCCTTCGGTTATCGGTATTACCTAATCAAATACGGAAACTTTTTTATTGTTTCAACGTTGAAATCGAATACACGACCTCTGAGCTGAGAGCCAAAGTATATAAATATAATCTATATATCTAGCGTGGTAAATAATGTCCACTTTTGAAAATTACACTTCGCCTAATTTAAAAATATATCGCATCGCCGCGTCACGTCACAATGTGAACTGACCCTGAAAGTAATATCCATACTTCCATACTAATATTATAAATGCGAAAGTGTGTCTGTCTGTCTGTCTGTTACCTCTTCACGCCCAAACCGCTGAACCGATTTGGCTGAAATTTGGTATGGAGATACTTTGAGTCCCGGGAAAGGACAAAGGATACTTTTGTCCTGGAAAAATGTACAGTTCCCGCACGATAAACGAGTTTTGGCGCAATGGAGTCGCGGACGTCATCTAGTTACTGAGTTACGTTATAAGTTGAACAAGAAGTTTTGAGAACAAGATCTTAATTGTAGATTAACAATCTCGTATAAATGGAAATTGGAAATATCTATTTTATTGAATATCATGTGTATTATGGAATAAATAGCGACGTGTTATGTAAACATTCAGCCCCTCGATGGAGTTTTCGTTATAAGATGTTTCAGCGCGAAATATATCATAACGGCTATTACGCACGACATATATTTTCGATGCCGGCTTCCTATATCTTATTCTGTCGGTGTTGTATCTTTATATTTTAGAATACAATAGCATTTCCAAGAATCTGCGGTCGAAGGATTATTATTCTTTATTTACTGAGATATACTTACTATGGTGAGTGTGGCAAAGCGCGCCTACCCGGCAAGCGCGCCATTTAGCTATAATTCCATACTGCTGATTGGAAATCTCCAATTTCATAATAATACGAGCTGTTGCCCGCGACTTCCTCCGCGTGGACTTCAGTTTATAGCGTGCGATGTCAACAAAATTGGTGTCAAAAGCTTTTATAAAATAACCCTGGTACTCCTTAAATCAAAACACCCAAAAACAGCTGTGCAGTGTGCACATAACTTTCATTTTTCTAAAGTAAACTTTATTTATGCCAATTTATCATTGATAGGTTAAGGTTACGTCACTGTTATTTAATATCTTAAATAAGTCCATAATTACGAAAACATCCAAAATTTTGTATAAAATGATAATTATTACTAGCTCTTATAGAAAGACTTTTGTGTAAGCAATAGCGCGATGTAGGAGACGCACGGCGCCATCTATTATGAATTTTTGGAACTAACTTAATTTGAATAAATTTACGCATTTTCACCCCTTTACAACCCCTTTGTTGACTTAAAAAGTAGCCTATGTCCTTTCTCAGACTTTAGACTTATCTATGTACAAAATTTCATTGCAATCGGTTCAGTAGTTTTGGAGTGAAAGCGAGAAGGACAGACACAGACAGACAGACAGAGATACTTTCGCATTTATAATATTAGTATAGATAGTATAGATTAGTAAGTAAGAATAATATCGGTTCTGCACCAGTATTTTGGACTCAACTTTCATATTTTAAAGGTTTTGCTAACGTCGATCCGGTGGAAAAAGAGCTTACATTACTACAATAAACATCTTAGGAATTCTGATTATTATCATTTCCAGAAAAAACAAATAGGTAATTAAAAATATATATAGATAGTAGCTAATTAAGGTTTGTTCAAGAAGCAACAGAGCGAACTAACGCAAAGGAAATACGTCTACATCGCCTTCGCTTCTACGCTTCTTACGACTGATGCTGGGGTGACGGCCTTGTTCGATTTTGTCGGACTTTTATCATCAAATTAAACCTGGCATTATGTTTATAATAATAAAAAATAATATCTTATTACGATACGTTAAGAAAGTGAAAATATTACTAGCCAAATAAAATTGAGAAACGCAATAATGACCTATGAACAATATTACTTTAGCACAAAATATACGACGCAGTTTTAGGGTGGAGCCAAACGAGCGTAATTTCGTGAGTCAAAAGTCGCAGAATTTCGGTTGCATAAATATTTTTTCATACAAATTATGACTCAAAAAATTACGCTCGTGTGAATCAAACAGGACTTTTGTATGAAACTGAATGCAGCAGAATTTCTGCCAGCCGAAATTCTGCGACTCACAAATTACGCTTGTTTGGCTTCACCCTTAGGGATCTTGCAGGGTCTATGGGTGGCAGCACCTGACAAGCAAATAATTCTGTAAGAGTTTTAGATTTTAGTCGCCAGAAATATTGTCACTTAAAAATAACAACAACTTCTGTAAACTATGGGATGCGATTTGAATCAGAATAATTTCAGGAAATTGGTTATAAGGTGTTATAATTTATTAATATAATTTATTTGGCATGAGGGACTAATTAAAAAAATACGGAAACTGCTCCCAAAACAGTTTGCAGATATCTTAGAGTCTTACCTATTTCAAAGAATGTTTATGGTGAGACAAGATGAAGCATACTCAGAGCTGAAACATATAAAAGCTGGAGTACCTCAAGGAAGTGTTTTAGGCCCGGTCCTGTACCTACTTTACACTTCAGATATTCCAAAAATAGAAAACAGCACCATTGCAACCTTTGCAGATGACACAGCAATAATGGCTACAGGTGACACACAAGCAGAAGCAGTGATAAAAGTTCAGAAAGCTATTAACACCATATATGACTGGACAAAAAAGTGGCGAATAAAGCTAAACGAAACAAAATCAGTTCATGTTGATTTTACGAACAAAAGACCAATCTTTAAACCGGTATATATTAACAATACTGCTATACCGCACGAAAACACCGCCAAATATCTCGGCATGACATTGGACTCAAAGCTTCGCTGGAAAGCTCATGTCAAAAAGAAACGCGAAGAGTTGGAGCTTCGCTACAGGAAAATGTACTGGTTGATTGGGAAAGATTCAACCCTATCCACCAGTAACAAAATACTCTTGTATAAGCAAGTCCTTATGCCCGTATGGACTTATGGTATTCAGCTATGGGGCTGTACCAAAAAGACTAATACCATGATAATACAAAGATTTCAAAACAAAGTACTTAGAGGCATTGTGAATGCACCCTGGTACATTAGAAAAGAAGACCTACACCGGGACCTAAATGTGGACATGGTCTCTACCGTCATTAAAAGATACGCCGAAGCTCACGAAAAGAGACTTCACCATCACGTGAATGTCGAGGCCATCCAGCTCCTCAATAACACGGACTTAGTTAGAAGACTGAAAAGGACGAAGCCTTTTGAGTTAGTGTATTAAGTATAAATCAGTGTAAAAGACCTAAAGTGACTGTGACGAACACAAACAATAGTGTGTATTCTCCTTTATAGAGACTTTAAGAAAGTGTTGATGGACACAATCTTACTTAACTCTACTTAGCAGATTAAGTTAACATAAAATTACTTATTAGTCTTAGTTAGGCTAGATTGTAATTATTATAAAATACCTATACAGGTATTTTATGTATGAAAAAAAAAAAAAAAAAAAAATTAATCAGGTATTTTAACTCAATACGTCTTATTAAAAAAAATTGATGCTCAGAAACTTGAGAAAACTGTATTCGATTATTTACTTGATACACGTCAAGTATCTGCAGTTTTGAGTTAGTATAAGTTTCTGATCGGTGACACCTAGGCCTACTACGAAACTGTTTTGAGACTCAAACAATCGAACGAGAATGCCGCGTCCTGCTCTAACAACGTCATTACACGTTTGTTAGAGTAGGACGCGGCATTCTCGTCCGATTGCTTGAGTCTCAAAACAGTTTCATGGTACAAGGCCAGTTTACAACACCAACGTGCTCGACGCTCCTTATCCATACTTTACTAATATTAAAAATGCGAAAGTGTGTCTGTCTGTCTGTCTGTTACCACGTCACGCCCAAAACGGAGAACCGATTTTGCTGAAATTTGGTACCTTGAGTCCCGGTAAAGGGCTCAGGACACTTTTCATCCCGGAAAAAATGTACAGTTCCTGCGCGATAAACTAATTTTGGTGCGACGGAGTTGCAAGCAGTATCTAATCTAATATATCGACGGGTGAAAGCGGAAGTGGCGTAACTTGAATTTTGGCCAAAATCACTTTTTAATTGATTGTTGTATAAAAAAAATCTGCGTCGAGTGGTCTATATCTCGTCTTTCTACGATTAATTCTAGTAAAGATACGACCATGGATTTTTACCGTCTTTTAGCACAGACCTTAAAAAAATTTGTCGTAACTAGACGAAAAACTGCAATTTTTTGATAAAAGATAGATACGACAATGGGTGAAGAATTAGAAAAAGATACGACACAGATTTTTTAACTCTCTAGTTTGATTTTAATGAGTTACGACATTTTCGTCGCCTAAAATACAACATTCACAAAGATACGACAATTTATTTCATGCAAATTTTATAAGTATGAGAAAGTTATTACATTTAAAACATATAATTTTATACTTAAACCTATACTTACAAACAATGAATATACTTAAGTAATGAGTACAGAGATAAGTAACGCCATTTCATCTCCCTCCCACCCCTGTATGATACCTTCGCCAGCGCACCATATACGCCGTTCTTAACGCCTTTTAGTTGATTGTTAGCGTCGATTTGAGAAAACGTGTTTGTGTGTATCAATGCACGTTTATTCTGAATGGAACTGAACACGCTTATTCTTAAATGAAGCTTAAAGACGTAAAGTGGAATGTTGCACGGAAGTAAGTAAGTAAGTAAATAAGTCTTTATTTCCAAGAAATTGGTTACAATGATCTTATTATAATTATTTATAGTTCACAATTTCAGTCCACGTATGTGTCCACGTATATTTTTTTCCCCTGAGCATTGCTCTGGACATCTACACACTATTATTCTTCTATACATATTTTGTTGATTTTACATGTTAGTAAAGATAAAAGCCCGTATATTTTCTGTTAACAATATCGACTAATTTTTTTAATATCTATACTAATATTATAAAGGGATAAACTTTGTTTGTTTGTTTGTTTAATTGTAATGAATAGGCTCAAAAACTTCTGGACCGATTTTAAAAATTCTTTCACCATTCGAAAGCTACATTATTTACGAGGAAAAAATAGGGTTCCGTAAGATATCTGGGTTTTTCTGACACAAGGTGAAAAAAATCAACCAGAAAAGTTATTTATTTAGCGTACGCTGCCTAAACTACAAAAGATAGAATCATACAATGTTCTAAGTAAATGTAGATCTTATAAATAACTACGAAAATATCCGCAACACACTATGCCTATCTATGTCAAGTAAGGCACAACAACCATTTATTTATTTAAAAATCTTGATTTTTTTTGGACTACATTTAAACGCATTTATTTTACTCATGCTGATAATCCTTATCAAAATAAATTATTTCATCACTAAGTACAGTTTGTGTAGATAATGTTTGGTATTAAAATGATTAAAATTAGACGTTAGGTTTAGAAGTTATGGTGAAATTAAAAATTGCGATTTATGCCCGTTTCGAAGTGGGCGCTACCAAGGCGGGGGTGCGCAGTAGCGAAGATTATGGCCAGTGACGCCTTGCAGCTGGTGAATTAACTCTGAATATACCAAGAATACCTTAGAACATTAAACCAGCTGGTTTAATGCTCTAAGAAGAATACCAATGATCCCTACTGATTTGCCTATACCCTGCAAAAGGCTGCAATTTCCTGTGAGACGTAGCTTTTGCGGCGGTACCGACCAATGCGGGCCACGGGTAGTAATAATAAATAATCAAAACTGCTGAATCGATTTTAATTATTTTTTCAGTGGCGATATATTCTATACCCGTGCGAAGCCGGGGCGGGTCGCTAGTATACATATAATACGACTTTATTAGTGCATGGTATAAAATGTAAATTTGCTTATAAATTTTTTTGTTGATGGTTTAATAAAAAATATTGTTGAGCTATAATTGTTGTTGTTAATAAATATTGAGTTCCTTCGCATCTATGCGTGGACACACACATAATATAAAATAGAGTACAACCTTGCCTCTAGGTCCTTCAAGAGAGAGAGATGTCTCTGTCTGTGAGAGACTCGAGACTCCCTTCGAGAACCCGTACATGGTCTCTGGCCAAAGCTATTGAAGGCAATTTCTGCAAGCCATCCCTACCATCCCTACAAGTAGAAAATGGATCACTGGCCCACGATGCAAAATACAAAACCGATCTTTTGGGCAAGCTCTTTGCGTCAAGCTCGACCCTAGATGACGGGGGATAGAAAACGCCGACCATACCACGATGCAGGAGCATCATGTCGGAGTTTCATCAGCGCTCAGTCCTGCCTTCCCTTGATATCCCTCCTAATGTGTTGAAAAAGTGTGCTCCAGAGTTGGCTCCGGTCTAAACGCGTCTTTTCCGGTTCTCCTACCCTTCTGGCATTGTCCCGGCTTCTTGGAAGACAGCCTTGGTGTAAATAGGTGACCGCTCAAATCCTTCCAGCTACAGACCAATCGCTATAACCTCCGTCTTCTCGAAGATTATGGAAACCATTATCAATACCCAGCTCTTTCGATATTTGGGTGGCCAGGGACAAACAGTACGGGTTCCGAAAGAGTCGCTCGGCTGGTGATTTCTTGGCGTACCTAACTCGTCGTTGGGCTCAGGCGATTGAATTGAAAGGAGAGGCACTGGCTGTTAGTTTGGACATTGCAAAGGCCTTTGATCGGGTTAGGCAAAAAGCGCTGCTATCAAAGCTTCCATCATATGGGCTCCCTGAGAATTTATGCAAATGGGTCACAAGTTTCTTAGCAGATCAATGACATGTTACAGACCAACGGTATTTATTGCTATGCGGATGATAGTACAGCTGCTGCTCTATATACCGGCTCCCCTAATATTTTTCTAGATATAGAGTCGAAACGAACTTGTGTCTAAAATTGAGAATTCACTGGAGAAAGTCTCTGAATGGGGTTAGACGCTAAAAAGTCACCAATGGTCATATTCGTTCATATTCTCCTCGTTTTCAGGGCACCCCTTTAACATTCTCCCCCAGCATTGAAATACTTGGCGTAAACATATCGAGCGAAGTCAAGTTCCGATGTCATATAGAGGGTGAGGCCAAGTTAGCCTCGAAAAAGCTTGGTGTCCTTAATTGTCCGCATTGTTGACTGCCATGGTGTTTCAAACAGGCTGGACTCCTTGGAAATACGCCGAGATGTAGCTTCACTCTGCATCCTCTATCGGCTTCATGATGTATCACGGGGAGTGCCCTGGGGGATTGTTCGGAATCATACCTCCTGCAATTTTTCGCCATCGTTCCACGCGAAAAATATACCATCCTCATCACCTTGATGAGTGGCAGTCTTCCACTGAACACAGAACTGTAACCAGCAGTATTTTCAGACCTATACGACCTTCAAACCTTTAAAAAGATAGCGTATTAGTACCGGGTAAGGCCGGCAACGCACCAGCAGCTCTTCTCATGTTGCTAGTATCCATGGACAATGGTAATTACTTTCAATCAGGTGACCCGTGTGCTCGTTTGCCCCCATATCTTATAAAATAAAAAGAATAACGTTAAATTCATGAGCATGAATAAAATATTAGGGCCTAAACCTTTACAAAGTAGAAAAAACAAGAGAACCAAATGTTTTATTACATTAATTTTCATTTTATTATAATAATTTTATATTTTAATGTTGATTAATAAAACAAATTACCATTCCTTTATTTTCTTATGTTATAAACAAATAACAGTAAATATATGCACTTGAACCAAAAGTTTTAAAGAAGATACGGCGAAATGAAATGTGTAGGGGCGTGTTATATTGGAGATACGACAAATCCGCCGCCCAAAAAATATTTTTTGGGCGGCGGATTTGTCGTATCTCCTTTTTAAGTTATCCATACATTTCCTCTCAAAGATACAATATTTCTGCTGCCTAAAACAGATTTTTTTGTCGTAACTTGTTAAAAATCAATGAAATATCAACTTTAGAACAGATTGAACAAACTCATCGTATGGACCTTAGAATAATATAAATACGTTCCAATTTTCAACGTTCTATCTTGATAAATATAGAAGTTATGAATTTTTTTTAAAGTTTTTTGGCTCTACTGTAAAGTTGGGTTTTTCAAGTTACGCCACTTCCGCTTTCACCCGTCGATATATAAATCTCCTATCACGATGTTTGTCCGCGATGGATTCCTAAACGTGCGCTTTTTTCCAACTTGAGAGATAGGATAGCTTAGATCTTTAATTATAGTCGCAATTTTATTTTATTGCATATTATTTGTCTATAAAGAGTGACCATTGTTTATGAGACGCGGGTCACGGGATAGCGATTGACGTTGTCATGGTGACATAGGTACTTATTTAGTCACTAATTCAATAAAATAATACGGGCGATATACTTTAAATAATATGGCAAAGAAACGTTTGCTGGGACAGCTAGTTCTATATATTTTTTTTGTAAAATGATACACAAGAAATGTAACGCCTAGTCACACCAGCTGATAGACAAACGCTCGCCGTCACAGCATTTTGTACTTAGTTTTAAGAGCGTGGAGTTTTCCATTTCGTATTTATTTTCCAACGTTTCCGACACCTGTCGCTTTACTTTCAACGGATGCCTTTTTAATCAATAAATAATTTTAAGGTTTTAAATGCAGGCTTTCGATTTAAAAATTTAGTATTGCACTTAAAAATTTCTTGGTCATATAATTGGTCGTTTCGTAATAAATATAATCTATACTAATATTAATGCGAATGTGTGTTGTCTGTTACCTATTCACGCCCAAACTGCTGAATCGATTTTGCTTTTAGTAGAAAAATGTAGAGTTCTCGCGCGATGACCGAATTTTGGCGCAACGGAGTTGCGGGCGTCATGTAGTATCATCACATTGTAAATATTATACTACCAAAATCAGCCAGATACAATTGGTATAATAATAATAACAATAATAATAATATCAGTTTATTTCAGACCATAACAGATCCATATAGAGTTAGTATAAGTACAATGTTTCTTATGAGTTATTACTATGTTAGTAAATTACTAGTGATAATTGATATTATACTTTAATATGTAGATTAGTCCAATGTCTCCATATCGGACTTTCAAACTTGATAGCAATTTCCTTCAGATATCTGTTGCAACTGTCCCGCACTCTTCGCATCATAGACGCTGATCTTTTACGCAGTATTGCTGGGAAACTATCAATACTGGCTGTGGCGAACATTCCAGATGCGCTACAGTACCGGGGGAGCTGCATCAGATACCTGAAGGCATTGTTATACTGCACTCTGAGCGCGTTGATAGCTCGTTGCGTATGACTCGTCCACAGGCTGCATGTATAAAATGTTTGGGCGTAGGCTCGAAACAGAGTACATTTAACACCAACAGAACATTTAGAAAACCTGCGGGCCAACATATTGCAACGAACTGCCATCCCTCGGCGCTCACGTTCAATGTCAGCATCGTCGTTGAGGTTCTCGTCAACAATATGACCTAGATATTTGAACTGTGTAACCCTCTTTAGCGGTTGATTGTTTAGTGTCACGGGTGGAACAGTATCAGGATTAAAAGCTCTAGCTTTGAAAACCAAGAGTTCACTTTTCCCGACATTGTACTTGAGCCCGTGCTCACCCACATATTTTTCACAGACTCGTAGCAGTTTACGAAGGGCACTGATTGATGGGCTCAGTAGCACCATATCATCGGCATAACTTATGTTGATAATTATTTGGCCATACATTGAACATCCTATGTTGGTGCCACTGAGTTCACGAATCAGCCCATCGATGTACAAGTTGAAAAGCGTAGGCGAAGTAAGTCCGCCCTGCCTCATACCACATTTCAAGCCGTAAGCCTGGGACAGAGAGCCAGACCACCTAACGTAGTTTGCCTGATGCTGATACCAATATTTAAATAAGTTGATCACAGCATCCGGCACACCAGTAGCTTTTAACTTGTCCCATAACCTACGGTAGTCCACAAGGTCAAATGCCCTGGAAAGGTCCAAAAAGGCTGCGTAAACCGGGGTGCTACGATCTGTATAATATTTAACGGTGTGTTTGAGCACCAATATTGCACTTTCTGTAGACAGATTTTGTCTAAAGCCGAACTGTGCATCATCGAGTACAACATGTTTGGTAAATTATCTGTCAAGAACACCGTCAAGAACTTTTGCTATTGTTGTAGCCAGAGTGATCGGTCTATAATTGTTCTTACCACTGACATCACCGGTTTTATTCCTCACAATAGGTACCACAACTGCTTTTATCATATCGTCGGGCAAGTACCCATGTCGAAGACAGAGAGTGAATAGCAAACCTAAAACTCTATTTATATGTGGGCCAGCATGTCTCAAATGCTCCACACTCAGTCCGTCGTGTCCTGGGATTTCCCTTTATATATAGCCCAAGGAATTTTATGACAAGTTCATACATACTATAATGCGAAAAGACTTTTTCCCCAACCTATTATAATGTTTTGATTAAATTAATTGAGATCAATACTGTTTGCTACGCCACGTTGCTACTAAGTCCTTCCACGTCCTGCGTTCTAAGCTACCTACGCTTGTAGATGCTTCGATGACGATACGGTCAACATAGTATCTACATTCTACGAGTCATTATATAATAATATTATGTACTTCTAATGATATCCTGTGTTAAAATTTAGTTTGTTATTATTTTTAGCAATATTCCGCGAAATAAACTTCCACCTTTAAGTAAATGAGTGAGTGCACGCATAGGCATGCGTACAGCACCTCGCTCCTCCCACACTGCCTATGCGTACACTCGCATGCAAGAACTTGCAAACACTACCACTACACAAGCAATAATGTTGGCAAATCCGTGCAAGGCCCCTCACCACCATGCAGGTTGAAAACCTCGACGCGCGTTTCGCTCCAACACCGGAGCATCCTCAGGATGTGGACTCTACGAACAACGACCGTCAAGTGCCACCGCCGGCCAAAACATCGCCTTTTATACCCTATCAAGCCCCGCTACTATCCCCACTCGTATTTTGGAGCATGTTTTATAACGGAGTTACTCTTCCTAAGTTTTTATTATTCGTAGGTAAAAACTGTGAAACTCGCGTCAGATTCTCGTGCTGATCGAAAAACCTTGGAAAAACCGTAAGACGGTTGGAGAGTAGCGTTTTGCGTCGAACTCGAACTCGAACTCGAATTGATTGTAAGGGTTTCGACTTATTTAAAAAAAACGATTTTTCAATAATCGATTTTCATAAAAAATGGGTTAAAAAAATGCACAACGTTAATAATCAAGTTTTCACTTCTGTCGTCACTTCCGGAGTGCAACCCGTCTTATTTTTCTTCATGAAAAACATTTTGTACTTATAGGACGAATTTAGAAACTAGATTTTTGGATTTTCCAAAAATTGTTTTATTTCTTGTCAGTAACACCATCGAATGGTGTAATAATACTTTGTTTTTTTTAAATATATTTTATTCAATATACTTAATATAATTTAATTTTAAGGTTTCATCAAAATCGAACATTATTCGCAATCTACAATTTTCGGATTCACCTACTACACGTTTTAAATATTCACCCTGTACAGTGTACATAGTATAGAACCTGTAAACCACATTTTATGTACCACAAACGGACATTTTATTAGCGAAACGGATTCTCATACTGAGCAACGTCTCCAGAGACTCCGGTTTAACAGGACTCGGATTTCGTGTCCTTTGTAAGTAAAATCAGGTATGTTGCCCAATCTTGTCTAAACTTGTGGCTTAACCAACACACAAATATTCATCGTACCCTTCCCTGAAATCTATAACGCAACACTGTTTTCAATAACATGCGGTGAATTATAAATAATCGACCAAGTGCGAGTCGAGTCGGATTAAGGGGGCACGGTTCCGTACCCCCTTAATTTTTTAAATTATTTTAATACTATTATTAATCATTAAAGTACACGTAATATAATACAGAATGGTGTGAAAAATTCAAATGCCTAGTTGTTGCCATTATTGATATAGAGCAAAAAAGGCCTAAAAATCACGTTTGTTGTATCGGAGCCCTCTTACATATATATATTAATATTTTTTGTTTTTAGTATCTTTTGTTATAGCGGCAACAGAAATACACAATCTGTAAAAAATTCAGAAGTCTAGCTATAGCGGTTCTTGAGATACAGCCTGAAGACGGACAGACGGACAGACGAACAGACATCGAAGTCTTAGTAATAGGGTCCCGTTTTTACCTTTAATTGGGTACGGAACCCTAGAAAGATGTGCCTGACTAGTTTTAACGGTTTTGCCGGACCATGATTTTTCAATTTCGTAATGCCATACCATGATTTTTCAGGATACAAACTAAATTTTTAGTGACTATCCAGAGCCTAAAGTATAATAGCTTTTTCCTCACTGTGCCTTTTTCTGTTCGTCAAGGGCATGCGTTATAACTTATAGGCTATAGCGCAGTCAACAGTGAACGTGAGACATGCCCGCGACGTATGGGCATCTGACCGTCCAAAACTTTCGCTTTGTTATTAAAAATGACAGTTGGCGTTGCGTTCTTTGACGCATTCAATTATTGAATGCGCCAAAACGAAAGTTGAATGAAAGAAGATGACCAAAATTGAAGACGAAAGCGCATAATGTGGACATAGCTTATTGGTACTATACATTTTTAATTTTTATGAAGTTTGACTTGAACCACAGAATAGATAATAGTACGAAGTACTTGAACTCACTTTCTGTTCAGTTTTTTGTTTGATGAAATAAATTATAAAACCAACCACATCCTTATAGTCGATGGACTCCATATACATACATACTAGCTGACCCGGCAATTCAATGTTGTTTTGCCATATAAATAATTTTTGGTATGAAAAATAGATGTTGGCCGATTCTCAGACCTACTCAATATGCTCACAAAATTTCATGAAAATCGGTCAAGCCGTTTCGGAGGAGTACGGGAACGAACATTGTGACACGAGAATTTTATACATAAGAAAATTTCATGAGAATCGGTCAAGCCGTTTCGGAGGAGTACGGGAACGAACATTGTGACACGAGAATTTTATATATAAGATCATAACTACAGGCTACAGCCAATTAATATGTCGAACGTTAGCTAAAGATAAAAGTTAAAAAGGAAGGACAAGACATAAGTTTGTATCTTTTAAATTATGTGCAGATTAGAGACACACATTTTACAGAATTTTCAAGAAAAAAGGGTCAGTCGGACAAAAGAGTGGTCGATGAAGGGACACTGACGCGTGTTCTTCACAGATAATTTACATCAGAGTTTTAGAGATATTAATCCTCATGTCGTAGGTTAAAGGTCCTTGCAGAGGTACATTAATTCCGAACGGATTGTAACAAACTTGGAACTTGATTTTTCAGTGACCGAGTCCAAATCGGACCATTCGGGTCCAGTGGGACCCAAAAGTTCCTAATCCATTACTACCTCTATCATTTTCAAGTTTGGTATTTTGGAAAGATTTAAGGATTTGGGTCATTAAATAATCAAATTACATCAAATTAAAAATAATAATGGTTAGGTTTAAAAAGCAATAATAATTATCACTACTTACTGTAAGAAACAAAGTTATTTTATATCATTGGTTTACACAGTTGTGAACTATTTGTATATTGTATTTTTTTTTTCAGTGTCCATTGCTAATTTTCTGCTGTACCCCACGGCACCTATGCTAAATAGTAGGGGAGGTCGCGCTCAGTTAAAAAAGTAATTTCATACCGAGCGAAAATCGTTACAAGCAAAATTAGCGGAACATAGTTAAAAAGGGCCACAACTTGAGTTCAAGTGAGTGGGGCTGTGTGAAATCCTTTTTTATAGTTTCTAAGCTCATTTAAAATATTGAACAAAACTGGCAAGTTGACATATTTTTATTGCAATTATGCCCTACTAAGTGTTTTTCGATGATTGACGTTGTAAGTGTTTCTGATAAGAATGGCGTTTTTAGCGGGGTGCAAGGTATGCCAGCTCATTTGATTGTTTGGCTTTTGAGAGAACACATTGCTTAGATACAAAATTAGTGATTCTCTAGCATCTACGACAACTAGAGCTGTAACCACGATAGAGAAAGGTCACACCTACCGTTCGGTCAGTTAGGCCTTAGGTGTGTCGGCTTTCGTGGTCCATCGTAAATTTCAACGCTACAAAAAGACTGGATCTTACGTTCGGAGACGAGAACAAGGCAGTTATCGGGTGGCAAAGGTTCAGGATAACCGTTTTGTAAGGGTACAAGCCTTAAGAAATCGACCTCAAACTGCTTTGCAGAGAAGAAACTTATCGGAACAGGTCCGAGATGTACGTGTAAGTGATTGTACAGTAAGAAGTAGACTCAAAGAAGTTAAATTAAACACAAAGGTACCAGCAAGGGCACCAAAACTTGAGACAGGGCACCAAAGAGCCAGGCTAAGATTTGCGCGTGAACATCAAAATTAGACAAGTGAGTGAAACCTTGTGCTGTACAGTGATGGGAGCAAATTCTGTGTTAATTTTGTTGACAGACAATAAAGAATGTGGATAAATCATAAGGAACGCTATAAACCATCAAACTTAACGGAAACAGTGGCCTAACATGCAGGCTTTGTAATGTTTTAGGGTTGCATATGATTTGGAGCCCGCACAGAGCTGATGATTGTTAATGATGGTACTTTGACAGTACAGGGCTATAGCACAGACATCTTAGAACTGCATGTTGTGCCTTTTACACAGTTTTAGGCAGTAACTTCAATTTTATGCGCATCCATAGAGTTAAAAACTCGGGCATTATGACCTAAATGATGCTAGCGTAGCCCAGGTGGAGAGGTCAGCACGGTCTACGGATGTGGATCCGATTGAGGACGTGTGGCACATCAATGGGTGAACGGTACGAGTTAAAACTCCACCTCCAAAATGTGTTCAGAAGCTCGAGTTGGCGCTACTGGAGGAGTAGAAGAATATCCCACAGGAAATGATCGCCAATCAAAATGCAAGCATGGAATGGCGTATCCAGACCCTCTTGAGACTTTAAATTCCTATGTGAGATAATTTTATGGTTAATTTAAACGAAAATCGCCGTCAGCTGAATGTTTTCAGGTGGAAATGTCGTCTACGCGACGCCCTAGGATACATTGAGCGCGAAGTAGGGCTATATTGGTCATAACTTATATCTCTGGCTGACGGTTTTTCTACCATCGTATTAGCGACTGACGGTTTTATTTATTATTTACAAAGTAGAAACATTCACTTGTATGAATTTTGTACGGTATAAAATGACTTTATATTCAAATTTTTTTTACATGTTCAGTAACGCGACTGACGTTGAATCCCCCGTCTGCAATACGGCTGACGGTGATTTTTTGGTTAAACATGACCTCAATAATCATCCATCAAAGTTTCATTCGGTATAAAATCGCTTTTCGCAACTATTTTCTTTACAACTTTGAAATACTCTCAGTTAACATTCCACCAAGGGTGCGGCGACTGGCGCTGATTATATTGATTGATAAATACTAAGCTACCGCTGGACAAAAAATTGGTCGGTATGAAATGGCTTTGCATACGCTAGCACTACCTCCCCTACTAAAAGGACTTAATTTCCGTATCATCCGTGTCCTGACTTTGCCAAGTGAGCTTGTGCTTGGTAAAGTTTGTTCCCCCTGGTCTACTTACGTGTATCGAGTTGGACACTCGATACACGTAAGTTTATAACTTCTAGCGACTAATGACTTTTAATGAGACTGTCTTTGACTAATAGTATTTCTTTATTTCGTTTAAAATTCATCAGCATAGTATAGGGATATCATTTTTTACAGTAAATGAAAGAATGTCAGCTTACTCAAAAAGCTATTTTTTGTGTTTCAAGTGCAATTCATTTGAACATCTTTTGCTTTCACGTGCAGCTCTCCCCGCGCAAATTCACACGTCTACATGTTACAAGAACGTATTTTTAGACGTCTGTTAATTCTTATTCGTCTCAATCTGTAAGTAGTTGTGATCTCACATCCAACTTTATTGCCGTGTGTTTACATAAACATCGCATAAAAGATATTTATTACCAAACGAAACTTATAAATCCAAAGTGTATTAGACGATCAATACTAAAGTTAGATTTGTTGCGTTTGTAAGAAAAATTCAAGAAAGATTGTTAGGTTTTTGGAACGTAGTTCATTATCGCGTGTTGCACCTTGGGCTAGACTGAAAAAGTAGTAACGACGCTTTTTTATTAGTACCTGCATGGTAGGGGCAGAGGGCGTTGATAGTATTCCTGTGTGTCAACTAGATGGCGTTTTTTGAGAATAAACAGCGACGCGTTGTTAGTATTCCTGGGCGTCAGTACATGGCGTTTTTTAAATATTTTTTTTAGTGTATACTGAATAATATGTACATACAGGTTTTTTGAACATAAGAAATAACTTCGTTCCATTCGGGTGTCCCTTGACACCTCTCTAGTTTTTTTTTATTGCTATTTCAACAAGGTCACTTGACTTGTAGATTGTAGTACAGACTTACAACGATCTTTTTAATTTTTGATTGCAAAAACATCCCTGTAGCGTCGCGTGATATTATTTCAATTAAATCAAAGTGACATCACTTCTCATAGTTCTTCTTTGGAATAATCCATAATACCTTAAAACCTTTGTAAGTGGCGGGTAAAGTTGCAGTCGCATATCCAACATGTCGGAAAGTTAGTAATGATGTAGCTTACAAAAGTTCCGAAAGAATCAGAGTGGCCCCTCATTCAGATTCATCTGGTGTCCCGAACTCGAGAAGATATCAAAAAGTTAAATTAAAAGCACTTGTTACTGTCGCCTCCTTTTATCTAACATCATTTATTTTTCTTCGAAAACGTTAAGTACATTATTTTCATTCAAACGACACTTTTGTGTTGTCACTTGTAATGTAGGTCTTTATTTAATGGCTTTTTTACTCGAATACGAGAAAGGAAGGGTATTTTTGAAACGTCCCAAAATAATTGATGGACTTAATCAACGGCTGCCGGTATAATAATAAGGAACTTCGTTCCAACAATTTGTATGGGGTACATGGAATGGAATAGAGAATCTAATATTTATTAGCACACTTTCAGTTTTTTGAAGTGAAAACTTCTTTAGCGGCGTTGAGCACTTTTGTGGGATGGGTAAAAACTGTAAAACTCGCGCCAGATTTTCGTGTTGATCGAAAAACCACACAAAACGCGTAAGACGGTTGGAGAGTTACTAGTGTTGTAACATCGAAATTAAAATTAAATGATAATTAAAATTAAGTAATAATTAAAATTAAATAATTATTAAAATAATTATATTAATTAAGTAACATTAAAAATTAAATTTGGATTTAAATTAAATAATATTTAAAAATAAATAAAGATTAAATAAAATTAAATAATAATTAAAAATTAATGATAATTAAAATAAAGTAATAATAAAAATTAAGAAATAATTAAAATTAAGTAATAATTAAAATTAAGTAATGATTAAAATAAAGTAATGATTAAAAGTAATTATTAAAATTAAATAATAATTAAAATTAAGTAATGATGAAAATTAAGTAATGATTAAAATTAAGTTATGATTAAAATAAAGTAATGATTAAAATTAAGTAATAATTAAAATTAAGTAATGATTAAAATTAAGTAATGATTAAAATGAAGTAATAATTAAAATTAAGTAATGATTAAAACTAAGTAATGATTAAAATTAAGTAATGATTAAAATTAAGTAATTATTAAAATTAAGTAATTATTAAAATTAAGTAATGGTTAAAATTAAGTAATGATCAATCATTGGCTTGACTGGTCAGTTTAGGAAGTTTTTTGTTGATATTATAGTTATAGGTGATATTTTCTTGTCTTTTTTGATACAAGTTATAAAGTAATATTATTTATATTGACAAAATTCTCTACCTGGTTATGAATAAGATATACTGATAGTATATAACTCTATTCAATATTTAATACTTTGTAGATCGCACGGGTGGAAAATATTTCATATCTCGTTACATCAAAAGTGTCGGGACTTATTGAATTTGGATTTAATATCAGATATGTTACGGCGTCAACGCTTGCCTCGCTTTCAATCATAGTTTTTGAAATATTCGACATTATAATGCCCGGTTTCAGGGGTTTTTGACAGAAGTTTATCCATTCAATAGCAATGTTTATTGGTTTTGATGCCATCCAATCAAAGGCGTTTGTGAAGAGATAAAATCCTGTCAAAAATAAAAAGATTTTGTCTGTATGGTAAACTATCTAAGTTTTAAGGTAAGTAATAAGCTACAAAAAGCAACAACGCGTTTCTTTACTATTGTAGGTACTGAAAAATCTCCTAGACACCATAGTCCATACCCAAACATAAATCAAGCTTGTTTTGATACCAAACCTAATCTAAAACGATATTACCTGCTAATATTATGCTTTTCAAGCTAAATTCCTGAAATACGCCACATTATGGAGAATATGTTGCAATATTAGCAATCTAACGTGCTATTGACATGTTACGCCCAAGCTTAAGTCGTTTTAATAAAAAATATTGCAGAGTAGTTGCAAAATTAATAAAAAACACAACATAAAAAATATAATGATTACTTAAGTCTGTAAACGTACGATTATTTAGGCCAATTAATATCTTTTTATAATAGACAAGACAAAAAATAGACCATCGCGTCGAGAAAGCATGGAGAAGTTGTCAATGAAAGATTTGATGAAAGGGGACCTACCAATATGCCTAAAACGTAAACTCGTTGACATATTGTGTATCACGAAAGAAGATAGAAGTCCCGACTCGGAGTCTGCCAACGAGCTATGGAACGCAGTATTTTAGGTATAAAAAGGATTGACCGCGTCCGGAATACCACCCTGAGTTCCCAAACGATGCTCAATAGCCGCGTACTGACCAAACGAGCCGCCTCGCCGCGGCAGCCTCGTGCGCAGTTGCTCGGTCGGGCAGTACGTGTTAGTGCGCGGCAAACGTCCGAGGCCCCTTTGAGCATCGACCAAAAACCGACAACTTTTGGCTCGGCCGCGGCACGTTCGGGCGAGGCAGCGAGGCTGCTTGCTTGGTCAGTACGCGGCTACTGACGTAGGCAGAAAGGCAACTAGCCTGAAGTGGAGCTGGGCAGGGCACGTCTCCCGTGTGCGCCCAGACAGGTAACACGTAACAGAGGCCGACCCCAAGAAAAGGTGACGCGACGAACTGGATGCGTTCGATAAAGAGAGGCCAGTAACATCACTGGATCGTGAACTTTGAAAAGAAAGAGGGGAGGCCTTTGCCCAGCAGTGGGACACTGTAGGCTGCTAATTATAATAATAATAAGTCTGTATTAACACGAGATTTTTATTCGTCTGCACTCTGCCGCACAGACAATTATAATTATATGTAAAATGACAGTTAAAATAAAATTGTTACATATTAACTATTGCTTGGGAATTGGGATCTCTTGGTATAGCTGCCATGAAGCCGCTTGCTCGTGTGTAACATATAAACAGCTACTATTTATTAATGACTTAAGCAGTCATTAAAATATGCGGTTCCTGTTGTGTCAGTGACGATCTGGAATCATGATTTTGATATCAATGGGGATTGTCCATTTTTTTTTAATTTTGCTCATTACAAAAACATTTCGAGGAATAAGGTCAGTGATCGTTTTTCTGTATATAAACGAAAAAAATACCCATTAGTTACTTATATTTTAGAACAAATATGTTTAACCTTAGTTTGACCTTCAATGGCGTTAAATTTGCAATAAATTCGACCAACATTACGTTTCGAACTTTTGGTAAGCTTCTCGTATCAGCTTTCACATAATGATAACTTGCATTAGACGAACCAGCCATTATAAATAAGATTGAAAGGAAAAAAAACATACTGCAGAGGTCAATTGGCCGCCGATGATGACGTCAGAGCGAAACTTTAAAAATTTATTGAGAAAAAACCAGCCAATGAATTTCAAAATTATTAAATTCATATTCTTAAAATACCCTATTTTAACGAAAAAAAATTATAAAAAGTACATGTGATTTTTTTTGGACAATGCCCATTAAAGTCTGCACCTAAGTTTGACACACTCAGAACCAGCCTCTCAAGTAAAAGTTTGACAGCACCTTCTTTTAGTGCCGAGATTCATTAAATTTATTTCGTTGAAGTTCTACACAACATACCTACGTTATCATCACAGACTTTAGAAATTAGAAATATGTGATGGGAGCGTGGTAGGTACGCGTTGCCTAATCGTGCGCAGTTGCGCCTAAAAGTAATAATCACGAGCAAATTACTGCAGTGTTTGCAACCATTGGAAACCAAAGAGCCTTATGAGATTCAGGCATATCGATATTATAATTATTGTGAATGTAGTGTCATCATCGTAGTTGTATGTGTGTAGCTGGCGACAGCACTTATAAATTGCGCTTCATAATATTTCGCCCTATTTTTGTGTCCTGTGGTTTTTATTCAATACAAAGAATTATAATTCACCATTAGCCTGTATATAAATAACGGAGGGTCTAAGTGAGATAAATATATTCGTTTTGGGCGAATTCGTTTTCAATCCGGTCGCTCAAACACGGAGGCTTTGGGCCGTGAGCGATAGTCGGCATTACGGGGGTTGGCGAGACAAATACCGTGTCGACCTCACTCTCACACACCTACTTAGAAGATAACACTTCCATAATCAATATCAGCGACTTACTGCCGCACTCAGAGACATAGTATATTATTTACTTAACGGTAATGAAATGAGGATTTTTACATAAGCCCCATTACATTATCTGTTAAACTCTTCTGACGGACTTACGTCAGTTGGTCGAATCATTTTAATACAAGGCCGTGCAAGCAAACTCGCGGAAGTCTTGCGTGAGTTTCTTGCTATATTGTTTACATTTCATAGTAATTCCTGCAATTATTTATTGCTGCAATAAATGTCGTGCGAGAAGCTCGCGAATAATTGCCATACGAAACTAGACCGTATATCTGCGGTAACCCGCAGCGAGATCTGTGCAGACATGTTTAGAGTTTAGACAATATTATACTGACGCAACTACTCGCAGGAAGCGCTTGACAAATTGTCGCGACAGCACTTGCTACGGGGCTTACACTTGCAAGCTGCTGTCAGACAGACTGTCAGACACTTCTCGCGACAGTTGTCTTGCAAGTGGAAACACGGCTTTAGTCGTGATTTGTTGGGCGGGTTTTATATAACGCGGCCAAATTACGAATCGACTTCACTGTGACAATATCATGTGGATTTTCATGACGTCATTGGTATAACATTTGTTCGCTTGTCAGCAAAAGACGTTAAGATTTTAAAATTTAACGCGACAGTAAAAATGTAAAATGTGAAGTTATTATTTCCTAGCACTACTCAAAACTGACGACATCATTGTAGCTTTATTCTGCCTGTCCGTTTGTACGTCTGATTTTGACTAAATTTTATCTATAGGTATATATAGATAAAATTATATACTTATAAAATTACATGTCCTGACTGACTGACTTACTGATTCATCATCGCTGAGCGAAAACTGTTAAAGTTACAGCCACGAAATTTTTATTATGTAGACACCCACTAAGGAAGGAAATTAGAAAATTTTACCCCGAAGGGGGTGAACTTGGGGTTGAAAGTTTGAATGAAAGTTCGTCATTTCTTGAGTTAGAAACATGAAACTTTACTTTTGGGTTACTGATAAAAAAAGGAATGGATATGTATTTAAGCGTTTTTGGAAATTCTACCCCAAGTGGGTGAAATTGGGGTTGAAAGATTGACTGAAAGTCCGTTATTTCTTAAGTTAGAAACATGAAATTTTATGTTTGGGCTACTGATTAAAAATGATTCGATACGTGTTTAAGCGTTTTTGGAAATTCTACCCCCAAGGGGGTGAAATAGGGGTTGAAAGCTTAAATGAAAGTCCGTCATTTCTTAAGTTAGAAACATGAAAGTTTATTTTTGGACTGCTGATTAAAAATGAAAGGATATACATTTAAGCGTTTTTAGAAATTCTACCCCAAGCGGCTGAAATTGGGGTTGAAAGTTTGAATGAAAGTCTGTCATTTCTTAAGTTAAAAACATGAAACTTTATTTTTGTGCTACTGATTAAAAATGAATAGAAACGTATTTAAACGTTTCTGGTAATTCTACCCCCAAGGGGGTGAAATTGGGGTAGAAAGTTTCAATGAAAGTCCGTCATTTCTTGAGTTAGAAACATGAAAGTTTATCGACGTTTGCGTTTGACGTTTGCTTAAATAGGGTCCCGTTTTTACCCTTTATATAAGGAACCACAAAAAGGTAAAAACTATCCATCTTTGCTATTATACTATGTTAACGCGGACGAAGTTGCGGGCAACAGCTAGTATTAGATATAAATGGAAAAGTGCGTCTGTATGTCTGACTGGTACCTCTTTACACTCAAACCACTTAACGAATTTTGTAGAAATTGGGTATGGAGATACTTTGAGTCCTGGGAGAGGACATAGAATACTTCTTGTCACGGGAAAATGTACGCGGTTCCCGCGTGGTGAACAAATTTTGTTGATACGGAATTGTGAGCTATATCTAATATAGTCACAGAATATATAATAGTTGATATTATATAGTTCAGGATAAATATACTTTGCGTTCCGTGAAAATACATAGAATAGTTTTTATTACGAAAAAATTTGCAAAATAGAATAAACGAATTCCTTCGCGAACAAAAATGCGAGCTACATCTAGTTAACCATAAATAAGCCCATATTCATTCATACAATTTACTGTCGAAAGAAAATAAATAAAAAACTTGTATTATTTTTTCCGCTTACTGTTTATTGTAGGTATGGAAAACAAATAAGTTGGCAAGAGAAAGTATTGTTTGCTAAAAGGTTTTTGTATTTCCGCTAAAACGTTCTTTCGTTGGTAACTGTTTTACTTCGTTTTTTCACGCAGTAAAATTATCCTATCCCTAACTCACAATCAAAGTTTCATCCAAATTGGTTAAGACTTTAAGCGCGAAGAAATTATAATAATTATAGACATGCTTTCACATTATAACAGTATTTTTATGGCTACCAATAAAATACAAGGCCAAAAAATATTTTTTACAACTGGATGGATACTTTTTAGAATGTTTTACTGTGTATACTTAATGTTATAAAATATGCGAATGTGTGTATGTGGGTATGTCTGTCTGTCTGTTACCTCTTCACGCCCAAACCACTGAACCGATTTTGTAAAAAATGTACGGTTCCCGCTCGATAAGCGAATTTTGGCGCAACGGAGTTGCAGACGTCATCTAGTCGACATATCTATATATACGACCTCTGTGGCTCAGTGGTGAGCACGTTGGTAGCTCAAGCCGGGGTCGCGGGTTCGAATCCCGCCGACGGAACAAAAAAAAGTTTTTCAATGTTCCCGGGTCTGGATGTGTATTAAATATGTTATTATATAATAAAAATCTTAAATATATGTATAGTATCAAAGTATTAAATATATTTCCGTTGTCTGGTACCTGTAACACAAGTCCTTTAGGTACTTAGCACGGGGCCAGACTGACGTGGTGTGAAGCGTCCATAGATATTATTATTATTATTATTATCTATATATTATTATTAGTACGTGAGCAAAAAAAATGGTCCGCCGTCTGTCAGTAACTATGATTGTCACTAGTTTGGTCGAGTTATTTCAAATCGGTACCTCTGATTAGCTTTTTCCACACTGGTCCATTTTTATTCATCCAGGGCATGCGTTAAAGCGCAGTCAACGGCGAAGGTGAGGCATGCCCGTGACGCGCGTTGAAATCGTAGCGCTCGCTATGACACTTTTCTTACAACGCGGGTAGATTTTGACGCATTCTATTATTGAATAATATGCCAAACGAAAGTTGAATAAAAAGAAGATGACGAAAATTGAAGATGAAATTGCATAATGTGGACATAGCGGGAGATGTCATTAATGTTCACCACAATAAAGGCACATTATAATATTTAACATCAATTATTTTAACATGTTTATTTCAGACGTTGTTCTGGGGATATAAAACTGGCAATTCAAACGTCTGATCGTTTCTATAAATAAACTACTAGACCTATTTAAATATTTGCTAAATCAAAATCGATATCAAGTTCTCTATTATTATATTTTACTAGCTGTTGCCCGCAACTTCGTCCGCGTAGATAATATTAGTTTATAGTTGTTCCAATACGTCGATTGAATAGTTTCTAAAGCGAAAATCCTTAAAAAATGTGCGGGAACCATACATTTTCCGAGACAAAAGTATCCCTTGTCGTTTCCCGAGACTCAAAGTATCTCCTTACCATTAAACTCGATTGAATAGTTTACGCGTAAATCATAAAAGTATATTATGCAGTAACCGCATATTTTTTCGGGACTCAAAGTATCTCTATACCAAATTTCAGCAAAATCGGTCCAGCTGTTTACGCCACGCTAAAATATTATATGGATTCATTTTGATACATATTATACAGTGTGTAACAAAAATAAGTGATAATACTTTAGGGTGTGTGTTACGTGTTCCTTGTAGAGAGTTCACTGTGAAAGTAGCAGTTCTGAAAGACGAATTTTTTTGTCACTTTTGTATGGGCAAGGGCCCGAGCGTCACGAGTTTCCCCATACAAAAGTGAAAAAAATTTGGTCTTTCAGCGCTGCTACTTTCACAGTCAACTCTCTGCAAGGAACACATATACACCCTAAAGTATTATCGCTTATTTTTGTTACACCATGTATACATAGTTTCTAGACGTCTTTTATGGTCTTTTATATGGGAACATACTCATATTATAATGAGACTTGCAGAAAAAAGTGAAAGTGAAAAAAAATGAGCTTTGGCCGTTTAGGGATTGTTTACTGCTCAGCGAAATAATAAAAGCACAGAAAAATATAAAAGCTTTTTCTACTTATTACGAAATGTTGCACTAGGAATATTAAAATTTTAAAAGTCCTGCTTTATCCAAAAACATATTCGAGCTTTTTACTGATTCATATAGCTTATCCATGCTAAAAAATAAATGCAATATTATACTGTCTGTCTGACTGTGAACAGAACAATATAAGTACGTTCCATAGAATCGCACGGTCACTGTACATTATTCATAACTAAAACCATGGACGTATGGTTTCTTTATGCTAAAACGAAGTTCTCGTCCTATATAATAATACAATAAATCAAAATTCTTCCGCCGGACCCAAAGATTATTCTTTGGGTCCGGCGGAAGAATTTTGATTCATCACCTTAAATTTCATCAAAATCGGCTTAGTAGTTTTAGTGTGATAGGTACCAGTTAGGCAGACACTCTTTCGCATTTATATATCACTAGGCGACGCCTGCGCCAAAATTCGTTTCGTGTTCGGTTTTTGTGGTAACCGTATATTTTTCCGGGGTAAAAAGTATCTTATGATCTTTCCCGGGACTCAAAGTATCTCCATACCAAATTTCAGCAAAATCGGTTCAGCGGTTTGGGCGTGAAGAGGTAACAGACAGACACACATTCGCATTTATAATATTATTAGTAATTAGTATAATTAGTATATTAGTATGGATGCAAAATTATTTTAACACAGGTTTTAATCTGAAAAATTTTGTCCATATGCCACCATGTACTCTAGAACAATACAAAATAACCAGTTGATGAAGATGATTACGTGCGGAATGTACTGAGCTTTTACAAACATAATAATCAACGGTTTTATTATAATCCACCCCAGAATCCAAGGTGAGAAAGTTTGGGCGTCGCAACTACTGACATGGGAGCCATAATGGCGTACAGAACCCCAGATAACTTTATGTAAATCTCCATTGATATAAAGTTTTATTAGGCGTATATTATGATCCGATAGACTTCGTATTGTAGAGTGTAATGGCCAATGGGATATAGTTTTGACATTTAAATCAATACACATTGATTTGAATGTAAAGGTACAAGTTAGAAGCCGGCTGCATGAAGCTGCAGCAGACAACGTGTCGTCGTGACACTTATTCATTGAAATACATATAGAAACTAATATATTTCTAGGTATTTCAATAAATAAGTGTCCCTAGCTTCGTGTCGCTAGCTGTGGAGGAGGTGTGTTGTATATGTATTTCTATAAAATTAGAAATACATACAAACCAGTAGTGTCGCTCCGACACGTCGTCGCGGTTGCTTCATGTCGCCCGCTGCCAACCAAAACAAAAAAAAACACAGTTTTTTTAAATAATTTACGTTTCATATCTTTTTTTACGGCCATCTAACAATATTCATTTCCAGTGATTCAATCCAGCACTACTGGAAAATGTAAATATTATGCAGTGGAAAACAATTCAGTCCATTCCAGTACCCGCTGCGCAATCATATTGGCAATCATACGTAAAGAAGAGCCTTAACAGTCTCCCATTCACATAATAATATACAGATCTTTATTTATTATTTAATTATCAGAGCGAGCGAAGCGAGCCCAAGTATATCTCACAATCTTTACATTTTGTGGTACAATTTACGGAAAAACTTTCACGCTTATTGATTTATTTTTATTTATATATTATGTAGATGTGTTATCATCAGTGAGTCAATGTGTGACGATGCGAACCCTTACTAAGCCCGGCTTTTAGCTAGTTTATATCAAAATGTATTGAAACGGTATACGTGCAAGTTGCAACGTACAATCGTATGCAGATCACGTAAACAACCAACTCTACTGGAGTTAGAGCAACTTCATTAATTAATCTTATGTAGACTTTGGCAATGAGCTACACTCCTACAAATTATAATTATTTAAGCGAAAATTGAATCAAAGGCGAAATAAAATTATATTGAGAAGTGACAAAGAAAACTAGCAGGAACCTCCCGTACATTTTACCTTCATTAAAAGCAAAAATTTATAAACATCGGTTCCGGGACCACTTAAATTTAAACCAATACATTCAAATATATAATGATGAATGTTATAATATTTAGCAAGATATTTTCCGTAATTTTATTTCACATCTGGCCTAATCTCGAGTACTAACTTTTCCATATCCTTTGACGGGACTCCAAGTATTTATTTTAATGGCTTCACAATTATTTTATAATGTTAGAAAATGTTTAATTTAGCACATACATTACTAGCACGTAACTAATTAATAATTTAAAACTAAACTACTAAAGGATAAAATTGATAATAATCTAATGATAATACAGCCATCAACGGTTTAGACCCATCCCCTTATCTTAGTGTTGCTTTATATTTAATCTGTCAACTTTTAATATTCCTACCCCCAAGCTTAAGGGTTAGATCACGAATTTAATACAAACCGAGGGACATCCAAATAAGTGGATTAGCAATACGATATAACCCTCGTCAGGGTCTCCTAGCTAATGCTTCCTTAACGAAATACGCCAGTGTGCGACAGAGTAGCTCACACACAGAGCATGCCAGGTGCAAACAAGTGTTGTTGTTTGTTCCAATATTGTATTTTATTTCAATATTTCCAATCGGGCATTCAGTCTTCTGAAACAAGTGAGTTTTATTTCTGTTATGAAGAGATCAATATCAATTAGATTACACTGAGCGGCTGGCTCGGCTTTTGTAAAAAATTGAAAATATTGTACACGTTGTTTTAACGACGAGATGTTTTTTTTAACTTGGAAGTAAGGGTTAAACCACACAGAAATGAGACGAAACGTAGGCCGACTTAGCAATTTATTTGACTTTCACTAAATTAAAATTGGAACATAAATTGGCTTGAAGACTTATAATTCACTCTTTTGTATTTTTCAATACAAATCATATCTACAAGCTTTTATTGTACATGACAAGATTAGTACGATATCTTTAAACTCAACAACACGTATTTGATCTGTGCCTGTATCATGAATGAACAAAGTCTCGTAAAAAGTTACAACATGATGTAAAAGACAATGTAACGCTTAAATTACTTTTCACTTGAAACACTGAATGGACGACTTGTAAGACAATGTCCAGACTTATACATAACTATTGGACTAGATTTTGGCACCGTACCATAAATATATATTATATCTATATTATCACTTATTACGTTGTATTCATAGTAATATAAAATTAGTTTCCTATGAAAATTCAAATGTGAAAGCATCTTCTTAGTTCTTAGGTTGTTTATTCTTCACGCTTGAGCTGAAACATTTTTGATGAGATTTCGTATTATTTGTGTCCCAGGAAAATCTATAGAATAGTTTTTGATAATTTTTGTCCTGGAAAAAATTGCAGTTCCCTGCCATAAACGAATTTTGATTCGAACGATGTATCGTTTTGCGGGGCAATGAAGGAGCCTACATTTTGTTTATGTTAGGTATTACATTATTAAACAGGCCTTTGTGTCGTCTTTCTATGTCAATTTTTATGTAAACAGTGTATTGTGTGCAATAAAATATGTTTAAATTATAAATAAATACATGAAAACACTATAAATATTGTTGTATATTTGTATGTTTCATAGCTCCCGTTGTAAAAATATTCTCTGTAATATTACGAAAACCACGAACAAATTAAGTCTGGCTTTCAAGTGCACGGTTTTTCGAGTGACCGCTCAATGTGAAACTTCTTATTTTCAGGCGACCCGGCGCTGTTATTTATGGGCGTGTTGTCGTAGCACTCCACCGTCGCCATATACAACTCCGCTTTGAAGTTTATAACCCTTCGGAAAATTGATTGACAAACAGCCTAAATGATTCGGCCGTTTCCCGCTTTCTGGTATTAATTTACTGCCTTCGCTGTTAACTCTCATTAGGAAGGAAATATATTTTATATTTTGGAAGAGTTCTTGTTTGATGATTGGATTAAATTTCACTAGATACCATTTTTATTTTTTTATTTTAGTGTTCTAACAACTTGAAACTTTTGAACGTAGTAAGTAGTAACACAAAGAAATATATTGTTTTGCAGAAATTAATTTCATTTCGTCCGAATCTCATACGAATTTTCCTATTTGAACCATTGAATGAACCTATTTGAGTCATAAATAAAAAGAGATTCAGTTCACTTCTGTATTTTATTCAACTTATTAGTCAAGTTAGCTTCGAACAAAATAAAACTTAGGTCCATTTGTTACAAACGAGCAAAATACACAATATTCTCAATTTATGAAAATTATTTTTTTCATCACAAAAAAATTATAACAATTTTTGCTTAGTGTTTTTTTGTTTAAAACTTGCAGTGTCTATGTGGTGTGTAATCTGTGATCGCATCATCTAATCATGGCGCCTGTATACGGTATAGGCCCCGATCTTATTCATACGTGGTTAATTATAAACTCAATTTTATATACACCTTAACCCTGAGGGCTTCGTAATAAAGTTTTTTCAAGTAAAGGAAGATGGAAAATTGATTAACATAAGGTTTCTGGTTGTTATTTTTATTCTCTTGCTTTCATTCTGATTGGATAAATCGTGGTTGCAAACCATTCAAAAGGTAACTTATAATAATATGAGACTATCATTATAAGTGAATTTAAGTTTTTTTTGTTAAACTTTCACACGCCAACTTAACTTTTAATTCTTAAAAATTTAAACAAGAACCACTAAAAATTAGGGTGGTAAAATAAGAAATTTGTGATATTTTCCCAAGGATGTATGTTTGTGAAAACTAGGATAGGACCCAAAAGTCCATGTGACAGAATTTATAGCTAACTACTTAGAACAAATTAGATATATTGAGGACTCATATTTTGTCAATCGTGATTGTATATAGATTGAAAGTAAATGTAATATCGCCTACGAATAGATTTCCTTGATCTATTTAAGGCTTTTGTTCCAAAGCGAATAAACAAATGCCTCAAGAATAAAATAATATAAGATAATATTATTGTATTACTTATAGAGACTTACACAAATAGGGAAGACCCTCGTGAGAACTGTGCATTTGCCACTTTTCATAAAATATAACGCTTTGTACAATATAGTTAGTATGACTGTATCTATATCAGTGGTTCTTAACCGGTGGTCCGCGGACCACTGGTGGTCGGAGGCAATCCAAGTGGTCCGCGAAGCCATCCTAATAAATATGTGAGAATTCAGAAGTTAGTAAAGAGTATGGACTATGCAGTCACAAAAATCACATAATATTTTAATTAAAATAAAAAAAAATCTGCTAATTGTAAAGTTTTCCTAGTTTTCTTTATCAAAAAAACCCTTAGTTTAGGTAAACCAACCGGGTGGTCCCCGGCTAGACAAATATTTGGTAAAATGGTCCCTCATAACTAAAAGAACCACTGATCTATATCTATTATAATATACTAGATAGACCGTACGAATCAAAGTACATATAAGTGTTATTTCAGATAATTGACTATTCAGTACTACAGTCAGGCTTTCAGAACTAAGCAATGCAGTACATCGCGAACTGAAACACTGAAAAATTGTTTCAGTGATTATTTATATTAATTTCAAAGACACGTATGAAGAATTAATTAATCTTCTGAATATTATAATCATTTTAGTGGTATAAGTTTGGAGTTCAAGATACGTATGAATAAATATACTGTAAATTAAATTAATAATTGTAATGGAAGTTTGGAGTTCCAACCTCTTAAAAGCTAAGGTACCTAATCTACTGTTATGTATTGTGTCAAGATTGATACTTACCGTAATCCCCAACTCACTGAGACCGGTACTGAATCTAAGGTAAGTTTGATAATCCTCATACAAATTGAGCCTTGTATAGTGCCCGATCCTCATACTTTGAATTTCGCTTCGAAAGCAGGTCTCACATCACATGATTGTAATTACGAGTATAGTGAGGGAGCCCTAGAACATTTTTTTATGACTAACAAGCAAATTTTTGTTCTTCTCTGAAGCTATTAACCATGAACCAATAGTACCTAGTAGTTAATAGCTTTTCTCAATGTACTTTTGCTTTTTAATTGTTTTGTGTATGTGTTTAATAGCTTTAGTTTGTTATGCACATTATGCATCCACTCGTTTTAATTTATCTTAATATCAATGTAGTAGTCTTAAGATGGTTGCCTGGAAGATATCGCTATTTAGCGATAAGGCCGCCAGAATTGTATTGTCTTTCTCCGCTTTTACTATTTTCTTATGTATTTTGTGGAATGCAATAAAGTATATTATTATTATTATTATTATTCGCTTCATTTTGATAAGACAAACATACCATTGTATATTGGTAGGTTAATAGTTATATAATTTAAAAGTAAGATTGTCCTACAAATAGAACAATCCATATTTTAGGACCATCAAATCAAAGTATGAAATCTTTTCTATCTCTGTTAGCTACCACTTTCAAGATTTTTTATAGATAAAAAAGTGGTTTGTCTTATCAAAATGTATTTTTGACCAACTTCCAAAAAAGGAGGAGGTAATACGTTCGGCTGTATGTATCTTTTTTTTTGTATGTTCAACGATCACTCAGCCGTTTGTGGTCCGATTTTCAAAATTATTTTTGTGTTGTATAGGGTTTGACTCGAATTTGGTACTATGTTTATAAAAGTGGTGATCTGATGATGGGATCCTTGAGGAATCGAGAGGACTCCTTGAAATTTGTATGGAAACATATAGTGATTTCAAATCTTTCTGAAGCATTCAAGATAAATGCTACCAAAAAGTAAGACTTCGCATCAGGTTATACCCTGGATCCAAAGGTACCTAACAGAACATTTGAATGCTTATAGGTACAGGTTCGGGGATTTCGGCGTTGTTTTAACAACTGAAAGCATAAGCCAACACATCAATTTGATTGCTCATCACCATCACAACCATAATTATATCATGGTTCATCACACTATGACCCAATTATTGGTACTTTTATATACTATATTTTGCATCGAAGCAGATGTTTTGATGATGATTTCGCTGTTTGTCGACCGATTTTCAAAATTCTCGTGTTGTTGTATAGGATATAATCTTAATTTTGTATAACAATAATTACGAAAGTGGTGAGCTGATGATGTGATCTATGAGCAATCGAGGGAAATCCTTGAAATTTATCAAAACACTCATAGTGGTTAAAATGTTGTTTCTAGTAAGATAAACATATGTTACGAATAAGAGAAATTTCATACAAAAGTGTCTCTTGGTCCAAAAGCACTGAACAGAACTCCTGAACCTTTAAAGATAAAAGTTTGGAAATTGCTGCATCACTAAGATAACTGCAAGCATTTACCAGCATTTCGCTTACAGTAACATAATGTGAATAGTTAACATTCGTATTGGTTATTTACGCAAAAAGCCTTATTTTGTAGACAGCTAAAAAGAGTGAAATTATTATTTTTAACAAAAAAATTAAAATCGACTTCCAAGGTAAAAACAATAGTAATATGAACTTTTAAGTGTAGAGCTAATTAGTATCTGTTTGCAAATTGTTAACAATGAAGTGTACAATTTGGATGTAATTTATGAGGCTGGCATTGTCGGTTTCGACACAAGCCTAATAAATAAGAAAAAAAAAAAAATATGAACTAAAAAGTATTAAATAACTCTTACTCTTCAATAGTGCCTTTTTCAGAATTCGTCTAAATCATAACTATTTCTGTACTTACATACTACAGTCTTCATTACTTTGAAGTCGGTACCAGTTCCAAAAGTTTCAGATATTCTGACATTACTGAACCCACTATTAAATTAGCTGGTACCGACTTCAAAATAATGAAGACTGTATGTACAGAAATAGTTGTGATTTAGACGAATTCTGAAAAAGGTACTATTGAAGAGTAAGAGTTATTTAATACTTTTTAGTTCATATTACTATTGTTTTTACCTTGGAAGTCGGTTTTAATTTTTTTGTTAAAAATAATACAAAGATAAAACCGACTTCAAAATTGTACGTAATTGAGAATTAAAATTCCCTATCTCATAAACTACTGAACCGATTTTGATGAAACTTGCAGCATTCCCTAAGTTGAACAATACCTAGTACAAGAAAAAATAATCATTTAGATCGGACTTGTCCTTCCGGAGATATGCGTGCACAAACATAAAAACATACATACATACATTATACACTTTTGAAATTTGGCACATTTGTTCAGAAGCTGTTATAGATTAACATATACAAAAACTGGGCAGTTCTGGATATAATATGTATTACATACATACGCGTCGAATTGATAACCTCATTTTTTTGAAGTCGGTAAAAAAAATGTTCTAGGGCTCCCTGACTATAAGTAAGACAGTATGACGTGTTGTGTGCGGAGTGTGAGTTTTTGTCGTTTCTGACCACGATTTAACTCTTATTTGTATGAGATCGTAACAGCGCGCTGCGTCCCTATAGTTGTCTAATAAACGGATGAATACTGGAGTTACCTGCCTCAAACTCATACTCATACAACTCCAAGTGCGGTTGCAACCTGGGATTTTGAGAGTCACAAGATTTTGGGGAGCGTCACGAATAGTAATAGGCTCGATTTAGAAACAAAAGACTCACATGGTAAATACCTAAATTGGAGGGTCATGTATTTATTTATTTATTTATTTGTCCAAAGCATTACAAAATTTTACAAGAAAAGCAATATATACTTTTCCATACAAAAACCTAGAAGGTTTATCCGCATGGGAGAGACGTTCTGTAACACTTGATGATTCGTATTCCAAGAATCGGGCCCCCGAAATGTGTATTAGGCAGAATCTGTTACAAGTTCCGTGAGTATTAAATACGTGCGCCGAAACTGTGTTATCTAAACGAGACTTGCCCGGGATGATCACTTCTTATCTTGTATGACTATTGTTATGGCTACGTATTGTAATTGCGATACTATATAGCTAAGCGCTTTTATGTGACATTCAAATTTGCCTTTACTGGCTCAATGACTTTGACCATTTTCGTCCATCGTGATTTCTACCTATCCCATCAAAAATCAATTACGTAGCACTCTAGAGTGTCAGACATATTGAAAACGTAACAGTATCAGGCACACAGCTGATGGCAAAGCGAAGGGGATATTTATACTGCTTCTACGCCGTAATGTGACCTCTCTCATCTGCTTCTGCGTCTTACTAATTTATGATCAAGTCACGTGTTCTAACGTGAACCCTTTCTTGAGACTTTGAAAAAATCTATATCCTGACCAATCGTAGTTTAGCGGTTTAAGTATGAAGAGGGAAATAGACAGTCACGTCTCACACTTTCACATTTATAATATTAGTATAGATTGCGGCATTGTTATTACATATTCTACTATATCATATAATATTGGCTATAAAACAATATTGCAGGCAAACAAAATATACTTGAATATAAATTATTTTAAAACATTTAAAAACGCGGTTCGGCGCGGCAACTAAATTTAACGATCCCATGAAACGTTAATAGGTTGTTATTTTAATGGCTGCCCTAAAAGTGCTGTTTATTCGCTGTCGTAAACAAGCGACAACTAATTTCGCTGGCGGCAAAACTTTTTTTTTTTACATTTAAAACTTTTACTTTGTGTACGCGTTCAATCGTTAATGTCATTAATGTGCTGATACCAACATTGGTAGATCACTGCGTTATTCAAGTTCGTTCAGTTCAAACTCTAAATTATTACGCTCGTTTGGCCGTCGTTTGATGGTCGTGAGTCGCAGAATTTCGGTCGCGTAAATATTTTTTCATACAAATCATGACTCACAAAATTACGCTCGTGTGAATCAAACAGGACTTTTGTATGAAACTGAATGCAGCAGAATTTCTGCCAGCCGAAACTCTGCGACTCACAGCTCACAAATTACGCTCGTTTGGCTACACCCTAAAGTTTCAAACAATTTGATCTTTAGGACCTTAGGAAACAAAAGTACCTAGCATGTAGTATAGCTAGGCGTAGATAGCTTATAAAGGCTCCATTATAGAGGAGGGAGGGATAAATAAAATAAAATGACTTTATTTCAGGTATCTCAACGACCCATAGCATGTAAGAATTACATTAATATTAGCATCACACAATTCAAAACTTAAATTTTAAATTACCAATAAGATCATGCAGCATAATAATTATGATAAAATAGACTTAAATTAAATTGATTAAAAGTCATAAAAAAATTTGAACTCAATAAATTAAAACAAAATTAATATATACAATAAATTAAAATTAATAAATAATAATACATTGTCTAAAATTAAAATTAAAATCAATGGTTGTGTATAAAATTAAAATACTAAAATAACATTCAAAACTATGCTGGATTTCTTAAATCTAAAAATTAATTAATTTACGTCAACGAGTGATGCCACGACTGCCTCCATACCAGACATGTTTATCACAACAGCGCCTGATGTAGGGGCAATCGAGTCTGTCAGCTATCATGGCTAAGACATTGTTAGAGCTAGCCCTTACTCTGCGCACGAGGGACGCGCAACGCTTGCGCATGGTAGCATAAAAACAGTCGGTTCACGCCTCGGCAAACATACCGGAGGCACTGCAAAAGCGTGGAAGCCCCAGTATCGCTCTAAAAGCATTGTTGAACTGGACACGGATGGCGTTGTATGCCCGCTGCGGATAGTCAGCCCACAGAGCGCAGGTGTACAGCGAGGTGCAGTACGCACGGAAAAGCGTGATCTTCACCCCGATTGAACAACGCGCGAATCTGCGGGGCAGCATATTCGCCCGGACAGACAACGCCCACATAAATATTATGCTTTAAAAAATTAGAACAAAAATGTTTATTTTCTGATAACGACAACAGCTATAACATTGTGACTTAGTTTGTTCTTATTATTTTGCTACAAGTTTCCGACCGTTACCTAGTAACCACTGTACAAAATTATACAATATAATACTATACATAGTTAATATTAGTAGTTAGTACATAGCTACTCTGCTAATTGGCATGTGCTAGTAACTTGCCCGGCTAAGAGACATTATAATCAGCGGTTAAACGTTAGAATAACTAAGATATTCAAATTATGCGGTTATAATCTTACCTCAGGAATAATATATATCAGGATGATTCGATCACATAATATGTGGTGGATGTTCGGATGAGAGGGCTTAGCCAAGATGTTTTTTAACGTATCTTTATAGAATCGCAGATCAGAATTCAGTTTATAGAATTCACTGTTAAAATAATTGCGCTGAAAGAGCATTTTTATTTTTGTGATTTGTATTTGCCCATACAAAAGTTTAAAAAAGCTACTCCTTCAGCGCTGCCACTTTCAGAGTGAATTCTATATTTGGGACTCACACACTCTCAGGCTCTATTACACCCTGTATTTTTGTGATAGCGATACGAAATTGAAATAATATCAAGCGGTGTCATTCAACGTAGCACGATGCAACTCTTGTTACTGAAATAAGACACAAAATATAAAAAAATATTTGAAATATAAAAAAAAATTACGCCTATCAATAATTTAAGTGTAAGCCCTTAACTTAAGAGCAGCAAAGAGTATTTCTCGGAGGGAAGGAAACGTTGCTGGAAATGCTATGGAAAGTACATAATATTATATTGTGATACAAGCAAAAAAATCATCTCCTGCTGTACCTACCCTAACATGGTTGATGGTAATCTTGAATCCATAATATTTGAATCTTCTACTCCTCCAACCTTGCTTCTGATTAATTTCGTTGAGGGTCCCAAGACAGATTTAGCTTGTCCCTCGGGCTCCCCTGAGATCATGGGATGATCTACGATGTTTTCCTGGTTGGTTACCACTGTTGATCCTGGAGACACGGGAGTTGCAGTGATAAGAATATGTGGTGGGCCATTTACGTAACTAAAAAAAACTCGCTGGTTAGGAAGCATGTTGCAATCAGTAATAGCTTGTCTGAAATGTTCCGTTTGTAGCTTTTTATCTACTGGCATATACATCGCCCATGACTATTAACAATGTAGGATGTGAAAAACAGCAACTTTACAGGAGAGCGATTCAAGGTCTAAATTGTGAATAACTTTTTACTTATTTCAAGTAGAATCATGAAATTTCAGGGTTGTGCCCTATAAGTTATTTACGTTTAGTATATTATTAGGAGTATCCCGTATTTTATGAATAAATATGGGAAAAGTCACTTCCGACCTTTTTCAACGGAGTACGAGTAATGCTGAAGTGCCAGAACTGACGTTGTTGCTTGTACAAAATCAATAATTGCTTGTCGGAAGTGGCACTTACGCCATTGTTAAGTGATAACTTAATTTAAAAACATGTCGTATGTAGAAATTACCAACAAAAATGACAACAATTTAAAGAAAATATATCTTTTTTATGGACTCCTGTCAAATAAAACGTAAAAAGAATGTATATTGTATGAAAATAGAAAACATTTCTTATGACGTAAATAATTTGGAAAATCAAATATTCGTCTGAAATGTAAATTAACTTAAAACATTGAAATTAAAAATTATTGCCATTTTGTAAACTTTTTGGTACCATAACTTAAATTAACTTAACAAAATTAATACTTTTTTTTATCAATGATTAAGAGGAAAAGTTTGTTTCGTGTTTGGAAAAGTCTTTATATTATTGTTTGTATTGAATAGGTTCAATAACTACTGAACTAATTTTAAAAAATATTTTACACTTGGTAACCTAAATTGTTTGCAAATAACATAGATAGTGTATTATACAGAAAAATATTAGGGATCATACCGAAAATCGCAAAAATATAAACCAAAGTGGTAAAAATTTCCAATAAATTACATTGTTTCGCTTACGCTGCGAAAAATACAGCTGATTCATAAAAATAATATTAAAATACTTATAGTATTCATCATTATCTACAAAAAAATTCAGGACAGCATATGTGTATCTTTTATGGTTAGCGAATAATAACCATTTCCATCATTAAAAAAATAACTTCAAATCATCTCCTACTAGCGTGGCTTGTTTTGCATATTAACAATTGATTCTTACCTAAATAAATATCAAATTATTAATTGTGATTCTGTAAAGAATAGAATTGTCTTTTAAATTATTACCATGGGGCAAATATTTTAGAAGTTAGGGCAGTTAGATTAAAGCTTAAAACAAGGCGCTGACGCGGCAACGCCAGCTACTCAACGAATTTGAGAAAATTATAATAATAGTATAGGAAAAAAATGCTCATGGAAATCTTGTGACTGAAGTTAAACCTAGTGTGAAAAAAGGTCTTTTTAATACCTCATTACGATTTTTAACAGTATAACTTATGTTTTATCGCTATTATGTATTTAAAAAATGCCGAGAAAATCAGCTATTAGATACCAGATCGTTAAAACACGATTATTTAACTAAAAAAATATATTCATTCATTGTGTATGTGTGCCAACAAAAACTTAATTTTCGTACAAAAATGAGCTATTTTGAAGCCTTCTGAAAATTGTTTAAAGTCGGTAAGCACCGACATATATGAAACAAACTCCAAATGGCATTAAACCAATTAGAAAAATAAATGAAATGATTATGATGTAATACTACCGACATTTTGCCAATTTATAAATCCCCATAACAATGTCGGAAGTGGTGCTACCGACAATTTAACCATTTATAAAACCGATTAAAAATGTCTTATGTGGTACAACCGACATTTAACACATTTGAAAAACCGGTTAAAAACGTTGGATGTGGCACATCCGACAATTTTAAATGACCTACGATAAAATGTTAATGAAGATAAATGTTTTTCTTATAATCAAATCTAAAGCAATAAAATATAAGCTGTACTGTTCAAAATGTTTAAAGAATATAATCAAGAATAGTGAATACCATTTTCCGCACTAGTATTAGCTTCGATCTTAATATTTCCATCAGCATTTTTTTTTCTATTACTATATTTTTCTTAATTTCGTTGAGTACCTAGTTCGATTAGTCGTGCTGATCTTGTAGACATTAAAAATGGTGTCTAAAATTAAAAAAATATAACTAAGGTTGCAAAAAAAAAACAAGTGACAGCGCGACGTCCATTTTCTCCGTTAAGATAGTCGGAACTGGCACATTGAGCGCTCTCATTCGCCCCCGCGTCCCGTTAACAACGTTGGTAGTGACTATCCGACATTGTTAGCGGACTATCTTAGTAATATACGACATTTTTAATGTAGCTATTTCAGAAACTATGCATAATATAGATTTTATCTTTTTAGCTAATGATAGCCTTGGTTATAAGGACATGTTTTATGAAATAAAATAAAAATGTCGATTTTGCACATCCGACATTGTTAATAGTCATGGGCGACATTATAAGCGTAGGTAACGCCACCGTGGTCCAGTGGTTTAGAGCGCGGCTCTTGACTCGGAAGGTCGTGGGATCGATTTTTGCGTTGGAAACATATTATTTCCAAGTTTGGTTAGGACAATGCAGGCCACGCAGGCTGATCACCTGATTGTCTAACAAGTAAGATGATCCATGCGTCGGATGGGCATGTAAAAAGTCCGTCCTGCGCCTGATCTCTCGCCAGTCTTGTCGGTCTGCCGTCCTACTGGGTTATGAGAGTAAAGGAATAGAGAGTGCTCTTGTGTACCTACTGCGCACACACTTGGACACTTTAAAAAAATTACTCCTGCGTAACTGGCCTGGTTTCAATGAAACCGGCCACCGTCACCGAAACTGGCCTTGTACCATGAAACAGTTTTGAGACTCAAACAATCGGACGAGAATGCCGCGTCCTACTCTAACAAACGTGAAATGACGTTGTTAGAGCAGGACGCGGCATTCTCGTCCGATTATTTGAGTCTCAAAACAATTTCGTGGTAGGCCTACTGGTGTGGGAGTTATTATAAGCGTAGGATCATAATCTCATTGAAAATAATAATTACAGAACGGAAAGTCCTTTCAATTTGAGTTAAAGAGCGTAGAGGATTTAAAATATTAAGGGAAATTTCCCTCCCTTAGGCAGGAGCTATCAATCTTACACTTTTGAAGTTACGTCTAGTGTCTCTTCGAGTGCTTAATAAGGCTCAGGAATCTCTCTCGAGTGAGGTCTATCTATTCTTTAGTGAGTTTAAACTTGAAAGAGACTTCATTAAATAACATTTCATGATCTTTATTAGCCTGAAACTTTACTTACTAGTTTGCTAATAACGATGGTGTTATGATATTTATATTTTTAACACGCTTTTATTAGCTTCACTTGTAACTAACTACGTATGTAAGAAAATCTTGGAATCTTAATTTGACCCACTTCCCGGTCTTAGATTAGGATGAAATTATGCACACGCTCTGAGTTCTGATGACAATACATGACTAGCTAAGAAACGTCACTACAAATCCAATGTGGCGGCCTCCCCACGATGGCGGACATAATATTTGAAATGCACCCCCATGATATGGGTATCAAATGACAGGGTTTTCTATCAGGAATATGAAAAAAATAGTCACGTGACTTAAATCCAACATGGCGGACATCCAAGATGGCGGCTTAGTGCGTGCTAAAAGCGTATTTTTTTAGTTTTTAAACTATTAATTATTACTATAGTAGTTAATGTCAGCAGCACGGACTATTGATCGTGACAATCATATTGTGTACTTTCCCGGCACTCATCTACTTATTGGTGATACAGACCGATGAAATTGATGAAACTTTGTTATTCAAAAACATTGAATGAATTTACATTCAGTTTATTTACCTACCAAATAGAAATAAAATCGAAATAGTTGTGAATCTATTTCGTTATAATATATTTTATGCAATTTCTAATTTTATTTGAATATAAAATATATAAAGTGAATATAAATTTACAAAAAATAGCTTTATATTTGTACAACAGAAAAAATATAAATTACTAGCTCTCCCGGAAAAGGTTATTTTGCCATATAAAGTATTTTGCCCATATTATTTTATTGAAGTGACTAAATAAGTATGGCACCATTCCATGGCAAAGTCCATCGCTATCCCGTCGCACAAACAATGGTCGCCGTCAGTCAACAAAATATGCGCTTATCAATATTTAAAACCGACTTCCAAGGTAAAAACAATAGTAATTTAAACTAAAAAGTATTAAATAACTCTTACTCTTAAATAGTGCCTTTTTCAGAATTCGTCTAAATCTCAACTATTTCTGTACATTACTACAGTCTTCATTACTTTGAAGTCGGTACCAGCCAATTTAATCGTGAGTTCAGTAATGTCTCAGAATATCTGAAACTTTTGGGACTGGTACTGACTTTAAAGTAATGAAGATGTAGTATGTACAGAAATAGTTGAGATTTAGACGAATTCATCGTTGAACATACATACAGCCGAACGTATTACCTCCTCCTTTTTGGAAGTTGGTCAAAAAGTAGCCAGTAACCGATTCTCAGACTTATCGAATATCCCTATAAAATTTGGTAAAAATCAGTATAACCGTTTCGGACGATTACGGTAAGTAACATTGTGACACGAGAATTTTATAAGATACTAGCTGTCCCGGCAAACGTTTCTTTGCCATATTATATAAAGTAAGTATATCGCCCGTATTATTTTATTGAATTAGTGACTAAATAAGTATGTCACCATGGCAACATCCATCGCTATCCCGTGACCCGCGTCGCATAAACAATGGTCGCTCTTTTATAGACAAATAATCTTATATATAAAAATGGATTTCCAAATGTGTTAGTCGCGCTTAAACTCGAAAACGGCTGAACGGATTGGGCTGATTTTAGTCTTAAAATATTCGTAGAAGTCCAGGGAAGGTTTTAAAGTGACCTGTGACACGAAGTTTACTGGGACAGCTAGTTTGCAATAAAATAAAATTGCGACTATAATTAAAGAACTAAGCTATCCTATCTCTCAAGTTGGAAAAAAGCACACATTAAAAAAAACATAAAAATCGGTTAAGTAGTTTAGGAATCCATCGCGGATAAACATCGTGACAGGAGATTTATGTATATTAGATATTGGACTTTCTATAGAATTAATTATTCAGTGTACAGAAGTCATTTTCAATTTTAAGTGGACGAGCGAGTGTCTCGTATAAATGATTGTTTATTGTTTCAAAGATAATTGTTTGGGAGTTCACTGGCAACTTGGTTATTTAGTTAAACAACTTAATACTTTTAAATTGTTCCTTTTGCGGTGCTTGGTTATGAAATTTCAGTCGAAACTTTGTTTGTTTCATCGGTTCCGCTTGATTGGCAATATTTAAAATTTATACTTTTGGATGTATTTGTTTTAAAAACTAATAAAACTCAACTAACGTGCATTTTTTCCACTAGATTGAGTAATTAATAATTAATAGCTAATTGAATTGAGCTTTGCTCGGTATTCGATTAAACACGAATAAAATGACATTTTCTAACAATGATTCCTAGCTAGATCGATTTATCGCCCTCGAAATTCCCTAAGATATAAGATAGATATAAGATATACTAGATATACTGGAAAAAGTGCTCTTAAAAGTTTTTATGCATGAGAAATTATGCATGATGTCATATAATTAGAAATGACAATTATTATAATATCTTGTCGTTAAAATCTTAAGCTCTACCATAACCACTATTCAGGCTTGATAATTCAAAAGACCGTGACGTAATAAACCGAGGATTGGGAACGGAACCAAATATAAAATGTCATGAGGCACATACGTCCCCGATTATTCCCCGGGGCTAGAGGGAAATTGGGTAAACTTACAACGGACTACGATGTACCCAACCCGTTATAAAAATACGTGCTCTTGAGTCGATCTGCCGGGACTAATTAAGAATGGCTAATGAACTCCCGGCAACTTTAAATTGTTTCTGAGGATATTCCGAATAAAAACTTAGTAGCTTCTGATAAGTTTTCAGCGTGGAAATAATAAAGGATAATAATAATTTTTATACCTTCTCGTTTAAGTCGTTCATTCGTTTCATTTAAGTGGAGCCATTCAAATGCCATTGTGTTTTGGTCATTCATTTAACACGTTACCTTTGCTATTATGCTTTACTAGCTGACGCCCGCAACTGCGTTGCACCAAAATTCGTTAATCGTGTACATTTTTCTGGGATAAACGTATCTACTTTTTCCTTTTTCCGTGTTCCACCATCCACGTTCTTTTCCCGGGACTCAAAATATCTTCATACCAACTGTCATGCAAATCGATTCAACGGCTTAGGCGTGAAGAGGTACAGACAAACATATACACTTTCACATTAATATTAGTATGATTTACATATAAATGAATTGCAATGCAATAACGTTATCTCTAACAGTAGATATCAAATACCTGACACGCTATTTGATCTGAGATCTCGAAATATCTTAGGTGTTATTAGGTGTACCTAAATAATTGTAGAAATTAATCATGTTAGTGCTATTCTTAATAACAAAGATAAAGTATTAATTTGTAAGCTTAAACATTCTACGAAACAAGTATGATTTTAAGGAATAAGTACTAACATAGACCATAAGGTTGGATTATTTTTCATATTTTTTTTTTTGGGAATTTAGTAATAAACATAAGACCATGAGGTGGGACTCATTTTAAAGTTAGGCGCATTATATTTTTAACGCGGTAAAATGTACGGTTCTTTTATATTTTTTTTATAATCGTTTCTTTTTAATAATTTTAAGCATCTATTATAAACTTATATCAAAAGTGAAGCTGCAGTAGTTTTAACTAAGAGACTTATTGGCGTTTAAGATCAATATTAAATGAGTTTCCTTAGCTCGGGAGGTGGGGAGCACGTGGTAAGGGTAATGTATGGCTCCCCGGCGGGCTTTTAGCCGCTGTAAAAATATCCAACTTGTCGAAATGTTCACGATAAACAACCATTTAGTGCTCTGACTAATGGCCGACTCTCGCTCGCGTGTAATTGTATGATAATAGCTCGTTAACATGCTAAGATGTAAGCTTCATAAATCTTAGACAATACGTAATGTATCCTTTAAATGAAATACAATGGTCAGCTGGGACGCGTACTTAGATGATGAAAAAAGATTTTACAATTTGAATACGTCTTAATTACTGTAGAACTTGCTTTTAGCCTTTTAGCCTTTTAGAATTAGTTTTTATTATTCGTAGCTAAGTACAAAAAAATACGTCATTAAACTTTCATATATTAAGTAGATAGTAGAAAAGTTTTTAAATCAATGTACGCAATAAACCACAATGCTATATCCATACTAATATTATAAATGCGAATGTCTGTCTATCTGTCTGTCTGTCCGTCTGTCTGTCTTTCTGTCTGTATGTTACCTCTTTACGCCCAAACCTCTAACCGATTTTTTGTTTTTGAACCGATTAAGTATAGATTGTCTACTTAGGAGACGAGTAGTTACAGTTTTTTACTTCATACCAACTGTTATCCGTAGCAATAATTTTTAACTGAGTTCCACGAATTGCTCCGATGCAAAAAGTTGACATACTCCGATGTAGATTTTAACAAAAAAATAACTCACAAAAACGATAAACAAATCAAGCCAGCAAAACATTCGATAAAGCAAACAAAAGTTTGTTTATTCGCTTTGTTCATTACTGCTGAAATTGTAATTAAGCTCGCTTGTTATAGCTTTCAAATGATGAAAGTGGAAACAAAACAGGTATAAATGCAGCCAAAGCAAATATTTGAGATGCCACAGGAAAATTGTAGTAGTAAACTTATAACATTGTACTGCTGTAATATTTTCAACCTCAAAAAGAATATTATTTCCTTAACCAATAGTAGGACATTCTGAAAGTATTTGTCGCAAAATTCAAAAAAAAATTAAATTCGCACAAAAACCGCACATTTTTCCGGGATAAAATGTATCCAATGTCCTTTCTCGGTACTCAAATAAACTCCATAACATTTCAGCAAAATCGGTATAGTGGTTTGGGCGTTAAGAGGTAACAGACAGACAGACACACTTTCGCATTTATAATATCAATTGCAGTGCATCACCATCAGTATGAAAAAATAAACAAGAGGGTAACCACCGAAATTTGCTGTTTTCACTTTACCACTTTTTTACTCTGTGGCTCCAATACTGGATACTGGATAGTTAGCCACTGCTTAATAATTTAAGCCGCGTGACATGTGTGCTAATGGAGACTGACAGGTACAGTGATTGCGGCCGGAGTGACATTCGCGCCAAATTCCGAAGATGGACTGCCATTTTGATGGCACTACCAGAATCTGATGGCAAATTTTGACAGCGGATTTTCAAAAAATATAATTGATCATTGGATAAATTTTTATATTTGCATGTTTCACACACAAAATAAACCGCTAAAGGAATAAAAAAGGATGAAAATATTTTATTCCTGTTACCCCGGTATTGCTAGAGTCAATTTATTTTCTCACTTTTTGCCATCAGATTCTGGTAGACCCATAGACTTATAATATATACTGTCGTATAGACCACCTGACAACCAGAAAATGAATGACGATTTTTGATCTGTCAATGTGTGCGTGTGCTGGTGATGTTACATATTTTACTATCGATAGTATTGTCCGTTCGAGTTATTTTACCTGCATTTCTATGAGAAATAAGTAATATGCAACTTTGAAAGATTTTGTTATTCAAATTAGGTATCATATATTTTGTTTGACAGAAAAAAGGTGACGATTGAAAAGTAGATAACACATTTTCGTTTGGGGTGATTTTTCAATCGTCAGATGTGTTATAACATGAGGTTCTTAAAAGAGTAAATAATATACACATTTTAAAGTTACTTGCTTATTATTCAGGTAAAAGCTATCTGACAAATCAGCCCTTACATTAATAGAAATGCAAATATAAAGTAAGTTGAAAGTAAACGACAAACATAGTATATTATTTATTCTTAAATTAAATACATATCATAATACCCTTACACCCTCATTACATTTTTAGATTAGTTTTATGTTCTCGTTAAATACCGATATGCATATCGTTAAATTTGATTCAAGCCCTAGCATATATGCAAACAATTTTGATGAAAATTTTTTCTTCAAAAATTGTGTGATTTAAGAACATAAGTAACTTTAGTTATGCAAAATATGAAAGTAAAGGGGAGGATTAACAATATTTTATTTGAAATAGAGAACTAAAGACAGAATATAGCGAAAATAAACACATCGTAGCAATTAGGACATGAAGATTAATTACCTTTGAAATGTATATTTTTCAGGATTACTCTTATGATTTACACTGCAATCACTCACAGAACAAGTAACCATTGTTATATGTAATAGTATTTGTCGAAAATAATAAAGGATTTAAACAATAAATTGCAAATACCGAAAGGGCACAAAAACGATTGACGACTTTTGGCCGACCTGTCAAATGAAAGTAGTTACAGTTTTCATGAGACTGCCTCTCTCTTTTTATCTTGTTATAATTCCATAAATGATTTTCTTCTCTCTCTCACTCTTTGGTGGTCTTTTGCATCTTAAACTAACCTAACCTAACCTAAACTTAAATTGAAGTTTTTTCGTGAAAATAATTATTGTAACCACGGAATATTGATCGTAACTATGGCTCACAGTGTTAATAACTTTTTTCTGTCAAATAAAATATATTATGATACCTTATTTGAATTACAAAATCTTTCAAAGTTGCATATTATTTATTTCTCATAGAAACGCAGGTAAAATAACTTGAACGGACAATACTATCGATAGTAAAATATACATCACTAGCACACTCACACATTGACAGATCAAAAATCGTCACGCATTTTCGGGTTGTCAGGTGGTCTATACGACAGTATATATTATAAGTCTATGGTCTTTCGACTTTCGAGTGTCATTTTACATTATGCCGGTGTTTCATAATACAGTAAAATCCGTTTAATACGATCACGCTCAATACGATTTCCCGCATAATACGCCATTTTTCATGAGTCCCTGCAACTTGAGACATATTTAATGGAATCAGGCGTTACTTTGCGGAAATCCATAGCTTAAAATTTAGTTTATTATTATTTTTAGCAATATTCCGCGAAATACACTTCCACCTTTAAGTTAATGAAGGTTGAACACCACCACACACTCGACGCGCGTTTCGCTCCAACACCGGAGCATCCTCAGGATGTGGACTCTACGAACAACGTCCGTCAAGACTCCCGTCCGTCCGTCAAGACTCCCGTCCGTCCGTCCGACTTGACGGACGTTGTTCGTAGAGTCCACATCCTGAGGATGCTCCGGTGTTGGAGCGAAACGCGCGTCGAGTGTGTGGTGGTGTTCAACCTTCATGTACTTAAAGGTGGAAGTGTATTTCGCGGAATATTGCTAAAAATAATAATAAACTAAATTTTAAACTTGAGACATGTTTATATTACCTCTTACCTCATCGCCACGGCATTGTGTATCGTCAAATCAGTGGGAATTGAGATGTTGATAGTTGATACATGGCAACACTTTCTGAATTGTTGCAAAATTACGAACCGCGAGACATTTTTAATGCAGACGAATTCGGTTTATTTTTTAAATTGAAGCCAGAAAATCCTATGTTTTCAAGGGAGAGCCGAGAGACTTGTCATGGTGGCAAAGCAAATAAAGAGAGACTGACTGTCCTGGCCTGTGCCAATCCGGATGGGTCGGAAAAGTTGCGTTTGCTGGATTGGATAAAGGCGAAAAATTCACGTTGTTTCAAAAACGTAAAATCGCTTCCTGTAACATATTATTATGATGCACAATCTCGAGCTTGGATGACCGGCATTCGTTTCATCTAATTGATTAAAAGCTCTAGATGATCACTTCCAGATTAAATGTACACGCATAATTATTAATTATCTTCATTGATAGGAAGACCTACATCCGAAAAAACATAATAAATATTAATACATAAGTAGTGTGTTTTCGTGCAGGTTCGTTTTTCCTTTAAACGGGTTTTACTGTATTATGATTAAGGTATTGTACCAAAATAGCCCTGTAAGTACTAAGTATAGCGTTATCTGCAGGCGCCCTAGCGCTTTTATACAAAACAGTAGTTCTTTTTAAAGTCGCTTTCATAGTTAACATGATTTTATTCAGTAGTAAATTCTTTTGTAAAGCCACAAAATAGAATACAATGTATTAATTTAACTCTTATTTTATTATACCTTTTATCTGATTTGTAGATTAAAGATTAGTTTAGTTCAGGTTAGTTAAACTTAGAAGTTAGGTTAGGTTTTGTAGATTTTGTGCGTTTCATACGCAGCTAAAAAACATTCTTTATAAATAAGAAGATACACATTGAATTAACAGCCGTATACCACCCGCCCGCTTGTTTAAAAATGCATCGCATCGATCCAAGTTGCAATATTAGCCCTAATTGAGCAACCACGAAAAATCCACTAAAAATCACACCAAAATGCGGACAGATTAATGCCAGGTATTTAATGGAGACAGATCGGCTCGAATTTGTATCACCTGACGATGCAAAACATTCGGCCAAACGGTTTCATTAGCACCAAATGCCTGGACGAGTATTCCGCACTGATTTCCCTTTAGCTGACGGCCGAATATGCAGAATTCACATTACATTATAACGTAATGCGGTTGAACCGTTAATCCAGTTTAAATATTGCGTTTATGTAAATTGCCTTGTTTAGAGGTTGAAGCAGAGAATTGTTGTAAGTCACATTACTAATAATTATGTTTAAAATGTTTGTTCACTTAGTAGACAATGAAATAATATTATGTTAAGGTGGTTCGTTCCCCATACAAATAAAACATTTGACATTAATTAGCTAATTTCATACTATTACTACATTTGTGGCTTTGTCACTTTTTATAAAAAAATCAATAAAAATGTGACTTCTGTGCGAAATAAAGTATTTTAAATAAATTTCGCGGGAATGGTATTGCAAAATAAATAGATGAGCATATAAATTTATGTAGTAATAGTATGAAATTAGCTAATTAATGTCTTTTTTTGTAGGGGGAACGAATCACCTTAAATAATATTAAGAGTGACTGCGACTGGAATATTGCAAAGAGACTTAGCGACTTAGCGATGCATAAAATGTACAACTATTACAACATTTTAATACGAAATACCGCTACGCAATATATTTTATGGTTAATTCAGACCAAAACGTGATTAGTTGATGCAATTGTAAATTTGCATGTATGTATTTGACAGATTTTAATTGCGTGAGATGTAATGCAAGTCTATAAATATTTAGAAATGTATCTACGCGTCACCTTGCGGTCTGAAATGACCCTTACATGGTGCATCGCGCCTCTTCCCGTTTCGCTTTTACCTGCATTTACAGAGGCTTCAATCGTTTTGAATTTGGTTCTCAAGGTCCTTTTTGTACACTAAAATAATATGGCAATAGCTACAAAACACTATTATTTAAATTGACAAAATAAAGCCGTTAACAATAATATTGTCACCAGTATAATAATTACACAAAATTCTTGCATGTACTCGGGCCTCTTTTTTTCATAAATTATGCATGTATTCGGGTCACATTTTGTAGAATCGGAACAATTTTTTTGACACATTGGGCTTTTTGAAGCGCGCGCTTTGCTAACGCGCGTTTTGCGAACCCCGGAGCATACACACTACACATGCAAGCGCGCGTTACTGGCGCGCTTGTATGCGTAGTGTGTACTGTGTACGCTTCAATAGAATCCTACCGCCTATCGAACTTCTAAAACAAGTAGCGTAGCGTGCTACGTAAGCGCTACGCAGCGTCTGCGTACGTAGCGCGTCATAAAATTAATTTCAGTGATCCAGATTCATACTCGTGGTCATTAATTATATGACATAATTATTTTTAACAAAAAATTAAAACCGACTTCCAAGGTAAAAACAATATTAACATTAATATGAACTAAAAAGTATTAAATAATTTTTGCTATCTAATAGTGCCTTTTTCCGAATTCGGCTAAACCTCAACTATTTCTGTACTCAATCTTCATTATTTTGAAGTCGGTACCAGATAGCTGAATCTTCAGTCCTCTGACAGAATATTTGAAACTTTTAGAACTGGCACCGACTTCAAAATTATGAAGATTGAGTACAGAAATAGTTGAGGTTTAGCCGAATTCGGAAAAAGGCACTATTAGATAGCAAAAATTATTTAATACTTTTTAGTTCATATTAATGTTAATATTGTTTTTACCTTGGAAGTCGGTTTTAATTTTTTGTTAAAAATAATAATAATTTCACTCTTTTTAGTTACACTAGTAGGTAAACCTTCGCGTATATTTTACGTATCTTATTACAATTTGTTAAGAGTCACAGTTCACACTCACAAAATAATATATTATCAGTGAAGTGAAAATATTGTGCTAAGTAATTTAACAATTTTAATACTTCAAACCCCAAGCGGTCACCGGCGATTGCGATAACAATAGAAAGGCTATTGTGTCTCGTTTTTCCACGATCGAAGGATCTATCAGATAAAAAATTGTATAAACTTGCATAGGATGTAGCGTAGCTACTCATCTAATATATAAAATTCTCGTGTCACAGTTTTCGTTGCCATACTCCTCGGAAGCGGCTTGACCGATTCTCATGAAATTATGTGAGCATATTGTGAGGATATTGGTCTGAGAATCGGCCAACATCTATTTTTCATACCAAAAATTATTTATATGGCAAAACAACGTTTGCCGGGACAGCTAGTAATATAATATAATATTATCATAATTATTGACAGCTGTTCTTGTAATCAAGAATTCAATTTCAAATCCATTCAAGTCGATACTTGTGCGCCATCTATCGATTAATAAGTATAACTAATTAAAAAGACACTTAATGACTTTGTTTTGTTTAAATGCTCTTTTTAAAATAACTTTATTTTAATTCTATATTTTGTCTATTAAAATTTTATAAAGTAGTTAGTAAAGTATTCGATCTGTATATAAAGTAGTAAAGTATATTCGATCTGTTGTCTTCCGCCACGCGCCGCGCGGCGGCGCCGCGATGCCGTCGCCTCCGCGGCGCTGACCGCCGTGTATATTTAAACAAAGTGTTGTTATACAGTATAAAATTATTATTATTATTAGTATATCCACACCTATGCCTTGTACTATTATCTATTCTGTGCCATGTGACATTGGTGACCTTAACACGACGTGGTAATGATGAAGACGATGATGATGATGATGATGATGATGATGATGATGATTATGATGATGAATATGAGTTGCATAGTAGCATATGCTTTCTGTTCTTAAAACAACGCCGAAACTCCCAAACGTGTATCTATAAGGAGTCAGGAGTTCTCTCAGCATCTTCGAAACCATGGTATATCTTGACCCAATATTTGACTTTTTGGTAGCATATTCTTAGTACACTTCACATAAAACCAAAATCACAATATGTTTCCATATAAATTTCGAGGAGTTCCCTCGATTACTCCTGGATCCCATCATCAGGTCACTGTTTTTGTGAACATGTTACCAAATTGGAGTGAAACCTAATACAACAAAACAAAAATTTCGAAAATCGGTTCACAAACGGCGGAGTAATCGTTGAACATACAAAAATAAAAAATAAAAAAATAAATAAATATCCACAGCCGAACATATAACTTCCTCGTTTTTTGGAAGTCGGTTAAAAATTCATTCTAAAATATTTTGTAAGTTGTAACATTACACAGAAATGTTATTATAGTTCCGTCAATTCAGAAATGTTTGTTTGAATGAATCGACCTTAAATAATAATGTTTTTGGATACAGCCAAAATTTAATTTTTAAATTAACATTCATATTTTCTGATTTATTTTTGGTTTTTGTATTATAAGTTTGATTTATCAGTTTGTCTGTCTGTCCGTGGCATCCTAGCATCCAAACGTATGGGCCGATTTATCTTGTGGTTCTTTTTTTTTTTTGAAAACTGTTAAGATCAATAGTATTTTAAGCACAGTTTATCATTCTTATTAAAACTTTTTGATACCCGGTGATTTTTAACCGAAAGCGATTAGCAAAAAACGGAATGCGATGTGAAACTCGAAATGGGATAGCGGTCTGGACTAGAAAATAATGGATTGATGATGCTGTACTGTTTCCCGACCGACGCCAAGTTTAGATTAATGATGTAACCGACTAAGCACTAAAAATGGGAACGGATGGGAAATACTTGTGCTGCAACATAATGGCCACGTCTGTTAGAGCGGTCGAGTCAGAAATCAGCCATTTTAAAATAACAGAAAACTCCTTTTTTTGGAAAAGAAGCCTCAACACTGCGTTGCGGCATCGCATCGTATAAATTTACGACGCTTCAGAACGCATCGTGAGAATTTCCGATGTAAAGAGTGCTATGCTATATGAAATTTTTGCGTTGCGACATCGCATCTCGCAACGCAAAAATTTCATCGGAAATGTCGCTGACGCATCGCAAACTTCCACGATGCCTTCTGCGACGTCGTAGATTTTTACGATGCGGCACCGCAACGCATTGTTGTAGCCTGGCCCTAAAGGTGTTGGTGAAAGGTAGCAGATTGTGAACTGACAATACTACTCACATGCATGACGTATGCCGTACCACGAAATCGTTTTGAGACTCAAACAATCGAACGAGAATGCCACATCCCACTCTAACAAACGAGAAATGTCGTTGTTAGAGCAGGATACAGCATTCTTATTTGATTGTTTGAATCCCAAAACGGTTTCATAATAGGCCTACTGGTGCCCAATTTTCATGACTCGAATGTCGTTTTGCAGGCTGTCTCACCCGCACTTATGCCGTTTCACGTGCGTGTCAGCCTGCAATTGAAGTGACTTTCGAAGAATGAGAGTAAATGGTTCTTAAAATCCTTCCCCACACTTACATTACTCAGCGAAAAATTATATGTGGTATAACTAACACATTCTACACACATTGCAACACACTTACCCACTATCTCTCTCACTCCCTGTATTAATGCCGCAACATCTGGTGATTCCTGATTGATGGTGAGAAAAACACTTTTCACTTGACGTAAATATTTGATGTCGTCCAAAATTCGTTAACTAAGTAAACACTGACGAAGTTTACGGCGACATATTTAACGAGAATTATTCAAACTGACTAAAAGCTACACGTCTTTTGACGAATATTGTTGGGAGTTTATCAATATCGCTTTATAGGAAAACTATTAAACTGTATTGAATAAAAGCTTATATGAATACTAGATAACGCCCGCAACTCCGTTGCGCTAAAATTCGTTTATGGCGTGAGAACCGTACATTTTTTCGGGATAAAATGTATCCTATACCTTAAATTATCTTCATACAAAATTTCAGCAAAATCGGTTTAGCGCTTGGGGCGTGGAGAGGTAACAGACAGACAGACACACTTTCGCATTTATAATATTAGTGAGGATAGTTTCAGTCCCCGGAAAGGATTCTACGACTTTAGTCTCAAATTTTTATGCTGTAGTAGATCATTTACATTATCGCATAGACTACTAAAACTTCTTTATTTTAGCATCGTCGTAATCGGCAAAAAGTAGGTACAACCTAGGTAAGACCCTAAAGTTCACTCACTATATGTATTTACAGACGTTCGCTTTTGCCAGACGATTAGTCCCTTTGCAATAAAAAGCTTATAGGTAGCATTGAACCCTTTAACATCGAAGTTCAAAGGACGCTTTCCAATAAAAATCTTTTAAGAAAATTACAGATTCAATAAAACGCCTAGGCCGATAAACAATCGGCCGGCTTCGCGTAAATAAATGATTCGAACTTTGCATTCTGCCACTCAACCCCTTTTATGTCGAATTTCGCGTTTTAAGAGGCTTCTTTTTTAATGGCACTTAAGATATTGTAACAATACTTTTACCCCACTTGAACTTTTCTTCCTGATATTTCTTACAGATTTTTCCTCATCTTGCTATAAAATGATTGGATTTACTATCAGAGAAATTGATTCAGAGGAAGATGGCGGACCTATTTATTTTGGTTGCGTTATGTCAAACCCAGCCGAGGGATTGACGTATCCCGGCCAAATGTCGTTGGTCTGTCAACTGCCTGTTAATCAATTTCTTCGATGGTATAATTCTTGCAATCTAAGAGTGCGCGTCGCCTTTATTTGTAGTTGGAAATGTGAATAGACATTTTCGTTAGTGTGCGTACCCGTCCGAGCCATGTACGCGTGTATAGATATGGTCACTCACACAACTAAGGGCGACGCGCACTCGTAGATTGCAAGAACTATACTACCAGGAAAATGACACTAGGCCAATGAGTTTCTAAAATACTAGAGTGGCAATGTCTTACAAACTGATGCAAAAAATGCGTAACCACTTGATAGCCCAAAAGACAATGTCACTTCATAATGTTATTATGTCTGGCAGATATGCCTGCAGGCATCTTCAAAGTGGTGACGCGTTTCTGTCGTAGACTGCCAATCTAGTTACGTTAGTAACATACAATATCATTGCTCTAGGCAGTTGACAGGCCTGCGTAATTTGGTCGGGTTTTTCAAACTGCGGGGCTCGCGATCACGACTAAGGGTTGATTCAGACCGCTACGCGACGCGTAGATGCATTTCTTTTATATGGATTTGACAGATTCGTAAGACGTCTCACGCAATTGAAATCTGTCAAATACATACAAATTGCCTCGCCTCGTCGCGTTGCGGGCTGAACCCAGCCGAGGGATTGACGTATCCCGACCAAATGTCGTTGGTCTGTCAACTGCCTGTTAATCAATTTCTTCGATGGTATAATTCTTGCAATCTAAGAGTGCGCGTCGCCTTTATTTGTAGTTGGAAATGTGAATAGACATTTTCGTTAGTGTGCGTACCCGTCCGAGCCATGTAAACGTGTATAAATATGGTCACTCACACAACTAAGGGCGACGCGCACTCGTAGATTGCAAGAACTATACTACCAGGAAATTGACTCATAGGCAGTTGACAGGCCTGCGTAATTTAGTCGGGTTTTTCAAACTGCAGGGTTCGCGATCACGACTAAGGGCCGGTTGTTTGATCGCTAGTTAAGGTTACTACTAGTTAAAAACTGTTAGTTAAACTAACTATTGGTTAAAAATTACAAAATGTTGTTTTTCAATCGATAGTTAAGCTAACTTTAGTTAAAGTTTTTGACAAATTGTTAAATAAGATGACTACGCTCGGACTGTGTAGTTAACATTGACCATTAGTTTGATTTGTTTGTTGTAGCGGATAATATCTAGTCGCGTTGAGATATTTTCTGCCTAAAAAGAGTGCTTTTATAAAAAATAATGGATTTAAATGTACTTATACATTTCGATGACTCGGAAAGTTCTTCTGATGAAGAGATTATTCTAGAATACGTTTTAACATGCTGCCCGAAAACATTTGCAGCTAGCCGCTATAGACTATTGGGAGGCTGAAGTCGAATTTTTAGAAAGGTTTAGAGTGTCCAAAGAAACAGTACTTTGGATAATTGCTGAAATTAAGTCTACATTGGAGAGACCAACTACTAGGAATATTGTAATACTGTGTACTATTTACTAAATGGGTAAGTAGGTACCAACAACAATTACAGTGCTGTATTACATAAAATATATTGAAACCCATTAATCCTATCAAAAAGCTGCCAATTCATTACTATAAAATATAAATATAAAACTTGCCCTATATTTATATTTCAGAAATTATGCAGTGAGCGCAGTAGACTTATAGACTGCTAACTTTAAGGTCTTATGCGACTGGAAATATTCGGCAGTGTTCTGGAGATCTGTTTGGCTTGCATAATTCTTTCTTTGCGAGGTTTCGTCCTATTGTCGTAAAATAACCTAAAGTGAAAGCTAAATAAATAGCCTATCATGAAAAAGCCACAAAAAAGGGTATTTTTATGCAACAAGTTTGAATAAGTAATAAAGTTTCTAAAAAATAGAGAAAAAACGTGCAATAATTAAAACTATTGTTTTTTGCACAAAAAGAGCCCCCATTAAACCCATCTTTATTGATTATTAAGTATATCCAAAGAATTTGAGTTAAGCTTCAATACAACATTTTAATTACATCCGTATGTCAAAAATATAAGAGCTATTGTTCTTTGAACAATGGTTGTGCGTGAGCGCAAAGGGTTCTCTACAGACTACAGCCGACGTTTCAATATTACCAGATGTTACCAGTAAAAAAAAAATTCTCCCGGCAGAATTTTGGGTTTCCCATGTTCCTTCAAATAGCAACACAATTGACGATTGTTACTTTTAACTAAAGTCAAAAATCAATTGAAACAACGTATTTCTATTTTAACAACTGGTCAAGGCTTTAACTACAGTCAACTAGCTAATGGTTACGGATACTATTAGTCATTTTTGACTAGCGATCAAACAACCGGCCCTAAGGGTTGATTCAGACCGCTACGCGACGCGTAGATGCATTTGTTTATATGGATTTGACAGATTCGTAAGACGTCTCACGCAATTGAAATCTGTCAAATACATACAAATTGCCTCGCCTCGTCGCGTTGCGGGCTGAATTGACCCTAATCATAACCAAACTTTGACCCACTATTTATAACGAATGGTAAGTCATATAAATAGAAGTGATATAATTTTTATAGAGTTTTTAATGATCTACAATCTTGTCTTACATTATTTTTTTATACGATTTACCTTTTGAAACAAAACGGAATAAAACCACATTTTTGTATATTTGACATTAAATATTTTTTTAGAACAAGGGGATTGCCGGGGACTTTTGAGGTTTTATTTATAATGGTATACTTAACATCACCACAAATTTTCAGATCTTTGCGAATTATTCCTAGGTCGAAAGTTTGAATTTCCTGTGCAAATAAGTTTACGTAAACGATATTAGAAAGCATGCGTAGGAGTCAAAGGGATGCAGGCGTTCAGCGTAACATGACCGTACGGCGCCGGGATTACAAAAAAAATCCGGGAAGAAAGGAGTTATAGCTAGTACGGCGTAATATGTTGTAATATGTTTATTACCTATAACGTGGTTAAATTCAGTAATGTATGAATACATTTTTAGTTTTAAGAGAATTATCCGTGTAATAAAGCTGTCATTGCCATTTATTACATCTAAATATTAATTTAAAAATATGAAAAAAAATTGGGGTGATACACCGATACTCAGAGAAGCCAAAAATCGAATAACATTAAAAAGGGCGTAACCGGCGATTACCACTTTATTGCCCGGGGCCAGCGAAATGTCGGGGTATTCCAAGATTATTTTTATTATACAATGGTAGTAAATGTCTGGAGCACTCCCGGAATACACGAGCATAGTATTCCGGCGCGGCAGGAACCGCGTTTTATCTGCGGATATAATAAAAGTAACGGTTTAAGAGCTCCTATTTTGTTTTAACGCAGTATTGGGCTATCACACTGAAGCGTCGCGACGCACTTTCATATTGCACTCGATATGAAATGCATTAGCAGTCATTCTATATAAAAATAATTCGTTTATACAAACATAATATTATTATAACAGTAATTGATGTAATGATATAGGATTTCTAAACTATTCTACATAAGCAAACGTTTACTTTTACAACACTTAAAAGAAAAATATGTTTTAGTCTTTATTAGTCTTTATTCTTTATTATTTGTTACCGCCTAATAATATTAAGATGGAATTGACATAATATTATGCACATTTAATCTGCACCAATTCAAATTCTGTCGGCGCTAACCAAATTCCTTAGTTACGCCTCGAAACGTTGCAAAAATCGCATAGCCCAAAAAGCATCAAAACGCCGCAGTGTCCCAACTTCTTTCATGCCAGAATCTAGTGCCAGAATATTCCTTTATCTTTTACCTTCGTTTGTAATTCAAATGTAGCGATACATATTCAAATCCGCCGCTTTGTCTATACATCTTGTTAAGGTGTACGGAACCACGCCGGCGTTAAACGCTTCAAATTTGTGTCATGCATCATTGATGCTCGGCTTAATCTGTCTTTGTTGCAGTGCAAAGTACTGCAAACAATTCTGATATTTGATGTATACAATGTTGTGGACCAAGCATTTCAAAGGAAACATAATATAACACTAAATGATGCCCGCAACTCCGTTGCGCCAAAACTCGTTTATTTCGTTTATTTCCTGTGATAAAAAATATCCTATGTCCGTTCACGGGACTCAAAGTATTTCCATACCAAATTTCAGCAATATCGGTGCAACGGTTTAGGCGTTAAGAGATAACATACACACTTTCACAGTTTATAATAATATTAGTATCTTACAAGTTACAAGTACAAGTTAGTTTTGATATGATTTAGATGCGAGTCTCGATAGAAGAAAACTACAAATTATTGTATTCTCAAAAAATTCAAAAGTGTTCTGATGGGGCAAAATTTAATTCAGTTCATGATAACATTATCAAGGAATAATATAAGTAGTCGAATGAAAGTAATTTAAAAATTCTAAGTAATATACGAGAAATGAGTTCCTCTCTTTACTTCTTCTCTAACTCAAACGGATCATTCATTGGCTTCCTTATACCATCTCAAAAACTTTTTACGAATAACATATTAAAATGTATAATATACATTTAAACATTAAAAAGTCTAAATATAATATATTTTGTATCAGCAGTTTTCAAAATTTTACATTCAAAACTCGAAACACGAATATTCACGTAATCAAAAGAACTAGACCTAGCCTAAGAAAATTAAGCCGAAAATGGACGATCAGCGGAAATAATTCGTGTAGTTTTGAAAATCGCTACAGTTATTCCTTGAGATATCCAGATAAACATATCGAAAATCCCCAAGGGTGGGGGGTGAGCTAAAGGTGTAGGGGGGGTTCAAAGGACCCTTTTTTTAGATTTTAGCTCATAAGTCTAAAACCTGCACAAATAGCGTAACGGTTACTTCTGGGAAAACATTCTACATAAAATTTCCTTTAAATTTGATCCTATAATTTTTTTTGTATGGTCGATACTTTAGAAGTTACAGAGTGTTCAACTTTATATAGGTATAAAAAATGAGACGGTTTTATAAATAAAATAAAATTGATATGTTTTCAAAATGTATTCAAAACTAGAAAATAATAATTAGACAGTCTTAATTAAATCAATAATTTTCTTCTACTACATCATCATCATCTTCACCTTCTATATCTACCAAATGTACAGGTACGCCATTTGTACACGAACCCAAGCAGCCGTTGCATACTAGACTGCACGTGATACCAGCTTTTCCGCATCCACAATTACCAGTGCAATCACTTTTGCAGCGACAAAATATTGACTTCAGCACGGTGTCAGGAGTTGGAGGATCATGAGTGGTAACAGGCTCGAGGTTTCCATCAGCTCCTCGCTTCCATCCCCACGTTTCAGGAGGCAGTGCGTTACCTAACCACTCTTGTACTTGGTGGAACACTCGGAATGAGTGAAATTTTGCTGATCCTTTTGTAGGTGGGAGAGAGGAAAGATCTGGTTTGGATTTGGTGCTGGATTTGACAAAAACTGAGTATCGATGTCTGTTAAGATCAAGCTGATCAGTGGCTGCACGATACATCGTCAAAAACATCCTTTCTCCTGACTCTGCTATTTCTTCAGATGTTGATGTTGGATTGTAGAAGATGGCGGCAATATCCTTGATTTTTGGTTTTTGATCAAATAGCTTAACAACTGAAGCTGAAGCTATGTAGGAAAAGAATGGAAGAGCAAAATGAGAGTTTTTGGAGTTCTTGTGAGGAAAATATTTGCATTTTCACTTTACCTCTTCCTGGCTTCACAAAGAATATTTGCTTATCTGGTGGTGACAGAGCCATAAGCTACTGCACTAATAACTTCGTACAGCTGGAAAGCTTACTGTGCATTAAGCATGCGACGAGCGAGAGGTCATTAATCTTGGTCTGTACTCTGTCCCTTTCAAACTAATGTAACCATGCTTCTTGCCTATGTGTAAATCTTAAGACATTTTAAAAGAAAATCGCACAACTGAGAAGCTCAGTTTAATAACAATTATTGAAATTAAATAATATTAAACTGAAGCAGGAAAGCGCAGTATTAAAACATGTCGTTTATATAATATTTATGGCTTATTTTATCGTTTTCTACGAAAAATGCTTTTTTCAATTTACTACCAATGTATTATCGTATATTTTACATGGCAATTGTGCGAAAGGGACAAACCAAGAAAATCGATTTCTCGCTCGTGCTCGCTACTATATGGAGATATTAGTTAATAAAAATAATACTTTAGCACATGGAAGTAAGGTTCATTTTAATATTTCAAAATGATGAAGTAAGCCTTCCAGCTGTATAGTACTTCCTAATTCCATGGTGACTAGTCTAACGTTTTGTAATAATAGCAGCTAGGACAAATAATTATCTGTGAATAGCAGGTATTTGAATCAGAATAAGTTGTTTTCTTAGTCTCGGACGTTCGATGCGTGTTATTTTCGCGATTCGCACTTTTGAGGAATTTGACCCCCCCTGTAGTTCCTAAAGTATCGACCGTACAAAAAAATTTATAGAACATAATTTAGAGGAAATTTTATGTAGAACATTTTCCTAGAAGTAACCGTAATGCTATTTGTGCAGGTTTTTTACTTATGAGCAAAAACCTAAAAAAAGGGTCCTTTGACCCCCCCCTACACTCTTAGCTCACCCCCCACCCTTGAGGACTTTTAACATGTTCATCTGGATATCACAAGGAATAACTGTAGCGATTTTCAAAACTACACGAAATATTTCCGCTGATTTTATTAATTTGATCGTATTAACCACAGAGGTACGTTAAGGCTTTGAAGGCTATATTCTAACCCAACACCCGGCATTTATTAAAATGATAATCATGCTAATGCGCTCTCGTCAAATATTTTTGGCAACCCTCGTTATAAAGAAGATCGCACACTAGATTTTAGGCGCTATTAAGCATTTGTGTACCGTCCCACAAAAAAGTTAATTATTGAGTTATAAATACAGTCATGTTTTAAGATAATTTCTAAATAATATATAGAACATAACTGCAGTCTTGTTCTAACATCAATTAACACAAATGTTTGACAGCGACCATTAAGGGCAAAAAATCTAATATTTTTTTACCATTGATTTCAGGCATATAGGCCCGTAATACAAATACCTTACAGACTAACATACATATTCAATATTCATATTATAATAAATACCTTAAGGACTAACATACATATTATTATTATATACTTACTTAAAAACTTTAATAATGCCTTTAGTAAGATAATAAAAATATATCATTTCTTTGATCGCAAATGCTCTGAAATTGCTGGACCGATTTCTACTCGTAGACAGTCAAAATAACTCTATGATAGAAGACAATAAACATTCACATTACTCTATTAGTAAAGACACGGATACGTAAGATACTTTCTATTCGAACAAAATGCACGATTTTAGAAACTTCCCGGAATTTTAAGGCAGTAATTCGATAATAATGAAAAATAAGAAAGGTGTTTGAGTTCATGTAAAATTACTAGATTGGTTTTAATAAAAAAAGTTGTACAGTTGACCACAGAGATGCAGTAAAATTTTTACTGAGTCCAAATCTAGGATTTAGGATTTTCTATCTATCTAGAGTTCAAATCTAGGATTTAGGATAGGATTCTATGATTTTCCGGTTTCATCGTCAATATACGAAGTAATAAGCTATAACATCTAGTAGTTTTACAAGCTGATAATTTACCTTATTTAAAGCTGTGGTAAGGCAGTCGGATTGATGAAGGTTTTATGGCGAATAAACATTCAAGTAGCGCTGTTATGGCCCCGTCGGTAATAAGTTCCACTTCATTTATACTGTCCTATAACATTTTATGAGCTTATCACAGTACTATGTTAACGTGGTGTAATTGTTCATAGTACATGGTACATAATACTAGCTACAAGCCGAGCTTTGTGAGGGCTCGCGTCGTCACACCTTGACTGACTGATGATGACACATATACATATAAAAAACCTTGGCTGACTGATGAATGATGTTTTAAACACATCTACATATAAATAAAATTTACTGTGTTAAAGCACAAATCAATAGGCGTGATAGTTTTTCCGTAAAGTGTACCACAAAATGTATACGTAGGTTGTGGGATATACCAGGGCTCGCTTCGCTCGCCCTGATTAAATATGTACATATTGGTACATACTGGTAACTGTTGTAATTAATGTTCAACATCACAGGTAAGTATTACTTGTTTATGTCAAAGTTAGGTTGCAATTATGTATAAATAATTTGTAATTGTCCTGTAGTTAATTATGTATTTACACCACTTTTTATCTGTATCCTTAAAATTAATTTAAATTAAGCAGAATTAAAGAAATATTATAAAAGAAGACAGAGAATAATCATAAAGGAAATTACTGTGCCACGTCTTATGAATCCATACTAATATTATAAATGCGAAAGTGTGTCTGTCTGTCTGTCTGTCTGTTACCTCTTCACGCTCAAACCGCTGAACCGATTTGGCTGAAATTGGGCATGGAGATACTTTGAGTCCCGGGAAAGGACATAGGATACTTTTTATCCCGGAAAAATGTACAGTTCCCGCGCGATAAACGAATTTTGGCGCAACGGAGTTGCGGGCGTTATCTAGTTATCAAATAATAGCAAATCTGGGTGTACGGTAGTGCACCGCCGAGACGAGCCAAGCGAAGCGCAAGGGCACCTAAACCAACCTAAACCACAGAATATATATTAGTTGTACCAACAGAATTCCCACTGGCGAAACCCGTTTAAAGAATTAACGACTCATTCTACGATACTATAAAGTTCAAATTCCGACCGCGCAGTGCTAGGTGCCTGCAATTATATTTGCCTACATCTCCGCTCTCTTTCTATCGCATAACTCATACCTTTTCTGAAGAAATCAGGGTTGTCTCTTTTTAAAAATAATATTATATATTTTAATGAACTACATTTTATTTAACTCGTAATAATCTAAGATATTATGTCTTAGTACTTTGTAGATTTGATTATCATAAATTCGCGTGTAACTAGGCGTACTTAGATTCGATAGGTACCGTATCTTACTTATTGAAACCGGTCTTATATTACCTACTTAAAGTGTTTGTATAACTTAGTTATTTTTAAGAGTTAGTTTTTAATTTAAGAAAGTTAAATTTGGTATAAAATTCGTGTTAAGACAGTTAAACACTGCGCAATATTTCTTTGCCCTTTTCTTTTTATTGTCCATTGTGAGATTAATATCAATTCTGTGATAGCGATCGAATAAGTTACGCAATACGCAGGTATGCAACGAACAACTCGTGCGCGTGCGTCACCGCTCGCTTGTGAGTCCCTACTGATTTGCCACCCGCGGGTGGTACTTACAGTTCAATGCCTATTCGCGCGAGTGGGACAGGCCTGCCTAAACTACCTTTTCGTCGTTATTTTGAACCCTCATAGAGTTGGTTTTCGATGTACCAGATAGTTCATGTTATCAGGATATGATGTCAATAATAGACTAATTAAACATACAAAGTCTCAATTGAATAGCAATATTTCACAAGTGATCGTCAAGGCAACATTTTACAACAAATGTTTTTGGTCGGATATACAATATCCTGTTAGCCTTTGGCATATTGGCAACGTCACATGAGTCGTGACAAACAAAGACAGGGACAAACATCGCAATATAATGGTTATACTCTATGTAAATTTTTATCCTATTAGGTACTAAATGACCCGGTGAACTTTGTATCACTTTACTCCTAATACAAACCTTCCCTGGACTTCTAGGAATATTTCGAAAACAAAAGTTAGCGCCGATTCGGTTCAACCGCTCTTGAGTTTTAGCGAGACTAACAAAATTGGAAATTATTTTTTATATATACAGATTATTTTTTATAAGATATTGTGATTTCTAGTGTGCGTCGTCCCTAAATCGAGTCAAAAGCTTGAGCTGTGTGTATGGTATTACCGTGGCTCGGTAATGGATTGAAGTATAATGTTATGTTACATTCGTTATGTTTTAACATTATTTATATTAAAAACTTAAAAGCAATACGGATTTTGCGTATAAATAACATTTTATGCAGAGGCATTTTATGTGGAAATTATCCTGCAGGCAGAGTTATGCGGGGTTTTTATTATGTTTACGAGTATAACTTTCGCAGCCAACGGCGTCAATTTTGGAGACGTTAACTGGTTTTTACCCGACTGCCAAACGAGTTTCTGTTTATGCGTATGTTTCGTTAGCGTATCCTAAAACAAAAAAATTATCAGTCTCAAAGTTTTCAGATTGTGTCTCAAATTATTGGAGTACATAATATTATTATTACAAGTACGTGAAATGGTATCTCCGTAACCAAAGGGAAAAACGGGACCCTATTACCGAGACTTCGATGTCTGTCCGTCTGTCTGTCTCCAGGCTGTAAAAATCAATTTTATACTTAACTTTTACTTTGTGCGCGAGTCCAACTCGCCCTTGGCCGATTTTTTTATGTTTTGCTTCCTAAAATTATTCTGGTCTATCTTAACTAACCTTCCGCTACTTATATCAGCCATGTGACATTGTCCGTATCACGGCTGCTTGTGCATTAGCCGAGCAGTCCTTGTATTTGCTGTGTAAACATTATTTAGTAAGGAAATAACTAGAGTATTTTTCACCAGCAATTCTTTACGAATCCCCTGGTCTCGTCTCATATTACAAGGAGTTCGGTTTCCCTGGGGCAGGGATTTGGAGGACATTCCGTGACGTCGTGCGTGAAATTAACTCACTACATTATTATAAAACTGATGTTATTATGTGTAAAATATACACAATATACATGCGTTTTTATTATTCGTAGACACATCCTGAATATTTTTTAAAAAAACTGCTGTTCCTTTAATTATGAAAGTTAATTTCGAACTAAGCAATTTATGATTATATTTTTATCCGACAGAAATGAATTAATATAAAAGAAATTATATAATAATTAAATAAATTAATAAATAAATTATATAATAGTTAAATGAATTAATATAAAAGAAAACGGATATTAAGAGGTATATAAGATCTTCTGGCCTTGTTTTATACATTGATGTACACATCAATGTATCATGACAAATACTTTGCATAATTATTGGCTATAAGTATTATTTTTTAATCGTAAGAGGATTAACCTATCAAACCCGTAAGAGGTGATCGCGACAACAATAGAATAACAATAGATTTCCAAGAATCCACGATCGAAGGATTAATAGTTAAAGCTCAAACGCTACATAGAAGTGTACCTACTTGGTTAGACTAATTATAGTAAGGAATATTTAATGTATTAGTTATCAAAGTAGAAGAATGCGATATTCCGATACATTACCAAATTCACACAAATTCTTTGTTTTCGATTTACTCATAAAAAACTTATTATAAAATGAGTAGATACCTCCGTTCTATGATATGAAGTTGCGTCTTCAAGTATAATGTAATACTTGAAGACGCAACTTCGTTGCGCCAAAATCAGATTATTGCGCGGATACCTACCGTACATTTTTCCGGGATGAAAAGTATCCTATGTCCTTTCCTGGGACTCAACACTCACACTCAAAACTCTTGTACTCAAAACTTATACTAATTAATGAGGTGCATAACATAATTTACTAGCTTAAGCGCATTACCCTGGCGTTTTTTTTTAAAGCAGGCGTAATTACTATATTGAACGTGTTCAGTGTTCACTTCCACAAACATTTTCAACATTTTCTGATTTATTTAATAATAACGTACAAACGTTCCTCGATTCTTAATTAATTAATAGCTTTTAAATGTTTGCCGCATAAATGTTATGACTTTTTAGCTCAATGGCCGTTTCGTTGGAAAATTCTGGAGCTGTATAATTTAAACATTACGAACAATCTTGCCACAGAGGGATCACACTCACAACTCACAACAGTTACGGTCAGTTCACATTACAGTGTGACGAACCAATGCGAAGCATTTTTAAAGGAGCCATTAAAAATTCAAACATACATCCCATTCAATGCGTCATCGTGTATCTGTCGCAGTCCACTGGTTAAAAAAGCCGTTCAATCAAACAGCTAGCCCTTAGACTGAACAACGCCATTCAATCACACGGCTATACGTCGTTTAGCCGACGTGTTGACTGCAACGTTCAACACTACAGCTAGACGACGCTTAGCTAACTGATTAAATGGCAAATTAACTAAGGTGACCATTAGTTTAGTATTATTATTACACAAATGTAATGATAACAAGTAGAATAAATTATTGAATTCTAACTCATTTTGAACAAAATTGCAATAAATACCTTGATAATGCACTTCACAATCCCGTAATTTCTCCTCGAATATTTGTTTAAATTTTGATTCACTCGTATGTGCTCCCATAATTTCTGTCACTTTAATAAAACTTGTAAAGTATATGAACGAAAAATATCTTAATACAATCACAAAATACCGGCTAGTTGAAGCCATATTGTAAACAAAACGCACCTAGCGCCGCGGTGGTGAGCGCTGAACTAATTCAATCAAACGGCTGCTTTTGAATCAGCTGTAGTGTTGAACGTTTTGAGCGACTGAAATATTCAATCAAAAAGCTAGACGTGTGATTGGATTGTTGGATTGAACGGCTATTTAAACCAGTTGGCTGCGACATATCCATACTATAATGCGAAAGTGTGTCTGTCTGTTACCTATGCGTGCCCAAACTGCTGAACCGATTTTGCTGGTTATGGAGATTGTTTGAGTCCCAGGAAAGGATAGAGGGTACTTTTCACCCCGGAATATACGGTTCTAAAACTTATTTTGGCGCAACCGAGTTGCGGGCGTCATAATATAGTAAGTAGTAAATAAAAATTAATTTAGATCGGCGTCCTCCATCGTGGGTATTGCAGACACGATAGATTTTCAATTGTTATGCGGCAGCCGGCTGCCACGCCGCCTGGGGATTGATGGGTTAAATAGATTTTTAATTTTTACGCCTCGTTCGTAATACATATTAACTGACCCTCGATTTGCGGTTGTCGGTGAGCGTAGAAAACTCTAACTAGACTTCCAGTTAACTACATAAGGAATTAAACTTAGGAGAACTTTCGTTGACGATTTCAAATTAAACCTATGAGATTACACAACTTCGAAGAAAGTGCCAAAGAATTAAAGACGTTAGTGGATGAAGTGAGTAAGTAACAGTTTCAAAATGTTCCTTTTTCCATGAATGGAGGCTAAGGACCGGGGAAATTATTTGAAATAAAAAATGCGGATTTTGCTTTTTGCCAGATATAATTACCAGATGATAAAGTAGGTAAGTTACAAAGCTTGTTCAAATTATGAGGGAAATGAATGAATAGTTTAAAAAACTAAATAGGACGCTTTATAGCTGTTCCGCCACCTTGGAAGTCCGCCATTTTGGATTTAAGGCACGTGATAATTTTTTCGTATTCCTGACAACAAACCCTTTCATTTGATACCCATATCATGGGGGTGCATTTCAAATAGCCTGTCCGCCATCTTGGGGAGGCCGCCATATTAATTTGTGTGACGTTTCTTTATAGCTAGTCATATTATATTGTCATCAGAACTCAGAGTGTGCAAAAGAATCACGGGGCAAGTGCAAGAAAGGGCACGCAAGCAAGTGTGCCAAGACTGGGAAGTAGGTCAAAATACGAAGATTTCAAGATTTTTTTACAATGATATACCTACCTATGTATATTGTAAAAAAATCAACTTTTAACAAGTTGATCTAATATATCTGTGGTTACAAGTGAAACTAATAAAAGCGTGTACGCTTTTATTAGCTTCACTACACTACATATCACTAGTAACCACAGACAAATTAAAAATGAGTTATCGCCAGTATAATCATAAAATGTCAGTTATCCACTTCATACACTTTCGTCTTCGAATGAAGATCGGGTTTTACCCGGTTATGTTCCAGAACCGGTCAATAATTGGCACGGAGCCGGTTTTAATGGATTTTCAAGAGTGAAACTTTGTTTAATGTGTATTGTTGCTGAGAATAAACCGTCTGAAGATCCGGACGAGTTCGCGGGACGTAAACTTTTACACCTTTCATTTGGAGATCCGCCTACCTACGTTTAAAAATCGGGTTAAGAATACTCAATTCACAGAAAAGAATACTCGGGTTTTAGCTGCGTAAAACTAAATTGCTCAACGAAACTGCGAGCGAGAGAAACAGATGTGTACACTATCTGTCATTAACCTGTCTGTCTGTCATGGTGATACCATGTGATCGTGATCTACCAATAAATATCGGTCTGATCACTGATATCTATCAATAGCGTAACTTCATGCAAGCGCACCTGCCCCGCGCACTTCTCGCCCCACCAGAGACCTAAAAATCTTATGCTGGTATCTCACGGCGCGTAATATCTTGCGCCGCGCCACGCCGGGCGACTGGTACGAGCGAGCACGATACAATAGGCGAGTCCACACTACCCGTTCTCACGGCGCGTAATATCACGAGACGCTCGAGCCGCGACGAGCCGCGCCTTTCAAATTACCGACTTCAATCGGATCGGTCGAGCCAGCCCGCGCCACCTCGAGTCACCCCCTTCACACGGCGCGTGGCTCGAGCTGGCGCGGCGCGGCTCGTGATATTATGCGCCGTGAGAAGCCAGCATAACAGTTTTCGCATTTTGCTAAGCGATCTAATGTTGTGCAGGTCCTATATAATAAAAACTTTATGGCTTTGTAGCGCCTAAACAGGTAATGCCATAGAGATCATTATTTGCTTTAATATTGTTGTAACCTTTATTTTAAGTTACAATGAATACAAAAAATAAGTTTAATTTAATCCTAAGTGTTAAGAATAAATAAGTTTAAATTAATCACAATTAATTGAGTGAAACGAGTTCCGTTAAATTTCACAGATCGAGAAATAAAACCGATTTATTTAAAATCTTAATCGCAAAAGCTTTATCTGCCGCAATAAAAATACGGAAATCAAAATGCGAGCAGTTTTCATGAAAAACTTAAGCTGAATCCAACTAATTTCCACTTGAGTCTTACGAGAGCGTTCTTTAGAGTTTTGTAGTAATTGGTATGATGAATGCTCGTCGGGACAGCGAGGCATAATTATTATTATACTAATAATGAATGGACCAGAAGAATCATTATTTAATTACAGTTTTTTCATCGTCTACTTTGGATAAGGTATTTTATTAGTTAAAAAAATTATAAATATCAAACATACTGATAGTAGTACAAAGTGTACAAGGAACATTATTTGTTTGCATGAAGTACTACATGATCTTCCGAAATTACTGCGCCGATTTTGATGATATTCAGCACAGATATTATAAAGTACTGGATAGAACACGGCCAAGGATCTAAGAATACTTTTATTCCTAAAAAGTGATACCCGTTTTCATGGAATTTAATTTTATTTCGTGGCACAGAATCTAAAGGAGTTGTTGTTGACTTGTTGAAATTATAAGAAAATCATCGCCTCTACATCGATTGAAGTACATAATATAGATCTAAAACCATAAAATCATTGATCGGGAGTAAAATATATTTATAGTTTTCAATTACAACGTATTTTAAACAATGATTTAATAAGTCATAAAAGATAAAATATCGAAACCATGCTACATCAATTCAGTTGAAGTTTTTATGTTATGTAAGGTAGATTATCGATTCCTTAAAAAGAATTTTAAAATGCATTTCATAGAGCCTGCTAGGCCAATTTGAAAAAAAAAATAAGTCGAATAAAATCCGCTAAAAGCGAAATATTTTATTCAACACCGATTGAATTTAAGAGTGTGCGCCAAATAAAGTCAAAGTCGTTTCAAAAGCTTTTGAGATAGTTTTTTGGGAATTGAATGCAATCAATTTTATCTGATTTGCTATCAGCTTCCGATATGAGCTCATTTTAATGGAAATATAACCTCAAATGTGTGAGATCTTTTTAAATACTTTTCATCTTATAGTAACACGTAGTACCTAAGTAGATGTGTGTTATTCCCACAATTTTAATAAATATGTATAATACTCGATTACTTACAATATGTTATGTTATTGATATTTTTCAACATAATAATTATATCTAATATATATAAATCTCCTGTCACGATCCGCGATGGATTCTACTTAACCGATTTTAATGTTTCTTTTTTTTAAATGTGTGCTTTTATCCAACTTGAGAGATAGGATAGCTTAGATCTTTAATTATAGTCACAATTTTATTTTATTGCAAATTATGTGTCTATAAAGAGCGACCATTGTTTATGCGACGCGGGTCACGGGATAGCGATGGACGTTGCCATGGTGACATACTTATTTAGTCACTAATTCAATAAAATAATACGGGCGATATACTTTATATAATATGGCAAAGAAACGTTTGCCGGGACAGCTAGTTTAATTATAAATATACAGTATAATACTCGATTACTTACAATATGTTATGTTATTGATATTTTTCAACATAGTAATTATATTTATTATACAATTTTATTGGCATTTGGCATTAGTTTAAATCAAGTTTAAATGTAAGCAGCTGAAGTATATAAATGAAAACCGCACGTGATGCTGCAATGTAGGTACGAAGAATCGTCAAAATCGATTTAGCCATCTCTTGTGTCCATCTTTTTGCCTTCATATACCCATACGAAGGCAACGCACCTGCAGCTCTTCTGATGTTGCGAGTGTACATGGGGATGGGCGACGGTAGTTGCTTACCATTAGGTGACCCGTTTGCTCGTGTGCCCCCTTATTTAATAAAAAAAAACAGATGGACTGAAACTCTTTCGCATTAAAAATATCCGTAAGATTTCCAGGAACCCAAATGAGCATTTACGGTGCGTCCACATTTGTATCATTTGCGCGATCAGATCTCCGTCGCGATCATCGCGCCGTATCAAAATGATACGCGTATCATGATACTTTGTATCATGATACGCGTATCATTTTGCGTCCACACTTGCGATCATGATACGGCGCGATGATCGCGACGGAGATCTGATCGCGCAAATGATACAAATGTGGACGCACCGTAAAAAAACTTTTTCTGACGGGCGAATTTTCATTTAGGAATTAGGGTACATCAAAAATTCGTACTCCGATGTCTTTGTTCCTCTGATCCATCATTTGTCACGCGGCCGGTCTGTCTTCAGTGCCAGCACTCATTTTATCGTACGTCACATAACGACGGACCGCAGCGGAGCGGGCCGCATTTTTCATACATTTTTCGTGAGTTGTGATTATTATTCGTAGGTAGTGACCTATCGCCGATTAATAAATCTGTACGGAAAATGCGGCACGCCACTTTGCGCTTCGTCATAGTGCGCTCGTACCTTTATCTACGCCTTCTTTGCTCAGATGATTGATAGAACATGGAAAGCCTTACTCAATAATCCTTAAATGTACGAGGTTTCGTCATTTTACAGGTAACCGAAGTAACAAAGTAACGGATCTGCAACACCGCGTAATTATAAAGAAAAATGGGAAAGAAACTATATTTGGTAAAACCACGGTAAAACATTATAGAATTGTACATGTACCATCAAGGAAATTGTTTACTAGGCAGTTGACAGACCAACGTCATTTGGTCGGATCATGTCAATATGTCTGCTGGGTTTGACGTAACGCGACCAAACTACGTTTGTCCCCCATCTGCTAGAAATCAACTTATCTGATACGAGTAGTACCTGCACTAAAAATAAACAAAAAAACATTTCGAAACTAAATCTTACCAAATTGAAACAATTCAATGTATCATGTAAAAGTAGTATTATTAGGAGTTTACCTTAATATAAGCAGAGGCGGCGTAAGGCGTGGGCGGTGTGGGCTACCGCCCACGGCCGCGGCATCGCGGTCGGGGTCTCGCGAGTCGCGCCCCTTGGAATACAAGATTTTTTCACGAGATTTTTTCAAAGTTTTACGAGTTGTGATACTCAAATATTCAGAAATAAAAAGATTTTTTAAACTTTGAGTGTCAAAAAAATCTTTTTCTTATCAAATCCGTCCTTTTGCGTCAGCTATCAGGGGGCCTCGCAAAATATATTTTAGGGGGCCTCGCAAGATAATCTTGCCCACATAAAATTATGTTTTGCCCCGCCACTGAATATAAGCTAATTAAAGCTACAAAATGGCAGTTTAAAATTATAATATAATTTATTTACTATGAAACAATTCAAAACAGCAATATAAGGGACGATAAATCCCAATTTAAAATGAAAAGTTTTGAATGAAATTCAAGCTTATTGAATAAATTGGACGTAAATTCTTATTCGAGAGGAGTAATTATGTTTTGTTTAAATGGCGACACTCGGAAAATCTATTTATAGGAAAATTAAACCCCTTTAGTTTTAAGCGCGTCTCTCGATCGTGCAAGGTTGGCGTTTATTTTATTCTTTTCATTTGAAAGCGGAATTTAATTATGGTTTTGCATTTTTAATTATTTTTTTATTAGATTTCGCTTGTTTTGACTTTTGAGTAATGAAAAAAGTAATAAAAGCTCTGATGTTGGAGTCGATTGCTGGTTTCATTAAAACCAAGTCAACCCAGAAAACCTTTTATTTTTGACTAATGTTATCAAAGTTGAATCCATAATTTTTAAATAATTTAATGTTTAAACAATCAAATTATTCCTTTTTGTAAAACTGCATGAGAACAGGAACTAAAACTAATTTTATAAAAAAATATTACAATAAATAACCACATACGAGTAAAACAGAAGTAACTAAAAATGGTTTTAAAAAGATAAAGACGTCAATATCCCTACCTCTTTAAAACTACTTTTGTAAATATGGCTTTAGGAGAGCCCGAACACTTTAACCGATGACTTCCAATAGTCCCATTATTTTGGCGGCAAAGAAATTGGTCCGCTAATGCATCTATTGTTCGTATTTTTAGGTTGTAGTGCCGGTGGAATGGCTGCCATTTTGTTTCGTTTGATAAAGCAACGGACACGAACGTTTTTAATAGGTTCAAGTTTTTTTATGTAGCTATTTATAGGTTAATATTGCTATGAACCGTTACGTGATTTATAAGTGTATAAAGATGCACAGGCCGAATACTCTGCCCTTTTTAAACGCTTAAAACTGTAAAACATAACTTATTACCAACTTACTACAGAATATCTAATAGTTGTACCATAGGCCTGTAAGTTACTTGTTGACATAAGTAGGTTAAAGAGAAGGTGCCTTAAAAGAAGAAAATAACTATTAAAAACTCAAGGTTACTGCTAATATAGAGGTGAAAAGATAGTAGGACCGTTACTGTTCGTCCGACTAAATACACTCTTGAGTCCACGATACATGCACTACGATGCTCTACAAGCAGCCCTGGACATGGGTCGTAACAGCCGCGTTCTAGGGGGTGGCAGATTTCGCACATGGGGCGGCCGAAATCAAGTGGCCTACACTCAACCTACACTCATAAAAATATAAACCCGGCATTGTCTCAGAGTAACCGACTGCCGAAGATATGAAAACTTTCATAAGAAGCTGTCAAGGTTATAGAACGGGGAGAACCCTCAGATAAAAGGAGGAAGGAGGAGGTTAAGGTGTTCCTTTGCCTAGTAAGTCTAAAGTAAATCCCGCTATGCTTGATATGCAAAAGGGATATACCAATATGTTCACTGAAACTATATTACGTAGGCGAAGTTAGTTAATTTCAACTTGTGTGTAGTTGTGTACCAGTTTGCTTAAATTAACTGCGATGAAAACTGTCTAAGTGGTTCTGCTGAGCTGTTTATTTCATTTCATAGTGAGGGTGATAAGTTTAGTGTGACAGTAAATTAAGGTCAGGTTACACCAAAATGCGACGATGAGTTCAAGCGATGCTAAATTGAAACATCAAGAGGCGTCACGTAGATATAATATTATGTTTTTCCTTTAGGGCACCATTGTGCCCGCTTATATTTCGATATGAATCGCGTAACAAACCCTATAAATTATACTTTACTAGCTGACGCCCGCAACTTCGTTTATCGCGCAAAAACTGTATATTTTTCCGGGATAAATGTATCCTTTGTCCTTTTCCGGGACTTAAAGTATCTCCATACCAAATGTCAGACAGACAGGCAGGCAGGCAGGCAGGCAGGCAGGCAGGCAGGCAGGCAGGCAGGCAGGCAGGCAGGCAGGCAGGCAGGCAGGCAGGCAGGCAGGCAGGCAGGCAGGCAGGCAGGCAGGCAGGCAGGCAGACAGACAGGCAGGCAGGCGGGCAAACAGGCAGGCAGGCAGGCACGGATTACGGATTAAAAACGCTTTATAGCTCTGCTATTTCTCTTCCACCTATACGAAAATATGAACGAATAATTTGATATCGTTCGTTCTATGATCTATCGGGTTTAAAGAATCCCCGATCAAAAATCAAAATGTATGGAATTGACACAAAGTAAATCGAACGTCGACTTTATTTCATCTAATGTCAATGTCAATTTCATACAATATTTTGATCGATGATTCCAATGATACCTCTCTTCTGTGTACGCGCAGAGCTCCGCACATACCTCCATGGCGGGAGCGCAGATCTGCGTACCGGATATAGGAAATTATTTTCGCTAATATAAATCTTATCATAAAGTATTTCGGTGTTTTATTGCTTGCATTCTGTTCCCAGTACAATAATCTACCATAGACAACATTCAAGCCTTCAAAATTAGCGGCGCGAAATTCGAAAAATTTGAAAAAAAATTGAAAATTTTCTAATTTAACGGATTTCGAAAAAAAAATTGCGTGCTATTCGTGCGCCGTCCGCTTTAAGGAGGTTCTATAAAGAAGCGATATTGAAAACATCTTGGCTTTAGCCATAGGGCAGGTTCTTTGTACATCTTATTTATGTTACAGCCTGTAACTTACAGGATTAACAAGGACTGGACGTCCTCAGATTATTATTAGAGGCTCAGTAAACCTATTTGCGTGGCAGTCGATTTTCAATTCGCTCTCAATCACGTCTCAGGATGCCTCCGAATTGCCTTCATGCTCCAAAGGGAAGGGAAGTCAATAATCCTTTCACAGTAATTTAACCCTTATTCCCCTAACATAAAAGTCATTTCAGAGGTACAACGGGAAGATTTATATTTATATTTTTAAGTGAAAGCCTAGCCACATGTACATAAAACATAAAATTTATTTATATATTGTACATAAAAGTGTATTATTATAATTTATAATAAAGTGGACAAATGATATTACTCCATATTTTAATTTTCTGTCTGTTAAAGCAGTATTATAGTTGCTACTTTGAAAATTTTATGTGCTTCCATCTTGTACCTTAGTAGTACAAAAATTATTCATAATTAAAGACGTGAATTGAAGAACACGATATCTAGCATTTTGTAACATACGGACATTTAATCATTTTTTCCCGTATAATTTGAACAAACCTTGTAACCTATCTATCTACTTTATCACCAGACTTATGACAGGTTTCTGGGTACACATAAAATGCACAATTTTTTATTTCAAATCATTTTTCCTTCCCTATAGCCTCCATTTATGCAAAATAACGCCAATTTTTATATTGTTAGTTATTGTGTTCTTCGCCTCAGGTCTTCATTATTAATATGATTTATGATAAATGAAATTAATTAATTCCGTTTCGAAATACCGCAGCGCTGCACTGTGCTCGGCATCACTTTATTTCTCTCGAGGAATGCGATATTTATAAGTTATGTGGAACTTAATATAATTGGGATGATACACATCTGTGACACCTGTTATACTATTAGGCTTCTTACAGACGAACGGCACTTGTCGACGGCACGCGTCTGCGGCATCGACGGCAGTCGACGGCACGTGTCCGCGGCAGTGGACGGTATCCGTTGACAGTTTATGACGCTTGCAGGGGGCCTACCACGACCTTTCCTGACATGTTTCCAGAACACTTTGTTGTAAGATAACAATTACCGTATTCACTTTTCAAATAATATTACAATTTTAATAAAAAATAGAAAAAATGCAAAACATTGTTAAATCCGCTGAGAAATATCAACTTTTTAAAGATCGCTAGTTTGACGTTAAACCTATATTGTTCATCTGTTAAATAGTGTCACTTAGTAGAGGTGGTGGTAGGCCACCAGTTGTGGCGTACCGCCTGAAGGTAAGCGTCCACAGGTCGGTATCGTACGCAAATGACGTCTCGCATCAAACGGATAAGTACTTTTTTCACAGTACGTCCACTGTATCGGCAGCGTACGGAATACCGACTAGCCTAGTAAGTGAATACTCAAAATGGGAATGTGGATGGAAAAGTCGAAAGCAGAAATTTTGACTTAGGAAAAGCTTTGCTTGGACTAATTAGGAGATATACATATATTACTGGCTAGTCGGTAATCTGTACGCTGCCGATACAGTGGACGTACTGTGAAAAAATATCCGTTTGATGCGAGAAGTCCGTTGCATACGATACCGACCTGTGGACGCTTACCTTTAGGGTAAATTCAGATCGCAACGCGACGAGGTGAGGCGAGGCGAGGCGCGGCATAAATTTGTATGGATTTGACTGATTTCAATTGCGTGAGACGTCTTGCGAATCTGTCAAATCCATATTATAAATTTCTAGAAATGCATCAACGCGTTGCGTTGCGGTCTGCCGTCTGAATCAAACCTTACGCGTTACGTCATTTAACTGCAAGCGTGACGTGTGACGCATCGACGGCTGCCGCCGACTGCCGCCGACTGCCGTCGACTTCTGCTAACGCGTGCCGTCGACTGCCGTTGTTTGCCGTCGACTGCTGTCAACGCGTGCCGCCGACACGTGCCGTTCGTCTGTATGCGCTCTTAGATATTATAATATGGGTAACTACTTAAACTAGCTGACCCGACAAAATATGTTGCCTTGCTTTGCCTATTGAGTGCTTCGACGTTTTTCTGGCAACTGCTTATAAAATCGATAAGTTTCAGGTACACTTCAAACTTCGTAGTTGATTCAAAATCTGTAGAACTTGATTTTACCACAACTATTTTTTTTTTTTTTTTGCTATAGTCAAGTTTAAGTAAAGTTAAAGAAACTGGCTGACCAAAAACAATGTAAATGGGCTGATCTACAACGCGTACATTGTGTAAACACATCTTAAGACTACTTGACTGAAAACCTTAAATGGCATTATCCTTTTTTGGGTTTTATTTTTATGGGTCTTATATCCCATACCTTCTTACCTACTACTTACTATTAGATATCTTAACGCCTCCGTGATCCAGTGGTTTAGAGCGCGGCTCTTGACCCGGAGGTCGTGGGTTCGATTCCCGCGTTGGAAACATATTGTTATTAACAAGTTTGGTTAGGACAATGCAGGCTGATCACGTGATTCTCTGATAAGTAACATGATCCATGCGTCGGATGGGTATGTAAAAAGTCGGTCCTGCGCCTGATCTCTCGCCAGTCGTGTCGGTCTTGAGAGTAAAGGAATAGAGAGTGCTCTTGTGTACTGGGACACATTTGGGCACTATAAATTTACTCCTGCATAACTGGCCTGGTTTCAATGAAACCGGCCGCTATCATCGAAACCGGTGTGGAAGTTATTATTATTACAGATTACTAGATATCGACAGTTTCCTTCTGCAAATGTAGTTTTCTGTAGTTTTGAATCATAATAATCATCAATCAATTATTATGATTCAAAACTACAGAAAACTACATTTGCAGAAGGAAACTGTCGATATCTAGTAATCTGTAATAATAATAACTTCCACACCGGTTTCGATGATGGCGGATATCTTATTTAAATAATAAACATTGTAATAAACTATTTAGTAACCTATAAATAAATAATACCAATTAATTATGCTATAATACAATGAAAATCTTTTTAAGCTCTGATAATAATGATGACTGATTTTTGTAGGAGAAAAATGGAACTAAATTGTAATTATCAATTAAATAGTACTCACGCATACGTTATGCAAGAAGTCCTATAGAAAATGAAATATCAAACATAACCGATTAATATTACTATCGGTACTATACAAAAATATTTACGGAATGTGTATCTTATTAAATTTAAACTTTATTATTAATCTATACTAATATTAGAATAGTCTGTCTGTTACCTTTTCATGCCGAACCATTTTTTGTGAAATTTGGTGATGAACGGACGAAGGATACTTTTTGGTCCGGAAAAAAATTACGGTTCCTGTACATTGCATCAAATTGTCGTGAGTAAATAATTAATAATTGCAGAAATGCAATCTCTTTAGTTTTTACTTTTAAATGCCGTCGCGATTTTTATTCATAAAATATATTTTTTTGATAAAATCAAATAACGTTTTAGGGCATTTCATTTCGATCACATTATTTTTTGGCACTGATTTAAAGGAGCAGTTGTAAATTGCAGTTTTGATAAGTTAAAAATTATAAATGGCATGTTTAATAACTAGTTTAGCAGTTAAAACTAAGCAGTAAAGTAAACAAAAATGAGTAGTAAAAAATTATGAAATGGTTAATTGAAAACATTATTGAACAGTAAAATAATTAAATGGTCAGTAAAAATTAATGAATGAGCGGTTACGTGTGGGCAGTAACAAATCGGAATTTGTCAGTAAGAAATCTCATTCTAAGAAGTTCTTTAAACAATGAGGCGGTAAAATATAATAAAATCGGCCAAGTGCGAGTCGAACTCACCCATGTAGGGTTCCGTGCCGGTATAAAGCGAAAGTATAAAGCGGTCGCCGGCCTCAGCACGCTCGCTGCGCTCGCTCGGCTCTCTCTGCCGTTTTGGTCTAAGTTCTAACCTAACCTACTCTTGGACTTTCTGGATTGTGTTTGTGTTTGTTTTGGCGAGCCCCCCTTTCTGGGAGGCTGCGCCCCTGCGCCTTCTGTTAAGTCGTTATCGAACCACTCGCTCCATCATTTTTACCGCTCATTCATTTATCGAACTGCTCATTCCATCATTTTTACCGCTCTCATTCCATCATTTTTACCGCTCAATAGTTTTTTTGTTACTGTCCATGTTTTACAGTCACAATAATTAATCAACCGCCAGAAAATTAAATAACTGCTCAATATTTTTTTCAACTGATCATAAAAACATCTCAAATATTTAAATAACTGATCAAAAAATTAGTTCCCTTATTTTTTTCTTAAAGAATTTAGAATCCTTAGTTATTTCCTCCCAAGGTGCACCAAAATCTAGTATAATAAAATAAAGGGATCCACCGTGCCCCACGTAGAAGACCACCATAAATTAATGTTATTCGTGTTTTGCTAAGTTCTTTTTGGTTTCATTATATAGAGCGTATATCTTTAGATTCTAGAGTCTAGCAGCTTTGTTGCTTGACTTTGTTGATTGAACAGATCTTAACCAATCAAAAGCTCTAGTGAACAAATCTTCTGTCAAAAAAACTCCTCAAAATGGGCATAAGACGCCCGCATAAAAAGTGCTAGGAAGGGGGTTAATCGATAAAATTTAACCCTCCAGAGGCCAAAAGATGACGTCTCCGTATCTGTCACTTATCGTCACGTCCCGGAATAAATCAGCGTGTGACGTCACGCATACAAATTCCGCCTCCGAGCCATCTCATTACAGACGAAACAATTTCTAAGCCGACCCATTTCCGAATATTTACTTTTGGGCTTCCGCAAACATCAATTTCGGATGCTTAAGGACGGACAATGCGTTCACTTTAATGACGTTTTATTTTACAAGACTTCGCAATAATTGGACGATATAATCTAAGGTCTTGCCATACTTACCTGAGAACACATGAATATAGTATGTCTTAAAACTATCGTGTTACATTTAAATGTATTATTACTGCACAGTGCATACACACTAATCACAAACAGTGTGAATAAAAACAAATAGTGTGTATGCACTGTGCAGTAATAATACATTTAAATGTAACACGATAGTTTTAAGACATACTATATTCATGTGTTCTCAGGTATGGCAAGACCTTAGATTATATCCACTTACTTGATACTATCAAGTAAGTGCGAGCGCTAAAAGTACATATTTTTTTTACAATATAATATTATGCACGTTAATGTAAGGCTAAATGCTAGTACCTAGTAATTTATAATAGGCCATAGCCAACATTAGAGTAAGGCGGTAGACAGTGCCACAATTTTCCCTCATTTCCGTGGAAGTCCGGTCCCTTGTGAGGTACAACGGCAGGTCGTGGAGAGTGTCCTGTGTTAGATCTGGGACACTTTCCGTTCAACGGCTGATGGCTAACCGCAGCTGGTTTTAGTCATTAGTGGGTCGGCTGATGGCCAATCCCACATACCACCATACACATCTCCAACCCGGGGCACGCATAGTATAGAGCGTTTCAACTGCCAATCAAAAAAAAAGCGGTAGAAAATAGAGCCACACTTCTTGGATCTAAATCACCATCCAATTCAAAATAGCAGCATTATTATTCCCTATTTGTTATATATTTATACATGGAGAACGCGAAACATAAAATTCGGAAAGTATTGTGATAATGAAGTGAAAATTAGCATTGCAATTTGCAACATTTACGTTGAAATCCGACGATTTCGATGTAAATCTGAGGCAATTTAAAATATACATGCGGAAGCTCGCTGCTACATCAATTAGCAAATGACTGTTTGCACTGCGGGGACCGGAGCACGAAAGTGGACTAACAAGTAATGACACGTCTGATACGAATGCAGAGTTGCTAGCAGGCTGTTTGTATGTAGGGATGTTAGCTGTAAGTAAGCAATTTGTAAGTATAAAGTAGGCTGTATGTAGTAAGCTAAGCTGTTGTAAATATAGGGATATATTAAGTTGTCTGCAACAAGTAGAAAAGTAAGCCGATTGCAAGTAGGTAGCTGTTTGGAACGTTGGAAATGGGGAAATAGTAGGTGGTAAGTTTTTGCGCAGAATGTAGTACTAGTAAGGTAGAGAATGCTGAGCGATGAACATTGGAGCTACTAGCACCGAGAACTGCAGTAATTTAAGTTTTGTAGTACAAGACATTATTAACCTATCAAGCCCCATAAGAGCACCGGTGAATGGTGATCGCGACAACATAAAATAACAATAGATTTCCAAGATTCCGCGATCGAAGGATCTTGTAACGAGATGTAACGTATAAGGCTTACCAGTGGCGGGACAAGACCAAAATTTTATGTGGGTGAGATATATTTTGCGAGGCCCCTTAGGCCCAAATGGATATTTAGACAATCATTTTTTATAAATAAAATTTGAGTCTCAAAACGCGTAAATTCCCAAAAATCCTCAGAGGCGCGAGGCCCCTTGGACCGCGAGCCCGAGGGCGGTCGCCCACATCGCCCACGCCTTGCGCCGCCTCTGAGGCTTACCTACAGGTGAATTAGCTGAGTAGTGAGTTGCTTACAGCTTTTTTTTTCAAGCAAAATAATAAAATCCATGGTATGGTATGCGTTAAAGCGTCATCTGAACGTATTAGAGAGAATTACTTAGTAAACCTTGCCATAGCGTAGTGTTTGTAGGTTCTTCTTGTCGAATAATTTTATAGGATGCGAAGGTATATTTAATAATAGTAAATTATTAAAATTAATGTTAACACAATTTACAAAATATCTTAAGTGTTAACACAAATGTTAAGTTTTGTTTGAAAATCTCGAACATTATTTCACAAAAAGTCATGTCAGCTTGTATTTTAATACGTTAATTCTTTAGTTAAAACATAGATGGCGCTAGATGTACTGCGGAAAAACCCAGGTTATATTGGTACTTACAGATCTGAGATCAGACATGGTCTGAGAGGTTTTGGGGGTTAAGTTGTAACCCAGGGACAGCTGGCATCACAGTTATAAATAATTGTATACTCCCATCTATAAGTAATGGCCAATGGGCGATGTGGGCGACCGCCCACGGCCTCGCGGTCCAAGGGGCCTCGCGCCTCTTGGATTTTTGTTTGCGTTTTGAGACTTAAATTTTATATAAAAAAATGATTGTCTAAAAACAATTCATTTAGGCCTCGGGGGCCTCGCAAAATGTAAGTATCTCGCCGACATAAAATTTTGGTCTTGCCCCGCCACTGAAACTAATATTATTTGCATCTTAGTGCAATAATATCTTGTAGGTAAATTTATGGTAGGTGCCTACTACTACTTCTCGAGTTCGAGCTATTTAATCCATATTTATATTAAGAATGCGAAAGTGTGTCTGTCTGTCTGTTACCTCTTCACGCCCAAACCGCTGAACCGATTTTGTTAAAATTTAGTATGGAGATACTTTGAGTCCCGGAAAAGGACACAGGATACTATTTACTATGGAAAATTTGACGGTTTCCGCGCGATAAACAAATCCATGGACAAAAATCAAACACAGTTGTATATAAAAATCACAGTCGTTTATTATTAATAAATACTGGTAATTAAATTAGACAAAGTGAATTACCAAAACCTTTAGCTTGAATCATACTCTATTACTTTCTATACTTTAACGTGATTACTGAATAATGTAATAGATATGTACGCCTATCAGCTTATCACATGGTCTGTCAAAATTACGCAAGATCAACCTACTTAAAATGATTAGGAGTCTCCTTAGATCGCAGACTTTCTGTTGGTAAGTCGAATTCAGTCGTGGTTTTAGGGCCAATTCACACCGGAATGGCAGCGGCCGGCAGCGGCGCGAAGAGCACTTTTAGTGTGAAATAATTTTAAACTTTATTTACATACTTATAAGTGTGAAATAATTTTAAACTTTATTTACATACTTATAAGTATGTAAATAAAGTTTAAAATTATTTCACACTAAAAGTGCTCTTCGCGCCGCTGCCGATCGCCCCTCTGCCGACCGCTGCCGGCCGCTGCCGATCCGGTGTGAATCGGCCCTTAAGGACAAAGAGTTTTCTCAAACTACCGCCTGGCACTTTCATACAATATGATTAACCTGCATAAAGTCTTTTACTGGAGACCAGAGACAATAAAGACTTAAGGCTGCGTTTCCACTGAAGCGGAGCGGAGCTTAGCGGTGCCGAATTGACCAATCACCACCATAGCACGATTGGTCAATTCGGGCACCGCTAAGCTCCGCTCCGCTTCAGTGGAAACACATCCTAATACAGACTGTTGCAATACAAGATAAATGAAGAATCTCTTGAACAAAGAACAACGGCTCTGTCTGAATAAGAGCGACACAACAGCTATTTTAAGACTGTACGAGTTGTCTTAGTTGGCCAGATTCAAAATATAATTTATGTAAGAAAAAACCATCTCAAGACAGATGTGTCCTAACTTCTAACACTGCCAACTTTCAAGTAAACGCATTGTTCTTCCCAGTTTCTGCGGATTTTTGACAAGAATATTCTCAATAGCATTGTTGAAATGTTAACAAGGCGCGTTGAGCGCTGCGTCGTCACAACGCAAATATTTTGACGCATAGCCGGCCACACGGGCGCTGCGCCATAACAGCGTTCTTATTACGAAGCAGTCTTAACTTCAACACCCGTTTCGTCTCGCGGGCTAAGTTGTCCGTCTGTGTGCGTTGCGACGACGCAGCGCCGTGTGAAAATATTAGTTATTTGTATATAAAACAACGAAACGGCAGCGCTGCGTCGACGCAATGCTGACGCAACGCGCCGTGTAGACTGGTTTTTAGACATTAGCCAATGAAATGCGTAAGGGCGCATTTTCATTAGTCGTTAACTCGTGCGGTATATACAGCATATGGGGAGTCTATGACAACTAATGACGCGTTTTGATTGGTCGAGGCATGCGTTTTAGAATATTATAGCAAACAAACCCAGAAACTGGGCACAGTATCGAATGACAGAAAGTCTGCGTTCTGCCATGGCACTAAGACTAATTATTGTAAAATATGACAATTACTTTACTTACACTTAAATAATTCTGAGCTGCTGTTATATTATGGTAAAATTACATTTTGTACCTTTTTAATACAATCTTGATGTTTCATAAGTACAAACAGAATGGCCGTTTTCAATTAAATCGCTTAGCCACAAATAACTTTTTAGTAGTACTATACTTAATTATTGTACTTTGTGGCAAACATTTTTTTAAATAAATGTCAGCGTTTTTATTAATTTGTGGCTTTTTATTTTCTTAATCCATTGAAAGAGTGTGTTGATGGTATCATCCATTGGAGAACGTTGCTTGCAGTCGCCACTTTGGTAATTTTTGACAAGAAAACTAGATGGCGCTGCGTGCAAAAAGTTATATCTTTGACACGATTTCGTCTTGTTAGCACAAAATGGACGGCTGATGTTAATCTCATTGCACCTCCTAAATTGTAAAACTAATTCGTTAAATATTTATGCAAAATATTTCTAAATATAATTGACAAAATGTCATTTACAAATGATAAATGAAATACACATTTTCACTTATAGTGTGGCTAGTTTCTTGATGCACATGGAGATGGCGCCACTTGTAATTTTATTTCATTTTATTACTTTATTACTTTTTCTGAAGGAAAGCCACAGATGCTGTGGCGCTGTATCTGCAGTAAAAATTCTAAAAAAGTTCTAAAATCTACTGTAAGTAATACCCACTGTAAGTGCTACAGTAGATTTTGGTACGATTTAAGAATTATATATCGTCTTCAGTTACTCAATGTCCATTCATCAAGATTTTTGCCGCACTATACATTTTTAAAGGTTTTTTGGTACATGCACACTGAGATCAATACTAAGTATAATACTAAGCAATATTAATTAATTTAAACTATGGAACATGTGTCGCGACAAATATTATAATTATTTGTATATTTTTCTAGTCAATAAAAATTTAAAACCATAATTTTTAAAACTACAAAATCACAATTATATCACCTTCTTAACCAAACAAAATAAATAGATAATGAGGGAGACATTCTCTATAATTACTTACATAAATAAGTTTGATGAAATTGAAAATATTATTAGCAAAGGAATGCTTTTTATAATGGTGCGTTCAGACTACGACTCTAAACCTCTGTAAATACTCCATGAAGTTCTCAAATGTTTTAATATGTCACCATATAAAACACTATCTCCTCAATGTTATACAGCAATATTATAGTACATAAGTGTGAATAATACATCCATAAACATGTCGAACATATTTTTGTCGTAGTATGAAGCGCTCCATACTGATATTATAATGTAAAATTAAATAAATGGCTCTACGTAACTTTTGCGTAACATTGACAGACTTATCAATACACTTACATCAAGCGTACTTAAAACGTCTACGTTGTGATAATAGTAAAAATAATATCATTAAGTAACTTAAAATTAAGTCATGGGCCCAATCGGAAAGTGGATCGAGAAGTAAAACTTCTTTCGCTCCCGTTTACTCTATAAAACCTTATTCTATGTAGAAACATTACTGAACCTCACTATAAAGCTATATTTCGATACCTATATTACATCTAAGGGCTATTTGCGCGCGAACTATGCGTAAGATCGCGCGTGATCGCGAACGCGTTATCTGTACAAGTAACATTCTACATGTCTATCGAATCATTCGAACTCGCCAACGGGCAGTGCACTTACGAGTATAACCTTATTCACTCTGCCAGCACCAAACCGGTCTAAGATCATTGACTCGCATGTATACCTTGCAACAAGGCTCTACACAGTACTTCAATCTGTGATTTTGACCATAAGTGCCAGCTTTCAATAGGCCTCGGTTCCATACGCCAACAACCACTCGTAACCATGCGCGCTACGGCGCTACTAAACGCACTAGGATTCCTGGAATTTCCTACTGCATCATCTTCAGCTTAAACCTTAATACTAAGTAGGAGACTATTCTGATGAATACGAAAAAGGCGCAGAGGGCGCCTACGTCGACCCAGAAGTTCGCCTTGTCCATTGTCATCTCTTTGAGGAAGTGGCTCGGCGTTCTGAAGTGGCAATACGCTTCGGAGCAGTGCAGCTTCTCTCGGTTGAACCCGTAAACGGACAGCATGGCGCCTTCGAAGCCGTAACGCACGTAGCTGAGGTACGACACCCATTGAAGGTAGCCAGGAATCGCGTTAAAGTTGACGAAGAATCCAGAGAACAACACCACTGGGATGGTAGTGACGGGTCCTAGGTATACCCCAGTTTCTATGTCCATAGCGGCGCCTATGAGTAAGCCTAGAGATTGCGCTACCAGGGCTGTCAATATGTTTATGGTTGTGAACATGAGTACCCTATCCGCCTGCATCGGCTGACCCGTCATGAAGTACACTATTATCACGTAAACTCCACTGAACACTATCTGAAAAGAGAACGTGAAAATTAGTTTTTCCATCAACAGAAGTACAAACAGTAATAGATCATCAACACTAAAATCATTTTCTTCTCCTTATCTCTTTATAGACTACAGGCCCATGTCGAAAATGGATGGGTTATATGAACCACCTGGTGACGTATATAGGACGATATTAGAGCATAAAATAATAATAGCACTATGACGTCACTTGTAAGCTGTCCAACCTGCTAGTGAGAATTCAAAAGTACATGTAGGGTGAGTACATTTTTTCATGTCTTTTTCTCATTTGCTGAATTTCTCAGACAAACTAATTATTGTAAGTGTTTCTTTATACTTCTGAGTTAAGTACATAAGTTACTTAAATTTATCTCTATGAAAAATCAGTATGAGCATTACCTGGAATGGTAGGTCCGCTATAGTTTTAGCGAAGTAGAACGCCTTCAGAGAGTACCAATAGTTCAAATGCTCTCTCACAAACACGTTCATCTCGGTTGGGACTGAAAAAGAGAAAAAACACACGAATTATCATTTTTGTTTTTAAAAAATCATTTTGGAGGCTTATGAAAATACATAACCTCCTGCAGTGGAGCTATACAAGGTGTATGGTCTTTAGGGCCTATTCATACAGGAATGGCAGAGGCGAGGCGAGCAGTTTCAGTGTCATATGATTTTAAACTTTATCTTCATTATTGTAATACATAGTATCGCTTAAAGAAATCTACGGTCCGGCCGCCCGTGGACGCTCGTGGCCGCTCGTGGCCTCTTGCAGCCGCCGGCGGCATCGATTTCTCAAGCGATACTATAATATTATGTATTACAATAATGAGGATAAAGTTTTAAATCATATGACAATGAAACTGCTCGCCTCGCCTCTGCCATTCTGGTGTGAATCGGTCCTTAGGGTGTGTATACGTTCCTTATATCTAGAGTTCACTGTGAAAGTAGCTGCGCTGAAAGAGAGAGAAAGATTTTTTGTGATTTGTATGGGCATGCACCGCCGCGTAATGTTTCCACATAAAGATGAAAAAAATACTCTTTCAGCACTGGTTCTTTCACAGCAAACTCAATATACACACCCTAAAGTATTATCATTTAGTTTTGTTACATCCTGTATAATAGCTATATCAAAATATGACACCAAAACCATAACTATAGAAGCAAAAACAAAACACCAATTTCCATCGCTGTGTGTAAAAACAGAGATGGCCTCTGTGGCTCATTTGGTGGGCTGTTGGTAGCTCAAGCCGGGGGTCGCGGGTTCGAATCCCGCCGACGCCGACGAAACGAAAAGTTTTCAAAGTTCCTGGGTCATGGACGTGTTTTAAATATGTGTATCATATAATGAAAATCTTAAATGTACGTATAGTATAAAAGTATTAAATATAATATTTCCGTTGTCTGATACCCGTAACACAAGTCCTTCAGGGACTTACCACGAGGCCCGACTGACGTGTTGTGAAGCGTCTATAGATACTTATTATTATTATAGAAACAATAGTAACAAACTTACATGTCAAAATAGTAGGCATCATTGAAGTGAACATCGTGAACATGACGGTGAAGAAGATGCACCCGGCATTGCTCATGACCTTCGCAGCGTCGCTTCCAATGTCATAATACAGGAATCCGATAAGAAGACCCACTACGGTATGCGAGCATAGCCTCAAGTGCGTGAGCGTCTGATCTCTCATTATGCTCTTGAAGGTTCTCTTCAGTAGAATCCAGAACTGCTTCCAACCGGACGTCGGGAAGCCCGTCTTCTGAGTCTTCTTGGTGAAACTTTCGCTGGAGTCTAATAGAGAGGTGGTGCAGGTCACTGGCGCTAGGTTGCTCGGGTTGGGAACTTGTTTCTTCTCCGTGCTGATCGGTTCCGACATATCTATCACAGTGCATGTTGGTTTATCTGCAAAATACAAGAATAACGTAAAGGACAAAGGTACTACAAGTTTTAAGGTTAAAGTAAACATGCCATACTAGACGTTACAATTTGCTAATCAGGTGGAAGTCGTACATTTTGCCACAACAAAAATGATCAAAATCTTGCTATCCCAAAGTATTATCATACCAAGAGTATGCGCTATGCTGCAGGTTTTGAACGGTCTAGAGAAGGCGATATTAACAGAGAGAAAGAATAATTATTTAAAATATGGACTACATCATACACAATTAATTTTCAAATCAGGACTAAAATAGTAAAGTATACAAATAAGTAATTACAAAGACTAATCTGATATTCTACACTTAACGCTAATATTAAGTGAAATTCGATCAGGTGCGTGCTTACCTATTACGATTTCTAAGGCTTCTTTTGTCACATTATTCTTACTTTGGTTGTTGTAATTACAATTAACTGGTCCGGAGGACGACGATGATGATGTTGACGTTTGCCCACGCCCACAATTTCCCTTGTTTACCGCCATCACTAATTTGTTGCCCCACTCCCCATGTTCGCCCGTCGCTACCTCCATTACTGGAAAAGAATAGGTAAAGTTGATCTAATGAATGAAGTATAAAGGTCACAGAATCGAGATGAGACGAGCATGGACGCCGGCAGGGGGCTGCCAGATGGTGCACTTGCACCCCTTGGGAATCTCGGGATCAACAGGAATTATTGAAATAAAAATCCGTATGTAACCCTATTACCATGCCGATAGTTCGTTAGATATCGAAGAGTAATTACTGTTTACATTCTAGATGGCAGTACCAGCACAAACAGTTAACAAAAAGTTATGTTCAACGTTTGACAATATTATGATATGAGTTATGCATGTGTCGGATTTTGGTCGGTTTATTTCATAAAGTTAATATACCTATCGGAATAGAGCAACAATCTCGAGCTGTCAAACGTAACCAAAATTGGTTTTCATCTGTGTGAAAAATATGTGTACGTATACACTTACACAAGCATGATTGAACATGAATTCTATGAGATTATATTGACAACGTGCGGCACGTGCCGACTGGACGTCAAAAAAAGAGTGCTGCTGTCATGTATCACACGTCTCTTTTTACCACGCGGTGTTACTGATAGTGGCATCTCGCTTGCTCAGGCCTTTGTTTCTCTATTCCGCTAGGTATATTAACTTTATGGTTTATTTAAGGTTTGTACTAGTAGCGCCCTCTGCCATCTAAGGTATTATAATAAAATAATATATATTCTGTGCCTCTGCTCCGTGACCGTCTATTGGCCATTGGGTAGTAACTAATATTCCCTATTTGTATTACTTTTGTCACCGTCGTCGGTTCTTACACTTCTTAGCGAAACAAGAATAATTGTTTCGGTGCGAGTGTACCTAAAATGCTCAAATATTTGATGATAGCGTAAATTGTAGAATGTTATTTATTTATTATTCACAATGTAACGGACATGCCAATGACTCATTTGCAGAATCTCGCGGAAGTTATCATTATAAATGTAGACTCGTATCATGAGTAATCTGAGTAGTATTTTGCATGAATCCAATATTGTTATTAACATTTAGGTCAAGGGCATGATTACGAAAGATCAAAGAATAATTAACACGCTATCTTATTCAAATAATACTCACTATAATCTGCCGGATTGTGGTAACTTGGACAATTTAGACCCATTATGGCCAAAAATGGCACTAATCCACGCACCGGACCCTGGTATATACACTGTCCTTCTGCCAGCGTGTACAAGAAGTCGAACATCTCAAACAACCTCGCAGACGGCTGGTGGATCGTGCAAATGATGGTCCTGCCGCCTCTCGCCAGAGATTTCAAGAGAGATATGCATTGGAAACACGACGAACTGTCTAAACCAGAGGTGGGCTCGTCGAAGAACATCACAGGAGGATTGTTCACCAGCTCCAAAGCTATCGACAGACGCTTCTTCTGACCGCCCGAGAGATTTATCGTCCTCGTGTCGCTGGCTTCCACTAATCCTAACATCTCCAGAATTTCATTGATCACTATCTTCTTAGCGGCTATTGTCATATCTTTCCCTAGTTTGAGATTGGCCGAGACGTGCATAGCTTCCGTAACGGTGAGGTGCGGGAGCAGGCAGTCATCCTGCATAATATAGCACGAGAGTTTCCTGAATCTGCGCAAGTTTCTTTCTTTCCCGTTGATCAGTATTGATCCGCTGACATTTGATGTTCTGGAATGGAAACAAAATGTTAGGATGTTTTAAGTGTCCAACAATTTACATAAAATTTCGGGATTCGTTTTAAAGCATGAGGAGTTTTATAAGTGGAATTAATTCTAAATCTTGCTTTAATTACAGTCCCACAACAGAACAAAAACAAATAATTACTTACTTGTATCCTGCTAAAATATTCATTAGTGTACTTTTTCCAGCTCCTGATGGTCCCATTATGGCCGTCAGCTCGCTAGATTTGAAGGTTCCATTGATTCCCTTCAGCAGGGCCTTGTACCCTCGCTTCCTCCCTTCGCTGACTGAGTACGAGAGTTCGGAGAACTCGATGTCCACTGGTGGCCTTTTGGGAAGATGAGTGAGAGCCGCCATGGGTTTCTTCTCGCCGCAGCCATTCGGGACTTTCGGGACGAGTCCGGTCATTGCGACCATGCCGTTGCAAAGATTCATTTGGGAGCCCCTGGAATGAAAATTAAAGAACAATTAGTATCTCGATTCTTCTAATTTAATGCAACATTATGTTTGTTATTCGATCCAGTGTGTTTTCTATTAAACTTGACTGTAAATGTTCTCATGAAATGTTAAACCAGCGACGTCATGAGCATACATGAATAGGAGATGGACTGGAATCTGGATTAAAAAGTTGCGTTATACTTTTGGTACGTTACAACTTACAAAATTGAAAATACAAATTACAGAGTAAGTTGTACTTAAAACAACACGACGAGTAACGGATTGGAGTTCCTAAACCAGTGGTTCTTAACCCGTGGTCCGCGGAAAACTGGTGGTCCCTGAAGGCATTCCAATAGTGGTCCGCGCAGCTATCCTAATAATACGTGAGAATTCAGAAGTTAGTAAAGAGTATGTGTAGGTATCCCTTGTATGCAGTCACAAAAATCACATATCTTGTCAAATTAAAATCTGTAACTTTTACATTTTTTCCAAATGAAAAATGAGTGATAATTTTATAATTATTAATAGCTGTTGTGCTTGTTATCTTTATCTAACCACCCTTAATTTAGGTAAACCAACAGGGTGGTCCCCGGCAAAACAAACATTTGTTAAGGTGGTCCCTCATGACTAAAAGGTTAAGAACCACTGTCCTAAAGTAATTGATACTTGTTTGCAACTTAAAATTACTTCGAGTGTGAAACCTCTAAGCTCGTAAATAAGAATTAGCAGGAACGTGTTAAGGCCCGTCCGCACGTTTGCCAAACCTCAACAAATCGTCACAAACGGTCACAAAAACAAACGTGTGGATAGGGAGTTTGGCTTGGTTTGTTTAGGTTTGCATAGACTTGTAGCCGATCCGACCCAGGTGTCGGTTTTTGAACGCAAATCAAAGGGAATTTGCTGCAAGCGTTTGCCACCCGTCCACACGTTTGTGCGCGTTAATTCTTGTCGATGCTCTGTAAGTGAGCAGACGTGCTATACGTACGTAGTGTCTGTGTGTGCTTTCGAAAAATGAATGACTGGTGGTCAAATGAAAACGTATTAAATTATATTATATTAATTATATAGTTTTCTTATATTTATAACTAGCTGTTGCCTGTTGCCCGCGACTTCGCCCGCGTCAAAGCAAAATATTATATCCTCCTTCTTTTTGAAACTCGGTTGAAAAGTAGCCTAAGTTACTCCTTACTACAATATAACCTATATCTACCAAAAAAGTCCGGTCAAAATAGCTCCAGCTGTTTCAGAGATTAGCCGGAACAAACAGACAGACATACAGAAGAAGTAACTTAGGCTACTTTTCAACCGACTTCCAAAAAACAGGAGGATATATTTTACTTTGACGCGGGCGAAGTCACGGGCAACAGCTAGTTATAAATATAAAAAAACTATATACTTAATTAATATAATATAATTTAATACGTTTTCATTTGACCACCAGTCATTCATTTTTCGAAAGCACACACAGACATACTACGTACGTATAGCACGTCTGTTCGCTTAGAGCATCGATGAGAATGAACGCGCACAAACGTGTGGACGAGAGGCAAACACTTGCGGCAAATTCTCTTTGATTTGCGTTCAAAAACCGACACTGGGTCGGATGAGCTACAAGTCTTTGCAAACCTTAACAAACCAAGCCAAACACCCTATCCACACGTTTGTTTTTGTGACCGTTTGTGACGATTTGTGGGGGTTTGGCAAACGTGCGGACGGACGGGCGCATTACGAGTATCATCCTCAAGTTGGGTAAAGAATAAAATGTGAGGTGGAGTGGGACAAGAGGTGATCTGTACCGTTTTAGAGCAAAAATGGGCCAACAATAGGCTACTTGACCTAATTTTTTTCTTCATGCTAATCGCTTCATAATCATTCATTTTTACAAAAAAAACTAATATTTTAATATTTTACACAGTAGAAACCCATAAAAATGTTTATTGAAAAATATGCCTCTTAAATGGCGCCGAAAACACTGTCCGCCATAGTGTGACGTCATACGCTTTGCATTTTAAACTCTCTTTATTGAATTTTTTTTAATGTGCTAAATGTACGAGTCTAAAAGTGCCCAAAAATTATAAAATAATTATATAAGAAATTAGAAATCATTTGTAATGTTGAAAACTTTTGGAGAAAAGTTTTGGCCATTTCATTTCCCGTCTACAATAAATGGAGATTAAAACTGATGTTTTATTTGAATTATTGAAGAAGATATATAATAGGCTTATTCTTACTATTTATGTACAAATAAACTTACATATAGCGAGCGCGATAAATAAAAGATATTAAATTAGTATGAGGATGACGTCACATCCAAATCGGAAGTACTGCAAAAGCGTTTTCGTCAGTACAATTCCTATTTTCATAAAATCATATTTTCAAATCGACTTTATTTATCAATCATAAGCTTTTATTTGATAATAAGGGTGAAATACGGTTTCCTAGGCCAAGTTCTACTAGAAATATGCATTTGTTCAATGAAATTGAATATAGGTCAAGTAGCCTATTGTGTCTTTTTAATGGGACCCAACTAAAAACAAAATATTAATTTTGTTTTGGGTATATTACGAGTATTATGTCGTTATGGCAGCAACAGAAATACATAATTTGAAAAAAAAATCAAATAATATTCATAAACAGACCGATAGACGGACGGACCGGCAGGCGTACATGACATGACATCGAAGTCTCAGCAATAGGGTCCCGTTTTTACCCTTTCGGTACGCGACCCTAAAAAGCTATTAGTTCGGTATCATCGTCCCACATAATCTACACTTGAACTGAAACTTGGGACTGTTCCAAGACAATATACGGACCATTGTGAAACTAAGGTATTAATAGGTATGTAATTTACATTCTTCGTATAAAACTAGTTTGCTTTCTTAATCAGGGTTAGGCAGAGGTATTGAAGCTTCAAAAGGCCTGCACAATCGACTAGACGGCTCGAAACTTAGATGTAGCCCGCAACTTCGTTTGATTAGAAATTCGTTTATAATAATAATAACCGTTTTTAGGGTTCCGTACCCAAAGGGTAAAACCAGCACCCTATTACTGAGATTTCGATGTCTGTACGTCTGTCCGTCTGTCTCCAGGCTGTAACTCAAGAACTGCTATACCTAGATTTATGAAATTTTCAGATTGTGTATTTCTGTTGCCGCAATAACAACAAAATATACTAAAAACAAAATACTTAAAATAAATATATTTAAGAGGGGCTCCAACAAACGTAATTTTGACCTTTTTTACTCGTAATCAATAATAGTAGCAGGTAGGCAATGGGCATTGTCCAAAAAAAATTACATGTACTTTTTATATTTTTTTTCGTTAAAATAGGGTATTTTAAGAATATAAATTCAATAATTTTGAAATTCATTGGCTAGTTTTTTCTCAATAAATTTTTAAAGTTTCGCTCTGACGTCATCATCGGCGGCCAATTGACCTCTGCAGAATGTTTTTTTTCCTTTGAATCTTAGTTATAATGGCTGGTTCGTCAAATACAAGTTCTCATTATGTGGAAGCTGATACGAAAAGCTTACCAAAAGTTCGAAACGTAATGTTGGTCGAATTTATTGCTAATTTAACGCCATTGAAGGTCAAACTAAGGTTAAACATATTTCTTCAAAAATATGAGTAACTAATGGGTATTTTTTTCGTTTATATACAGAAAAACGATCACTGACCTTATTCCTCGAAATGTTTTTGTAATGAGCAAAATTAAAAAAAAATGGACAATCCCCATTGTAATACTCACAAAATTCTTAATTATATTATTGTTCTTTATAATTACTTAATAAAAAAATTAAAATCAAATCAATATTTAAAGGGGGCCTTCCATACCGTAAAACACATTTTTTGTCAACTTTCGCTCAATAACGGTACGGAACCCTTCGTGCGCGAGTCCGACTCGCACTTGGCCGATTTTTATTTTGGCACAATTAACCCCATCCCTTATCCTTTACTAGGAATCCAAGTAGGTATCTCCGTAATCAATAAAAATATATACGGTTAAACTGTTTAAGCGAATTTTGAAAAACCAAATACCGTTCATGACGTGAACAGAATAATAATAATACTCTGAATTCTGATGCTCCCAAGTCCCAATATGTAAAAACTCTACAGTGTGATGTACGTTATCTTTTGACCTATTTAATAAAAACATTATACACTCATATTACTCTACTTGTATAATTATTATAACTTGAATAATACAATTTTCATAAAGATAACTTCGGTATCATACTCATAAAGCGCCTTTTGACCTCTTTATGTTAGAATTTCATGATGTTAGTTCACGTTCCTACATTTTGTTACAAAAAATTTTAAATTGTAAAAATAAAAATTCTGATTACAATCTTATCTGCTTTTCTTAAAATTGTTATATAGGTAGTTACTAGGTAGGTAATATTAATTTAAGAATTAAGATTTAAAAGTAGGTCTAAAAAATATAATATTGCTGAATTTTCTTTGAAAGGGCGTAAGTTTGAAAGTGCTTTTAATTTCAACGTCACTTAGCAGGGCTGTTTAACATTTCTCGTCTGTGAAACATAATTACAGTGACGTGCTTCACACATAGTTTTCATTCATTTTATACAAATGACATAATATTCTCTCATTAAGCCTTAATGATTAAGGTCTCTGGAGCTAAAGGGTTATGAAATTTTCTTCAATCCTTAAGACCTATTCGACGCGAGATTAGTACTTACTTCAATAAAATATGAAGGCTGAAAGTTTTCTCTACATAATTTAAGGGTTAACCAACAATTTTTAAAATATTTTATATCTAGGTTATTTTTTATCAACAAAGGCGTTCACTTACTTTTAATTAATATTAAAATAATGTTAACGTTACCTTATTTATTTTTATTTTTCACTATAACGACCATCGCTGTTGAGTGTTGTCTCAATATTGACTATCGCGTGATATGTTTGTGTCAGTCTGTTTCTATTTTGCTCGAATTTTATTTACAAATAACTTGCTGACGTCAGGCATTCATAAATATTTGTAAGAGCACCGTTAACTGAACCTCTTCAGTATTATATATGCGGATCCGATATAAGACGAAGAATTGCTATGCATAAAATATTTATATTATTTTAATAGAAAACATACTATGAATTACCATGAAATTTGACATTTGTAAGTATTTTACATTCACATCATAACTTTTTACTGTTTTTGATTTCAATACGTCGAAAATAAATTGAATTATGCATAGCGTTTAGCATTTATAAAAAAAGGTCCGAAATTTGTAATACACGCATTATACAATGTGTTGTCCATGTTTCTAACTTTTTTAACGTATAAGACAAGGACTAAACTTCGTATGAATATAATGCCTATACACAGTGTACAACTTTTTTTTAATAAGGAGGAACGTGGTCAGTGGTCACATAATATCTCCTGCCGTCGTCATTCATATTATACAAATTAAAATTCTGAACCTATTTTTAAAAAGGTTGAGGATACTCTTTCCCCAACTTTTGTAAGAACTCACCAAGTAACTTTTTTTTAATAAAAAGAACTAGAAGCTGAAGAAGAAAAATAAAAAACAAAATCTTACCCCATCAGCTGTCCATTATTGAGCTGTTCTGGGGGTGATTTGACCGCGGAGAAGGTGACCTTGTCGTTCAGCTCCCCGCGACTGCCGCGCCCCATCAGCGGCAAGTGGATCTGGGTGCCCTTCGACTCCATCCTGGATCCGGTCACCGAGCCATCTTGATGGAACCCCTGGAAATAAAGGAGATGCAACGCAACGCAAAGCAACGCAAAGAGGCAACGCACCTGCAGCTCTTCTGATGTTGCAAGTGTCCATGGGCGACGGTAGTTGCTTACCATCAGGTGACCCGTTTGCTTGTTTGCCCCCTTATTTAATAAAAAAAAAAGATGAGTCAGTATTAGTCACGAGTTAGATCAGTTTACAGTGGGTAATTGTAGAGCGATACAATTTTTTATTTATTTTTAAGAGATACTAGGAAAACTGAACGAACTGTGAAATGTATTCTACATAATAGGTATATCTTGGTTATTGCTCGGGATTTACGTAAAGGCAGTATTTGATAATGCGCATCTCTCAAGTTTCTAGAATAATGTTGTTCAAATGAACATATTTTGAAAGTATTTAGTATTTTAGGCCTAAAAATGTTGCTGAAGATCATGAATTCGCCACTAACGATCTACAATTTAAAGTTATGCATAAAATGTACACTATCAGCTAGAATCCCTTGTAACAAGAAAATAATATATTGCTGGCTGGAAACTGGCTCGCCGCCAACATTTTAGCGCTTTCGGTGATATTCGACGAAATTTATTATTATAAACTAGCCTAAGGGAAAACGATTTTATTTTTTACTCTGTTTGTCCCAAATTTTCCAAGAAATTCGGTTTGTCAGAAAACTAGTCCATTACAAATTGAACTTGTTTTAATAATATTTAGAACTAATTTACAGTAATTTTCCTTAATAATTATTATAAACGAAAAAAAGTGTCTCATGTCTGTCTGTTTATTTATTTATCTATGTTATACTTTTTACGCTCACACCTCAGTAGGTACTGCCTACTAGAAGTAGGTACTGCTGGTACTTTCAGTACTGAGGAAAGGCTATAATAAGAGTTCTCGCATGAAAAACTTATTTCCGCAAATTCAAGTTGTAAACAACATCCATTCAAATGAGTACATAAGCAAAGTAGAAACAGAAGATAAATACAATATGAAAGCTTGTACATAATGTAGAGCAGACACGTGCTGGGGCCGTTCCACGAAACCGTTTTGAGACTCAAACAATCGAACAAGAATGCCGCGTCCTACTCTAACAAACGTGAAATGACGTTGCTAGAGCAGGACGCGGCATTCTCGTTCGATTGTTTGAGTCTCAAAACGATTTCGTAGTAAGCCTCCGGTTACGTAAGGCAGACTTATGAATGTTCAGCGCTCACCCTTTACGTACAATAACGTGGGTGTCGAAGTTGTGGGAGCTAGCACAGATGTACACAAAATTGAATGGAACACCCAATAAAGTCACTTAGTAAATTAGTTCCTAAAATAGATCGGATACCTAATATACCTTTTAAGCTGTTTACACACCAACTGCGATAATGTGATGGTGGGAAATAAGAGTTTCACGCAAAAACTTATCAGGTTTTGATAGTGGTAATTGGTAGGTAGTAATTGATATCTTGGATAAACCCAGGTAGCTTTTGTTATGAAAAATAATAGTGATCTAGTGGAAATTGGGATTCTGTGATATACCTGGATATACCTACCCGCAGACGACAAAAACAGATATTGATCAAAAACAGTCGCACAAAACGTTTTTCAGCCTTACAGTAAAAAAAAAATTAAAAAAATGTAAACTGTATGACATGTTTGAGACATAACGTTAATATACCTAGCGGAATAGAGAAACAAAGGCCTGAGCAAGCGAGATGCCACTATCAGTAACACCGCGTGATAAAAAGAGACGTGTGATACATGACAGCAGCACTCTTTTTTTGACGTCCAGTCGGCACGTGCCGCACGTTGTCAATATAATTTCATAGAATTCATGTTCGATCATGCTTGTGTAAGTGTATACGTACACATATTTTTCACACAGATGAAAACCAATTTTGGTTACGTTTGACAGCTCGAGATTGTTGCTCTATTCCGATAGGTATATTAACTTTATGGTTTGAGATGATGGTTTATTTGCTGTTCCGTTCATTATTTAAAAAGTAAATGATGAAGTTCTGTACATACAAACACGGTACATCTAACACCCACGGCCTACCCCTTCGCAAGCTGAAAACAAACACTCCACTGTAGAGTAGTGTAGACTGTAGAGGCACTTAACTTTTGTATTATGGTTAAAAACCGGAAAATCTAGAAAATGAAAACCATTTTCATGAAAGCATAATATTCTTAGTTCTTTAATAATTTTTTTAACGTAAAGACACCTATGACTGTGGAAAACTTCAGGTAAACGTTGAGTGACCGGTGAAGGTGACGCCGACAGCAAAAAATGGAAAGGGCATAGCGACAAAATGGTTTTTGTCGCGTAATTTAAAAACCATAAATACATTTCTTATAAGCTATTGGCAAATTAAAGTGTATCCTTGAACCAATCTATGTACAAATTTTGGAAGCTTAAGGCTGCTCTCTCGAAAAAAGCGTGCAGATGAAACAACTTTTCATCGGCATTAACAGAGAAATTATATCTGAAAAAAAATTAAGTAATCTACATAATATGATACGTAATTTGGTTTTGCCATATTTTTTCTATCGGTATCACTTAATAAAGAAATAAAAAACCAAATCACCTCCAAATCGTTGAATGAAACCACTTTACTCCTTCATTATTTATTAAAAGAATATATAAAAAATATCTACTGCTTTGCAATACATAAGTTAATAATTTGGTTTGGTTACTTATTTGAAATAGTATTATATTAAGCCTTAAAAAGGTATTTTCTCCTATTTCGCTCTATCATGGACGCGGCGAGCGTCGTAACCGCCACCGTACAAGACGCGCTGTTATGAACGTTATTTTAATGTTATTTACGTCGATATTCGCACTGACAGACAATCGACCTGTTAATTTAGGAAGATAGGGCCCTTAAATAACTCTCCTCTCTTGGCAAAATAGGAATCCCTTTTTTACAGAGGTCTTTTTGATTGATTATTCTGTGTTATAAAAGTTGACCAATCGTGTTATGCTATGGGTAATTCAAAGACAAATATATATATATAATGTCCTGACCGATTTCGGCCTCGGCGACTTGACTTCACACTATGTAATGCGGTGACGATCGTGGGCACGCATATGACTAAGGTATCCTATTTTTTTAGAGAACGTGCGTGCACACACAGTACACGTTAGGATACCGTTTTCGTAATTGTAAGTGATTTTTGAAGGTGGTTTATTCTTTAGTTGGTCTCTTTTCAGGTCAAGATCGCACCTTCTGTTTTCTTCAAATGAGTGGACTTTTTCATTTATAAGTTTCCGCCATTGTGCCCTATTTGATGCCAGTTCTTCCCATCGAGAGTGGTCCACTTCGCAACGCTTCATATGCCTTTTCTGAACATCTTTAAATCTGAGTAATTGCCCACCTGAACAACGTTTGCCTTCCACGAGTTCAGAATAGAGCATACGCTTCGCTACCCTCTCATCGGACATCCTGGAAACGTGGCCGCACCAGCGTAGCTGACGTCGCATTAGGTAGGCTTCCATGCCACACACGTTAGCACGTCGTAGCACATCGGTGTTCCGGACACGGTCACTCCACTTGATGTTAAGTATATCTCGCAGACACTTGAGGTGATATCTGTCTAGAGTTCGAATATGCTTGCGATACGGACACCATGTCTCAGATGCATACAGAAGGTTTGGAAAGATAATTGCCATATAAACTTTAATTTTTGTTTGAAGCTTAAGATCGTGTGACTTAAAGACTTTCCCTCGAAGTTTTCCAAACGCAGCTGCAGCGGCACCAATTCTATTATTGATTTCAGGGTCCAAGTCTGCCTTATTTGTGATGGTGCTCCCAAGGTACTTAAATTTATCTACTTGTTTTAGTTGCTGATCACCTATGTATGCATCGAAGTGGACAGAATTTCCAGACCTAACGGCCATAACTTCCGTTTTCAAAATACTGATTTTTAAACCAAAAACGCAAGCATGATTCGTTAAATCTGGTTATAACTTCTTGAAGACCTGAAGAAGAGTCAGATACAAAGCAGATATCATCAGCATACATTAATTCAGTGATCACATCGTGCGAAACCTTAGTGTTCGCCTTGAACCTTCTTAAATTAAAAAGCTTGCCATCAGTACGGAAGCGTATTTTTATGCCGTGCGGGTTGTTCTTTAACGCATCATTCACCACAAAGGAGAAATATATGGCAAATAAGGTTGGCGCTAGTACACAACCTTGTTTAACTCCGCAAGATACAGAGAAAAATTTAGACTGACCGCCTTTGACTGTTACACAGCACATCATATTATCATGTAAAAGCCTTATTAGCCTAACAAACTTTTCTGTGCAGCCCAACTTCAGTAAAACAGTCCAGAGTGCATCACGTGGTATACTATCAAAGGCCTTTTCTAAATCCACAAAGCAAAGGTATAATGGTTGATGTTGCTCTCGACTCTTCTCCTGAAGCTGACGAACTGCAAAAATTGCTTCACATGTACCCCTGTCAGGTCGAAATCCAAGCTGAGTTTCCGGAAGCGTCGATTCTGATATTTTCATGAGACGGTTGAGGAGGATTCTTGCAAAAATCTTGCCATGAGCAGAGAGAAGCGAAATACCCCTGTACGAATTGCAGTCTGAACGATCGCCTTTGTTTTTGTACAGGAGAGAGATCTTAGATGTTTTGAACTCATTTGGAATCACTTCCTCTTCCCACATACGGCTAATCAACTCCCAAACCGTCTCATGAAATTTCTCTCCCCCGTACTTTAATAACTCACCAGGCACATTATCAATTCCTGTAGCTTTCTTATTTTTCTGTAATTTAATAGCTAACACTACTTCTTCCAGTGATGGGGGCTCGTCTAAATCTGTAACTTTAGTACTTTCTGGTAATGTATTTACAAATTCCATGTTTACTGCTCTATCAATGTTGAGTAAGTTTTTAAAATGCTCTTCCCACCTATTTAAAACATCAAGTTCGCTAGTTAAAAGTTGCCCATTTAGGTCTCTTATGGGTACATTGAGTCGATGCTGAGTTCCAGTTAAATTTTGAATTTCTTTAAAGAAATCCCCAAGTTGGTTCGTGTCAGAAAGCGATTGAATGTACTCAGCCTTTTCTTTCCACCATTTATCTTTAATGGTCCTTGTTAAATTTCTTAGTTTCAAGGTACTCTCTACAATTTTCTTCTTTAGGTCACTGTCACGATCATGTTTTTGCTGTCGCAAGAGTTCTCGATGCTTAGACATAGCGATAGTTAGGATGACATCGTTCTCGTCAAACCAGTCTGCAGCCTTTTTTACCTTGGTTCCAAGAGTGTTTGAGGCTATTGTCATAATCTGTGAACTTAGATTACCCCACTGATTAACAACACAACCTTGTTTAGCATCATACTCGGAGACTAATCTATCCACAGCTTGTATATAGGCATTACGTTTATTTTTGGTCTGTAGGCTATCCACATTAAGTTGAAAAGTTCTTAACCTCTCGCATCTGCGAGGGTAATGCAGACGGATGTTAAGTTTTGTAATGACAAGCCTGTGGTCAGACCAACAGTGAGCGCCTCGCATAACACGTGTGACATGAACTTGTGACACATCTCTTTGCCTTACTATGGCATAATCAATCAGATGCCAATGTTTGGATCGTGCATGCATCCACGTTGCCTTATACTTTGTGGGAAGTCGGAACATTGTGTTCGAGATGGCTAACTGAAATTCAGCACAAAGGCTTAACAATAATTGACCATTACTGTTCATGTTGCCTATTCCATGTCTTCCCAACACTTTAGGCCAGGCCTCATAGTCACGACCAACACGTGCATTAAAATCTCCTAAAAGAAGAATTTGTTCTTTTGATGGAATTTTCGTTAATGTGTTAGAAATTTCTTCATAGAACCTGTTTTTAAGTTCGTCGTTAGCATCCAAGGTTGGTGCGTATGCACTTATGACATTAAGATAGTTATTGTCATCTAAATGTAATCTTATTAAAGTTACTCTATCGGAAACATGTTTAGGACATTCTTCTAATTTCCTGGCTATTCTAGTCTTAATTGCGAAACCTACACCAGAACGCCTAGGTTCGGCAGAACTTATACCCTTCCAGTAAAACGTATAGCCACCACCGTGCTCTACAAGCTCACCTTCGTCAGCTAAATGCGTTTCACTTAGGGCCGCTATATCCACATTGTAGCGTCTCAGCTCTCGGGAGACAACGGCGGTTTTACGTTCGGGACAGATGTTACCAGGCCGGTCTAATAAGGTTCGCACATTCCATGCGCCAAACGTCATTTTAAGTGGAGTTTTTGTATTCCTATTTTTACCACCGCGCGAAGGCGGGTGTATAGGCAGCCGCGGTAACTGCCTCCCATCAGGTTGTTGGGGCGAGCATTTGTTTGGGGCACCTTTTCTAGCCCCCTCCCCGGCTGAGCGAGGAAAGCAGTGCCACTCTAAATAGAGCTGCTTTGTCGCTGAGGGTGCTGCCGAACCGCACTGTCGCAACCCAATGCAGTGCTAGAGCGACCACTCTCCCTCAACCGCCCGTGTGCAGGTATCAAACAAAGCCCAGCTTACACCAGCACTGAACCTCTCTACCTCTACCCATCGCCACGGGACTTTCAATCTCTAAGTCCGTTTATGAAAGCCAAGTCAAATACGCGGGATATATTAAGGTGCACAAGTGCTCGCGCACAACACAGGTGCACCCTCTCGTCTATACCTCCTTAACCCAATGGAACGGAGAACCGCTACGATTGGAGGAGTAATAGATGCAGTCTCTGGTGACGACAAATTTGTCCTATCATCACCTTCAGGCCATCAACAATTGCCTGGTTGTCTCGCCACTGGAAGTGGATTGTGTTACCACCGAGACAACAGCACTAAAACGTACGAGGACAAACCGTACAAAACTCCAGTTCTGAAACACATGGTTTTGCTTGGAAAGCACGTGTTTCAACGCTGGAGCCCCCTCAACCAGGTTTAGCCCACGAGTCGACGTGGTGTACCAGGGTGTGGCCGCTGTGTGCTGACAGCTGCTTGGAGCCACTGGCGAGAGGATTGCAGGCTATCAACGAATTTAACACTAACTTCTGTACCATCAAGAGACGGTCGACTAGCAGAAGTAGTCGCTAACCACCCACTACACCCTCAAAGACAAAGACATGATGAATACTGACAATGAACTTTAATTTCTTAGCTTAGTTATTGCTGAGAAAAATCGATATCGCTACACCCGGCTTCTCATAGAAAATAAGCAATCTAAAACATATCCAACAAGGTTTTTTACTTTAACGCGGCGTCACCTAAACAACACTGAACTAATAACTCCCGCACCGGTTTCGGTGACGGTTGCCGGTTTCTTTGAAGCCAGGCCAGTTACGCTGGAGTAATTTTATAGTGCCCATATTATAATACTGTGTGTGCAGTTCACAAGATTACTCTCATAGTCCAGTGGGACGGACCAACACGACCGACCGACCGATGCGACCAGCGATGGCGGCAAGAGATCAGGCGCAGGACCGACTTTTTACATGCCCATCCGACGCATGGATCATCTTACTTGTCCGACAATCAGGTGATCAGCCTGCATTGTCCTAACCGAACTTGGAAATAGCATTTTCCAATGCGAGAATCGAACCCACGACGTCCGAGTCAAGAGCCGCTCTCTAAACCACTGGACCACGGCGTTCCGGCAGGGTTTCTCAAACTTTCGGCTAGACGAACCCCTGTTAAAATTTCCAGGTGACAACGAACCCCTTACTACTCCATGAAATGACTAGGGCCCGTACATAAAGGTAATATACCTATCGGAATAGAGAAACAATCCCGAGCTGTCAAGCTTAACCAAAATTTGATTTACATCTGTGTATGCAATTATGTTTACGTGTGCGTGTCAGTGATGTACAAACATCTTGTAATTCGACAAAATATCGATCATGGAATAATAATTGTAAGATTGTAAACATAATAAAATGGAATAAAATAAAACTGCATAGATATATTATAAAATTGTAATTTTGAAGTAAAATGTGACTTTTCTTCAAAATGCTTGCTGCATAATTAAGTATGCATGAATTTTTCTTCGGAGTCCAGTTTGGACGGTTAATTATTTTAAGCCATGAATTTCTGGTATCCAGGTCAGCAGGAAATCTGAAAAATTGGCCAAGTGTGAGCCGGACTCGCGCATGAAGGGTGACCGGTTTCACCCTGGCATTTTCTAAAACCCGGCACGATACGACACGACATGTCATGACACGATTCGACACGACAGGTTACGTCACGTGACATCAGTACCTACACGAGACGACACGATTTCACTAGACCCTATTAATTTTCAATTCACTCTCAATGAGCCCTTTTATTTGATGCCCATCTCGCAGAAGTGCTTTCAACTATTCCCCTATCTTGGATGAGCAGCCATATTAGATGTAGAATGACATTACATCTGTGGATGATTATCTTCCCAAATCCATCCCTCGCCCTATCAATTTTAAATCGGTTTTAAGTTATGTAAATACTCCTTTTATCGAGATTTTGTGTACATATATTCGTGATAAAAATATTAGATTGTGATGTCTTTACTAACACTTGTTTTTGTTTTAGGTAAATCAATTCGTAAAATATATATAATTCACATAACTGTACCCTTGTTGCTTTACCAGACCTGCATCAAATAGAGCAAAGTCCTTCTACACCACTCTGACATTGGCAATTCTCTGAGCTAGCCATTAAAAAAGAAGAAGAAGATAATAATAATATCTATGGACGCTTCACACCACGTTAGTCTGGCCCCGTGCTAAGTACCTAAAGGACTTGTGTTACAGGTACTCGTACCAGACAACGGAAATATATTTAATACTTTTATTTATACTAAGTATACATATAATTATTTAAGATTTTTATTATATTAATACATATTATATTATACACATATATAATACACATCCAGATCCGGGAACATTGAAAACTTGTTGTTCCGTCGGCGGGGTTCGAACCCGCGACCCCCGGCTCGAGCGTCCAACGCGCTTACCACTGAGCCACAGAGGTCGTCAAGCGATTACTATAGCGGTTCTTGTTATACAGCCTGGAGACTGACAGACGGACGGACGGATGGACAGACGGACAGGCAACGAAGTCTTACTAGTAGAGCGGGACCCCACTACTAGGACTTTTACCCTTTGGGTGCGGACTGCGGAACCTTAAAAACGATAAATTATGTATGATAATATATTAATATACTTAAACTAATTATAAACTACGGATGAGTATGTTATCATTTCAACATTCCTAGATAATTAGTATATTAGTATACTTAACTAAAAATATTTTCATATCGATACAACTTATCGATAACTTGATGCAGCCCTAGTGTAAAATAGATGAAAATTGTTTACACAAAATATCCCTAAATTGTGCACCATGGCTAGTCAAGTTATGTTTTCCATATAAATAAACTTAAATAGAAGTGAATTTGGTAAATCAATACCAATAACTCGTAGGGAATTGGCAAAAATAAACTTAAAACTAGGTCCTGTCGATATAGAATAATTCACCTGTGAAATGAATATTTGTCCGGGTTTTTTCGATATGTGGATCCAGAATCATTCCACAAACATTTAACCATGTTTCTAGAGCAGTATCTCAAAAAATTATTCATTATTTAACTTAAAATCACAATTTTTCTGAGAGCCCAAATTGACAACGATCGGCCCAGGGGCAGACAGACTGTCAAACAGATGAAAAAAAAGCTATGCAACCTCAAATCACGCTTCTCTTTCTACCACGCAGTGTTACTGATAGTGACATCTCGCTTGCTCAGGCCTTTGTTTCTCTATTCCGATAGGTATATTAACTTTATGGGCCCGTATTTTTGGTCAGTACTCAAGATGCATCTCGGTCTCAAGACACGGTTCCAGGCTCTGTGATTGGTTGGCTGTCAAAATTTGGACCACTCACAGAGCCGAACCGCGTCTTGAGACCAGGGGCCTTACTCCCGAAACTGATATCAACTTGATACGAGTCTGATTTCGATTTCGTTTTCGATGTCATTGTAATGCGTAGGAATTCCGGTACAAAATCGTATCAAAATCGAAATGTTGACATGGCGTCTTGTCAACGTCGTCATAGCAACGGCCATGTTGTTATTAAGTAGCAGAAGGTTACGAAAAATATGAAATAATATTTGTGTTTTTTCTTCATACCATAAAAATACATTTCCTTAGAAACTTTAGATGGATGTGCCCATTTTCTACTTTAGTGGGTTTGTAATGGTTATTTTCGTTAAGGAACATCTTGATATTGAAACAAATATGTAAATTCTCTTTTGTAGTTAAACCAGTGTCATACATATTCTAGTACTTATTTGTAAAATTAGTATCCCTGCATACCGACGTTAAAAGTTAGTTTTTATTTGGAAAATAATGGTCCGTCCGACGCACCTACAAAATATGGAGATGTTGTTGAGATTCCTGAAAGAAAACTGAAAATCCAGGAATCGCAAAAGGTTACACGCGGGCGAGCTGTAGAGCTTAACTCCATTGGAGGTGCCATCAATCACATTAAAAAATGCTAGCAGACGAGCCATATTATTATGTTAAAATAATAATGAATTATTAATTATTAATATCAACACAAAATGAAACGATACTACACCAATCGATACCCTAGTGAGTCTAAAAAACGTTTACAATACCTAACTCGGCAACAATCGATCTCAATCGATGTCGATGCCTCTGTTGCTACCGTGAAATTTGACGTTTGTAAACGATCTGGAAGTCGATTCTCAGACAATTTTGTTTGTCGCGAGCACCTAAGATTTCGATTTGGCGAATGTTTAGATGCTGATTAGTTCTAAATTAAGCCGCAGCCAGATCGTGCGCTATTTTAGATGTCTTAAGCATGTCTAAAGTGTCAAAAACCGTTGAAATCGAAAATCGAAATCGATATCAGTTTCGAGAGTAAGGGGGCAGGTCGCATCTTAAGTACTGATCAAAAATACGGGCCTAGGTGTTAAAATCCACTCTCAGTTCTCACAATATGAGTATGTTGTAGCAAAGGGTAAAAGGAAATTCACTGCTTTGCGTGAGAGTTCGATTCTGCTTGTTTAGCTGCCCAAAAATCTATCATATTTGATAGATTTTTGGGCAGCTGATGATGAAAGGATGTATTCATCCTTTTGGAATCAGCTTGGAGGGTTTCATCTAGAGGAGTCATTATTAGAAATGTCTCATAATATGCTATGTGAACATATTCACCGGGATGTATACCTTAGTGCAGGGCTTATCAAAGTGCGGTACGCGAACCCCTAGGGGTTATAAGGGGGGAAATAGCATATTATTATAGTTTTCTTCCAGACATCTTGTATTGTTTCTTTATTTTGTGATTTTCCTCAGACAAAAAACATGTCACTTATCAGTCAAGATGATAATAGTGACATTTTAATTCGTGTATAATATCTGTAATTTAATCATATTATTATCATGATTTGCGCGCACCTGTTGCCTTCTGCAGCATAGAAACTACGAAGCAATTATAAATTACTAGAGATATCGCCCAATGGTCGAAATTCGACCTCAAATAAAAAATTAATTAGGTACTTATATATAATAAGTATAAGTTTCTTTCAACGCTTTTCTATTGATATTCTAATGTATCTACTATATATTTTATATACTTCATTATTTTTAGACATAATTCCTGCGACGGTAATGTAAGTTAAATGATGATAATATAATTTAAATAAGTTAAATGGCCGTGTAATAATTGTCTAATGCAGTATTTAAGATTCAATAAAAAAAACTTTTTTCAATTTAACAACTTGTTAACAACAGTCTCCAAACATAATTAACAAAGAGTGCAATTCGTGTGTACAGGCTTGTCAATCAAAATCTCCTAGTGTGTGTCAGTGTTGGCATTAATCAATTAATTTTTAAATCAATTAATTAATTTGATTATTTTTAATCAGATTATTTTAATTATGATTAAATTAATCATAATTAAAAAAGTAATCTTAATCATGATTATTGCCTTTAATCATTAATTATTAATCATTAATTGATTAACTTTATTAAAAACCTAATACATCTATCAATGTAATTAATCCTACGGTAAAGAAATTATGTTAAATAAAGACACAGATTTCTTAAAATATTTCTATTAATTATTCAAAGAACAAAAAGATATTTTCTAAAAAGAATAAAGTCAAAAACTGTTATAACGACATCGAAGACTCGAAGGGACCACTCATAATATTTAGTCGTGAAAACGGTTTTTACACATTAAAAACGTATTTTCGAAAATGGCCCGACGGTTAAACGAATATTAAGGCGCTTTGGAGCGGGGCGATATTAACGATGGGGCGGGGCGGGCCGGTCAGCCGAGGACATGCCGCGTTTTCAGTGCGCGCCGGGCACCTGCAGCGCGGTCTTTTTGCCCGCCGTGTGTGTTGGTAACACAGGATTCACTTTGTGCTATCGTACGCGGTACGCGGCGCAGTTGACCGGCCCGCCCCGCCCCGTCGTCTGCAAAGCGCCTAAACAAATATCACCAATAGGCTTGATGACTATTTTTTTTCTTATTGGTAATTGAAAGACCCTTAAAAATAGAAACATCACTGAAAGAATGACTGATAGCTTAAAAATTCACCAAGATATGACAATTCAAACATCTCATAAAATAGACCTGCCCGAAACGCTCCATACAAAGTGCTACGAAAGACTGACGTCACTCTTTCGTAGTTTGTATGCACCGGGAGAGAACTTTGTTCGATAGGTATATTAAATATTACCTTTATGAAAGTGGTTTCATCACAAAAGTTGCTGTTAATTGCATTAGTTATCGAATGGTATACCATTCGATAACGCATGCAATTAAAAGAGAAAAATATATAAAGGAATTAAATTGAAAAAAAAATCGACTTGATTATCCAACTTTGAAGGCGCATAAGAAAAAAAAATACAAATGCTATCGATCTGAAATTTTGGGAACACTTATTTTTTACCGTGATTTCTTTAATTTATTAACAAAATTCGCTAATCTTTGACCTTGTCATCATCCCTATTTCTATCAGATTTTAGAACATGACACTCACACTGACACTAATTTCTTTGCATCTCTGCTTTATTGTTTACGTTGTAAGAAGTGTAACAAGGAGAAAATCAATATAAGCTGGCTTATGTTGTTTATTTATATTAAGTCGTATTACGATGCCCACTTTGGGCGTTTGTCAGATGAGAGGATAAGCTGGTGTTCCAGTAAATTAAATAAATAAGTAGTTAATAAATACTTAATCAAACAATCAAATTAACGATTAATGATTATGATTGTTAATCTTAATCATTTAAAATTTGATTATGATTAATTAATCTTAATCATTTTTTTGATTATGATTTTTAATCATTAATTTTTAATCGTTAATCAGATTAACTTTGGGCCAACACTGGTGTGTGTGTTGTAGTGTGTGTAATGTTTTATTTGTTAAAAAAAGGTATGATAAAAGCATAATTTCAAAATAATATTAGCTCGATGCACTCTTTTACCATAAAAACTATAACTGGACAAAATTTCAATCACCTGTGTTTCCGCATTTTTCGTCAAAGGGGATCCAAAGTTTTTCGCTCGCATATTGACTACTATTAAGAAATACAACAATTTGGGATTTCTTATTTAATTTGGCGCTATCTCTTGTATATCTTAACGGTTGATGACTTAGACGTACAATGCGAAGTCTGTTTGTCTAACCAGATAACTAAATACAAGCTTCCTACTTTGTTTAACCTACATTGTGATATGCCTCAGACAAATCAAGCATCATTGTTTTTAAGACATAAATGTGTTTATTTTCCCCATCTGCGACAAAATTTAATATTAGGTAGGGTTGAATAAAAGTTGTAGCTAATTTTGTGACGAACAACTTTCTAATTTACATTATTATGAAAAAAACATTTTTCCCTATTGAAAATACCGTTGTAACACTTTTTTGATCCGTTAGCGCCCTCTACTTTTTATATTTTAAGTCGGATGACGTCACTCCAATGACAAAAATGTAGTTCGCAATGTCGTCTACATTTTTTATATAAAAAACTTTTTCCTTAAACCAATAGTTTCCGAGAAAAAAACATTTCAAATTTTTTTTGTTCATTTTTTGGATTTCTCAAAAACAGCAATTAGCGCGACCTTTTTACTTTTTCTGTGACCTCTTCGACTTCGACCTAACGATTCATCACGTCAAATAACGATAGGTCTTTATTCGGAGTGCAAATTACATATTGATTGTACTACTTTAAAACTTCATATTTCACAAATGAATCCCTAAATTGGAGAATGATCTTTGAATACTCGTAATATTTTTATAAACCTATCCAACGACACCCCACAAAAATCACCCCCGCATTGATGTGTAGAGACTATGGTACCAAAAAGATTTTATTATACCATTTATTTTGTCGGCATCATTAAGATGTGCGTTCATGCTGAATAACGGCTTTGTTAGCCCTATAGTCTCTGAGCAAAACCGCGGACAGACAGACGGACGGACAGAAGGATAGACGGACGGACAGAGGGACAGACGGACGGACAGACCGAAACTATAAGGGTTCCTTGTTGACTACGGAACCCTAAAAACCATATTTTGGGTATGATTACGTTTCGAAAATTGTGTAGTGAGTCTACTCTTTTTTGACAGATATTACCTGAATAAGCGTAGCACTAGCGAACATCACGTAAGCACAGATCACACAAGACTACGTCTAAACGTTGAAGTACATAATAATAAGGTAATCGCCAGATATAAATTACAATCAATTAATCGGTTCACTATCAATACTTACGAACTTAGCAACGGAATACGGATACACATAATCTTAAGCCACGGCACGCACTGATTTCAATGTTCGGATTCATGATCTATTCATTCATTTACAAATTAGTAATTACAATATAATGTAAAAAGTATTATCAATTTTTTGTCCACGGGTTGATAAACTAATATATGTATTCTGTGCCACGGGACTCAAAGTATTACCATACCTACGAAGTTTTAGCTAAATTGGTGTCAAAATCATACAAAAATATGCAAGATTGTCACGTATAAGGTGTACACTTACAAATTACAATGTATATTACAAACATAATTATAACCTCCTCCTTTTTTAATGTCGGTTAATAAAATTAAAAGAAATTATATCTTCAGCTGTTATAGTTCTCAACAAACAATACTTACATTATAATTACTATAGTTTTCATACACACAAATATTTTGTGCCACCATTCTCACTTAGTTTTTGTAAAACAATGAACTTGCACAATTTTCAAACATTCAATTCATTACATATATCAATTCATTAAATATTTCAACACATTTTCATATTTTGTAAATCACAAAATTTTAAAATTATGATCTTCTATCTACAAGATTACAAGATACCAACTGGAAGGTAATTATAATAATGCAAAGTATTTAAAAGTAAAATTAGCGTAATCTATAGATTATTAAATGACGTAAAATAAGACTGATAAAAAGGTTGAATTTGTATAACTTCTAACACTTCTAGAAAATATTCCCAGTACCCAACGCCACATTCGTGACGACGACTCAAGTTACTAAGTGAGAGTAGAAACTTTCAAATCCTAACCTCTCAGGCCTAGATTCTAGAACGGGTCAAAAGTCAAAATTCAAAATACAGCGACACTAAAAAGCGATAATAATAGGTACTGTAGGCCTTCCTAGGGTTTAATCTTAGGCAGCTCAAATAGAGTTATCTGTGAAAGTAGCAGCGATAAAGCTACCTTTAACTTCTGTTTCTATAAAATATCCCAAACGACATGAATTTTTACAATACAAAAAAGCTTAAAAACTCCTTTAGCGCTGCTCTACTTTTACATAATATTATACTTTTAAATAAGTTTATGAATTATGTCAGCTTAATGAAATAAGTGTAAACAATTTAAAATTAGGTTACGCCCTACTACGCCCTGTACGTTACAGTGTATACGTTTTTAGGGTTCCGTAGTCAACAAAGAACCCTCATAGTATCAGACTGTCGGTCCGTCTGTCTGTCAGAGACAGATTTTGTTCAGAAACTTTAAGGCCTACAAAGCTGTAATTCGGCATGAATGCACAACTAATGATTCCGACAAAATGGTATATAAAATTTTAATTTTTTATTTCCGGTAACCCCTACACATCAATGCGAGGGTGATCTTTTCGCGTCCACTCCACCATGTGAGGCGTCGTTGGATAGGATAGGTTTTTAAAAAATATTATGAGTATTCAATATTCATAGATCATTTTCCGATTTAGGGATCCATTTGTGAAATATGAAGTTTTAAAGTAAAAAAAAAATCGTTAGAGCTCCTCTTCAGAGTGTCCCCATCTACCAGCTAAGCGGTTGCTTCTGGAAATGTGATAAAATTCACAGGAGTAGGAAACATGCTTAATTTAAAAGGAAAACTATCACGGCTAAAAAGACTTAAAGAAGTTATTGAATTAGTCGATCAACTAAAAAATGTAATTCATAGAAGTACAAAGGAACTTTTTGTTCAAAATCCTTTGAACGTAACTGAGATGATTATGTGTTATAAATGTGCATTCATTGAACATACCAAAATTATCAAAAACTAGCGGTACTACGGTACCCTATATTGTGCGTGCACGACACGCACTTGGCCGGTTTTGAAAATAGAGTCCTCAAGTCCTACGTATGAATCCATGTATACAATCAAAGCTCCTTTGTAGCTATAAATAGGCGTTATTTATTACAGACGTAGCGGACTCTGTGACGCGAACGCGAACGTAATTACATTACGTTTCCGCGGTAGAAACAATAGTTGAGTAAACATTTAAGTTCTACTAGCTAACCATGGAACATTTCTAGAAGTAATTTTCCAACGAAATCTTCAGAAAATTTCAAAAAGTAAGCAGTAGTCACATCGAAAATTGAAGACTGAGCTGGAGTAGACTGCTGACGCGGCGTAAGGGCGGACATAAGTAAAATTTCCTCTACCACACGCCAAAAAAGCCTGTTCCTTTGCTCAATGAATGTTTCGTTTTGACTTATGCTAACCCACTGTTGTTTTTTTATTGAAAGAAAATCTAGAAAAAAGAGGCAAAGGCTGTATTACTAAACGTGATAAAGCACGTCCTGTCACATTCGTATTAAATCAAAGGGTCAATTCAGACCGCAACACAGACAAGTTTCATAATGTTTTAATGATTGTAAAAACGTTTTCAATTAAAAATTATGCTCAAAATTGTAGTAAATAAGTGGCTAATATTACCTTAAAAACAAAATTAACCATCGAATGACGTTTCAATTTACGTTTCTGACGTTGAAGAACAAAAAGTAAGTTTTTGTAGTGTGAAAATTGAAAAAGTTTTTGTAGCTTATTGACTTACGCACTCAGTTTTCCAAACAATAATATTAACTAAGAGCCAGTCCACATAGCGCGTTGCGTCAGTGTTGCGTCGACGCAACGCTGCCGTTCGGATAGCCGGCCACACGAGCTGCGTCATCCGCTGCGATGGATGCGATTCGCGTTATTACGAAGCGAAGTAGTCTAACGGCCGTTCCCAATATTTGATCTATCTCTGGTTTTGCCCTACTAGAGATAGGAATAGCTCTCATTAGACATTAGAGACATACATTTTATGTCAATTCAATGTTATCTGCGATCGGTTGTATGTCAAACCAGAGATAGATTGAATATTGGGAACGGCCATTAGTTTCGAAACCATAAAGTTAATATAAGGTATATTACCTTTATGGTCGAAACACACTAGGCCGAAGTTACGCCGGCGTAAATTCCGCATGATTACGCCCGCAATGTATTTTAAAATGCCGACGATACAATATTCCGTCGCGTTCCGTCCGTATTTTGTATGCGTTTGACATTGCGGACGTAATTTACGCCGCGTAACTCCGGCCTAGTGTGTTTAGACTTTAGACACCGTCAACACCCCCTCCCACTTCGTCTCGGGGAATGCTGTCCGTCATATTGTGTGCGTTGCGCGCCGCTATCACAACTCAGCGCGCCGTGTGAACACCTTGGTTATATGTATGTATTATTGTTATTTGTAACAAAAAAATTAAAACCGACTTCCAAGGTGAAAACAATAATAACATCCTTATATGAACCAAAAAGTATTTTAAATAAATTTTCCTATCTGAGTGTCTAAACACTGAAATACGCCGGCGTAATTTCCGTGGTCGAAATTATGTTCATACGACGTACTATAAATTCAGAAATTCTCAGATGTAATGTGTGCGTATCAATTTATACGCACACATTACATCTGAGAATTTCTGATTTTTTTATTAGTTAAGGTTGGATTTGCTATGTTCGGTTTTGATACTTCGCTTCTGCACTAATATACATTGACCCGTAATCGTTGAACATAAAAAAAAACGAACATAACACCTCCCCCATTTTGAAAGTCGGTTAAAATTGTAGCCTATGTGTTTCAGTTTAAATCTAAACCTTTTAAAATATTATCATCTGATGTAAACTGAGTACTGAGTACTGACCTTTAACATCTTGTTAAGGTAGGCTCGCCAACTTTTCAGCTTTTTATATGCTTCTAATTGGAAGCTGGTATATAAAACATTTTAATTGTGAAAGTTATGTGAACGGCGCTGGTCTTAGGTAATAACTAGGGAATGCAATACCGGGATACCGGGATCCCGAAATACCGGGGATCCCGCATGCATTATGCGGGACTAATCCCGGTCGAAAATTTTGCGGGATCCCGCGGGACTGGCGGGATTACAAAGAAATGTGATTCATATGCGTAACTTTGCGCGCGGGGGTGCGTGAACTAGTTACAGGCAGCCCTCTTAACAATTTAGCTGTAATTCACCTATAATTCACTTTAAATGACAATTGAACTAACCAGCGTGGATGCTGAGCGAGCATTTCCAGCTGCTAGCTACCTTGTGTCGAATATCAGGAACCGTTCCGAAATCTTTGGGCACAATTTTACCTATATTTCGAAAAAAGTTTCGATAAAAGATGGACATAAATAAGCTATTTTTTTAGTTTTATTTTTAACTATTATTATTACGAAGCCATTTCCAAAAAAATGATTAGTTTTTCTTTCATTTTTTTATAGTCTGAAGTATGGAGGTGTTAATAATTATTAAACCCTTGAAAAAAGTGTCCGAAAAAGTTTGTTTTATTTGAGATTCTAAGAATAAAACGGTGTCTATCAAGTAAATTCATTATAACGATTTATTTTAAAAGTTTAAATCCACCCAGCGTGATCCCGCAAATACCGGGATCCAGCGGGATTGTGATGGTTCAATCCCGCAAATACCGGGATTGAAATTATCTTGCGGGATTGCATTCCCTAGTAATAAATAATTCGTAGTACATCCTCAGGGAAATCACAGCGAGCCATTAAAACTTTAAAGACAACTGCGAATATTGTTCCACATAAATATTACCTACATATTATAATAATTATTATTTTTAGTTTGTGTTAATAGCACATAAGAGTAAAGTAATTACAATAAATAAAATGTAATAAAATAAAACAAATTAAAATAAATATGCCCAAATTTTTCTGGTTCGTCCCCGTTTTGCAGTCCAAAACGACTACTGCCACCAATTTACAAATTAAACGTGCCGGTTAGCTGCGGGCGACATGAAGCAACCGCGACGACGTGTCGCAGCGACACCACTGATTTTTATGTAGTTCTATGAAATACCCTCCGCAGCTAACGATACGAAGCTAGCGACACTTATTCATAGAAATACATAGAAACCAGTAGTGTCGCGACGGCATGACGTCTGCTGCCGCTTCATGTAGCCTGCTTCCAACCTGTACCTTTACTCATCTGCATATTATAACGCAACAAAGACGTAATTTAAATTTCGTATAATTGGTCTTCAAGTCCATGGACCTAACAGTTACTCTAAAGTCTAAGGCGTTGCTTTAACTTCCACAGTACTTCTGCTTATATCGATTAGAAATCACAGTTACCCAAGTCCGGAATACCATTAGAGCCGATTTCCACTTCGGAAGCGATGTGAACCGATGTGAATATGCAATGAGGGTACAGCTGAACTCACACTACGTGAGGAGCATGCGGCCGTGACAATTTATTAATGACATTGACTTTATTAGACAAAATACTGAGGGCAAGTTCTGAAATTTGACCCAGTATACTGTCCAGTGCTCAATGCACGTGCACGCCTTAAATGATAAATCCGATGCCAATTAATGTCCCGCTACCTGCACTGGTGAGACAAGTGTGACGTATTATTATGACATGATGTCATTGACATCACAACAAAGTCATGTACGTCAATGTTTAGTGTATACTTCGGAAGGATTCAACAATATGGTACGATTCTACAACGTGTAACAAAACTAAGTGACAATAATCTAAGATGTAGACATGTCCCTTATTATATAGAGTTCACTGTGTGTGTGTGATTTGCATGGGTAAGCGCCCCGCGTTATTAATTTAAAAGTTTAAAAAAAGTCTCTTTCAGCGCTGCCGCTTTCACAGTGAACTCTACATAATATTATACACCCTCAAGAAGCCACCCACAAGTTTTGTTGCACCCTGTAGACGTCATGAATCGTGACGTCTACATGACTGGACTGTATTTCGGAATTAACATAGTACTTACTGTCTGTACTACAAAGATGTTTACGCGCGTGTCCGAAATTCGAGCCAAAGCTACCATCTCACTACGTGTCAATTATGAGAAAGTTCACACCCACTCGCTTCGGTCCCATCTATGATCTAAGTATGCAATTGATTATATCACTGTTGTCATTTTAATAAAATTTACATCCACAACCCCATGACAATGTCATCCTCGCCCAAACATTCCTTGTTGGCCTGAAGTCTCTACAGTTACGTACAGTGTACAATAATTTAATAATTGTTTAAATTTTACAATAGGCATTTATAAGTATTATTGTAACAGGTAAACTGTATTTTTTTTATCATTTATAATCACAATTTAATACGATAACAACAATAATTAATTAGTGATTATAAGAGAGAAACGCACCGAACTTTTGCTGAAACTTGTAAGTAACTTCTAGTAGAGAAAAAATTTATACCTAAAATTGACAAACAAAATTTTAACCAAGAATTTAGGTTACTCGCAAGTCGCAATATAAACGAAAGCCAAAGAAAAGTAATGAATACTTTATCATTCCACCGATAATGCTTTCATTGTCAAGGTTGAGCACACCTTTATTAAACATACAAGTTACAACGGATAATATTACCTGGTAACCATAGTGATCAATATTATAAGGGCCTTGGATACCTTTTGTACGTGGATTCGCTGAGTGAAATGTTTTAGGGTACAAAATATTATAATAATAATAATAGTTTATTGTCATCAGAAAACTAAATACATAACATTTTAAAGAACACATTATAAAATTATTAAATTTTATAATGTGTTCTTTAAAATGTTATGTGTTATATGTATGTCCGTATACATAGAATATTATCTTGTTAGTTGCGCAGCCCCTACACTAAGAAATTCTTGTGCTGTAGGGGTTGCCTGCCAATTATTACATAAATTATGAAACATATTATAACGACATCACAAAGATTTATTGAAGATTTAATAGGTATATCTAAATTATATTATTATTATACAAATGTCAAGTTATTATACGTTAATTATGAATTAATAATTCTTAGTGACAATTTTGATCCATTATTAATTTTTAAATTTACGATTAATAGCATTATTGCATTAGAGAAATTAGCTTAATTTGATTGTTATTAATTATTATTATATCTAAATTATATTATTATTATACAAATGTCAAGTTATTATATATTTATTACGAATTATTAATTATTCTTAGATTTCTTAGTGACAATTTTGATACATTATTATTATTTTTAAATTTATTATTAACATTTTTGTATTATAGAAATTAGCTTAATTTTATTGTTATTATTCCCACTCCAATTGCTTGTGTATGTGTGCGTGCGTGTGTGTGTGTGTGTGTGTGTGTGTGTGTGTGTGTGTGTGTGTGTGTGTGTGTGTGTGTGTGTGTGTGTGTGTGTGTGTGTGTGTGTGTGTGAATGAGTGTGTGTGTGTGTGTTTTGTTCACTCTTGGTAGATAAGGTGTTATTTAATTTTATTTTGTGATGTGTATTAGATTTTCAGTTTCTTCATATTTAAGTGTAATTAGCCAGTTGTTCACCGCAAACTTGGCATCTCTCGTGTTCATTACGTTAAAATTCTCTATGACTTTGCTGACTTTATTGTATAAAAATGGTTCTAGGAAATATTGTTGGTGTTTTGCCATTGCACTATTAGTTTTAGGTAGTAGGCATACATTGTCCTTCCTTCTTTTATTACAAAGATTTTTTGGTTAACTCTGTGTTACTGGTGTGGTGATGCTGTGTCATTATTGATTTTCTAATAAACAGTTGCCTGACTGTCAGTGTCTTGGTGAGTTTGTAGAGTTCATATGTCGGAAAGTCGTAAGGTTTGTATACAGCTACTTTCAGTACTGATCTTTGGGCTCTTTCTAACTGTATGATTATCGTTTTGCAGGCTCCTCCCCATACTGATATACAATAGGACAATATTGATTCACATAGAACACGGTAAACTTCAAATATTAGTTTTTTGTCAGCGAAATTGCGTAATTGCTTAAAAATGTAAATTAGTTTACGTACTCTTTTAGTAAGCGCTGATATATGTTCTCTCCAGGACAGGTGATTGTCTAACATAACACCCAGATATTTGATGTTTGTTACTTCTTGTAGCTTGGGACAGTCATTACAGAAGTCGTCCTTGCAGTTTTTATGTATAGCAAGATCAATTGGTGCTATCTTTCTACGGTTGGTAGTAAATTTTATAAATTTTGTTTTACTAACATTTAGCGTAAGTAGATTTTCAGATAACCATTTAGCAACTACGTTTAATCCAAGTTGGGCATGAGTCCGAGCCTCCTCCCAGGTCTTTCCAACGAAAATTAAGGCAGTGTCATCTGCGTAGGAGAATATACTACCATTGGTAAACGCCATGTTACAAAGTTCGTTCACGTATACTAAGAAGAGGCTCGGACCCAATACACTTCCTTGAGGAACGCCATAGGTTACATTTTCTTCTTCGCTAACTATATTAGCTACTTTAGTACGTTGAGTTCTTTCACTTAAGTAACTTTTAAACAAGTTCAATGCAGACTCCCGTATGCCTAAGTGTTCAAGTTTTTTAATAAGTGTGGGGACAGAGACCGTGTCGAAAGCTTTTGCCAGATCCAAAAAGACTCCAATTACTTTATTCCTACCATCCATCTCCCTAGTAATCAATTTTGTGAGTTCAGAAACAGCACCCTCCGTATAAATAAGTATATAATTATATTATAAAGTGGAAATATTTGTTTGTGTGAAGTAAGCTTGTATACTGATTTTGATAAAAAAAACTTGAAAGGTATCAAGGGATACCCTGATGGAACGAAGTTATAAAAAAACGCCATCTAGTTGACGTCCAGGAATACTATCAACGCCCTCTGCCTCTACTATGCAGGTACTAATGAAAAAGTGTCGTTACACATTTTTCCGTCAAGCCCCTTTTCGCAACGCGCGATAAGGAACTTCGTTCCAAAAGAAAAATGTAGAGCTCTACGTTACACCACAGAATATAATATATTTTTATTTATTATGTATTAGTAATCATCGAAGTAGACTAGTAGGGGTGGGTTACTCTACAATCTACATAATATTAAATAATCAGGCAGGTAGAGACGCGGAAAAAATTTGTGGTAATATTATGTCGTCTTCTAAACTTTTTTTTGGTATTATTCTATGTTCAAACGGACAACTTAATAAATTGTCCATGTATGTACCAGAGTAGACACCCTAGCGACGATTTTCGTCATAATACGTCAAATTTAAAAATTTCAACATCAGTTCTAAGTCGGCATATTATAATTGCCGACTTAGAACTGATGTTGAAATTTTTGATCGCGAATTTCGCGTTGTGGCTCTAATGAAAACTGCCACGACGCGTTCTGGCAATCACAAAAAGACCATAACGTGAAATTCTTGTCGTCGGTTGATATTCGTTTTTCTTGATTTGTTCTTGATTGATTAATCGTGGTATGGAAGATTATAATATTATTTGAATTACCACGCGTACTATAAAATTTTAATAATATTAGTACGAAATACGGATAGTATGGAACTATGGATATTTAATTTAATAATAATTATGATTAACACGTTATGCAGTGATTTAGTAAAAGAAAAAATATTTTGTAGTACGCGTGGTAATAATTCAAATAAATAATATAATCTTCCATATCTATAGACGATTAATAAATCAAGAACAAATCAAGAAAAACGAATAGAATATCAGTCACGACTCACGACACGAATTTCGCGTTATGGTCTTTTTGTGATTGCCACAACGCGTCGTGGCCGTTTTCACCGTGACCACAACGCGTTGTGAGCTATTTTTTCGCTCACTGAGCGATTTCAGTCTTTGAGCGTAACATATATGTACTATGTATAGAATTCTGCGATTTCTATACAAACGGATTAATGAAATCTAAACAGTGGTAACAAAATCTTGAAAAGCTTAAACTTGCTTACTTTATACTCGAAGTATCGAGAATCGAGACCGACTTGCTCTTGTTCTTTTTAGGGTTCCGTACCCAAAGGGTAAAAACGGGACCCATACATAAAACGTTATTAAGGTATAAAGCAAAAATATTTAATTATAATTTTTGACCTATTTTTGCTTTACTTACTTATAAGTTATAAAGTTACGAAACCCTTCGTGCGCGAGTCCGACTCGCACTTGGCCGATTATTTTTAATTAAGTACCAAGGAGTAAGAACAATGTCTCGCAAAGGTCAGTGTTTTGTAAGTCATTAACTCGTTACAATGTAAATATCGGTGGCAGTTGATATGATAGCGTGATTGCGTGATAATTACTGATAAGTGATAACAGATTTGAAGATATTTTATGGATCTCCACGCGTGTTTCTAAGGCTTATCGTGGGCTTAAATTTTGTTTGGGCGAATGATATTAGGTATATAATAAATAATACCCACCAAAAACATTTCTTGCAAAATGCTGCCGAGATGACTACATAAGGTTTTGCCCTGTGAAAAAGATATGAGATCTCATGTAGAGTAGAGCAAAGCTTCTGAATCTACACGGCCTTTTTTTTTTTTTTTTTTTTTACGTAGAGAAATGCTGTGACGCATTCCGCAGGGGATAGGGACTCCCACTGCGGATATGTGGGGCTCGCCGCGGGCGAAGATGTTGTGTGCCGCGGCCCTACCCACTAAAACTCTACGGTGCTCCTAGCCATCGCTTCCTGACGAAGTCGCGGGAACTGTGCGTCACCACAGCTTCATCAGCGGACGTCTGCCTAGTGGGCTGCTGACTCCTCTCGATGGGAGCGTTTTACTCGCTCCTCAGGCCGAGCAGTCTTGCTTCTAGGCCATTACCCCCCCATCTGACCATAGGGTCAGAAAACGCAGTGGGCGTTTTGTCGCGATGCGCAGGAGCACACCGCACATCGCGACCCTCTCTGGGACTCAGTGCAATAGGCGACGGCATCCCCTTACCGCCGCCCTGAGCACCTCGGTTATGGCGGGACGTTGTTGTCGCCATTGTTGGCACGACGTCTTTGCCTTGGCCGTCTTCTGGGGTCGAGCGCCTCCCTTTCTCTTATGCGCTCGGCCTTCTCTTTGGCGGAGATAACTTCTTCGGCGAAGTCCTCCACCGCTTTCCAATCCGGATCGCCGCGCAGCAAGGCTCGCACCAATGCTGGCAGCGTGATTTCAGGTCCGATTGCGGCCGTCAGGGCCGCGCGTTGTCCAATCCAGGCGGGACAAGCCGTCACGGTGTGATCGGTCGTATCCCTGTCCGCGTCACAATGGTGACAGCGTGTGTTCTCCTCCCTTCCGACGATCTCACACAGGTACCGTACTGTACTGTACGTACGAAGTACCCGTGCCCGGTCAGCACCTGCGTGAGGCGGAACGAGAGTGCTCCTGTCTTCCTGTCGAGCCATTCCTTGAGTACCGGGCGGATCGCCAGCACCAAGTCTACGCTGACTTGCGGGTTCTCTAGCCTCTCCCTCCACATTGCAATACTCGTCTCTCTAGCGTCATTCCTCCACCGACGTACGACGTCCGGTAGGGGGTTGCTGCCCCCCGCGCGGGCTTCTACGCAACGCCAGAAAACGTCGGCGAAGGCGCGCGCGTCTAAATCCCAAGGGATGGCTCCCGCGAGCAGGCATGCCGCATCTTTAGATATTGTGCGGTAGCCACGGACGGCTCGGGTAGCCATCATCCTTTGTAGCCTGCCCAATGCAAGCCGGTTCTCTTGCTGTAGATGGTATGCCCAGATCGGCGCCCCATACATTACAATGGAGCGCACAACCCCCATATACAATCGCCGGCAGCTAAGGCTCGGGCCCCCGAGGTTCGGGAGCAACGAGGCCAAGGCTCCGGCGGACTTCGCTACCTTCGTCTGGAGCTTCTTGAAGTGCTCCTTAAATGTACATCGGCTATCTAAGACGAGACCAAGATACGTCATAGATGGTGTGACGTTAATCTGGGTCCCACCGACTGTAATCGCCAATCCGGGGGGTGGAGAATTCCTTGGCCCGTGAAAGCATATGGCTTCGGACTTCTCCAGTGCCACCTTTAGACCCAGAGCTCGGATCTTCCGTACGGTCAGAGCGACACCTGCCGTTGCAAGGATGACGGCCTCTCTGTATGTTTTTGCACGGGTGACGGTGCAGGTATCGTCAGCGTAACACACTTCTTCCACTCCAGGTAGATTGGCGCCCGAAAGCACCGGGTCGTAACCGACGTTCCACAGGCCCGGTCCCAGGGCTGAGCCCTGTGGGACGCCGCAGTCAACTTCTTCTTCTTCCCAACCGTCTTGAGTTGGGAATTGCACTGAGCGTTCCGAGAGATAATCGCCGATGGTGAATCTACACGGCCTAACTCTACTGACCGTAACTTAAACAAATTCTACATACAGTTCGACAAGGCTTTAAATGAACGTGGCGAGAAAAGGAATTAACGCTTCTATCATACAAAAACGTCATTTTTTACATGTTGTTTGACAGTTCTCCTTTACCGGCAGAAACCCCCCCGTCCACATTCATTTAAAGCCTTGGATCACTATACCAGTAAACATGTATAATTAACGCCATCTGCCCTTATTTCGCAGATACTAAAAAAAGTGTCGAAGTCAAGTGTCGGTCCGTCTAGCCTCCTTTCGCAACGCCGCCGAACGCGCGTTATGGAACTTCGTTCCAAAAAGACCTTATTTTTAATAAAGTCTTTAAATTTAAAGTCAAAATATAATGTAGGAATCCTAAACAGAACTGTACAAAAAAAATGTATATTAACATGTCGATTTTATATACTCAACAAAACATCCGTTTTTACATTCCATGCAGTTGGGTGCGAGCCAAACAGAAAAACTAGTTTCACACAAAAAGTCTTTTTAAATTTACGTTGTTCCGAAGCAAACTAGCGATGGAACGCACTAAACCGACTTTAATTGATAAGTATAAAGATTACAGATACTTTGTTTCCCGGGAATGAGGAAAAATAAACAAGCAAAAACAAGCAAATTGGCAAAAGTATCTCGTTTTTGACTTAGAAAACAGTTTTAGTAGAAGGATATAATCAGAAGTATAGTTTTTTATTATTATTTTAAGACTAATTACAATAGAAGTTAGAACTATATCCATATGAGTAAATTCTTAGGCCCCTTACACACTGCGACTTATAACAGCGATGCAGTCGCGATGCTGTCAAGATGCAGCATCGATGCAGTCAAATGGTCCACCTTTACAGTTTACACATTTGCGCTACTTCGATCGTGGAAAAACGAGACACAATAATTACTTAATCTATTGTTGTCGCGACCGGATGTGGCCGCTTGGGGCTTGATGAATTAAGCATCAATACAGTCGCAATGATGTCGCGATACAGTAGCGATGCTCGCGCGATGCAGAAGCTGGCCATTGATCATCATTGCTGGTGTCGCCATAGTGTTGCGCGACCGGCGACGTGTGTATCGATGCTAACGCGCAAGTATCGATACTAACGCGCGACAGAAATTGCTGGTGTCACGCGTTTAAAAAATGCGCGACTGCATCGCTGTTAAAAGCCGCAGTGTGTAAAAGGCCTTAGACCAGATTTAAATTATAAAGTACAGTGTAGACTGCAGTCTGCAGCCCACTTATTATTAGTTATTTTATTACTAAGGGTCGGTTATAATAATTTCAATATTGTAATACTTCTATAATGCGTTTCGTTACGTTTTGTTGCTATGTGAACTCACCCCAAGTTGAACAAGTGACTCATCATTTGCGTAAACTGATGAATATCAAATAACTATTAATATCGAATGCTAATGTTTGTGTTTCCGTCATCATAAATTACCTTACTTTAATTGCTGTTAGTTGAAGGTAAATTTTTTGATCCCCTTATTTAGGCCAAGAGATGCACCAGAGGCTGATTTATTTTTTTATTAAAGCTATAATTAATGGGATTGAGAGTATAAAAAATTGACTTATCCGTGAAAATCGACAGGAAAAATATTTGTTTTATATTAATTAACAACACTTTGAGCCAGAGTAAATTTTCACGAAAAAAATTCGATATAAGTATGAGCGGTTATGGGTATCGTTAAATATAACCTTAACCAAAGATTTGACATCTTGCACTGTAGTTATAGTTAAAGTAAGTTAGTGCATGTTGCAAGTTGCAACCCACCTTTAAAAAAACTTATGGCATCCGCTACAATAATATCCATACAAATATTATAAATGCAGGAGTGTCTGTTTAGTGTTTGTTAACTCTTCACGCCCAAGCCGTTGAACCGACTTTGCTGTTTGGTATGTAGAAAAATTGAGTCCCGGGAAAGGACAAAGGCTACTTTTGAGCCCGGACTCCGGAGAAATGTATGGTTATTGGTTCTTATTTTAAAGCAACGAAGTTGCGAGCGGCTTCATCTAGCTTTATCATACCTCTATTGCTAGTTTAATATTTTTTTACAAATTAGGGTCAATTCAGACCACAACGCGACGAGGCGCGGCGTGGCGCGGCATAAATTTGTATGTATTTGACAGATTTCAATTGAGTGTAAGTTGTAACACGTTTCTTTACAGATCGTTCTGATTTTACCACCCCAATGATCTTTATGCAGACGTTATAAGGTTCATTTTCATAGGAAGAGGTCAAATACTCCGTACCGTGCATACTTTCAAAGCGAACAGTTTCCGTACTCTTATAGACTGATAGTCATCAAGGCCGTCTTTGTTGTCACGTACGGAAATGTTAATGGCGTCGGATGAGGACAATTATTTTATGGTCCAGACTCCTGTATTCTACTATTTTTATCTAACTTTACGATTTGAAGATCTTCCATCCAGTCTAGGATCAAATAGTTAAGTTGTCTTCAATAATTTCTGTATGGCATCACTATTGTCAATAATAATTGTATTGGCATTTCAAACTGTATAGCTTTATGGCCAGTTTCTGAGGCGTTTATCTATTTAAAACGGAGTAGTTGATGGTTATTATTTTGACGTCAGCCAATCACAAGCTTTAAAGAAACGATAAGCTCCTATCAAAACACCTCAGAGCATTCTTGATAATAATTCAAGGTCTCAGAGCATTCTTGATAGATACTCGAATTATTTTATTTTGACTTTGCTGACCAAAACATCGAAAGTCAAGTAAAGCCTCAGGTCTTCCATCGCTACCGCCACTACTCCCGCCCCGCTGCCCGCAAAATTTGAGGCTGAGGCCTAACTCAATAACGAACAATAGCTGCCAATACCGTGTCACCATCTGATAGCGATCTACCAATAGCGATCTGTCAGATCATTGACTCTACCAATACGCACCCGCCCCGCTCACTCCTTGCCCCCACCAACGAGATTTAAAAATCGATCACTGCGCCTTTCCTTTTCGTTTTTGCCGAGCGATCTTACCATTTGCGTAAAGTACAAGTAATATTATGTATTCGGTGACTCTACTGTATGCGTTTATATTGTGATTTGTTATTATATTTAAAACATATACGTATACCTACTAACGGATACATCCGTAGTCCTTACTAGGGGCAACGAACTTATTCTGTAAGTAAGAAACGTCCATAAAAAAACATAGGAGGTCTCTAAAGAGAGTTTTTGTCCACAAACAAAAAGTCGTCTGCGCAATTCGAAACCGCAATTAGTTTTGGCAATTACTCCAATTTATCACAAATCACGATTGTTAATTGCCGAAAATACCTTGAATTTCACTAACAAAAAAAGGAAAAGTTTAACGAAATCTACATTAAAAAAAAACTGCAAACTGCGAGAGTCGAGACGACCTGTCATCATAGTCTCGACCAGTGGTAGCAACTAGCAACAATAATAATATTATCTCACCTCCGGACGGAAAACGTCAACTTTCTTCCCGCTGCCAGAGTAGACAGAATGATGTCTATTGTGCCGCTGCGCTTACCGATGTTGCCGCTTGCCGCCTCCGTCGATGAGAAAAATAGTATACGTACCATGGGCAGTAAATAAGAAAGCCTCAGATCACATGTTTGTTGACCTCGGCTTCGCCTCGGCCATGTGATCTAAGACATTTCTTATTTTCCTGCCCTAGGTGCGTAATGTACTATTTCTTACCTCCGGGCGGAAAACGTCTACTTTCTTCCCGCTGCGCTTACCGATGTTGTCGTTTTCCGCCTCCGTCGATGAGAAAAATAGCATTCGCACCATGGCCTGGACAGTAAATAAGAAAGCCTCAGATCACATGTTACCACATATTGTGATCTGAAACATTTCTTATTTTCCTGACCTATATTTTAATTTTAAAAAGCAATTTTCTTGGAAAAATAATAAATGTTGTAGCAAATGGAAATATTAAGAATAACAATATTAATTGCGTTATTTACTATCAATAATTTACAACTGTGTGTTAATTTTCATTTTCCCAAAAGGGCCTTACCTTAACATCAAATCCTTCCAAAGTTCAATTCATAAAGTCACGACTTCTAAATCACGAATCACGATACTACATAATTATTACTAGGGCCCGGATTTATATGTAAATACATATTTTTGTTTTGCGTGATTTACGGCCTAGAATGTGTTTTTTACACGAATTATCATGCTTAGGCTGTGAAAATCAAGTTTTATTATCCATATTTTTCCATATTTTAGGGTTTTTCAAAGATAAGTCCATATTTTGCAAGAAAATGTCACAATCGTCCATATTTTTACAAAAATACAAAAAAAAATACGTTATTATATATACGTTATTATTATTATACGTTATTATATATATTATTATATATAATTACGCCCATGCGGCTGCGTATTTCGTTCCCTTCGCGCTTTATCGTCGTACTTATTTATTGCTTCCAAAGGAGATTATTCCTTCGGGATTCAAGCCCCATAAGAGCACCGGTGATCGCAACAACAATAGAATACAATAGCATTTCCAAGAATCCGCGATGGAAGGATTAATAAAGAAATAGAAAATAAAGATTCAGATCCTGAATCCAAAAGGTCCTGTTGCTGACATGGCTAAACAAAAAATTGAAGTATGTTTCGGTCTTCGGGTAAAATAAAGGATTTAAGTACCATATTTTAAGTACTTACGTAACACACAAAGAAAAACAAAATTCTGTGCCGATTATTAGGGTTCCGTACCCAAAAGGTAAAAACGGGACCCTATTACTAAGACTTCGATGTCTGTCTGTCCGTCTGTCTGTATCTCAAGAACGGCTATAGCTAAACTTCTGAAATTTCACAGAATGTGTATATCTATAAATTGCCGTTATAACAACAAATACTAAAAACAAAATAAAATTAATAATTAAGGGTAGCTCCCGTATAAACCAACAAAGTATTTTTTTTTTTTTGCTATTTTTCGCTCGATATCAATAATGGCTACAGCTAGGCACTTGAAATTTTTACAAAATCCTTAATGACATTTGTACCTACTTTAATAATTTATTAGTCCAGATTTTTAGTCCATATTTTAAGTACATATTTTGGATTTTTTAACACATATTTTTCCGGGCCCTAATTATTACATACAAACCGAGTCAAAACATCTCAAAGACAATAATATTATTGAAAGGCTTTAATATTATAGATTTTAGTACGAGAGCCCTAGAATTTTTTTTTTGTGATTAAGTAACAATCTAATTTTTTGTAAGTAGCTACATTTTGATAAGACGAAAAACATTTTTATTTTCGGAAAATCTCACAAGTGGTAGCTAACTGAGATAGAAAGGATTTCATACTTTAACTTGATGGTCCTAAAATATGGATTGTTTTATTTGTAGGACAAGGTTACTCTTAAATTATATAACTATTAACCTACCAATTTACAAAAAAATCAGCTGGTTAGGGTTCCGTTTTAGGGTTCTGTAATCAACAAAACTTGGTTGACTACTGCACCCTAAAACGTGTAGCTACTAACAAAAAATTTGCTTGTTAGTAATCACCAAAAAATTGTTCTAGCCCTAACTATTTGTTAACAATGCGGTTAAAACTGAGCAAAAAATATTTGCCTTGATTTATCTCTTCTAGGTCAATTCTTCAATAATATTCGGTAGATCGAAGAATGAAGATACTATAAAAATAAACCTTACTAATATTATAATTTCAAACAAACAAAAATGTTTGTATGTAAAGTTAATTGTGTATCATTATAATTGCGAAAGTAAGTCTGCCTTTCTGTCTGGCATTGCTACTCGCCTAAACCACTAAACTGGTTTTGATGAAATAATAATATGGTATGAGTATATATTTTTGAGTCCCGGGAAATTAAAGGGAAACTTTTTATTCCCGATTCTCTTGAAAGTTCGGCACAACGAAGTTGCGGACACTAAAATATAATCTGCAAAAAAATATTAAAGCCTTCATTTAGGAGTCAAATAAGGTACTTAGTTATAAAAACCTAAGTAAAATCTTTGTCCTGGTTTTTGCGATCATGTCAATGCCGTCAAAGGTTTTTAGCACATTCCAAAAACATGATAATATGAGTGAACATTTTGTAACGGTACTTCAAGAAACTTTGCAGGTGAATAAAGACTGGGCTGCGGTTGACACTTGGCGTATATTTTTTTCTAATTCTGAATTTGTGAGTTATAGTTCTATTAGATAATTTTATTCTTATTGAAAAGAGATGACAGAAGAAGTGTTGTACCTTTTTTAGCAATTAAATAAATACTATTACAATTCTAAGGTTAAATTATTACTTCTAGATTTTTGTTTGGTCCTAGAGTGAACTTTGAACTGCATAATAAAATTCATGGTATGGTTTCTATATTTAATTATTATTACCTAGCTTTAATCCTTCGATCGGGGATTCTTGGAAATGCTATTGTATTCTATTGTTGTCGCGATCATCAGTGCTCGTATGGGGCTTGATGGGTTAATCGACTTCAAAATTAAACCGGCCAAGTGCGTGTCGGGCCACGCGCAATATTTATGGCTCCGTAGTACCGCTAGTTTTTGGTATTTTCTTATGGTCAATATCATGTACATAAATTATTTTATAACGTGTTATACTGTATACACTACTTACAACATCATCTCAGTTACGTTTAAAGGAATTTGAACGAGAGGTTCCTTTATACTTCTCAGAATACATTCTTTTAATTGATCGACTATTACTCAATAACTTATGAAGTCTTCTTATCCGTGATAGTTTTCCTTTTAAATTCAGCATAATATTTCCTACTCCCGTGAATTTTTTCACATTTCCAGAAGCAACCGTTTAGCTGGTAGAAGGGGGGACACCGGACTGTAACCATTTTTGCCACTTTAAAACCTTATATTTCACAAATGGATCCCTAAATCGGGAAATGGTGGTTCAAAACTGCCCGGTTTTCGTCTTTATTAATATGTTAGTCTGAACAAATGTGCCAAATTTCAAAAGTGTATGTATGTTTTTATATTTATTTGTATTCACATATCTCCGGTACTATAAATCCTATTCCAATACTTTTTTTTTGTTGTACGAGGTATGGTATTGTTCAACTTAGGGATTACCGCAAATTTCGTCAAAACCGATTCAGTAGTTTTTGAGACAGGAAACTTTAATTCTCAATTACGTAAAAAAAAAAAACGTAAAATCGGTTTTATCCTTTGAAAATACAATTATGTGTATTTAACTCCTTCATTATTATAATACCAAATACTATTTTGCGTAGGGTAAAATTTTGAAAGTCACTTTCGATTTTTTCGTAGAAGTCTAAATAAATGTTGTGTTATCAAACTGCTTTAAAAAATGTTTCATCTCTTAAAGGTTTTTAGATTTTAGACAAGTTTTAGAAGACCATTTAAATAATTGAATTTGCATTTTAATATTCATACTTTAAGTTTATTTCCTCCAAGGTCTAAAATCTTAATGCAAAATAATTAATAAATTATGGTAATTTACTTTTGAGTGAAAAAGTTGAGTACCTATTACGAGTACAATCATCATTATACTTACTCTTAAGGCCGTCCCCCGAGCAAACGACCTTGACCATACATTTGCCGCGTTGCCGAGATCGCACCAAAGCCCTATTTTTTTTACTTATCTTAGTTCAAAATTGTCATAAAATTTAAAAAAAACGGGGAATATGTAGTTTATGATATTGTCACTTATAACTCAAGAACGGATGAACCGATTTGTCTGAAAATTGGTGGAGAGGTAGCTTAGAACCAGGAATGGGACATAGGATACATTTTGTCCTGGGAAAATGTACGGTTACTGCACAATATACTTTTATGATATGCGCGTAAACTATTCAATCGATTTTGGTGAATTTTGGTATGGAAATACTTTGAGTCTCGGGAAAGGACAAGGGATACTTTTGGTCCCGGGAAATGTACGGTTCCCGCACAATAAACTTTTATCTCAAGAACGGATGAACCGATTTGGCTAAAAATTGGTGGAGAGGTAGCTTCGAACCAGGAAAAGGACATAGGATCTTCGATCACTAATATACAAGATACACAATCCGCGGCAAAAAACGACCTCACCAAAAGAGCACCAAACTCAACATTCTGGTGCACTTTTGATTTAGTAGTGCTCGAACGCTCCGCCGGGAAACATGCCTCGGTGCGCGTTTAATAATTGTAGAAATCATACGTCTAAAACCAAAAAAAAAGATGGAATTTCATATTTCCGGTAAGTATTAATTTTATCCTAATATATTTCTTACAATTGTATTGTAAATATTGGTATTTCTTTAAGAAATCACCAAAAGACAGTTTTAAAATTAAGTTGTAAATAAATCAACACCAGGTATAAACCATCTCAATTGCGAATACTCATACTAAAGGTACTTATCGTAGTTTATCATGCCCACTTGAAATGTTCGGGTTATAAGCTATGTTTCTGTTCCATTTGATGGAGTCGCTATTACTATTATTTTTTTATTGAGGATTTTTTTCAGGTTTCCTCGAGATCCAGTTAGATGTGGTAATAATATTATGTTCCCATCTTCGATCAAATATAGTTCCCATTAAGGATTTTTTAAGTAGGTTAAAAAGTATGGGCGTTGGGTGATGTGAGTTGTCCTTTGTGGCCTATCGGAAAATGTATGTACACTTATGTATATTTTGGTTAATGATAAAATTAGACATAACATTAGAACAACATAATATTACAAGTAAAAAATAATTACTCCTCACTTTATACATTAAACTTCGGAAAAATAAAAAAATGGACTATTAAAATTATTACAAATTACAATCAACAAAAAAAATTTGAACAGTTCGACTCCACTCATACTTTACTTCGCCCTGTTCCAGCGGCGAATTTCGGTCGTAAAATTGGATTTTTTTTTTGGCACTATACAAATTTGAACTTAAATCATATACGCGGATGGTTGAATTTAGTATGAAGCGTGCATCGGACGTAAAAATTTTATTGCTTTGTAAACACAAATGTTCATTGTTTTATAAAAAGATCTTTAATAATTACTATAATTAAGGTTGATTTTAGATAAATGTATACTTCATTAAACTCTATTACTCGGGGACAGATTTTCGAGAGGTTTTGTATGAGACTGTGTATCTTGTATATTAGTGATCGAAGCATAGGATACATTTTGTCCCGGAAAAATGTACAGTTACTGCTCAATATACTTTTATGATTTGCGCGTAAACTATTCAATCTATTTTGATGAATTTTGGTATGGAGATACTTTGAGTCTCGGGAAAGGACAAGGGATACTTTTTGTCCCGGAAAATGTACGGTTCCTGCACAATATACTATTATGATTTTCGCTTAAACTATTTAATCTATTTTGATGAAATTTGGCATGAAGATACTAATTTTAATCTATTGTTTTCTTAATTATACCAATTCGAATTAAATAATCATCGTTAAGACAGGACAACGTCTGTCGGGTCAGCTAGTATTTAATATTATCATAATTATTGAAAGCTGTTCTTGTAATCAAGAATTCAAACAACTAATTAAAAGACACTTAATAACTTTGTTTTGTTTAAATGCTCTTTTTAAAATAACTTCATTTTAATTAAATTTGTCTATAAATTAAATTTTATAAAGTAGTTAGTAAAGTATTCGACACGATCTGTGGTATTCGATCTGCATAGCTAGCACGGCCTTCCCCAGTCGATTCTTCGGAAGAAAGTAATGGCAGTTTCTTTCCCATGTCTACATAGTACATATTATCTTTTTCCCGAGCATGGCGCCACCCATCGACTTGAGTTTCAATGGACAAAGACAAGAAACTTTTCCATAGCAACCATTATAGCGACGGCTATTTTGACAGTTAGTTTCTTGACTCTTTTTTTTTAATATGGCACTTCGGCTATAAAACCATGGCCGGTGTCGTGTAAATGGCGGAAAATTCAAAAATACGACTTGTAGCAACCCAATCTATAGTCGAAATTATAGTTTTGATCTACGAAATACGAATAATAAAACCTAAAGAAGTTTATTCCTCGTAGTTTGTTGATCAAAACTATAATTCCGGCTATAGACAGGGTTGCTATACATCGATATTTTGAATTTGCCGCCATTTACTCGACACTAGCCATGGTTTTATAGCCGAAGTGCCATATTAAAAAACAAAAAGAATCAAGAAACTAAATGTCAAAAGCTGATAAAAATGGTTGTCATGCTTGACATATAGATTTTCAAAAGCGGAAGCAATCGAGAGACGAAAGAAACTTTTTCTCCAATGTTTTTCCGGTAAAACTGTCAAAACTGTCAAAATTTAGTTTCTTTCGTTTGTCTACGACGGTATGCTAGCTACGCTGTTGTCTGCCGCCACGCGCCGCGCGGCGGCGACGCCGTCGCCTCTGCGGCGCCGACCGCCGTGTATTAAACAAACAGGTGTTGTTATACAGTACATAATTATTATTATTAGTGTAACCATACCTATGCCTTGTACTATTACCTATTCTGTGCCAAGAGACATTGGTGACCTTAACACGACGTGGTAATGATTATGACGATGATGATGATGATGATGATGAATGTAATTTGCATAGTAGCATATGCTTTCAGTTCTTAAAACCGAAAGTCCCGAACTTGTATCTATAAGGAATCCGGAGTTCTCTTAGTATCTTCGGAACCATAGCATGCCTTGGTGTAAAATCTTACTTTTTGGTAGCATATGCCTAGGATTCTTCACATGAAACCAAAATCACTATAATATGTTTCCATATAAATTTTGAGGAGTTCCCTCGATTACTCATGGGTCCCATCATCAAGTCACCACTTTGAACATGGTACCAAATTGGAGTGAAACCTAATACAACAAAATAAAAATTTCGAAAATCGGTTCACAAACGGTGGAGTAATCATTAAACATACAAAAAAACCCACAGCCGAATATATAACCTACTCGTTTTTTGGAAGTCGGTTAATTAATATTTAATTACTAAGGGCCTGTTTCACCGCTTCCTGATAAGGCTATCCACCACTTAATTTGACAGATGGAGTATGGAAAATCTGTCAAATAACCCTATCGGACACCTTATCAGGAAGCGGTGAAACAGGCCATAAATCGAACTAAGTCTAGGACACCATTTAGCCATCGATATAACGTAAATAAAATATAAGATTGCATGCCGACTGCCGATGCCGCAGCCCGCAGTGGTTTTAAGAATCGACAAAAATAGAGCCAGACGCTCAAAAATAGTCACAGTAGGTCTGTTATGTAAGCGACATACTGTCTAGACTTCTAGAGAGTCGTACCACACTTACTTGTAGGCTGGTTATGACTTATCAGTTATCAGTTACAACTAAGCCCGAAACTCCGTTGCGCAAAAATATCGTTTACCCTAAATTTTTAGAGGATAATGATATGTATCATAGGACCTTACCCGGGACTGAAAGTGTCTCCATACTAAGTTCAATCATCTGCTATAGTTGGATTCAAATCATAGTCATTGAAGCTAGGGTGACATCTGCCATCGAAATTCTCACACGTACGTAATGCCAAAATCATTTTCTCATACGAAAATATTTACCATGTTTGAGTTATTTTTCAGTTTTAAATAGTTATCTAGGTACCTGCACAAAAATTTACTACAAAATATTTAAACACTAAAAAATATTTTTAGTGTTTAAATATTTTGTAAATTTACTGCAAAATAAGTATTTAAATATTTTTTTGAGTTTACATATTTTGTAGTAAATTTACTTTTTACTTATATATTTTTTAAGTATTTAACTATATTTTTTAGAGTTTAAATATTTAGTAGTTTTACTACAAAATGTTTCTGTACTAAAAATATTTTTTGTGTTTAAATAGTTTGTAGTTTTTTGTGCAGGAACCTAGGTAATTATGCTAATTACTATTTTAAGCTGAAAAATAGCTCAAACATGTTAAATACTTTCGTATGAGAAAAAGATTTTGATATTACGTACTCGGTACTATGTATGAGAATTTCGATGGCACCCGGCCTTTTAATAGTTAATTCAGTTCTATAGGGGTATAAAAAGTTCGTATAGAAGTCAGGTGTGGTAATCACATCGAAGCCCGACTAGAAACAAGTATTTTCAAGGCTTTGCGTGTTTAGGTGTTTCTAATTTTGTGCTATTTTACTTACGATAACGATACGATCAATTCCTAAGTGTAGACTAGAAGGAATGTTCCTTTTATTTAGTTTAAATATGCGTAAGAATACCGCTATAAGTTTGTACAAATATAACGAGGCACTATAGTCTTTAACGGTACGGATTACGGAACCCTACGTGCGCGAGTCCGCCTCGCACTTGGCCGATTTTTTTGTATTGTGATTTGTGTCCATATATACTTTATTATTATACTGGCTCATCATACTAACCCGTTACCCGTTTTGCCCGCAACGCCGCGCCGTTGTGCAGAAATTAATTTATCGCGCGGGGACCGTACATTTACCGGGATGAAAAGAAAGATGTATCCTATGTGATATGTCCTTTCCCGAGATTCATACTACCTCTATATCAAACGTCAAAATTGGTTTAGCGGTTTGGGCTTGGACAGACATACTGACACACACTCATTTATAATATTAGTACGGATGACTGAATTGACTCCGACCTGAAAGCGTAGGCGGTGTACAAAAATAAACCAGCACCACCAAAATACAACGTGTACACAAACTGAATTTTCGTTAAACCAGTAAAATTTAAGTCAGCCGTATGAGTCAATGATTGTTATTTAGCTTCGTAGCGTACCGGGTTGTGACCCGAATTTGGTTGCAACCATTTCTAGAGCATGTGGCTTCTGTGACCGAATTAATGCAGGCCAGCTAAATAAATATTAAGCAAAGATTAACAATAAGCAGCCAAAAACCTCTTTAGGTGCAATGCTTTAGATTTTAGAACAACGAAAGAGTAAAGTAGCTGCAAGCTAGTAGAAGTTAGAACAGTACCAACCCTTGTTAATTAAAATATTTTATACAGCAAACTATCTAAACTATCTCACCAAAAACGTTTCTTGTAAAATGTAGCCGGGACGACCCCATAAGGTTAACCCTGTGAAAAAGATATGAGATCTCATGTTGAGCCAAACTTCTGAATCTTTACGGCCTAACTCTACTAGTTCTACTACCGACCCCAACTTCAACAAATTCTACATACCAGTAAATATAATATTATAATATATATTATGGCTTTTGTTTAATTGAATTAGCTGTTAGAGGATACTTCATATTATGTACTTACGGTGACAAAGTTAAAGGTAATATTATAAGATAATTTTAATTGTCCAATGAATGAGAAGATGATGATGGTATGTTTTGATTCCATATTATATACTCGTAATTATATGAAATCACGCAGTTGTAATCAATACGTTCACTAAACCACATCTCAAAGTAATTAAAAGGTTCTCGAAGAAAAATTGCTTAGATTGTCCAGATCTCCTTGACCAGACCTGATAACTATCAGAGAATTAGTTCTATCAGATAGAACCCCTCTTTCATCAACCTAGAGCAGTGTTTCCCAAACTTCTCGGGACCACGACCCATCTACAAGAAAGTTTAAAGTTCACGACCCACCTTGTGTCACAAAGACAAAAAAGCAATGGTATGTTGCTGCCGCAGCATTTACCTGTTAAATTTCACCCAGTTCACCAGTTCACCACCATATCATCATCGTCAGCCTCACTTGGTACTACTAATATACATTCTATGGGCTTACTTACAATTACGTTGGCGTTCTAATTTGCCCCGCCCCCGTCCCGCACGCACCCACAACGACGAACGAACGAGTAAAAAATAAAAATATGACAATCGAACGAGTATGACAATCGTCCTATAAAAAAAAATTAGTTTGTTATTATTTTTAGCAATATTCCACGAAATAAACTTCCACCTTTAAGTAAATGAGTGAGAGCACACATAGGCATGCCCACTCACTCATTTACTTAAAGGTGGAAGTTTATTTCGCGGAATATTGCTAAAAATAATAACAAACTAAATTTTAAGCTATGGATTTCCGCAAAGTAACGCCTGATTCCATTAACTAATTAATCGTCCTATAGTTTCAGGGCCCACCCAAAATCAACTCCCGACCCACCAGTGGGTCGCGACCCACACTTTGGGAAATACTGATCTAGAGTCTTGGTTCGGAAAATATTCTTGTGTAATTCAAGAATAATAAGTATCTATGACTCGGAATATTATAAAGCGGAAGAGTTTGTTAGTTTGTTTGTTCGTTTGAACGCGCTAATCTCGGGAATTCAACATTCAACTCAGGAAAATCAGGTCCGATTTGAAAAATTATTTCAGTGTTAGATAGTCCATTTATCGAGAAAAGCTATAGGCTATATTTTACCAGGCTAAGACTAATAGGAGCGAAGAAATAGAGGAAAATGTGGAAAAGACGGGGGGAAATTATTTGATAGGGCTTATTTGAACGCGCTAATCTCAGAAACTACCGGTCCGATTTAAAAAAATCTTTCAGTGATAGATAGCCCATTTATCGAGAAAGGCTATAAGCTATATATTACTACGCTAAGACTAATAGGAGCGAAGAAATAGTGGAAAATGAGGAAAACGGGGAAAAATTATTTAAAAGGGCTTATTTGAACACGCTAATCCCAAGAACTACTGTTCCGATTTGAAAAATTTTTTCAGTTGTAGATAGCCCATTTATTTTTTATCACGCTAGGACTTTTAGGAGCGAATAAATAGAGGGAAATGTGTAAAAAAACGGGGGAAATTATTTAAAAGGGCTTACCCCACGAAAATAAGAATTAGACCACGTGAAGGATCATAGGCTATTTTTATGGACTAATTTGTCTGTGAAATATCTAATTTACGCGGGCGAAACCGCGAGGAACATCTAGAATAGTATTATAATGTTATTGCAATGTCTTCACGCTAGAGGCAGCACCAGCATGGACTGCAGTAATAAACAAAAAGTTTTATTCGACGTTTGACAACGTTTCTGTCACCATTCTGATATGACGTGTGCGACATGTCGGATGTTGGTCGGATGATTTACTGTATGTGATAGTAGCGCCCTCTGCTCCAACATTAGCGTAATATTCCCTATTCGATAGTATGTCTATTTGTAATTGTAGTTTATATCTCATTAGACCATACAACATAACTCACCAGTCACGCAGTACATTTCTTCGCGATAAGTTGCAAATAGCAACGGACGTCTATATCAGATTATGTTGAAGTTAGTACCTGCTAGGGACTGCAATACCGGGATACCGGGATCCCGCATGCATTTTGCGGGACTAATCCCGGTCGAAAATTTTGCGGGATCCCGCGGGACTGGCGGGATTGCAAAGAAGCGTGATTCATACGTGTAATTCTGCGCGCGGGGGTGCGTGAACCGGCTAAATGCAGCCCACTAAACAATTTACTTTAAATTCACCTATAATTCACTTTAAATGATATTTGTACCGAGCAGCTGCGTGGAAGCTGACCGAACTTTTTAGCTGCTGGCTACCTTGTGACAAATATAAGCAGCCGTTTGGCAGACGACACAATTAATACCTTAACTTTTTTAACATACTAAACATACTTTAATGAGCTTGGGCTGTATATATGTAACGGAATCTTTGAGCACGATTTTTGACTGTATGCTAAAAATCGTGCTCAAAGATTTATATAAGTATTTGGAAAAAAAAGTAAATAATTTTTCGAAAGAAAAAAAAAGTAAATAAAATATGAATTTTTTATATCTAAAGTCTGAAGTATTACGTAATAAACGCTTTTAAATAGTGTCCGACAAAGTTTATTTTATTTGAGTTTCTTAGAATAAAACGGGGTCTATCAAGTCAAGTCATTATTTAACGATTTATTTTAAAAGCTTAAAGCTTTCCAAGTTTCCACCCTGCGGGATCCCGCAAATGCCGGAATCCAGCGGGATTGTGATGGTTCATTCCCGCAAATACCGAGATTGAAATTATCTTGCGGGTTTGCATTCCCTATTACCTGCCATTATTCTATACAAGATGCATTGCATTTTAAGTATTTCCTTCGCTTTTTCAGGGTCCCGTACCCAAAGGGTAAAACATTACTAAGACTTCGGTGTCTGTCCGTCTGTCTGTCTCCAGCAAAGACTTCTATTTAAAAATAGACAGCTGTACGAAACCTTTTGTACGCGAGTCAACTCGCACTTGGCCATTCTTTTTTATTTCCTTGTATTTTGTTGATAAACCAAAACACTTTTGGATAAGACGATGGGTATATACTCGTAAATTAATCATTGACACATAAACATCGGTGATCGGAGTCTCTAATGCACTGGTTTCCAACCAGTGGTCCGTGGACCATCAGTGTGGTCCACAGGAGCAAAAATATGGTCCACGAATGATTTCAAATATTATTATAGCTCTGAGTAACACTAGTCCTAGGATAGCCGACCTTTCGAAGATGATGAAAGCTCAGAAATCACATCTAAAATACCAAAGTTTATTGTTTATGTAATTTCCTATTGAGTGTTTAGTTCCTTTATAGTGGTATCGATAAACAAAAAAACTTGATTATTAACGTTGTACATTTTTTTACCCATTTTTTATGAAAATCAATTTTAAAAATCGATTTTTTTTTAATTAATCGAAACCCTTACAATTCGAGTTCGAGTATTCGAGCTCGAGTTCGAGTTTTCGAGTTATCGAGTTTACGAGTTTTCGAGTTTTCGAGTTCGAGTTCTAGTTCGACACAAAACACTACTCTCCAACCGTCTTATGGTTTTAGAGTTTTCGAATTTTCGAGTTCGAGTTCGAGTTCGACACAAAACACTACTCTCCAACCGTCTTACGGTTTTTCTATGGTTTTTCGATCAACACGAAAATCTGACGCGAGTTTCACAGTTTTTCTTTTTATCTATCCCACAGAAGTGCTCAACGCCGCTAAAGAAGTTTTCACTTCAAAAAAAGTAGCCCCTGATCAAGAAAAGGTTGGGAACCCTGCTCTAATGGAAGATATTGCATTTCATCATGCTTTTTAGGGTTCCGTACCTCAAAAGGAAAAAAACGGAACCCTTATAGGATCACTTTGTTGTCCGTCTGTCCGTCCGTCTGTCAAGACCCTTTTTCTCAGGAACGCGTGGAGGTATGAAGCTGAAATTTATATCAATTACTCAGGTCTACTGTCCCTTGAAGCTGTGAAAAAATCAAACTTCTAAGCCAACGCAATCAAAAGATACAGCCGTTTATGCCGCAAATTTTCAACACTTGCAAGGGAATCAAAACCTACAGGGTGCTTCCCGTGAACTCAGAATCTTGAAATTTGGTACGAAGCAACGTCTTATAGCATAGATAAAGGAAAAATTACGAAAACCATAAATTTTTAGTTACATCACATAATATATATTTTTTAATAATTTTAAACTTACTACCCATTTCCTCATACTCGATTGTCGTAATGAACGAACTTTGTAAACCTTGCAGGTTTGTACGGAACCCTCGGTGCGCGAGTCCGACTCGCACTTGGCCGGTTTTTTTTTACTTCGATTTGAAATTTGAATCCCAATGCCCAAAAAGTTGTATGCAGTGACCACCATGACGTCCATTCTAGGAAAGATTACCTTTAAATGGCCGCAGTCGGATTGTATAATACGCCGTTTTACATTATGGCTAGCTGTTATGAAAAACAGGGCCTTTTTTAATGCGGCGGTTTATCGATTAGCCGGATAACGGATTGATCATTGAATTACGTCTTATAGTCAACTAGCGACCACTGAAAAAATTATGCCCATAGCCTTCCTCGATAAATGGGCTATCTAACACTTAAAGAATTTTTCAAATCGAACCAGTAGTTCCTGAGATTAGCGTATTCAAGTTAGCCCTTTCAAATAATTTTCCCCGTTTTTTCCACATTTTCCTCTATTTCTTCGCTCCTATTAGTCATAGCATAATAAAATATAGCCTATAACCTTCCTCGATAAATGGGCTATCTAACACTGAAAGAATCATCAAAATCCGTTGCGTAGTTTTAAAAATTAAAGGGAACAAAGGGACATGAGGGAAAAAATAGCGACTTTGTTTTATAATAAGTATAGACTATAGATGAATAAAATATGTTTTGTCTGAAAGAAACTGCTGAGTCCAGGCTGCTTACCATAATTGTGTAATTGTAAATATTTTATCTTTATTGCGATCATCAATATGTCTAGATATAGGTTATATTGAAGTAGTATCATGGTTTCATGATTTACATTAGGTAAATAATAAAATCCAATAGTGTAGTTAGCTCATAAGCAAGACTTGAATAAACTGAATGAATGAATGAGTCTTCGATGTCAATCCAATCCATAAACCCCAATTCATTGGGTTTATTGATTTGACCGAAGCTGGATAGGTATTTCTTACACAATATTAGAAGATAAATAAGAATTAGAATAATTCTATAGATTGTAAGTCACGTCTTGTTCTAAACTCTAATCCATGAATTAAAGAAAAATTCAAAGCATTAGGTACCTAAGGTTTCTTTTTCCACTTTTTTACATCTAAAATCTTAATGCAGCTTGGCTAAAATTTAATTACAAATTTACTATACACGTAATAGGTACACATAAAATTGATATTTTTAATGAATTTCAGTCGACGGGACCACAGAACACTGCAATGGCCAATGGGTCGCTGCATTGTGATTTGTGCATCGTGCAGCCTCATTGTCTTTCGTAACTTCTAATCAATCACGATGAACTATAATACAGCATATTGCATACAGCAATAATAAACAATAATATTTTGTTTTAAATGATCATGATAATGTACCATTTTCATTACGGAGAAAGGCCACGAAAGCATTGTTTCTAGAACTAATAAAAAATCAATAGTTACCTTATGTACGAAACTTTTAATCCACTAAAACACAGCACTGCACTTTGTCAATGGAATACGCACTTAAAAAAATTGCTGGACTAAACAAAAGACGGTGAAACATCCGCCTCCTACAATTACCCTTTCGCAACTGGCTTCACCGTTCACGCTTGGCGAGGCGATTGGCGGACGACAACGAACTCGCGTACAGTCGTGTAGTCTATACTTTGTTCGAGTGTGCACGCCTGTACCGGTGACGAACAAAGACGACATCGGCCGATTCATCACAGCTGTTTAGTGTTTGTGAACCCGAGGCGAATAGAAGTCGATGATAAGCGAGATTTGTGACGTAACAGAACTTTTGAATTTAGAATGATCATGTTCGACCACATTTGAGTCACGCATGTTACTGGAAAATATCGAACAAAGAAACCGGTGAATTAAAATGGAACTCTGAAGGCCTTTGCAAATGCATTTGTAACATTCTTTCCGTTCTACTTGTATCTAAGTGTTATTTATTCATGTATATTGTTTACCATTTACATTACACACAGTATTTGTATATGAATTCAACGTTACCATCAGCTTCTGGAATTAAATAAATAAATAATTAACGTTTATTCGGTAATCAGGACATTACACAAAGTTCTGTACATTTAAATTTAAAAACACCACACAATACAAGCAACCAAAAACACAAAAAAAATATTAGAATTACTAAAACACTTGTTTTGCGATGTACCTAGTAAAATACTAGGTGCCAGAAATTGAAGAGAGAATTGAAGACTTCGTTAATAATAATTATGAAAAATTTTAACTACTTTCCGGAGTTGGCTCTACTTATTTGTGTCGACAGACAAACACAAGTAGTGCATCATAATATTGTCATAAAGATAAAGACTTCTTTATAAAGAGATAATAATCTGTTATTGTTTGGAAACATTCTATCGTGGATACAAAGTACAATTTTCCAAACATGTTGATAAGGTCATACCTATTGACATTAAACTTTAACTAAGGTTTAAGGTTAGAGTCAATTCGCTAAGGTAACTTTATGAATATTATGTCCTTCTACTGTTAAACACAAGATATCAGAGAGATAAACCACGGAATTGAATAATTACACAATAATTGAATTAAAATTTGGATAAAATTAAATCTAATTGAACATAGAACTTCAAACTGAAGGACAATTATTTTTTCTTCCTACAACCCAAGTACAGGAGTTTTGACAGAAGATCATAATAATATGATACTAACATGAAACATCAAACCATTGAATGAATAAATAAACTCTCGTAAAATACGTGTGGCACTCGGGGAAGAATTCTTTGCTCGGGGACTGCCGCGGTAAAGCATAACAATAGCTAATATACACACATACGTGTAGTAGCACGCACACATACACCGTGCCGAAATCTGCCGAACTGAAACGACGTTAGACAAGTGTTAGGTTATTTTCGTTACGGAATTTCGGTCACCGCGCTCAAACTGGCTCAAAGCCTGCGATAAAAGCTATGCAACAAAACTTTAGAAACTTGACATTACAATTGCAGAAGCCAACCTAAATACACTAGATGAAAACCTTATCTACCGACTACCGCGTCTTTATAATATTGTCTATTTCCGCAGTTAGTATAATATTTGTTAATTGATACAATAATTGTGTCAATTGATTGTACTCAGTAAACATATTCGAAGGTCTGTTCTTTGAACCAGACCTTGGTGATGGCTTATATTTATCCCACTAAAAACATTTCTTGTAAAGTGTTATCGAGACGACCACATAAGGTAACCTGTGAAAAAGATTTGAGACATAATGTAGGGCCAAGCTTCTGAATCTACGCGGCCTTACTCTACTGACCCTAACTTCAACAAATTCTACATACCAGTAAATATGTATGGCTTCACATTTCGCTTCCTTTGCGGAGGTGATGCGAATATTTTGTTTCTATTCTGTCATCTGAAGTTGGTAACGAAACAGCCGAAGAAGAATTTACAATTTCTTTTTAAAAAACATTTCTTGTAATTTTTAACCGACTTCCAAAAAACGAGGAGGTTATATGTTCGGCTGTGGATTTTTTTTTTTTTTTTTGTATGTTCAACGATTACTCCGCCGTTTGTGAACCGATTTTCGAAATTTTTGCTTTGTTGTATTTGGTTTTACTTCAATTTGGTACCATGTTCACAAAAGTGGTGACCTGATGATGGGATCCAGGAGTAATCGAGGGAACTCCTCGAAATTTATAAGGAAACATATGGTGATTTTGGTTTTATGTGAAGTGTACTAAGAATATGCTACCAAAAAGTCAAATATTGGGTCAAGGTATAACATGGTTTCGAAGATGCTGAGAGAACTCCTGACTCCTTATAGATACACGTTTGGGAGTTTCGGCGTTGTTTTAAGAACAGAAAGCATATGCTACTATGCAACTCATATTCATCATCATAATCATCATCATCATCATCATCATCGTCTTCATCATTACTACGTCGTGTTAAGGTCACCAATGTCTCATGGCACAGAATAGATAATAGTACAAGGCATAGGTGTGGATATACTAATAATAATAATAATTTTATACTGTATAACAACACTTTGTTTAAATATACACGGCGGTCAGCGCCGCGGAGGCGACGGCATCGCAGCGCCGCCGCGCGGCGCGTGGCGGCACGAAAGTTCGAATATACTTTACTACTTTATATACAGATCGAATACTTTACTAACTACTTTATAAAATTTTAATAGACAATATATAGAATTAAAATAAAGTTATTTTAAAAAGAGCATTTAAACAAAACAAAGTCAATAAGTGTCTTTTTAATTAGTTATACTTATTAATCGATAGATGGCGCACTAAGTATCGATTTGAATGGATTTGAAATTGAATTCTTGATTACAAGAACAGCTGTCAATAATTATGATAATATTATATTATATTACTAGCTGTCCCGGCAAACGTTGTTTTGCCATATAAATAATTTTTGGTATGAAAAATAGATGTTGGCCGATTCTCAGACCAATATCCTCACAATATGCTCACATAATTTCATGAGAATCGGTCAAGTCGTTTCCGAGGAGTATGGCAACGAAAACTGTGACACGAGAATTTTATATATTAGATGAGTAGCTACGCTACATCCTATGCAAGTTTATACAATTTTTTATCTGATAGATCCTTCGATCGTGGAAAAACGAGACACAATAGCCTTTCTATTGTTATCGCAATCGCCGGTGACCGCTTGGGGTTTGAAGTATTAAAATTGTTAAATTGTTAAAGCACAATATGTTCATTTCACTGATAATATATTATTTTGTGAGTGTGAACTGTGACTCTTAACAAATTGTAATAAGATACGTAAAATATACGCGAAGGTTTACCTACTAGTGTAACTAAAAAGAGTGAAATTATTATTATTTTTAACAAAAAATTAAAACCGACTTCCAAGGTAAAAACAATATTAACATTAATATGAACTAAAAAGTATTAAATAATTTTTGCTATCTAATAGTGCCTTTTTCCGAATTCGGCTAAACCTCAACTATTTCTGTACTCAATCTTCATAATTTTGAAGTCGGTGCCAGTTCCAAAAGTTTCAAATATTCTGTCAGAGGACTGAAGATTCCGCTATCTGGTACCGACTTCAAAATAATGAAGATTGAGTACAGAAATAGTTGAGGTTTAGCCGAATTCGGAAAAAGGCACTATTAGATAGCAAAAATTATTTAATACTTTTTAGTTCATATTAATGTTAATATTGTTTTTACCTTGGAAGTCGGTTTTAATTTTTTGTTAAAAATAATAATAATTACAAATTTACAAGAAATGTTTTTTGGTGGGATTTCAGTTCTTTTTGTAAGTTGGTTCTTGTAAGTACTTATTACTAGGTTTTTAGTTACTGTCTACAGTCCCGTGTAAACTATTATGTCCTAATTCATAAAATTGGTGAAAGTCTCATATAAACCTACACCCCCCAATTTTGGGGGATGGGTGGCGAAAGTTTATGATTTTTTTTATTGATTGTATACTAAACTTAAATTACAACAGCTTTCTAGCGCTTCAGGAAGTAGCCAAACATTCTGATGATCATCAGACGTGTGTCATTGAGTCAGTAACGAAATCGGTGTATTTTAAATATCAATAAAATCTAAAGTATGAGAGCTATTCAATTGAGACTTTGTGTATTGAATAAATCTACAATTGAAATCATATCTTGAGACTATGAACGATCTGGTACATCGGAAACCAACTCCATGAGGGTTCAAAAAACCTCTAAATGATTTTTGAAGACCTATCCTTAACACTCTCGCTGCCATGGGATCCGCCGGCGGGCCCCAAGTTTGTGAGTGCAAGGGCCCAGTCTTATTTTAGAGAAATATACCAGCAGGCCGTGGGGGTCGCCGGCCGCCCCCAAAACATTTTGTCTGCCACGCCGCTTGTAATTTTCTAGAATTGAACTAGCAAGCCAGCTAAAGTAATTGTTAGTTGGCCGCCGGCCGCCCCCTTGGCTTGCTGCGTGAAATGTGTACATGAGTTCGGAAAGAATCCTTTGACTGACCATCGCAATCGACTTATACGTCGCAAGTGTATGTAACACTGCTACGAAAGTTTACGACAAGAAGGCAAAATAAGCGTAGAGGCCAAGAAACTCACAAAAAAAACAGTACAGTTAAAGTCACAAAAAAAAAACAGTACAGTAAAGAACCCTTTGACTGACCATCGCAATCGACTTATACGTCGCAAGTGTATGTAACACTGCTACGAAAGTTTACGACAAGAAGGCAAAATAAGCGTAGAGGCCAAGAAACTCACAAAAAAAAACAGTACAGTTAAAGTCACAAAAAAAAACAGTACAGTAAAGAACCCTTTGACTGACCATCGCAATCGACTTATACGTCGCAAGTGTATATAACACTGCTACGAAAGTTTACGACAAGAAGGCAAAATAAGCGTAGAGGCCAAGAAACTCACAAAAAAAAAACAGTACAGTTAAAGTCACAAAAAAAAAACAGTACAGTAAAGAACCCTTTGACTGACCATCGCAATCAACTTATACGTCGCAAGTGTATGTAACACTGCTACGAAAGTTTACGACAAGCAGGCAAAATAGGCGTAGAGGCCAAGAAACTCACAAAAAAAAACAGTACAGTATGCCTCACTTGCACAACGAATCCCAGTGTTTGCGCGTCTTTTTTTGCCAAATAACACAGCCAAAAGTATTTTTTTTTTCCTCAGTGCATGTTTTTTTTTCTTGTTTTTGAACTAAGATAATAAAGATTTGTCAATTTAATTTTTATTTGTTTTTCATTTTTCATACAGAAATTAATTTTTTTCTCCGATAGACATGATTTTTTTTTCAACTGTATGCGCAAGCCAATTCTATACATATCTTTTTCTTATTAGCAGGCCTGTATTAGAAATATCTGTTTGAATTTAGGGGGTCACAGCGGATCCCACGGCGTGCTAAGAGCATTCTTAACTAGACGCCAGCGGACCCCACGGCCTGCTGTAATATTCTTACATTTTGAGTGACGGCCTACCGCAGCAGAATCGTTGGGACCCGCAGGCGGACTCCATGGCTTGCTAAATTGTTACCATGCTATATATTGCTGGCAGTGAGAGTGATAAATACCCCACACGTATAGGTTTGATGATTTTTTTTTTGTTTTATTTGCATACCTATGGGGACCCCTCAAATTTTAAATATTTTTTTTCCATTGTTATATAAAAATCTTAGTGCGATTTACAGTCTACATCTACTTACCAAGTTTATAGCTCTTATAGTTTCGGAGAAAAGTGGCTGTGACATACGGACGACAGACAGACAGACATGACGAATCTAGGGTTCCGTTTTTTGCCATTTGGCTACGGATTACGGAACCCTAAAGAATGACAAAAAGGTAGGTAGTGCCTTTGCGCTTCGCTTGGCTCGTCTTGGCGGGTGCACTACGAGTACCGTGCACCCAGATAATACGCAATCTATCTCATTCTCAAAAAAAATCTGATCATAAGCCAAAATGTATCGGTGATGTTAATGAAATAAAATAATAATAATTACGTATTTTTGTTTTTTCTCACTTTATTTTAAGTATTTTGTAAATATTTTCTTAGGTTGAATAATTTTATTAACTTACATTAACTTTATTAAACTTAAATAAAAAAAATTATTAACTTATATGTAAATAAAATATATTTTTACTTTCTTCACTTTCTCAATGGATCGGTTTATTGTGTAGATCTTTAGCATTTTTATATTTTACATACGGTACATTTAAATACATTTTCTAAATGCTACGGGCTACGGGCTACGGGTTTTACTATGCTACGGGGCACAGGGTGACCTTTTACAAAGAGAGGCCGCGGTCCCATAAAAGATGGAAAATTTTTGCATACTATAAGCCTATTATGCTTTATAATTAGAAGCCGGTAACATAGTAAAAATGCCGGTAATCAGATAGTTTTAAAACGATTCTAAACGCTGATATTAAAAATTCAGAGATAAGTACTTTGAAACGATTCTAAACGCTGACATTAAAAATTCAGCAGAAGATCGTCAGGTATTTAGACCATCCTTAATATCTTGGACACCGAGCTAAAGTGCGACCTATTGAAAAAGGCCTCATTTCACGAGCGCTTCACGCTTCACAGCTGTTTTAAATTTTCCATGCGTCTCCGCCCTACGTAATCTTTTATCATTGTGCATCGTAGCCCGTAGGTGGTATATAAAATCGATGAACCGTAAACGTCAGAACTTACATCACGTTATTTGTTAACAATAAACAAGAGATTTACAAAATATTTAATCAAATTAATAAGCATTTTGAGGTCCTAAGGTCGATATTTGACGTGTTTAGTCACAACTCACAACAGCTGCGTTCGTGAGTTCTATGTCGAAACGATTCATAATAAACCTCAGTGCATTCGGTACACGCGTACCGGCGGTGAGCGAGACGAAAACTCTGTCTATTTCAGTCTAACATCGATTTCGGTCATTCCTCCTATCTCTTTCGTGTATATTGCTCCGTCTCTCTCTCACGCACATTGCGGACATGGGGTAACTTCAGTAGGCAAAGATTAACTGCCCTATATAAAGAAAGCTTCAACCGCTAGTGCATTCTATTATGGTGCTAATGCATTTAATCAAATTCTATCTTTGGCATTTACATCTATGTATTACAATGGAACTATTTCTAGCTGGGCTAGACTAGATTGTACGAACCTAAGATAGTTTTTGGGTGACGAAACACTGGTATGTCTGGCGTTTAGAATAAATAAATTATAAATTTCCTACTGCCGTGAATTTTTTCACATTTCCAGAACTCGGAAGCAACCGTTTAGCTGGTAGAAGTGGTGGACACTGGACTCTTACGATTTTGTCCACTTTATATTTCACAAATGGATCCCTCAATCGGATCGTAAAACCGCGGACAGACAGACGAACGGACGAACGGACAGACGGACAGGCAGACATCGACAGACAGACAGACATCGACAGACAGACGGACATCGAAAGACAGACAGACAGACGGACGGACGGGCGCGGCGGGCGGGCTTGCGGACGGACTGACAGACGGACAAACAGACAGTCAGACGGACAGACCGAAACTAGGATTCCTTTACTTGACCACGGAACCCTAAAAAGTAAAAACCATTTAACTTTAATTAAGTTCATACAGTTAAATCTCGAAATTTAATAATCACAGCTAACAATAATTATAATTATTAATTATCTTTATTAAAGTAACAATTAAAATAACTGTGAGAATTTCGTGACTCTTTGATGAACGGTAGTGATAGTGAATACAGAATAATCAAATAGGTCGTTGCACCTGCGCCGCGTCGATTCAAATATTGAAGGTGATTAATGATGATTATCGTTTCCATACCATGACTATTATTCGAAAATTAAATTTGAATTTCATTTAAGGTAATCCTTCACGTGTTCATTTTTTATCTGTGCCAAATAACATAAAAATTGATCCAGTAGTTCGCGAGATAAGCTCTTTCAAATAATTTTCCCCGTTTTTTCCACATTCTCCTATTAGTCTTAGCGTGATAAAATATAGCATATACTCGTACTCGTAGCCTTCCTCAATAAATGGGCTATCCAACACTGAAAGAATTTTTCAAATCGGACCAGTAGTTCCTGAGATTAGCGCGTTCAAACAAACAAACAGACAAACTCTTCGCTTTGTAATATTAGTATAGATAAAGTATAAACTTATAAAACTGTTTAGATAAAGTATAGATGTATAGATAGTTGACACTTGACATATAAACATTACATTACATTTTTCCTATTATTAGGTTTTTATTTGCCGTTTTTCAAAAGATTTCATTTAAGTACTTCATCACAGTAACTACATGCATCAGAAATAAGTAATATTATCCACGTTGATATTTATAATTCGTTAGCTTCATAAGTACTTTAGTGTTGTATTGGCGGAAACTTATTAATGGCTTACAGTAATTAGAATAGTAAATTTTTCCTGTTAAATAGCTGTAAGTTTTCTCACTAAATAAATAGTCTCCAGATTCTATCCATTCTTCTTCTATGCTGAAACTATCTTTCCTCTTATTTTTATTTTTCATATTTTTTCCTATCAAGTTTATTTTCAGTCTTTAGTCCCCATGCTTCTCTTGTCTCTTCTTTTTTCGTCTTTCTTTTCTCAGCTCTCCTTTTTCTTCTTTTTGCTGCTAAAAAACTAAAGCAATAGATTTTTAGATCAGTGCAAGGTTTAATATTAGACACCAATCACCATGTCCATTTTTAGGCAAAGACCACAGTAGTTCTAACTTCTAAGTTGTTGGTTTGTAAACAGAAATATATAGGAATAGTGATGATATTTGCAGTAGAAAAAACTACAAAATAAAAACTTATGTATGTATTGTAAAACTAAACAATGAAATCCATGTCATCTATTAGGTTTTGACATTTTTTCTAGACAGTAGACACCCTTTATATTATTAGGGATTAAAACCGACTTCCAAGGTAAAAACAATATTAACATTAATATGAACTAAAAAGTATTAAATAATTTTTGCTATCTAATAGTGCCTTTTTCCGAATTCGGCTAAACCTTGACTATTTCTGTACTCAATCTTCATTATTTTGAAGTCGGTACCAGATAGCTGAATCTTCAGTCCTCTGACAGAATATTTGAAACTTTTGGAACTGGCACCGACTTCAAAATTATGAAGATTGAGTACAGAAATAGTCAAGGTTTAGCCGAATTCGGAAAAAGGCACTATTAGATAGCAAAAATTATTTAATACTTTTTAGTTCATATTAATGTTAATATTGTTTTTACCTTGGAAGTCGGTTTTAATTTTTTGTTAAAAATAATAATAATTTCACTCTTTTTAGTTACACTAGTAGGTAAACCTTCGCGTATATTTTACGTATCTTATTACACAGTTCACACTCACAAAATAATATATTATCAGTGAAGTGAACATATTGTGCTAAGTAATTTAACAATTTTAATACTTCAAACCCCAAGCGGTCACCGGCGATTGCGATAACAATAGAAAGGCTATTGTGTCTCGTTTTTCCACGATCCAAGGATCTATCAGATAAAAAATTGTATAAACTTGCATAGGATGTAGCATAGCTACTCATCTAATATATAAAATTCTCGTGTCACAGTTTTCGTTGCCATACTCCTCGGAAACGGCTTGACCGATTCTCATGAAATTATGTGAGCATATTGTGAGGATATTGGTCTGAGAATCGGCCAACATCTATTTTTCATACCAAAAATTATTTATATGGCAAAACAACGTTTGCCGGGACAGCTAGTAATATAATATAATATTATCATAATTATTGACAGCTGTTCTTGTAATCAAGAATTCAATTTCAAATCCATTCAAATCGATACTTAGTGCGCCATCTATCGATTAATAAGTATAACTAATTAAAAAGACACTTATTGACTTTGTTTTGTTTAAATGCTCTTTTTAAAATAACTTTATTTTAATTCTATATTTTGTCTATTAAAATTTTATAAAGTAGTTAGTATAGTATTCGATCTGTATATAAAGTAGTAAAGTATATTCGGCGGCGCCGCGATAACGTCGCCTCCGTGGCGCTGACCGCCGTGTATATTTAAACAAAGTGTTGTTATACAGTATAAAATTATTATTATTATTAGTATATCCACACCTATGCCTTGTACTATTATCTATTCTGTGCCATGAGACATTGGTGACCTTAACACGACATGGTAATGATGAAGACGATGATGATGATGATGATGATGATGATGATTATGATGATGAATATGAGTTGCATAGTAGCATATGCTTTCTGTTCTTAAAACAACGCCGAAACTTCCAAACGTGTATCTATAAGGAGTTAGGAGTTCTCTCAGCATCTTCGAAACCATGGTATACCTTGACCCAATATTTGACTTTTTGGTAGCATATTCTTAGTACACTTCACATAAAACCAAAATCACCATATGTTTCGATATAAATTTCGAGGAGTTCCCTCGATTACTCCTGGATCCCATCATCAGGTCACCACTTTGTGAACATGGTACCAAATTGGAGTAAAACCAAATACAACAAAGCAAAAATTTCGAAAATCGGTTCACAAACGGCGGAGTAATCGTTGAACATACAAAAAAAAAAAAAAAAAAAAAAAAAAAAAAAAAAAAAAAAAAAATATCCACAGCCGAACATATAACCTCCTCGTTTTTTGGAAGTCGGTTAAAAATGGATAAAAAGTCATAAATAAGCATTAATTATTGGTGTTTAAGTTACGCTCAAAGACCGAAAACGCTCAGTGAGCGAAAAAATAGCTCACAACGCGTTGTGGTCATTGTGAAATTTAAGACGAAATAAAAAAAAAGCCACGACGCGAATCCGTGTTGTGGCCCTAATAAAACGGACACGACGCGTTCTGAAACCAGGATAGTTACGCAGGAGTAATTTTATAGCGCCTAAGTGGAACTAGGCCAGTTAAGCAGGAGTCATTTTTATAGTGCCCAAATGTGTGCGCAATACACAAGAGCACTCTTCTTTACTCTCTTAACCCAATGGAGCGGAAGACCGACATGACTGGCGAGAGATCAGGTGCAGGGCCGACTTTTACACGTGCACACACGTGGGCACTATAAAATTACTTCTGCGTAACTGGCCTGGTTTCATTGAAACCAGAGTGCTCTTGTGTATTGCGCACACACTTGGGCACTATAAAACTACTCCTGCGTAACGTGTTCTTGTGTATTGCGCACACACTTGGGCACTTTAACATTACTCCTGCGTAACTGGCCTAGTTTCATTGAAACAAGAGTGCTCTTATGTATTGCGCACACACTTGGGCGCTATAAAATTACTTACGTAACACGGCCTGGTTTCAGAACGCGTCGTTGCCGTTTTCATTAGGGCCACAACACGAATTCGCGTCGTGGCTGTTTAATGTTTTTTAATTAATGCTCAGAACGCGTTATGGCTTTTCTCGATTACCACAACGCGTTGTGGTCGAATAGCACGTCAGCCACGACACGAATTTCGCTTTGTGGTATTTCTGTGATCACCAGCCCTAGTGAAAACGGCCACGACGCGAATTTCGCGACCCCGAGTAAATTTTTTTGCACGTGCCGGATCGATGAGGACTTTTCACATTTCCTTTATTATAGTGTATCGAACAATCCTACCAATATTCAGCCTTGTCGGAATTAATGTAACCTCACCCCTATTTTTTAGTCTAATTAGACCGGACTATATTGAATACTAAATTTAACGAATACGGTAGCTATGACGTAGATCGTTTTATAGTTAATACGATGAGATCTTGAAATCCAATAAGCTAGTATACAATGCAATAACTTTATTGAATTTACAAGCGCACATGGAATACGGCTGGTAAATGAGAACACAATGCAAGAGATATTTCAATTTCCACCCAAACACCATCTTTACAGCCATATTTACATAATATCAAGAAATGTCCCAAATATAGAATATAAGGATATAAAAGGTACGTCAAAAAATGTACTTAAATATTTCATCTTCCTTTTTAACATGAAAATACTATTTGGTTGCCAGCCGTTTTATAATTAAAAATATTCAATATTAAGTATAACAAAGTAGTGAACTTATTGAATGTATAAAATTATAATTAGCTAATAATCAGCCAAGTGTGAGTCGGACTCGCGCACGAAGGGTTCCGTACTATTATAGAGTAAAATTAGGCCAAAAATAGTGTATTTTATATGGAAGCCGCCCTTAATTATTTATTTTATTTTAATATTATCTTGCTTAATAGCAACTGCAAGATAATATTAAAACAAAATAAATATAAATTAGGCTGTAACTCAAGAACGGTAATCCGTTCTTGAGTTACAGCCTGGAGACAGACGGACAGACATCGAAGTCTCAGTAATAGGGTCCCGTTTTTACCCTTTAGGTACGGAACCCTAAAAAAGATCCACACATTTTATACTCCACCTCAATTTTCTTTGATGGCTGTCCCTTCAATTTAGAGATCAACGCGACGCAACCTGGCCTTTCAGCCAAACCGAACCAGAGCAAAATACTGATTCGCAAATCGCAAACCGTAACTTCTGAAGTTAATAAAGTACCTAATCTCGAAATTTGATGAACAGCTAATTAAATCTTTGTTAAAGTAATAATTAAAATAACTGTGGGCTAAAGGTAACGTCCTGCCTAGAGGCTGAACCGTTATTTTTTCAGTGTGAAGCCTGTCCCAGCAGGTCGGTGACCGCGATCGCGTTTCACTCACCGTTTTCAAACGTTGCATCATAAAAGGATAAATTTCAAAATCCTGATAACTACAAAGCTCCTTGCCGGGTAATAAGATGACAGATTTAAAGATTTGAGAAGACGTTTTTGTAAGACTGAGGGCGAGGAAAAACAACACAACAGAACAACGAAAAAAAAGGGTTTTGTTATTATTGGTTATTGGTTTTGTTACCTGGCTATATGCTATAGGTTCGAGAAGTTAGATGTCAAAAATAGACTAATATTATGGAATTTGACATAACCCATAATATATTATGTATTATCATCGCAAGCGCTGTTTAACCGACTTCCAAAAAACGAGGAGGTCATAATATGTTCGGCTGTGGATATTTTTTTTTTGTATGTTCAACGATTACTCCGCCGTTTGTGAACCGATTTTCGAAATTTTTGTTTTCTTGTATTAGGTTTCACTCCAATTCGGTATCATGTTCACAAAAGTGGTGACCTGATGATGGGATCCATGAGTAATCGAGGGAACTCCTCGGAATTTATATGGAAACATATGGTGATTTTGGTTTTATGTGAAGTGTACTAAGAAAATGCTACCAAAAAGTCAAATATTGGGTCAAAGTATACCCTGGTATCAAATATACTGAGAGAACTCCTGACTCCTTATAGATACACGTTTGGGAGTTTCGGCGTTGTTTTAAGAACAGAAAGCATATGCTACTATGCAATTCATATTCATCATCATAATCATTATCATCATCATCATCATTATCGTCATCATCATCATTACCACGTCGTGTTAAGGTTACCAATGTCTCATGGCACAGAATAGATAATAGTACAAGGCATAGGTATGGATATACTAATAATAATTATTATGTACTGTATAACAACACCTGTTTGTTTAATTTACACGGCGGTCGGCGCCGCAGAGGCGACGGCGTCGCCGCGCCGCTGCGCGGCGCGTGGCGTCAGACGACAGATCGAATACTTTACTACTTTATTAACCGACTTCCAAAAAACGAGGAGGTTATACGTTCGGCTGTGGATATATTTTTTTATGTATGTTCAACGATTACTCCGCCGTTTGTGAACCGATTTTCAAAATTTTAGTTTTGTTGTATTAGTTTTCACTCCAATTTGGTCCTATGTTCACAAAAGTGGTGACCTGAAGATGGGATCCATGAGTAATCGAGGGAACTCCTCAAAATTCAAATGGAAACGTATGGTTTTTTTTGGTTTCATATGAAGTATTCCAGGCATATGTTACCAAAAAGTACGATTTTGCACCAGAATCTACCATGGTTACAAGGTGGTGAAGTTAGATGTCAAAAATAGACTAATATTATGGAATTTGACATAACCCATAATAAATTATGTAATATCATCGCAAGCGCTTTTTAACCGACTTCCAAAAAACGAGGAGGTCATAATATGTTCGGCTGTGGATATATTTTTTTGTATGTTCAACGATTACTCCGCCGTTTGTGAACCGATTTTCGAAATTTTTGTTTTGTTGTATTAGGTTTCACTTCAATTTGGTATCATGTTCACAAAAGTGGTGACCTGATGATGGGATCCATGAGTAATAGAGGGAACTCCTTGAAATTTATATGGAAACATATGATGATTTTAGTTTTATGTGAAGTGTACTAAGAAAATGCTACCAAAAAGTCAAATATTGGGTCATGGTATACCATGGTTTCGAAGATACTGAGAGAACTCCTGACTCCTTATAGATACACGTTTGGGAGTTTCGGCGTTGTTTTAAGAACAGAAAGCATTTGCTACTATGCAATTCATACTCATCATCATAATCATTATCATCATCATCATCATTATCGTCATCATCATCATCATTACCACGTCGTGTTAAGGTCACCAATGTCTCATGGCACAGAATAGATCATAGTACAAGGCATAGGTATGGATATACTAATAATTATAATTATGTACTGTATAACAACACCTGTTTGTTTAATACACGGCGGTCGGCGCCGCAGAGGCGACGGCGTCGCCGCGCCTGTTCCAAAAGTTAAATATTCTGTCAGAGGACTGAAGATTCAGCTATCTGGTACCGACTTCAAAATAATGAAGATTGAGTACAGAAATAGTGGAGGTTTAGCCGAATTCGGAAAAAGGCACTATTAGATAGTAAAAATTATTTAATACTTTTTAGTTCATATTAATGTTATTATTTTTTTACCTTGGAAGTCGGTTTTGATTTTTTGTTAAAAATAATAATTTATTTCATTTTTATTTATTTATTTAACTCAGGCATCTTAGCCTTATAAATGCCTTATAGACTAACATACATACAATTATACTAAAAAGTGAAAACTAACACTAACACTAAAACACTATAAACACGTATTGTCTGCGACGTGGGGCGCGACGTGTTCGGCAGCCGTCCTCGGAACCTCCTGTAGACGACTCCAATCGGCCAGAACTCATCCTTCTCGAAAGTCGGTAGATGGTGCGTCGGGACTCTCACCACAAAGGAGCTAAAATTCACTTTGCGGCGGGACTCCAAGCGCTCTACCTTCAAGACGAAGTGGGTCTTGCTCCTGATATTGTCAACGACCTGCACGACGGTCGTGGATAGGGTTGTTGAGGAAGTGATTATGAGGAAGAGGAGGAGGAAGAGGAATTGTCACGCGCAAATTTAGAGGATGCGGATGAGGAAGAGGATATTTTATGAGGAAGAGGATGCGGATGAGGAAGCGGATGAGGAAGCGGATGAGGAATAGGATAGAAATTATAAATAACTACTAGCGGACCCAACCCAAAAGAATTTGTCCTGTCTGTACTGTATAACAATACACAAAAAGACGGGTTGCACTCCGGGAGTGCCGGCAGAAGTGAAAACGTTATTAACGTTGTGCATTATTTTTTTTAACCCATTTTTTATGAAAATAGATTTAAAAAAATCGATTTTTTTAATTAATCGAAACCCTTACAATCGATTAAATTTTTAACCCATTTTTTATGAAAATCGATTTTTAATTTCTTTAAATCTTTTTTTTTTAATTAATCGAACCCCTTACAATCGATTAAATTTTTAACCCATTTTTTATGAAAATCGATTTTTAAAAAATCTTTTTTTTTAATTAATCGAAACCCTTACAATCGATTAAAAAATATTGACAATCGAAAAAAACAAGCGATTGTTCGATTAATCGATTTCGATGTTACGACACTACTCTCCAACCGTCTTACGGTTATTCGATCAGCACGAGAATCTGACGCGAGTTTCACAGTTTTTACCCATCCCATAAAAGTGCTCAACGCCGCTAAAGAAATTTTCACTTCAAAAAAAAATCGGTTGTCTGTAAAGTCGGTTTACTGACGATAGTTGAACGTGACAACGTCATTGTCTTAACCCCTCAGTTCCGAAAAATTTAAAAATATTTATAATGAGTAAATAAACTATTCGCAATACAAAACGCTACATAAATTCGTAAAATCCAGTAAAATCTTCGAACAAAGCACAACGTAGGAAACCTTGACACGTAGGAAATAGAGCACAATTTTGAATAGCCGAAATTATACTAATAGCTCACAGATTCAGAGTGTGGTCAATGTATCAAAGGTCATAACTGACCAAACTTCTTTATACAAAAGTATTCTCTAAGTCATCGAAATACGTAATATAATCGAAACAAAGAGCGCGGCCCAGGTGAACCTGTGAGCTGTCGGCGAGGTAACGCCGCATGAACTGTCATATTTTTCGGGCGCGCACCCCATATCGAATAATAAGACGTTATCACGTCAAAAATTATTGAAAGGGCATTTTCCAGTGGACCAAACTATGAATCTAAACCATTCTCGAAACACACACAATAAAAATCATCAAAATCGGTCCAGCAGTTAAGGAGGAGTTCGTGTGCCTAGTGTGAATTTATTGTGTTTCACATTCAATCGTGAACGCGTTTGGCGTTAACAAAGATTTTGTATGGAATTTGTACAGCGCCACCTGCTCACGGAAGTGAGCCCAGCCCAGTAAGTAAAATAGCCCATACAAAATCTTAGTAAACGCCAAACGCGTTCACGATCAAATGTGAAACAAAAAACTCACATTCGGCACACAGTAACACAAAAAAAAAGATAAGCGAATAATACAATTCTCGAGCTCTAGCGTGTGCGTTGCTATGATTGGATACGCGACGCACATGCACAGTGAAATTCCTCATAAATTCCTCTTTAATTTTGAGGAAGCGATAGCGGAAGAGGATTTTTTTATTTTTATTTATGAGGATGCGGTAACGGTTGAGGAACCCAAAATATTGCGGAACTTCCTCATTATGAGGAAGCGGAAGAGGAATCCTCAGCAACCCTAGTCGTGGACCAGTGCAGCCTGGACACGTACAGCGGCGTCGCGGGAGTCTCACGCCGCAACAGCTGCTCGGGTCCTCCGGGTGCGGTGCCGCGATGGTTGCGAACGACGGGTTTCTTCTTCTTCCTCTCCACTCTTAAAACCCGTCATCATCGCACTTTCAGTCCATTTCGGAGGGAGGACACTCCTTTGGCAAGGCAATGTGTTATGTATGACTTATGAGTTATGACAAATTCCACACATTTTTAACTCAGAATTTCTAGATTATTGAAAGATAAGTAGAGCTGGGAACAAGTTAAAGAAAATAGAGTAGAGTGGCTTCGCGGCCAACAAAGCGTTGTTACTTGTTAGGGTCAATTCACACCGCAACGCGACGAGGCGAGGAGAGGCGCAGCGCGACATTTTGTATGGATTTGACTAATTTCAAATGTGTGAGACGTCTTGCGAATCTGTCAAATTCATATTTTTTTACAGTTCTTCTTTACCAGCAGGCCCAGCAGCGCCCATTGACATCATTGACACATAGACAGACTCGTTGCGATCTGAATGAACCCGTCTGGACTTCGAGATTATTTTTGTGAAATATACGTCATGTGACATGTCATAACTCATATCGTGTGTCACTTCACTCACATGATTGGGCCAAACGCAGCTAAGTGAAGAAGATTCAAAATACATGCTTATGATTAAGTGCTTTGGGTACACAAGTACTTACTCACTTGAACAACATTAATAATATTATCTTTATTTACATTTTACTTATTTTTAGGGTTCCGTACCCAAAGGGTAAAAACGGGACCCTATTACTGAGACTTCGATGTCTGTCCGTCTGTCTTGTCTGTCTGTCTCCAGGCTGTAACTCAAAACGGCTATTTTACAGATTGTGTTAGTATTTCTGTTGCTGCTATAACTATAACAATTTTTTCCTCTCAGTACGGAACCCTACGTGCGCGAATCCGACTCGCAATTGGCCGATATATATTTTTTTACTTTTAAAATATAATTAACTAGCAGTTTTCCGCGACTTCGTCCGCGTTAACATAGTATACCTATATAATACTAGCTGTATCCCGCGACTTCGTCCGCGTTATCATAGTATACCTATATAGACTTTCATTTAAACTTTCAACCCCTATTTCATCCCCTTGGGGGTAATATTTTCAAAAACGCTTAAACACGTATCCAATCATTTTTAATCAGTAGCCCAAACATAAAATTTCATGCTTCTAACTCAAGAAATAACGGACTTCCATTGAAACTTTCAACCCCAATTTCACCCCCTTGGAGGAAGAATTTCCAAAAACGCTTAAATACGTATCCATTCATTTTTAATCAGTAACGCAAAGATAAAGTTTCATGTTCCTCACTTAAGAAATGACGGACTTTCGTTCAGACTTTCAAGCCCTATTTCACCCCCTTCGGGGTAAAATTTTCAAAATTCCTTCCTTAGTGGGTGTCTACTTAATAAAACAAACCTACTCACCAAATTTCGTGGCTGTAACTTTAACGGTTTTTGCTCAGCGATGATGAATCAGTCAGTCAGTCAGGACATATTGTAATTTTATAAGTATAGATATTTAACTTGTAATCATTGTGATAAGAGAACTGAGAAATATAAATATTTGGTTTGTTTTATCAAAGCAGATGACCTTTAAACCACTTTATATTTAAATCACCACTGATTGATAATAGTAACAATCATTATCATGACCCAATTATAATTGGGTCATTCTGTTTTACTAGTTGCAAGTTGTAACATAGACTCGTTCAAAATTTTGCAATAAGTATTTAAGGGCCGATTCACACCGGATCGGCAGCGGCCGGCAGCGGTCGGCAGAGGCGCGATCGGCAGCGGTCGGCAGAGGCGCGATCGGCAGCGGCGCGAAGAGCACTTTTAGTGTGAAATAATTTTAAACCGTATTTACATAATATTATCTATAAGTACTAGTATCGCTTGAAAACTTCTAAAAGGGCTCGAGGAGCCGCTGGCGGCCGCGCGGCGCCTCGAGCCCTTTTAGAAGTTTTCAAGCGATACTAGTACTTATAGATAATATTATGTAAATACGGTTTAAAATTATTTCACACTAAAAGTGCTCGTCGCGCCGCTGCCGGCCGCTGCCATTCCGGTGGGAATTGGCCCTAAAAGTAATATCAGCACAGTGAGCATAAAAGTGAGTACCTTTATGTCTCTCGTCTAGGATCGAAATTCAAAGTTCTTAGTTAGGTATAGGTACTAGCCACTAGGTATCGAAGGTTTACAAAGAAAATATTATGAAGTTAATAAATTCTTTAGTATCTAGTGAAATCAGAAAAGTTCCTATGGGAATAATTATGTATTTATCACTTATTAGTTATAATTTATAATATTACTAGCTGTCCCGGCAAACGTTTCTTTGCCATAATAATATAAAGTATTTCGCCCATATTATTTAATTGAAGTGACTAAATATGTATGTCGCCATGGCAACGTCGATCGCCAGCTCGTCGCACAAACAATGGTCGCCGTCAGTCTCAGGTTGTAATAATTTACTATTATTTATTCAACAAATGCACTTATCAATATATAAAGTACCCAGTAGCCGATTCTTAGACCTACTGAATATGCATATAAAATTTGGTAAAAATCAGTAAAGCCGTTTCGGAGGAGTTCGTGGACTAACATTGTGACACGAGAATTTTATATATAAGACGAGCTGTCCCGGCAAACGTTGCTTTGCCATAATATATTTGCCATATTGTTTTATTGAAGTGACTAAATTTGTATGTCACCATGGCAACGTCGATCTCTATCTCGTCGCACAAACAATGGTCGCCGTCAGTCTCGAGTTGTAATAATTTACTATTATTTATTCAACAAATGCACTTATCAATATATAAAGTATCCAGTAGCCGATTCTCAGACCTACTGAATATGCATATAAAATTTTGTAAAAATCAGTAAAGCCGTTTCGGAGGAGTTCGTGGACTAACATTGTGACACGAGAATTTTATATATAAGACGAGCTGTCCCGGCAAATGTTGCTTTGCCATAATATATTTGCCATATTGTTTTATTGAAGTGACTAAATTTGTATGTCACCATGGCAACGTCTATCGCTATCCCGTCGCACAAACAATGGTCGCCCTCAGTCTCAAGTTGTAATAATTTACTATTATTTATTCAACAAATGCACTTATCACTATATAAAGTATCCAGTAGCCGATTCTCAGACCTACTGAATATGCATATAAAATTTTGTAAAAATCAGTAAAGCCGTTTCGGAGGAGTTCGTGGACTAACATTGTGACACGAGAATTTTATATATAAGAAGATAAGATGTCAGATTGATGTCATGTTAAGATGAGATTGAGATGTCATGTTAAGAAATCTGCGCTCTATCGTTTCGCAGTAGCGATTATATCAGAAAATTTAAATATCAAACATAATAAACTTGCCAAGGCAAACATAATTAAAGTAATGCGCATTTAAAATACTATTGCGAATTTAAGTTTCCAGTACTTAAATAAGAGGTAAGAGTTTCCAGTAAGTAAATAATACAGCTTTGTAGGTCCATAGTCTCTGAGCAAAACCGCGGACAGACAGACAGACGGACGGAGAGACCGAAACTGGGTTCCTTGTTGACTACGGAACCCTAAAAAGTACCATAGTAAGTCACATCAGAGTTTATAATTAAACACGTTTGAAATTAAATAGAGGTACGTGTTGGTTTTAATTTCGTTTTCAATGTTAAAAATCGTTATTTAATTCTCTACCTATTTATATAGGCTAAGGTTTTATTCTGAAGAGCCAGTTTTGCCAGTGCCACGAGTATAGGCACTATAAGCAAAATATTTTTCATTGTGATGTAAAAGCAGATCGCCATGTTGAAAAGAGAAATCAGTAGATACTTATCTTATCCTTATCTTAAGGTTCTTTACCTATTACAACTGACAGTCTTCGTTGTGGTAACTCGCAAACGTTTTTTTATCCAACTTTACGTAAGTATTTCTAATTTAGGTAGAAAGGCTAACAAGTGCCAGAGAATCAAGAAACAATACGAATTAAAAATTTATAACCCAAAACTTAATCTACACTCTACACTCTACTGTAGTCTACAGGGTCCAACAAAACTCAGTGATACTATTGTACTGCACTCGGCGAAACATGGCGGTAACGGTCATTGACTCCCTGTATAAAACTTTTCATATTCTATACAAATCCGCGATTGTAAACATCTGACACTTCATTGACAATCGCGGTTTATATAGAAAATGACAAGTTTCTGACAGAGAGTCAATGACCGCCACCGCCATGTTTCGCCGAGTCCAGTATCTAAGATATCCTGTACTTATATACCAAAATTTTTTTTCACTTTTTTTTTTGGGGAAACTCGTGAGTCGTGACGCTCGGGCCCTTGCCCATACAAAAGTGAAAGAAAAAAATTCGTCTTTCAGAGCTGCTACTTTCACAGTGAACTCTCTACAAGGAACACGTACACACCCTAAAGTAGTATCAGTAGTATCATATACAGTGTGTAACAAAAATAAGTTTATTTTTGTTACACACTGTTTATGATAATACTTTCGTTAGGCCCTTAGGGTCCCCTGCTTATAGGGTTCGATGTGCAGATTTAGATTTGTATGGACAAGCGCCCCTGCAGCTTCATGACTTTTGTCAAAAAAGAGTTTAAAAAAATACTCTTACAGCGCTGCTATTTTCACAGTGAACTCTATACAGGGGACCCATACACACCCTAAAGCGTTATCGCTTAGTTTTGTTACACCTTGTATGGTAATATTTTTTTCTATTAATAAACGACTTATAATAACGATATTAAGGGATGACCAAAGTTACGCAGCCCGTCTTTTCTTCTATCTTTTGATGAAAAGAAGATTGATTGTTCTTATACTATCTTCATTGAATAGCAGATAGCAACTGATGTGATATATTATCATCAACAACATAATATGTCATGAGTGAACAAAGAGTGAACTTTGAACTCAGCACGTGCGCTTAGTGCTTACTAACATACTGAGTCGCACTAGATAATATAATTATTATAATTTCAGTTACTATAAACACATATTATCCACTTTATTACATTGTTAAATTAATTAGTGACCATGATAAGGCTAATTTCTTTTCATATGTTTAGATTTATATTGTGAAAACTGAAAATCACTACCTAAAGCTTTTTTGTTCATTATGTGCAATTAACTGATCGAGTCATAACTCATTTAATATTAATATGAATAACCTACAACAACAATACTTATTATTTTATTTGAGCTATCGTTAATTTAGGCTTTCAGGCCATAGAAAATATTTTCAAGAGCACAGAATAAATATGAATTTCTGTTATGTTATTTTCAAAGCTCTTTTGATTGTCTGACATCTGATATCAAGCATATTTCATTGCCAACAGTGCCATTGAACACCTGTTAGAAACTAGACTGCACTTACCTGTGGCTTAGGTACTCCCACAGAAATCGATTCTTATCCAGATAGATAATCTGCGTTAATCATTTGGGCTATGTCAAGCCCAGCCGACATATTATTATGATGACGAGGTTGGACATCTGCTAACTGCAACCTGATGAAATGTGATCAGGTCAGGATCTGCCTATAAATCAATTTCCCTGACAGGACGTACGTTTATAGCAATATTGCAATTTCGAAAAGCAAGCAACTACGAGACGAAAGTTTGGCGACCCCTGCACCAATTGTATGCCATTGCCTTATTTATTGAAGTCCATCTGACCGCTGCAATAGACTCATTGTATTGAATTGCGTACCAATTGCCTCTTGTTGACATACATTTAGCGTCCGTTAGCGACAATCGCCTTAAATGATCTGCGTCTGCGCACTATTTTATACAGGTGATTTTTTTTTATAAAATCTTTAAAAAAAGTCTTATTTCTTACCAATTACAAAAAGTGACATAAAAAGTAAATATCTATAAAAACCCTTCATATCATACGAAGGTGAACGCCTTATTATTTTGATTAAATGTATACTTATACTTATAATAAAAAGCGCAAGGGTATTAGTCTAGTTACCTGCACCTCAAGCATAAGCCGATTTTGATGAAAATTGATACCAGAGTAAACTTATACGGGGTGTTATAAAACTAAATGATAATCTAAGGAAGATCGAAGACCATGTAGAATTGTAGATTGTATGTGCGCCGCAGACTCGATCACACAAAAAGTGTGCCGTCTGCGATCTCCCTAAGTTTTGCAAATGGACAGACATGATAAGGTATTCTGCAGCACTTATGGACTTTTGTTATTCTGAGTACTTTAGAATGTCAGACATTCTTAAACCTATATTCCCATAAGATATAAGTGGAACTGCAGTATGCAGTGTTGCAATGGGCATTGTCCAAAAAAAATTACATGTACTTTTTATATTTTTTTTCGTTAAAATAGGGTATTTTAAGAATATAAATTCAATAATTTTGAAATTCATTGGCTAGTTTTTTCTCAATAAATTTTTAAAGTTTCGCTCTGACGTCATCATCGGCGGCCAATTGACCTCTGCAGAATGTTTTTTTTCCTTTGAATCTTATTTATAATGGCTGGTTCGTCAAATACAAGTTCTCATTATGTGAAAGCTGATATGAAAAGTTTACCAAAAGTTCGAAACGTAATGTTGGTCGAATTTATTGCTAATTTAACGCCATTGAAGGTCAAACTAAGGTTAAACATATTTGTTCAAAAATATAAGTAACTAATGGGTATTTTTTTCGTTTATATACAGAAAAGCGATCACTGACCTTATTCCTCGAAATGTTTTTGTAATGAGCAAAATTAAAAAAAAATGGACAATCCCCATTACTTCGCGTGCTGATAATAATTAATACAAATTACAAACATAATGAGTGATGACTGATAACTAGTTCATAATATAATGAGAGGAGTTGCTAACCACTTATACCAATCTAGATTACTGTCAACCGTTAAACAGAAAAGATAACGTTAATCTTATATATAAAATTCTCGTGTCACAATGTTAGTCCACTAACTCCTGCGAAACTGATTTTTACCAAATTTTATATGCATATTCAGTAGGTCTGAGAATCGGCTACTCGGTACTTATTATATTGATAAGTGCATTTGTTGAACAAATAATAGTAAATAATTACAACTCGAGAAAAACGACGACCATGATAGCAATGGACGTTGCCATGGTGATATACTTATTTAGTCATTTCAATAAAATAATACGGGCGAAATACATTATAATATGGCAAAGAAACGTTTGCCGGGACAGCTAGTAATAATATATTAATTTTTGATAAAGTTTAACTACTTCAGGTTTCACGAACGTTCTTGGAGGGAGTCCTCAGTCCTGTGTTTGTTTGATCCAGGACTTCTCTCCCTATACCCGCAGCTGGTTTTAGTTATAAGCCCGGCGGTGCCGGCAGTCCCACATACCCCCGGGGTGCTTCAGCGTAACTGAGGCACATCCCCAACCGGGGCACCCAAGAGTTTCCCCTGCGCAACAAAAAAAAGGTATCACGAACGTAAATTAAACAGAAATAGGCACAAAGTGGCCTAACAACAAGACGTTACATACTCGCCGTTCTGTCTAAATACTGTAATTTTACTCTACATTTTGTTCTTTTTCTAAGTCCTAACCCAACTAAAATAAATTAAATAAGTAAGGGTCATCAGTCAGTTTTGATTGAAATAAAGAAGTTATAATTTGCAAGAAAATCGTGTCAATTGACGGTCGGACTCAGGAGCTTTATTACCGGTCGTTATAATAATCTCTCTCCGATTCCCTACTGATGAGCACAGAGCATCAACCCAGAACGTGTAAATATTTCTTTTTATTGTCTTGGTAGTATAGACTATAGTGATGAGAAAAGTATCAAAAACTGATTAATCCTCTGACCTTAAAATGCATCTTAGGCTTAGGGGATACAGCTACCACGCTACTAAAAGATGCCGTAACAGTTCCATTCTTTTTACCTCTTGCCTGGAATATTTCTGTAATTTTATGCCAAAACCATTTGACAGGACTATCTTATGTCTGAATAATAATGATAAATAATTGAAATTTAATCATCATTAAAATATGTCTCTGACCGCCGCCGAATTCCGAAATGACTCAGAGACATTTAATTAAGATTAACCTTTTATTTAGTGAAGTGTTTGACAGATAATGAATTGGGCTTATGTCAAAATTTTGAATTCGTTACATTTAAGGCGGGATCATAGGCGACTGACATTTTAGAATTTGAGATAAACTACCTCAATAGATGGCGCTCGAAAGGTACATATTTAGATATCAAGCCGTAGTCGATTTTAGTATTTTCAGAAATAATGTGATCACGTGGTAAACTCGACATACAGAGTAATGATTAACAGAGAGGCCATGTTCATAACTTATGCATAACTTGATAAACGAAATCTTTAATGAATTTTGTATTATAATAAAATGATGTATTTATAGATATTTAAATATGATGTTTGTTCTGTACTCACGAACATAAAAAAGTATTTCCTCATAATAATACATATACAAATTACAATGTATAACAAAATTAAGTATTACTCATACATAGTTCATCGCAAATGTTCATGATATTGGCGTATTTTCCATAGAAACATTGGAATTCAAAAGCAACTCTTTTAACGCTCCTACTTTCACAGTGAACTTTATATTTAAAGGGACACATACACATCCCAAAGTATTAATACCGAAGTAGATTAAAAATTCGGTAAAGTAGATTCAAAAGTTCTTAACTAGAATAAAACAGCTCGCTTACTGCTGGGAAATAGGGAACTTATTTTATGACTTCAATGAAGCCTCAATGTGAATCTTGTGCTTGGGTTTATTGCAATAGCTTTAATAAATAAGATGTAGAGTGTAGCCCCATGATGATCACTTATATCACCTGGAATCAATATACCTAACACCCTCCACAAGTTCAAAAACGATAACTCTACTTGCAGTAAAGGTAACGTTTTTGTTTTCATTATAATAATAATAATATATTCATTATACTTATGCAGATCACATTCATATTTTCTTTGTCATTTTAAATTTTTAGGAATCTGTTTCCAAATTAAAGAGATATCCGTCTGTCTGTCTCCAGGGTGTATATCAAGTAAACTCGGTAGCTAGAGAACTTAAATTTTCAAGAATATTTTATCATTTTTGCTGTCACCAATCACCATAACAACCAAATATAGAAACAAAATATTTAAAATGAATAATTAAGAGGTCTGAAATATTCAAAACAAAAATGCAATTTTTAGGCCTTTTCTGCTCGACATTAATAATGACAACCGGTAGCGGGTAGGTGTTTGAAATATTTACGAAATGTGTATTTTATTAAATTTAAGTTAAGGCCGCTCGAATTGTTGACTGCCATAGTGTTTCAAACAGCTTGGACCCCTTGGAATTAAGCCGAGATGTAGCTTCACTCTGCATCCTCTATCGGTTGTATCACGGGGAGTGCTCTGAGGAATTGTTCGGAATCATACCACCTGCAACTTTTCGCCATCGTCCCACGCGAAAAACATACCATCCTCATCACCTTGATGAGTGGCAGTCTTCCACAATGTGTTTTTCGCGTAACTTTCTGCCGCGCACTGTAAAACTATGGAGCGAACTGTCACTAGCAGTTTTTCCGGACCTATATGACCTGCAAACCTTCAAGAAAAGAGCGTATTCCCTCTTAAAAGGCCGGCAACGCACCTGCAGCTCTTCTGATGTTGCGAGTGTCCATGGGCGACGGTAGTTGCTTACCATCAGGTGACCCTTTTGCTCGTTTGCCCCCTTATTCAATTTAAAAAAAATTAAACTTTAATAATAATCTATACTAATAATTATTATAATAGTCTGTCTGTTACCTTTTCATGCCGAACCATTTTTTATGAAATTTGGTGAAGAACGGATGAAGGATACTTCTTGGTCCGGAAAAAAATTACGGTTCCTGTACATTGCATCAATTGTCGTGAGTAAAGAATTAATAATTGCATAAATGCAATCTATTTAGTTTTTACTTTTAAATGCCGTGGCGATTTTTATTCATAAAATATATTTTTTTGATAAAATCAAATAAGGTTTTCATCTTATAACTATAAGAATTGACACGTACCAAGAGTACTCAATATACTGTTGACAAATTACGATTGTAATAAATATACCAAATAATGTATTAGATGTAAGAGAACGAGAACAAAAATTGTACGAAAACCAATGAAGAAGAAACAAAAAATTGTAATTAAATAGTTATAAGACCTTTATAAAAAAGAAAAAGATTAAAAAGAGCAAACAATTAAAATACATAGCTAAAATCAAGCCCTGATTTTGTTAGGGGGATGGCAAGGCAAAAAGGTTTTAGGGCATTTCATTTCGATCACATTATTTTTTCTTAAAGAATTTAGAATCCTTAGTTAATATTTCCTCCCGAGGTGCACCAATATCATGGTGTAGTACTTTTAAATGCCGTCGCGATTTTTGTTCATAAAATATTTTTTTTTGATAAAATCAAATAAGGTTTTAGGGCATTTCATTTTGATCACATTATTTTTTCTTAAATAATGTAGAATCCTTAGTTATTTCCTCCCGAGGTGCACCAAAATCATGGTGTAGGTATCTACAAAATATCTAGATATATCCGCATGATAATATTATTTTTACGATTTCTTGTGCAGATTTTATTACTACAATGCTAAGATGTAATAATTCTTTCTATTGCTATGGATTGGACATATCATATATCATTTTACAATGTTTTGACATGTATACGTAAAAATCTGTCTCTGTGTTGCGGTAATCTGTACATTGTTTTCTGACTAGCTGTAATGTTTACATTTTTTGACTTTCAAACCTACCAAAACCGTAAAAATCATCGTTTGGTGAATATAAATTATCGAATAGCATCTTATTAGGTAGTCTCTCGCCAAATAATTTAGGTTACAAAGCAATATTGTAGTATTTGTAAAACAAAAATGTTGACTAGGTTCCGGAATAAAACCCAGTCTACTGACCACTGCCCAAGACGTCAAATTACGGCGCTATTTTGTACTGGTAGTCCACTAGTATTAGATAAGTATGACGTATTATAATTACATTACAAGAAACGTATTCGACATTTCACTGGCAAATATTTCCAAACGAATCAACGGTATGGGACCACGGCGATTCTAGACGTAAAGAGCTGCCAGTATACTGGGATATATTTGTGAACATACTCTAGGTTTTCTATGATAGACAATCAGCCTCTGACACACAGATTTGACTGATGTTATTTATTTATTTTCCATCAAGTGCCTGTGGATTTTTTGTACCAAATATTTATGATCAGGCGTTGCTCTCACATATCAACAGATTGTTCAAATTTGTAAACAAAGCGATTTATCTTTATAATTGGTATATTTTATCAAAAACGAAGCTGATGGGTGCCTCCGGAATCATGATTGAAACATTTTGGTGTAAAAATATTTATTCCTGTATTTGTTTTCGCTGAATTCTAGAAGAAATAAAATTTTGAAAGGATTATTTTTAATGCACATTTTTTTAGTGGTAAATGGATTTAAATCAAAATTTTAAGCTGACCCTAACCTTGGTAAGGAACGTAACTAACTTCCAAAAAATGTTTGAATGCTTATAATTACTTGTGGTCAAAGTTCTAGTGAAAATAAAAACACGAAATTTCACTAATCCTCGTTGTATGCGGCCTTAAGTAATTCGGGTATTTTGGCATGAAAGCTGCAAAATTAAATTGTGACTAGCTGGGTCATAACTCATACCAGCCGCATGCATCCTGACCGTTGGGCAAAGGTCACCACAGAGTGGGTACCAGAGGACGGACGACGCCGCCGTGGACGGCCTCCAAAAAGATGGCGAGATGAACTGGATGCCTACAAGCCAGGCTGGCCTGCAGTGGCGTTGCAGCGAGACAGATGGAAGACCTTAAATCAAAATCAAAATATTTTATTTCCAAATAAGTTAACAAAGTTAACACTTTTAGAACGTCGTGTCTATGTCGCAGCCAACTGGTTTAAATAGCCGTTCAATCTAACAGCTAGCACTTTGACTGAACAACGTCATTTAATCACACGTCTAGCTTTTAAATTGAATATTTCAGTCGCCCAAAATGTTCAACACTACAGCTGATTCAAAAGCAGCCGTTTGATTGAATTAGTTCAGCGCTCACCACCGCGGCGCTAGGTGCGTTTTGTTTACAATATGGTGTCAACTAGCCGGCATTTTGTGATTGTATTAAGATATTTTTCGTTCATATACTTTACAAGAGTTATTAAAGTGACAGAAATTATGGGAGCACATACGAGTGAATCGAAATTTAAACAAATATTCGAGGAGAAATTACGGGATTGTGAAGTGCATTACAAAGGTATTTATTGCAATTTTGTTAAAAATGATTAAGGGCCTGTTTCACCGCTTCCTGATAAGGCTATCCACCACTTAATTTGACAGATGGAGTATGGAAAATCTGTCAAATAACCCTATCGGGCACCTTATCAGGAAGCGGTGAAACAGGCCATTAGAATGCAATAATTTATTCTACCTGTTATCATTACATTTGTATAATAATAACACTAAGGGCCTGTTTCACCGCTTCCTGATAAGGCTATCCACCACTTAATTTGACAGATGGAGTATGGAAAATCTGTCAAATAACCCTATCGGGCACCTTATCAGGAAGCGGTGAAACAGGCCATAAGTTAACTTGCCATTTAATCAGTTAGCTAAGCGTCGTCTAGCTGTAGTGTTGAACGTTCCAGGCAACACGTCGACTGAACGACGTATAGCCGTGTGATTAAATGGCGTTGTTCAGTCAAAGGGAAGGGACTGCGACATCTACATGAGGCTTACCACCGGTTCGGGAACTAAGCCGGCGAGAAGAACCGGGAAACCGGGCAATAAAGGGAGGCCTTTGCCCAGCTGTGGGATAGTATAAGCTCATACAAAAGTACCTAATTAATGTACCACTCTGAGTGCGGCAGTGAGTGCGGCAGCTAAAATGTAGCCGCGGGCAACTAATATATATTCTGTGCCGCGGGTAGCTGAGAGGAACAAGGTTATAAGAACCTCACGCGGGTCACGCCACTGCTAGGCAATACTGTCCACATCACTACGAAAGCAATCCCTATAGCCAGCCGAGTCATTATTTCGCAGTTATGGCTACGGAAATTACATTTACGACGTCGGATTTTTTACCCTCGATTTTTTAAAGCCTAATTATATTATAAGGCATAAGGGCCAGAGATCTATTTATCCTTCGAATAAAAAGATGATTAATACTTCAATAAAGAATATGATCAATGCCGTACAAAAAGTGTAAACTTAAATAAAATAAAGTTTGATAAAGTTGTAGTTCAGACGCTGCGATCTCTATTAACATTTAACACACAGACTATTGTTTGTTCTCAGGAATATACAAAAAAATATAAACAGACGAACATAGCCTCCTCCTTTTTGGAAGTCGGTTAAAAATCCACGATTGCAGTTATGGCCCTAGACCAGTGGTCCCCAACCTTTTTTTCATGCGGGCCACAAACATGTTTTGGTCTTGGTGTCGCGGGCCGCATCAAAAAAATTTTTGGGGTTAAAAAATAACATTCTTCAAAATCAACGATTTTAAAGTGAAAAAAATATAACGACTATCACGTAGACTTTACGTTATTTTGCCGGTGGGCGTGAATTTCAAATTTTTTTAACATCACGCGGGCCACAAATAAAGTCCCGGCGGGCCGCATGCGGCCCGCGGGCCGCGGGTTGGGGATAGCGGCCCTGGACCCTAGTGACCTGACAGTCGCACTCAGAGACAAACGTCAATTTACTTAATTAAAAGTTTGACAGATATAATGTATGGGGCTTATATCAAAATCTTCATTTCATTACAGTTAAGTAAATAAGGTGATGCCGCGTTAAAGTAAAAAACCGTGTTAGATATAATGTTTAAGATGAAATTGAACAGCAAGAAATGGAAAGGGCGTAAGCGACAAAATGGTTTTTGTCGCGTAATTTAAAAACTATAAATATATTTCATATAAGCTATGGGCAAATTAAAGTATATGCTTGAACCAATCTATGTACAAATTTGGTAGCTTAAGGCCTCTATATCCGCCAATGACCTTGATAATTGTCTGTCAGAGCGAATATCGACGTAAATGACATTTAAATAACATTCATAACAGCGCGCCTAGTACGGTGGCGGTTACGACGCTCGCCGCGTCCATGATAGGGCGAAATAGGAGAAAAAACCTTTTTAAGGCTTAATATAATACATATTTCAAAAAAATAAAAAAACCAAATTATCAACTTATGTATTGCAAAGCAGTAAGTAGAAATTTTTTATATATTCTTTTGATAAATAATGAAGGAGTAAAGTGGTTTCATTCAACGATTTGGAGGTGATTTGGTTTTTTTATTTCTTTATTATGTGATACCGATAGAAAAAATATGACAAAACCACGTTACATACGTAACGTGGTTTTGCCATATCATGTAGCTTACTAATTATTTTTTTCAGATATAATTTCTCTGTTAATGCCGATGAAAAGTGGTTTCATTTGCACGCTTTTAAGTTTTATCGCGAGAGGAGCCTTAAATCACTCTCCTCTGTTGGCAAAATTAAAATCCCCTTACTGGCAATGAACTTTGAAAATTCTTAGCTTTAGTCATTGCTGAGAAAAATCGATATCGCTACAGCTAAATTATCAAGGCGTCGCCTATTCGATTCTGAGGCTGGTATAAAAATATATAGTCAGTACTTAAGATGCGACCCGGTCTCAAGACGGGGTTCGGCTCTGTGATTGGTCCAAATTTTGACAGCCAACCAATCGCAGAGCCTGGACCGTGTCTTGAGACCGAGATGCATCTTGATTCTTGAGTACTGATTATTTATACCAGCCTGAGTGCGGCATGTAGAAATTAGCAAACTATACTGTTCCATTCATTGTACGCACGAAGTTTCTAGCTATTTAAAAGTATATCTACTCGTATTATATTCGTCATATAATAATTATGTGGGGCGTGGGCCATTCATATCAACGGATGGAACAAAGGCTGTCTTGCGGTGCGCTTGCACTGGAAGTACTGACTCATATGGGTCTGATTACACATACCTACCGAGTAGAGTGGCGAGACAGTGCACTCGGCCAAGCACTCAGTATGTTTATTATGGATGTGCTCGGCCGAGGACATCTCGCCAATCTACTCAGTAGGTGTCACAGGCGCCGGCAGAAATAATTTCTTTCTTTAGTTTTCTTTTTACTTTTTACGAACAACTGCAGTGACTGTCTATTTACATCAACAGAATACATTTAGTGCCGAAACATTACGAACTTTCTTTGTACGGCTTCCAATAGACGGCTTTTTATTTCAATAATTCCTGTTGATCCCGAAATTCCCAAGGGTTGCAAGTGCACCACCTGGCACCCCCCTGCCGCATGCCGGCGCCCATGGGTAGTCTCGCTACGGGCTATGGTACTCGGCCGGTATAAATAAGTCAGTACTCAAGATGCATCTCGGTCTCAAGACGCGGTTCGGCTCTGTGATTGGTCCAAATTTTGACAGCCAACCAATCACAGAACCTGAAACGTGTCTTGAGACCGAGATGCATCTTGACTCTTGAGTACTGACTTTTCATACCGGCCTAGGTACTCGGCAGATATAAACATACCGAGTGCTTAGCCGAGTGTACTGTCTCGCCAATGACCAATCTACTTGGTATGTGTAATTAGGCCCATAGTTCATACGTAGTAACAGCTTACGAGGAAAAAATATCTGTCATAAAAATTACATGAAAGATGATCTTTAACCGTGTTTTTATCAGATGTAGATTTTCCTAATTGCGCTTCTCGTATTGACTAACAAGTTAACAACTGTGTGACGCAGTGGAATATTGCTAAGCTTCTTTTGACGTAGCAGGAAGTCAGGAACACAAGACATTAGAATATACACTTTTGTCGTTTATACAGTGACGAGAGATCTAAACTAAGAGTGTAATAATAATATAACCGACAAAATTTGGGTTCTTCATCTTGCATTAGCGAATTTTATTGCCGATATAGAGCGTACTGTTGTGTACTCTACTATACTGTAGCATAAAATATGTTACGACTTAGGACGGACGTCATAATAATATTATTAAGTAACAAGGCAAAATTGCCATTCGGAAGACTTTTCGTTCAATTGTCTCTTAACCATTGAGACATCAAGCTTCAATTTAATGAAGAGTTTGTTTTAATGAAATCGTCATTTAATTACAATTAAATAATTAATGTTCGTCTCTGAGTTCGGCAGGCAATACAAATAAAATTATTTTGTGCAGAAGTTATGTAGACGGATACTTTTAAACAAAACCCTATGGTAAAAAGTACCAACTACCAAGTTAATTTCTAAGTGTTGTCGTACAAAAAGTGGGTCGTAATAAGTGATATATTCCTTGATATTATTTTATCGTGGTTTCGCAAACGGCTGATTAGCTACTGGCTTTGTTCAGTTTCGCAAGCGCTCAGTACGCATGCACTGAACGCACCCGAATCGACCCGTCTGTAGTACAGACGGACTGAAACGGATTAAGTCACAAGCTGATGCGTTTTTGAGTTCGTAATTTATGTGTACCGGGTTATACGAGTAGCGAGTAGTCCGTGCAATCCACGAAGACGCGCCCCGCCAATTTTTGGGTGAGCATCTTTCCCTTTGACCGTGACGGTTTCTCTATTTATAACATACGCGCGTGCACTCATAGGTAAGTGTGTACCGATAACATACTCAAACATTGGCGAAAGCTAGCACACATATTATACCGACTGCCCCTAAGTATACTGAGTCAACTAACAAATTGCAAACTTTACAGGAGAGCGTTTGCAAGAACGAAACGTTATATTTTTAACGTCGTTAAAATTACGGAAAAATAAATGATCATAGATGATTACCTATAAAAATCCCCTTCAACAGGGCAAAATAAAAAATACTTTATTTTATTATTAACTCAGATAATGTAGATATACTAGTCTTAAAACACAATATTACTTGCACTTCTTCTACTATATTCATAAATTACAATTTATAGACTTTAAACACGACCGGTTTCGAACAAAATCATCATCAGGTTTTTGTTCGAAACCGGTCGTGTTTAAACTTTAAAGTCTTTAAATTATATAATAAGAATATAGTGGAAAAAGTGCAAGTAATATTGTGTTTCATTTGTGTATAAAATTAATTTCCACCAAGAACCGGTCCCATACAATCAATTACATATATTCTCCTATTAGTCTTAGCGTGATAAAATACAGCCTATAAGTCTTCCTCAATAAATCTAATACTGAAAGATTTTTTCAAATCGGACCAGTTGTTCCTGAGATTAGCGCGTTCAAGTTAGCCCTTTTCAAATAATTTTCCCCGGTTTTTCCACATTTTCATCAATTTCTTTGCACCTATTAGTCTTAGCGTGATAAAATATAGCCTATAGCCTTCCTCAATAAATGGGCTATCTAACACTGAAAGAATCATCAAAATCCGTTGCGTAGTTTTAAAGATTAAAGGGAACAAAGGGACATGAGGGAAATAAAAGCGACTTTGTTTTAAAATAAGTATAGATATAGACTAGCTGTCCCCGCGGTGTTACCTGCGGTAAAAGTGAAATATTATGATAAAATACTATGAGAAGTATCAAGTAAGTATCAATAATAGCAAATATAATCTCATAGCCGCGCCATGCAAAATGTATGTGCGCCGCAGACTCGATCACACAAAAAGTGTGCCGTCTGCGATCTCCCATAGGCTCGAAATAGGTCAACGCATGTTATAGTAGTTTATGGTAATGAGGATGATGATGAATGTAATTTGCATAGTAGCTTATGCTTTCTGTTCTTAAGGCTCCTCTCGCGAAAAAAGCGTGCAGATGAAACCACTTTTCATCGGCATTAACAGAGAAATGACCATGACTACATGATATGATACGTAACGTGGTTTTGCCATATTTTTTCTATCGGTATCACATAATAAATATATAAAAAACCAAATCACCTCCAAATCGTTGAATGAAACCACTTTACTCCTTCATTATTTATCAAAAGAATATATAAAAAATATCTACTGCTTTGCAATACATAAGTTGATAATTTGATTTTTTTACTTTTTTGAAATATGTATTATATTAAGCCTTAAAAAGGTTTTTTCTCCTATTTCGCCCTATCATGGATGCAGCGAGCGTCGTAACCGCCACCGTACAAGGCGTGCTGTTATGAATGTTATTTTAATGTCATTTACGTCGATATTCGCACTGACAGACAATGATCAAGGTCATGGCGGATATAGAGGCCTTAAAACAACGCCGAAACTCGCATACTTGTATCTATAAAGCGTCAGGAGTTCTCTCGGCACCTTCCGAACCATGGACCATGGTATACCTCGTCGCAAAATCTTACTTGTTGGTAGCATGTATGCTTAGAATACTTCTCACGAAACCAAAGTCACCGCATATTTCCATATAAATTTTGAGAAGTTCCCTCGATTTCTTATGGATCCCTTCATCAACTTTTGTGAACATAGTACCAAATTTGAATTACATATTATTATGGTTGAATATTACTGTTCAAAATTTTTCTTTTTAGGAATAGGGTATATAGTCAGGGAGCCCTAGAACAATGTTTTTTTTTAATTATTAACAAGCTAATTTTTGTGAGTAGCTTCATTTTGATAAGACAAACAACTTTTTTATCTGAGAGTGCTAGGTAACAGAGATAGAAAGGATTTCATACTTTGATTTGATGGTCCTAAAATATGGATTGTTCTATATTTTGTAGGACAATATTACTCTTAAATTATATGTATAATTACTATTAACCTACCAATATACAAAAAATCAGTTGGTTAGGGTTCCGTTTTAGGGTTTAGTAGTCAACCAAGTTTTGTTGATTACAGAACCCTATAACGGAAAGGGTAAAAACGGGACCCTATTACTAAGACTTCGTTGTCTGTCCGTATGTCTCTCACCAGGCTGTAAGTCGAGAACGGTAATAGCTAGAGAAATGAAAATTTCACATAATGTGTATATCTGTTGCCGCTATAACAACAAATACTAAAAAGAAAATAAAATAAATATTTAAGGGGGGCCCATACCTACAACAAACGTGATTTTTTTGGCCTTTTTTGCTCTAAAGTCTATATCAATAATGGCAACAGGTAGGTATTTGACTTTTTCACAAAATCCTTAGTTATATGTGTATATACATATAACTAAGGATTATATTATATATATAACTAAGGATTTTGTATATGTGTAAAAACACAATTTTTGGCCTAATTTTGCTCTATAATTACGGAACCCTTCGTGCGCGAGTCCAACTCGCACTTGGCCGATTATTTGTATATTGAATAAAATTTTGTATATTAGTAAATTCTTCATCTTGGACCTAGAGCATCTAAATTACAGTTAACTTATATGCTCCAGGTTCAAGCATAATAATTATGCTATTCTTATGGCATATAATTGATAAATATAGGTTCTCTACATAATCTCATAGACACCTGTTTCTTACACAATACAACTACATGTGTACTTCACTATATAATTGTATTACGAGGGCGATTATAAAAATCGCTTTATACTACCGTCTTCAGTGCACGTGCACCGAATGCACTGGCCTGCACGGTGATGTGGTACAATGTCATAAGCGTAGCGATTTTATATAATACTAGCTGTCCCGGAAAACGTTGCTCTGCCATAATAATAGAAAGTATTTCGCCCATATTATTTTATTGAAGTGACGAAAGAAGTATGTCCCCATGGCAACGTCGATCGCTATCCCGTCGCACAAACAATGGTTGCCGTCAGTCTCAAGTTGTAATAATTTACTATTATTTATTCAACAAATGCACTTATCAATATATAAAGTACCGAGTAGCCGATTCTCGGACCTACTGAATATGCATATAAAATTTGGTAAAAATCAGTAAAGCCGTTTCGGAGAAGTTCACGGACTAACATTGTGACACGAGAATTTTATATATAAATAAAATAATATTGTCTCATTAGTGGTATTTAAAGTTTTTTTGAAAAGAATTTATCTATTTACGAATGGTTTTTTGGCTAACGTCAAATCGCTTCTCGGCCTTTTGGCTAAAAAGTGTAGTTGACCAATTAACGTGGCTTTTAGAGAGATTTACTCCTGTCGACTGTCGAGAAACAAAGACTTGGCACTTAAAAAGCAATTATTTGTTGCAGCATTTGCTAAGAGAATATATTACATATTTTCTGTAAATATAGTACTCTACAGCAGCAGCTGCGATAACTAGTGGTAGAATCTGGCTAATGATGGAAAATGATATACTTACTAGTAAAAACTAGACTTCTGAATATTTGTTTAAATAGTTACTTAACGTGTTTACTGTTTAACATGCATTACACTTTCAGGTATGTAAATTTCTTCGCTGTAATTAGTTTTAGCGTAATAAAATATAGCCTATCCTCGATAAATAGGCTATCTAACACCGAAAGAATTTTTCAAATCGGACCAGTAGTTCCTGAGATTAGCGCGTTCGAATAAGCCCTTTCATATAATTTAACCCTTTTTTCCACATTTTCCTCTATTTCTTAGCTCCTATTAGTCTTAGCGTAATAAAATATAGCCTATAGCCTTTATCAATAAATGGGCTATCTAACCCTGAAAGAATTTTTCAAATCGGACCAGTAGTTCCTGAGATTTGCGCGTTCAAATAAGCCCTTTCAAATTATTTCCCCCCGTTTTTTCCACATTTTCCTCTATTTCTTCGCTCTTATTAGTCCTAGCGTGATAAAATATAGCCTATAGCCTTCCTCGATAAATGGGCTATCCAACAGTGAAAGAATTTTTCAAAACTCTAAATTTAAACGTAGCAACTGGACCCAATAACATAATCTGTGCTTGATCTGTGCAAGGTCGACTGTGATTGGCTGATAAAAAAGACCATAAAGAATATAAACTACATGAGAAAAAAGACGAAGAAGGAGTTTAAAACTCAAAGTTTCATTTTGTGAAAATTATTTGTAGCAACTTATACAAAAATTGTAAATTATGTGGATTAATTATTGAAAAACGAAAGGTAAGCCATTGTAAAATGTAAATGCAACCGTAAATTGATAAATTGAAGCAAAACATAACTATGTCATACCATGTTTTAATACAAAGTTACATGTCGTAGTATTATTCGCATTATGCAATTTGTACATTAATTTACAACTTAAACTATTTAATATGAAAAAGATATATTATTATTTCATAGAAAATATTATAATGTATATCAGTATGCAGTTAATTTGGAAAATGTTGAAATGTGTATATTGTTTTATTGTAATAATACATGAGGTTATATTAACTATACTTTAATAATTTATGTGAACTGTATAGAAATGTAGTAAATGAAAAATGTTTAATTAATTTCAGATTTTTAGGTCCCTATACTAGTTTGCTACATTTTAGTCTGCAAGCAATAGCTGTTAAGGAGATTTTAGGAGGAGAAGGAAGGTATGGGATTATGAGTGGTACGGCAACCAAGGAAAAATCCTCTGATCAAGTGAGGTTGTATGCAGCTGGCCTGAACCCGCGTGATAGATTTCAGCTGTCGTGTACAGGGTGTAACAGAACAAAGTAATGATACTTAAGTGTGTATATATAAAGGTGCGCGTCCACTGGATCGGAGAGAATCGGAATGAGGAAGAGGGAGAATCGGAGCGTAGGTACGCAGCGGACGGATTTGTTGCTTTGTATGTATGGTATGACTACTGTGAACTGCACTAGAAGTACTGGAACGTCATTCTGCGCCTGACAAATATATTATGATATTATGACGACACGACGCGCCATCCGCACCGTCGCGTACGTCCCGATTCCGACCTGGTGGACGCGCAGCTTTAATCCCCTCCCTATATAGAGTTTACTGTATAAGCCAATCAAGTAGTTAGTAGAGTAGCATAGACAGCTATTCTATTATATTTATATAAATAAAACTTATAAAACTGTAATACTGTAATATTATAATACTGAATAATAGAAATCAACAAAAGCTTGTGGATTAAATCTGTTTTATTGTTTAATTTACCTTATTAGCCTATTTATTTAGCTATGTACAATAATTTTTAATGAAATAAAACATTTATTTGAGCTCATTTCTTTTTTATTTAATTTTTTTTAATTTTTGGTATGTTTAGAGCGAAAGGTTTTGCACTTAAAAATTTTAACTTCAGTTTCAAATTAAAAAAATAACGGATGTTAATTTTTTCTTCTTCTAAGTCCGACCTCTTGTTACGTAGTATATAGTTTACATCCTCTTTGATGCCGTGAAAAATTGTAATGTTCGAGCCTCGCAATTATTTTATATAAAAAAAATTTTTTACCAAATATTTATGTCACATTTTGCTGATTAGTCATTAGTTGACTAATCAATTAAATAATTTATAAAGTTCCTATTTATTGTTTTTTTTTTTTTTTGAAACCAACCTTTTCAAAGAATTATACGTGTAATGCCATCTATTTTACATACAGAGTACTACGTCAACAAGACGTCACAACTAACAACACTATGAGCGCCATCTAGGCATCTATGGATATAATTATATTTAAAACTTCAGTCCAATCTCAGTACCTACCTATAAAGTTTGTGCATGATCTGTAAATTATAACATTTTAGATATTTTCTATTATAGGGTACCTAATTTGTCTAAAATATTAGTTAAATGTTTTGTTATAATAATATTATTAATATTTAAATTAATTAGTTTTGTAAACTGGCAACAAAGTTTGCCATTTAATTCATATTGGAAAATGATTTTATGGTAACACTAAAAAGAAAGTGAAGTGAAAGAAATGAACTTACGAGAATAGGTCGCAAGTCGTATAGATTTTTGGTTGATTTCCTTTTCACTTTACGTTATTATTTCTCTAGATCTAATAAACTAACGTTTATTTGAGTCACTGCTTATATTCTGATTTACCGGACTTGGTGCGGTTAAGCCGAAAACAGGATAAGTACGAAAGTGATCAGCATCTTATTGATTTTCTTTCCTTGCATATGCATTCAACCAACGCGGGCTGAAGTTAATATTACGTGTGACGAATCTATGGTCTAATTTAAAATAGCTTTTACTTTAAAGTAAGCTACCACGTAAATAAAGTTTATTGCTGTGCTTTTTAAAACAATCAAGATGATGGCCAATTCACTAGATGCCGTAAACGCGAATCAGCCCACGCAAAATGGTAGTAAGGTTCAGCCATGTAACAATGAATCAAAAACTAATTTAATAGTGAACTATTTACCACAAACTATGACACAAGAAGAAATAAGGTCATTGTTTTCAAGTGTGGGCGAAGTAGAGAGTTGCAAACTGATCAGAGACAAGGTGACAGTGTTCCCAGACCACATTCTCAATGGCCAAAGTTTGGGCTACGCTTTTGTAAACTACCACAAAGCAGAAGATGCTGAGAAAGCAGTGAATACATTAAATGGTCTTCGATTACAAAATAAAATTATTAAAGTGTCTTACGCCCGTCCGAGTTCCGACGCGATTAAAGGTGCCAATCTCTATGTTTCTGGTTTGCCGAAGCATATGACTCAACAAGATCTGGAAAACCTGTTCAGCCCATATGGCACTATTATCAGTTCCCGAATACTTCATGAGAATATGAATGTTGGCCATCTCCTGCAAGGTGTGGAAGAACAGGGAATACAAGGACCATCTAGAGGTGTTGCTTTTATCAGATACGACCAGAGATGTGAAGCCGAGGCAGCTATACGTGAATTAAATGGTACCATTCCACCAGGAGGCACCGGCCCCATTACAGTAAAATGTGCAAACAATCCCAGTAATCAGAACAAAGCACTCGCTCCACTCGCTGCATATTTGGCTCCAACTACAACCCGGCGCTTCATCGGACCTGCTGGTAAGGCTTTACTTGCTATTAATAAAGGTCTCCAAAGATACTCTCCCTTAGCAGACCCTCTGATTCAAGGTAATGCATTGGGTGGATCTGGTTGGTGTATCTTTGTCTACAATATTGGTGCTGACACAGAAGAAAGTATCCTTTGGCAGCTTTTCGGCCCCTTCGGTGCAGTACAAAGTGTGAAAATTATTAGAGATCCGACAACCAACAAATGCAAAGGATATGGCTTTGTAACTATGACAAATTATGATGAAGCCGTAGTTGCCATTCAATCATTAAATGGATACTCCCTAAACGGACAAGTTTTGCAAGTCAGCTTCAAAACAAATAAGAGTAAATCATAAACTTCTTAAAATCTAGTCAATAAATTGTAGCTAATGCAAAATGTTGATCATTACACTGTCATGGTTTGCGATCAGAAGTTTTGATAATTTTGACATAGAGAGGGTTGCAGATCATGACAATTTTATTTTATCCAGTGTTCACAAAGGAAGTACAAATCATCTGATAACACTATCATCACAACAATTCATACACAACATTATAAAGTACTTAAGATTTTTGTGGCAAACATTTACTACAAAAGTTTCCATGAATGCCATATTTGATATTATGATATTATGTGTGTGATGTCAATAGTCAATCATAAGAAACTGTAACAAAAATAATTGTAACAGTTAATCTTGTACCATGTCTTAGTTGCTGGACACACTTTCTAATAATTCATTCAATCTGATCATAAGCAAAATACATAACATTATTATAAATGTGGTTTCTCAAAGACATAATATATTGAAACATACTATGTGAAAGAAATATATTTATTTAATACATATTTATATACAATAATAGTAATTGACAGTGCAATATTAAATTTTACTATAAGTAAAAGTATAAAATGATTATATTTTTAACTACTTAACATCAGTGCAATGCAATTGTGTCACTTGGAGGAAAGTAATTGCCGTTCATAAATTAATATAATGTCTAATATTCTATTAGTTACATTGAGTGTACTGTCACTGTGTCTCTAATCTACCAAAGAAGATGTTATGACTGGCGTAAAATAATAATCCATGCCAATAGACAATTTATACAATTTATTAATTACCTTTATGTAGACAATTTTATACATGATACAATGGAAGATCTGTGTTTACTAATTGTAATTTTTAATATTGACAAGATTGACAATCTGAAATTTGACTATGCACAAAATCAAAAATAAGTTATGTACATTATATTATACGAAAAAATAAAAATCATATTATTTTGTAAGATTAATATAGATTTTTGTAATTTTAATTAATAATATTAGATATCATTGTATACATACTCATACCAGAACATTGATTTTTAATTGGCGAAAGAAAAACTAAATATTTCGGAGACCATGACAAAATAAATTACTATTGATCAATATTATAACATTTTGTATTAACTTATGTTTGGCATTGGTGAACAAAATTCTGTGTGAATATGTTCATTTTACTTATTGACATGTAGAGGAGAAGTCAAGTTCTATCTGGTACGTATTGTATAATTAATTAGGTACCACTTTTTGTCGGAATAGAAAATGTTATAAACATTTATGCTAATTGCATTATGATATTGTCTCTCTTATTAATTTGTGTAATCCCTATTTATTATTACATTTAAGTAATGTATATTCATAATTTATTATAATATTAGACATAAATATAGATTTCTTTTGATGTTAATTAATAATATATTACATTAGAGTAAGGTCAATATTAGTTCAGTACCATAAAAAAATGAATAATTCATTTTTGTATTTAATCCAAGATTTCAAGTTAAGTAGTTTTTGTGACAACATAGTTAAATTATAGATAATGAGTAATGACAAAAGCATATCATTTTGAAAAGTGCTGCTGAGGTCAGAATTTCTCATAATGAATGGGGCTTGTAAATGCATTTCAAAATAGTTGACATTTATTTTCTATGGTACGGTATATAATAAGGATAAAATGATTCATTCATTATTATTATTATTTATTTGTACTTAACTACATTGTACTAGTCAGTTACGATTTTGCGCAACATTAAATTTTTAAGTACCTTTAAATAAGTATTTAAAAATAATAATATGTGTTCTTTAATTTAAATGTAGCTATTTAGGAATTTAATTTAAAATTATGTTGGTGTGGTGTTTTTTAAATAGTTGTAACAAAGCACACAATGATAACAATAACAATGGTGTGTAATAAAAACTAGTCACAGGTAAAAATGTACCTCTCAATAAATATAATTTTGTCATGATTCAAAATATTTTGGGTGCTATGATTTGATTACAAGTAATTATGTAGCCATGTTACAGTTCATTTTCACAAATCTTTACCGTTTTTTTTTATTTAGAACATGTATGAAATGTCTACTTAGAAGCAATAATATAACATAGAGATAAATTTTTGACTAAAACGTCTACACTTCCTTATATGATCTTACAATTAAATATTTTAGTGTTGTTTAGTGTTAATGTAAGCTTAATGTCTAGCGTAATTATTAATGTATTGATATTTGTAATACAATCTACAGTGACTGATACATTTGATCGAAATAAAAACGCTTCATAATGTCATCCAAAATGTTTTGAATATAGGCAGGCTATAGAATAATATGTGTTGTGTAGTCCCAAACTTAAAATCCCATTATAATAAGTATTGATATATTGAGTGTTAGGCTGGCAGTAAATTTTTGGTTGTTATTTTTAATATATTGTATCATAAGAAGTGAAAAGAGGCTAGGATTTAACATACACACACTCATAAAATATTGAAAGGTTTCAGACTCTACTTTTTCATTGCTTTTTTTCTACTTTCTACCAACCTAAATGATATTGGGTACTTATAAATATAGAGTATATACTAAAGGTCAAAATAATTTAAGGAGGCACCAGCGGTCATTGACCTTTCTAGTCTAGGTGAGAAAATGCTTGCTCACAAAAACAATTAACTTAGAAAAAAAATTAACTCTGAAACGCCATTAAATCAGAAAACCTCTTGGTCACTAAGTAAGATATACTGCAACTATTTATGAGTTTGAAGTGATATAATTCATTACATTGAGTATGAAAAATATTACAATATCGCCCTTAGACAAGAAATATTTACTTTATTGTCAATCACGGTTAGTCAAACGATGAAATATGACAAGTATTTTGACAGGGGGTCAATGACCGCTATGGACAGAATTCAGCGATTTGATCATGGTATCCCGATACTTGTATGAAATAGGTAGGGGTTTTGTGTTCTCTCTATAACATAACATGAAATGTTTTAATTAGAGCATAACCCTCTTTTAAGACTGCTGTGAGTGTAGTGTCTAAACCCACCACTGTATAGTTTACGAATACGAAATACCATACGAAAATTTACCACCAGCCCATCAAGTACGCTGTACGAAGGATATGGAAGTGAATACTCGGCCAACTAAATTACTGTACACTTTTGCTGTGAGAAGCCTGAGCCCACCACAGTCGGCTATTAACATAGATGTGTTAAATATCGCCAAAACAACTGTGTTTTTGTATTTTTGTACGTCAGTTTGGTACTTGAGGGTAGAGAACAAAAACATGGCTCGCTAATGTCACTGTCAAGTGTGAAGTGTAGATGTCCTCTTGTACAGTAGCGCCAACTTTTACTTTGTAGAATCTAGGCATAGACATAGAGCAGTTTTTGTTTTCTTCTCTCGACACTTTGCTCTGTGGCTCAGGCTGCATGCACATCTGACCCATTTATATTGTTTTGTTTTAATTTTGTGCTAATAATTTGTGTTTAGTATGTATCATTTATTACTAACATTTTCGTTTATTAAATGTTTATTCATTCTAACAAATATTTAGTAAATTTTAGTTTCCTTTTTGTTTCTTATGGGCAGGTTTCGGTATTGTAAAGTTAGGTTTGGCCTAGGATGTAGCTAAAAATAAGAAAGTACAAATATCCAACATGTGAGGAATTTGAGCTTGGAAACCTACATGCAATCTGAATTGTCAACGAATGTAATCTGACGTAGGGATATTGATATAGACATATAATATATCGACATTAGCAATAATGTAACCAATAATGTTTTATTTATACTCCTATTTTATTTTTAATCAGAATCTGGAAGAAACTGCAAAGCGACACACCCCAGAGGCGTGTTTTGCTTACTCTCGCATTTTTAGAAGGATGTGCTCAAAATCCAACTGTCCCCACTGCCCCAGTAACACCACACTGGGCGCTTGTTTTATGATTTATCCTGGTAACGTTTTCACAGAGAGCGAGCGCCCAATGCGCTGAAAATTGAAATAATTATTTGGGGACACCGGACAAATAAGTAAATTATATTTAAAATAGGTCTCTGGTAGGGGCATTTTTCTAAATTTTCACCCATTACACAACGTGAAGATCCAAACAAAATTCCTAGACGTGCATGCCAGGTAAATATGGAGACGTGACCTAAATTTCTTATAACATAAAATTTTCATATTCTTTGTGTAGATGTGGGACTATTATAGCTCCTATGCATAATTGATAATGCCATTACTGTCCTTCTGAAAGCTAATTTTTTTAACGGACTTCCAAAAACGAGGGGGTTATTTCAAAATATCTGTGCGACTACATACCCTTACCAATTAACCCTAGATCCATACTCATATACAAATGAAATACGTCTTAATAGCTAACAGTTCCTTTTATTTTACAATAATATTAATTTAACTTTTTTTAATGTTCTTATTGACCAGGCTAGCAACGCGGTTGCGGTACCCAAATTACTTCCGTAGAAAAGCCATTAGTGTTCTGCGAAATTGTTTATTACGGTTGTAAAATATTAGGTAAATAGCGCAAAGCTGACTTATCATTTAGAATTTAGATTCTCACATTCTGCCTAAGTTGATGTAAGTACCTTAAATTGTAACTTTTCTAAGGGTCTACACAGACGGACTGCATTTCAACTGCAATCCAACTGCAGATTGCAGTTTGAATGCAGTTGACACGACTGCAATAGAACTGCAAACCAAACAGTTTACACGACTGCACGCCGACTGCAACTGAACTGCAATCCAACTGCGCGTTTGGCTTGCAGTTCTATTGCAGTCGTGTCAACTGCATTCAAACTGCAATCCAACTGTAATTTGCAGTTGGATTGCAGTTGAAATGCAGTCCGTCTGTGTAGACCCTAAGTTAGATCGCCGCGTGCTTCTATTCTAAACTTCCATGCAAAGCTAAGGTTTTCCCAAAACTTAAATAGTTTCAAAAACCCCGATCTGATACCACAATTTTAACACGCGATATTCGGTCCCCATAAATATATGAGAGTTTTTGTAACATATATTTACTGATGCAATAGCGAGGGGTGAGAGCACCCTAACCCAAGGTCGATGAACTCTTAATTGTCGCTGGACTCTACTCTCTACCCGGAGATATGCGTTAGATGACGTGGCAAATTTTATTCTCGCTTCCACCCTTCAACAAAAGTAGGTCGCTAAATTTTAAGCACGCTTTGAACACGGCGCTCGAACGGACAATAATATTCTAACTCTAACCAGTTAGTAAGTACCTAAGGCAGAAATTATTAAGTTACGTCCCTTTGTTTTTTACCCGTTTGGGTTCCGTGCCCAAAGGGTAAAAACGGGACCCAATTACTTAGACTTCGATGTCTGTCCGTCTGCCTGTCTCCAGGCTGTACCTCAAGAACCGCTAGGCGCTATAGCTAGACTGATTGTGTATTTTTGTTGCCGTTATAACTTTAAATAACAAAAAAATTGTTTTAGTAACAAAATATAATTATTATTTAAGGGGGGCTCCCATACAAAAAACACAATTTTTGGCCTATTTTTGCTCTATAACGGTACGGAAGTCGGAACCCTTCCTGAGCGAGTCCAAATCGCACAAATGGCTGATTATATTTTAAGTAAGTACCGTAGGTATTTTCGGCTGTATTTTGTTAATACGCGAGAGACTTTTTAATTTTCAATATTCGAATATTATGTAAATAATTTTTGACATAAAATAAGAAAGTTACAACAGGATATTAAACGAATTCGAATTTCTATTGAAATTATTAAAGAACTGGTTTTAGCGATACCTACCTAACTACATAGTGAGTAAACCTTCCCATGTAGGTAAGTACTTATTTTATCGAAAAACTTGTTCAAATAATTATTATCAATCGTAAGTATGAACTTCTAAGACTATTTTTTTTTTGGGAAATAATAAATTAAGTACTTACATACTGTATTCATTATTCGAATACTACCTAACTACCGCGGCTACAGTTTTTAAATAAGTAAGTACTTGACTATATTTTTCATTCGTACAGTAAGTAAAGCCATGTTACAAAGCCCTTATTAAAGAATCTGAAGTAAGTAAGTATTGATTATTGAATGTGATCCTGAGATTTACAATGTAATGTAACTTGTAAGTAAGTATAACTTTCCCCGAGACGTGCGTACTATAATAGGTCAACGACACCCCGATACCGATCGAATACCGCCCCCCGAATTTGATTTTTTCGGAACAGTCAACAGACTCAACAGCTGTTTTGGCGTAAGTATAATTTTATCGCTGGATGTTAAGCCCGTAACAGACCTAGCTATAATATATATTAATACGTTTATAGCTAGGCACATTAATATATATTTTCTATAATCTATACTAATTTTCGCGTGACCACACACTCATACAGGGTGTCCCAGAACTCAACGTCAAGCCGAAACGGGGCGACAGGATTGATTGTAACCATCATGAGAAAAATCACAAAAAAAATCTATCCTATGCAGTTTGAAAATTATGGGCATTTAAGAAAAACCTAAAAATTTGGTCAAACTGTAACCATTTTTCGGTTATTGTGGTTAATTTTTATTACTTTTGTTCATTTAAACTTTGGAATCGTAAACCTAAATAACATTTCTAGAATCACAGTCAAAAATAATGACACAATTGCCCCAAGTTTCCTAGAATTAAGACTATTTGTTAAACTATGAATTTAAAATTTTCAAAATTTGTCGACTGAAAGGCCCTCCTTTAAAAAAAAAGTACTAGAGTGCCTTGGCAAGTGCCATAAAAAGTTGGCGCATTTAATCAGGATTGTAAAATGGTACAATACCTGTTAGTTTCGTACTAAAAAAATGAGTAAAAAATTAAAAACCTCAAGTAACCCGATTTTTGCTAACCCAAAATGGGTTAGCAAAAATCGGGTAGCAAAAAAGCTAAAATAGTCAGTTAAAATGTTTTTTATTCGCACAAGCTGTTGGTAGGTTCTTAATTTTACGGCAAAATGATGAGAGCGATGGGTAGTGGACATGTTTGCCATGAGTGAGCAAGACAGTCCCGCCACTTTTACGAAAGTCAACAAAAGTAAAATCAATAAAATAATGAAAAATCTTGCCCTAGTTTAGTTTAGGTTTATTGGAATAAAAGTCAGATAGGGAAATAACATTTTTTATTACAACAAATGTTCAAATTGTTTACCATCAGCCTCAATACACACCCTACATCTTCTTATAAAAGATCTACTTATTAGCCGGGCATATCCTAGAATCACAGTCAAAAATAATGACACAATTGCCCCAAGTTTCCTAGAATTAAGACTATTTGTTAAACTATGAATTTAAAATTTTCAAAATTTGTCGACTTTGAAAGGCCCTCCTTTAAAAAAAATGTACTAGAGTGCCTTGGCAAGTGCCACAAAAAGTTGGCGCATTTAATCAGGATTGTAAAATGGTACAATACCTGTTAGTTTCGTACTAAAAAAATGAGTAAAAAATTAAAAACCTCAAGTAACCCGATTTTTGCTAACCCATTTTAGTCAGTTAAAATGTTTTTTATTCGCACAAGCTGTTGGTAGGTTCTTAATTTTACGGCAAAATGATGAGAGAGATGGGTAGTGGACATGTTTGCCATGAGTGAGCAAGACAGTCCCGCCACTTTTACGAAAGTCAACAAAAGTAAAATCAATAAAATAATGAAAAATCTTGCCCTAGTTTAGTTTAGGTTTATTGGAATAAAAGTCAGATAGGGAAATAACATTTTTTATTATAACATGGCTGCCCAGCACATTACGCAGTACAAGTAAGAGATTTCCTTAACCAGGAATATCCGGAAAGGTGGATTGGACGTTCAGGCACTATCTCGTGGCCAGCCCGTTCCCCAGATTTAAATCCACTGGATTTTTTTTATTGGGGCGTTCTCAAAGAAAAAGTTTATTCGAAGCCCATTGAGAGCGTAGCCGAGCTGCGTGAACGAATTTCTCAAGCTGCTGAGGACATCAACTCTCGAGGATATGATAGAGTTAGCTAACTTTGATATTATTAAAAGATTTTTCAATTTTTGGCAACAAAATATAGTAATCTTGCTGTCTGAATCCACGAATATAGGTAACCGAGAGACGAGGGAGCTCCTCGATGATAATTAATACGGGTAATTTCAAAAACATAGTTTTGTTGTCACGTCCTATCCGATCCTCGACGGAAATCGCCAGTCAGTGTTTTAAGGAGCTCACTCACTGACCTCCATACAACTCATAGAGGAAAATAATATACAACTTGTATAATGGAGATCAGTGAGCTCACTGCACTGCAGTCCTAGGCTACCTTCACATTGAGTCGCGAGTATGTCGCGAGTAGTAGTGGTAAGGACAAAATTGGTCTTGGTATTGCAGTCTTGGTCTTGGTCTTGCGAAAAATGCAAGACCAAGACCAAGACCAAGACTACCCTAAGACTAGCAAGACCAAGACCAAGACTAGGTGTGCAAGAAAAAGACCAAGACCAAGACCGACTATGCAAGAGTCTTGCTCCATGCAAGACTCTTGCTAAAAATTTTTACTTCGTCGCAGTGACTATAATATGAGATAAAATATTTATAAGTTAGAACAATATACCTACTAAACATGAATTTCAAGTTCTTGTTCCGTACCCAAAGGGTAAAAACGGGACCCTATTACTGAGACTTCGATGACTGTCCGTCTGTCTGTCTGTCTCCAGGCTGTAACTCAAGAATGGCTATAGCTAGACTTCTGGAATTTTCACAGATTGTGTATTTCTAGTGCCGCTATAACAATAAATACAAAGAAATAAAGCTAATATTTAAGGGGGGCTCCCTTACAACAAACGTGATTTTTTTGGCCTTTTTGGCTCGTAATTCATAATGGAACCATGTAGACACTTGAAATTTGCACAAAGTCCTCAATTATATGTGTACTTTAATATTTGATAAGAAAATTAAAATAAAATAAGTAACACCTACTTACCAAGTTTTCATTGTATAGCATAGCTCTTATAGTTTCAGAGAAAAGTGGCTGTGACATACGGACGCACAGACAGACAGATAGATATGACGAATCTATAAGGGTTCCGTTTTTGCCATTTTGCTACGGAACCTTAAAAATACTCTAGAAGAAATCCGATGGAAAGTTCTTATTTTTCCAAATTTTCATTTTTCTTAAGGACATTATTGTTACTAAAAGATCAGCCTATGCTGAGTTGGCTCTCGACTCTTCATTAGTATGTATTTTCAATTCAAGAATCAATCTTTTCAGAAGTTAATATAAGATCATGTAGCTAGTCTAATAATTTAGGTTTGAAAATGTTTTTTCGAGAAATTAAAACGTTTACAAAAAAAATTGAAAATTTTTTGCAAGACCAAGACCAAGACTCGGCATGCAAGACCAAGACCAAGACCAAGACCAGACGGATTTGAGCAAGACCAAAACCAAGACTGCACAAGCAAGACCAAGACCAAGACCAAGACTGGTCGAGTCTTGGTCTTGGTCTTGCTTTGCTCATCACTAGCGAGTAGTGACTAGTCACTAGTGCGGCAGCCTTAAAAAATTTAGGCATTGAAAAGCTTTTATAACAATAATCATCATCATGCATCGTCATAGGCATGTGATTTATAGTGAGTGCTGCTGATTGTTAGAAAATATTTACAACCATTTTTGGCTAGGCCTTTTTTTGTCCAAACTCCTAGCATAAAATGTTTGTGAACCTAGAAAGGCTACGCCTAGATAATCCATGATCCTTCGATCGTGCAAAAACGAGACACGATAGCCTTGGTCGCATGACTCGCATGCGACCCATATACATAGAGAAAAATAATAGGTAAGGACACGGATGCTACCGCTTGGGGCTCGAAAGATAAACAGTTGCTTAGGGTTAAGACTTAAGGTGAACGCACATTAATCTGGCCGCATCCCTCGTTGTATATATAATAATATAATATTACTAGCTGCTGCCCGCGACTTCGTCCGCGTAAACATAGTATAATAACAAAGATGGATAGTTTGCCACTTTTTGTGATTCCTTATACAAAGGGTAAAAACGGGACCCTATTTAAGCAAACGTCAAACGCAAACGTCAAATAAACTTTCATGTTTCTAACTCAAGAAATGACGGACTTTTATTCAAACTTTCAACCCTAATTTCACAGCCTTGGGGGTAGAATTTCTAAAAATGCTTAAATACCTATCTATTTATTTTTAATCAGCAGTCCAAAAATAAACTTTCATGTTTCTAAGTTAAGAAATGACGGACTTTCATTTAAACTTTCAACCCCTATTTCACCCCCTTCGGGGTAAAATTTTCAAAATTCCTTCCTTAATGGGTGTCTACTTAATAAAACAACCCTACTCACCAAATTTCGTAGCTGTAACTTTAACAGTTTTTGCTCAGCGATGATGAATCAGTCAGTCAGTCACATTGCAGGACATGTAATTTTATAAGTATAGATGACGTTACGAAAAGCGGCGCGTACGGTGCGGACTGCGGACACATTCATCTCGTGAGTCGTGACGTCATTTCATAGTCATACAATGTTAAACAACGAATTCTGGGGTGCGGTGCGTACCTAAGGTATGCACAAAATGTGCGATCAGCTTTAGGTTATCTTTAGGTGAAATAAATATTATCTATATTAATTAGCAATAGCAACCTAATCTATCTATCTATCTACACTTATAAAATTACATGTCCTGACTCCTGACTGACTGACTGACTAATTCATCATCGCTGAGCAAAAACTGTTAAAGTTACAGCCACGAAATTTAGTGAGTAGGGTTGTTTTATTAAGTAGACACCCACTAAGGAAGGAGTTTTGAAAGTTTTACCCCGAAGGGGGTGAAATAGGGGTTGAAAGTTTGAATGAAAGTCCGTCATTTCTTGAGTTAGAAATATGAAACTTTATTTTTGGGTTACTGATTAAAAATGATTGGATACGTATTTAAGCGTTTTTGGAAATTCTACCCCGAAGGGGGTGAAATAGGGGTTGAAAGTTTGAATGAAAGTCCGTTATTTCTTAAGTTAGAAACTTGAAATTTTATGTTTCGGCTACTGATTCAAAATGATTGGATACATGTTTAAGCGTTTTTGGAAATTCTACCCCCAAGTGGGTGAAATAGGGGTTGAAAGTTTAAATGAAAGTCCGTAATTTCTTAAGTTAGAAACGTGAAAGTTTATTTTTGGACTGCTGATTAAAAATGGATGGATAGATTAATGGATAGGTATTTAAGCGTTTTTGGAAATTCTACCCCAAGGGGGTGAAATTGGGGTTGAAAGTTTGAATGAAAGTCCGTCATTTCTTGAGTTAGAAACATGAAACTTTATTTTTGTGCTACTGATCAAAAATTAATAGATACGTATTCAAGCGTTTCTGCTAATTCTACCCCCAATGGGGTGAAATTGGGGTAGAAAATTTCAACGACAGTCCGTCATTTACGGCCGTTCCCAATATTCAATCTATCTCTGGTTTGACATACGACCGATCGCAGCTAACATTGAATTGACATAAAATTTAAGTCTCTAATGTCTAATAAGAGCTATTCCTATCTCCAGCAGGGCAAAACCAGAGATGGATCAAATATTCGGAACGGCCGTTATTGAGTTAGAAACATGAAAGTTCATTGACGTTTGCGTTTGCGGTTTGACGTTTGCTTAAATAGGGTCCCGTTTTTACTCTTTGTTTAAGGAACAACAATAAGGGGAAAACTATCCATCTTTGTTATTATACTATGTTAACGCGGACGAAGTTGCGGGCAACAGCTAGTAAATTAATAATACAGTTGCCAAGGCTGTATAAGAACGTGGCGAGAAAAGGAACTAACGCTTCTATCCATACAAAAACGTAATTTTTGACAGTAATTCTCCTTTACCAGCAGCGCCCATTGCTTATTCATTTAAAGCCTTGTCGAACCCTTATATAGCTGACTCCAACGATAATTATAAAAAAAATCTGTCAAGTGTCAGCTGTTACGTCTTGTCAAGTTGTCACTCTTGCTGTGAGCTGCAGCGTTGCCAATGTTACTTTTTAACCGACTTCCAAAAAACGAGGAGGTTATATGTTCGGCTGTGGATATTTTTTTTTTTTTTTTTTTTTTATTTTTGTATGTTCAACGATTACTCCGCCGTTTGTGAACCGATTTTCGAAATTTTTGTTTTGTTGTATTAGGTTTCACTCCAATTTGGTCCCATTTTCACAAAGGTGGTGACCTGATGATGGGATCCATGAGTAATCGAGGGAACTCCTCGAAATTTATATGGAAACATATGGTGATTTTGGTTTTATGTGAAGTGTACTAAGAATACGCTACCAAAAAGTCAAATATTGGGTCAAGGTATACCATGGTTTCGATGATGCTGAGAGAACTCTTGATTCCTTATAGATACACGTTTGGGAGTTTCGGCGTTGTTTTAAGAACAGAAAGCATAAACTACTATGCAATTCATATTCATCATCATAATCATCATCATCATCATCGTCATCATCATCATTACCACGTCGTGTTAAGGTCACCAATGTCTCATGGCACAGAATAGATAGTAGTACTGCAAGGCATAGGTATGGATATACTAACTCGTAATAATAATTATGTATTGTTACATAACAACACCTGTTTGTTTAATACACGGCGGTCGGCGCTACAGAGGCGACGGTGTCGCGCGGGCGGCGCGTGGCGGCAAACGACAGATCGAATATTTTACTACTTTATATTATACAGATCGAATACTTTACTAACTACTGTTCACTTCACTGATAATATATTATTTTGTGAGTGTGAGTTGTGACTCATAATGTAAAGAAAAGACGTCTACGTCTTACGCCTAAAACTGGTCTTATGGTTCTGTAGGGTTACCCTGGGACGTTAATCCCTCTGGCGTAATATCAATTAAGACAACCAGTGAGTGTGAGCGAGTAGAAAAATTTTGTAGCGAATTAGTTATATCAAATACCGTCGAGTAAGCGATACCGCGATGCAGACGCTTAACAACGACATCTGTTGTTGAATTGCGGAACTAAATTTTCTTAGAAAATATAAAGTTTACAAATCTCAACACTTAACAAATTGTAATAAAATACGTAAAATATACGCGAAGGTTTACGTACTAGTGTAACTAAAAAGAGTGAAATTATTATTATTTTTAACAAAAAATTAAAACCGACTTCCAAGGTAAAAACAATAATAACATTAATATGAACTAAAAAGTATTAAATAATTTTTACTATCTAATAGTGCCTTTTTCCGAATTCGGCTAAACCTCAACTATTTCTGTACTCAATCTTCATAATTTTGAAGTCGGTGCCAGTTCAAAAAATTTTAAATATTCTGTCAGAGGACTGAAGATTCAGCTATCTGGTACCGACTTCAAAATAATGAAGATTGAGTACAGAAATAGTTGAGGTTTAGCCGAATTCGGAAAAAGGCACTATTAGATAGTAAAAATTATTTAATACTTTTTAGTTCATATTAATGTTATTATTGTTTTTACCTTGGAAGTCGGTTTTAATTTTTTGTTAAAAATAATGTACATTTTACGTTATGCCCGCTTTACACTCTCGCCGAGAGCTCTCGGGCGAGAGTCTCGTGCGAGAGCCCCTTGCCCGAGTGCGATCATGTACATTCTCGCTTAGTTCAATCGCAGCTAAGAACTCAGAGAAGATGGACGAAAACGACCATTCACCATTCACCATGCATCGAAAGATATCATTGTAATCCAAATATATAGTCATATTTAATTTTATTTCTCACAGATAATGACTGATAATGACGTTTATTATTATTATTTTTCTGTTCTACACTGTCCAACGGCGGGACTAGTACTGAAAGACGCGAGAGTGTACAGTAGTGCGCTCGTTTTCCTCGCGAGACCCTTTGTCTCGGGCGCAAAATACCGACAACGGACCGAGAGGGTCCGAGACAGGCGAGACGAGGCGAGCGCACCCATTTACACTCTCGCACTCGGGCCGCCTCGCTGTGTCTCGGCGAGAGTGTACAGCCGGCTTTACTTTTGACCCTTGCATGTTACATTCATATGTGATATGACTACAGTTGTTACTTTTGGTAATTAAAAAAAAGATGTTTGGAACCAAAAATGCGACAACGAAACGCACAAAGTTTTGTTGAGTTTTAGTAATGGGGCATTTTCTTATTTTTTTAATTTGATTGTTAAACAGCTTCCATTTTAGTAACTAGATGGCGTATAGGTAGACAACAAAGATATTGTACCTCTAGAATCTAGATGGATAGCGATGACGTCACGAATTGTTAGAAAGTGATAGCTCAATACAAATCAGCTAATGTATGAAAGAGATGCATGTCTTTTTTTTTGTCCCTTTCGGCGTGGCCACTTTTTAGTTTGGCAACTATGTCTATTTGACAATTAGTTGTCAAACAAACAGACGCGCTGTGAGTGTTAAAGTGAAAAAGGAGCAATAAAAGAATTATTAAATTAAGTGGCCAGGAAAACTCTTTCATGATGGCAGGGTGTTCCAGGGGTTTCCAATGTATCACGATTCCGTGATAATATTGATGGTGTAATAGGTCGAATCGCAGTATCGCAGTACTATTTGTGAATCCCGTGATACTAGAATCGTGAAAATCGATACCGTGTAATTTAGGCCAAATTCAATGACATGCCAACCACATGCTGTACATTGATTGATAATTTGTTTAATTTTTCTGTCACGTTAATGTTGCTGCAATTACTCTTTATGGAGCGTATTAGAGATCAGATGTTTTTTTATGTTTTAGAAGCTGGTATCAACAAAACCACAAAGATGTCTCGAGACGAAAAAGTGTGATGTTGAGCGCCAGTTGAGAGATGTTCAACTTAAGGTGATTGAATTAAAAACTTGATAATCAAGTCTTATAAATAAAAATGATAATGTACAAGGTGTAATAATTGCCATTTATTTTCAGCTAGAAAGGCAAACAAAGATTTCGGCGACACGGTTGAAGAAATTGCGTGCAAGTCGAGAGTCGCGGAGAAGACTGCTGAAGAAAGTTGCAGTTTTGGAAAATATTCTGGTTGAATTAAAAGCCAACATGCCGATAAAATGCGAACTACACCAACAACTGGAGTTGTTAAAACCTTTAAGAAAAATAATGAGAATTTTTGTCCGAAACAGCGACGGACATCTAGAACATGAAATGTGAAAATAATAACTAATAAATATTTACTGTTTACATGGGTTTTGTTTAATTTTTTAAGAAATAATTCATAATGAATATATATTACTAGCTGTCGCGGCAAACGTTGTTTAGCCTGTTTTCCTGCTTTTCTCTTAAAGTTTTTTTTGATATTTTTTTTCTATAAACTTTACGGAGCCCGAGACCTTTCCAACGGATGCAAAACCGTGGAAATCAGTTCGTGCGTTCTGGAGTTTAAGCGTCAGGAAGGAAAACTTGACTTATTTTTATATATTAGATATACAATGCTCGGGTAGGCCATCATCTAAGTTTTTTTAAATGTTATTTATAGAAAATAAAGTATGTAAATTTGAATAATGAGTTTTAATTTACGTATTTATAATATTATATTGTTTCATGTTAGGGTCACTTATCCGCCTGGAGGTCCAGGCCTCCAGGGTATTTAATAATCGCGTAACGATAAATCTCCTCGTTACCCGATAAGTAAATACCACAGTATTTTTTAAATACTTAAATTGTTTTGGGTCAATAAATCTTCTGAACGTCTAAAAGGGACCCTAGACGATCATGTAGGTAGTTAGTTGCGTTACGTGCTGTCATAGTATACGCACGATCATTTATTGTATTTATTGATGCGAATGACATGCAAACTACGTGCTGTACTTTGTAATTTTTCGACTACAAAACACGCATTACATGCGCGCATGATGTAAATGCGTGTCATGCTGCATTACCGTCTAGGGTCCGCTTAACTTTGCCTGATCACTACACGATGAGGTTATGTTAATAATTATAAACATCATATACTTTTACACAGTAATAAATTAATATACACTTTTCATGCATTTAATTCACTTTTATTAATTTATGTTTCACACGACCGGTTTCTATAAAATCATCACCTGATGATGATGATGGAATAAATGCATGAGAAGTGTAAATTATTACTGTGAAACATAAATTTTCAACAAAAAGTTACTGTAAATACATTTATTTCATTAACACACCTGTACCTACTTTTTAGTTCGAGACGTTTTTAGTCAACTCTAACTAAAAACGTCTCGAATCTCGAGTCTCGACCATCACGATGCAATATCTTAAAATTTTAAATTTTAAAATAAATATTTTAAAAATTAAAATTTATGTTTCACAGTAATAAATAATAATATATTAAATCTTTTTCGAATATTTAATTGAATTACAATTTCATGAATTTATTTTGAATTATCGGCAGAATTTACCCTAGACTTAGAGAAATATTTTTAAGGTAGCAACACAGTAGAGTTGAAGCGAGAAGCACTGAAGTGGTCACGCTATCACATTAAGGTGGGATTTCACCAAACACACATAAAACTTCGATTTATAAAACTTAGTTCCCATTGAACGCGTTCATGCAGCGACGTAAATCTCGTTCTCTTTCAAATGGATTTCACAAAATTATATTGATCGCGATTATTAAATCTAAGTTTACGTGACGTCACGCGATCATTTTACATGTTTTCATCATTTTAAAGCCTTTTCACGTTAATTTAACTACAAATTAGTAAGAAACAATACATACACTAACCAAACACATGTGTCAAAACTGTTATTTTGACATTTCTTTTGTCTATGTTTTTCGTTCCGCCATGACAGTGCTTGAACGGGTTTTATAACGTTAAACTTCGGACTTTGGGCGTTCAGAAGATAAAACTCGGATTTGCTGTGAACGCGTTCAGTTTATGTTGGCGAAATGCAATTCGATGTTATAATCGCGTTTATACGTTTTGAACCGGTTTAGTGTACATTGAACGCGTTCCATTTCTTTGATGAAATCGCCCCTAAGAGGTACAATATCTTTGGTAGACAACTATCGGTAATACCAGGTAATACCATCAATAATTGCTACAAAACTGGGCAAAAGAATGTAAAACTTGATACATTTCAATTTGAAAAAGACAGAATGATATTCCAATGAATAGGATAATAAAGTTATTGTAACGATGTTTTAGTTTAAACTCACGGAATAAATAGCCCTTATTATCGTTATTCACACCAAATGTCACAGGAATTATAAATTTTGGTTTTGACAACATCATACCTGCATTTGTGCACGATAACGGATATTTAATGGCCAATATTTTACCAATAATGAACATCAAAAACCCAAATAACACAATTTGGGAAAAATAATAAAAACCACTTCTCTTCTTCTTCTTTTAAAATATGGCTCAATAAAAACCACACCAGCAATAAAAAGTAGAAGAAGTTTCAAAGTAACATGGCCGCCACAAGGCAGTTAAGTTGTCAGTTTTCAGTTTGACAAGTTTTTATTTTAACAGTGTGTTCCTAAACTATTACCAGTATAATGGCCTAATCGCTTAGGGCTTAGGCCAATGATCGCTTAGGCGTATGCTCTTCGTGACTTGACAGTACACTGATATTTTTTGGAAACACAGGCCATATTATGTAGCAATAATCTGTGGTATGTAGTCAGTGATGCCAACCTGCAGATAATTTCAGAGCGGTGGGGAATGGGGAACCAATAGAAAATCTATAAATGTCTATCGTCGCGCCGTCTGGTGGAGATTAAAACTAAGAAAACGTCCCATTAGTTTTAGTTTAGACCGTCATGTTTGTACATTTGGAGCTAAAAAAATAAAATGCCTTCGTTTAAGTAATCGATAATAAAATAATATAATCGGCCAAGTGTGAGTCCAAAGTAGGCAAAAAATTGTGTAAAACATCGAAGTTTTAAAATGGTACGGAACCCTAAAAAATCACAGTGCATTAAGGATCCCCCCGTCATTGAAAATAATACGAAATGTTACCTTTCCCCTTAAAATGTTACTTTTCGCATGACATATTTATTATTTAGGTAACTTTCTTCTTCTTCTTTTTTATTAATGGCTCCTTAGTGAATCGCCAATGTCAGAGTGCGTTGACAAAAACTCTGCCTTATGAGTAGGTTTTGTGAAAAAACAAGGGTACGGTGAATTACGAACGTGTACGGTGTCTGTTGACGATTCCTTAACCTAGAACAAACACAGACATAAAGAGTTAGTACCACACCTTATAATTTAATTTGGTTAGTATTAGGTAACTTTCGAACATACATCACTGGCAGCACTGGTGAGCTGTCACTGTCAAGTGTCAGTCGTCATCCCTAATCTGTGGTCGTCTGTAAACGTAGATAGAGGAAAAGTAAACAAATTTTCTAAAAAAATAATTGTATTTTTTTACATTTCTACAGTTTTTAAAGTTGATGACTTGACGGTGACTTGAGGTGACGGTGGATTTTTATTAAGTGTTTAGAACAAATTATCAGAAGGAGTTTTTCAAGACGATTGTTGTAGTGTATCTTACAAAGTACGAAACATACTCGTAGGTTGTTGATTTTTCATTGTCCAACTTTGGTTGCAAAATACTTTTCACTCTAAATCTTAATACAAAGCAGCTGTTTGCCTTAAAAGTGAATTTAAGAGTACTATACAGATGCGATAATCCAACTCACAGGATTCTATTTTAATATTCTAATTTAATAGAAATATGGAGTCGCTATCGAAACGAGAATTGATATCAACAATTACAAAACAGGCAGACCAAATAAAACGCTATGAAGCTCGTCTTCGAGGTAAGTCTAAGTAGTGTCCAACTGAGTACTTGTACACTTTACAGAAAATTTTTACAGAGCCGATTTTAAAAGAATTAAGTAAGTATACCAAAATCTCTAAGAGATTCTTAGGTACCAGATTGATTATGAATTTAAAATAAAACATAAGACCTTATCTCAAGATTACAAAAAATTCAAATGTGAGTTTCTCCTCAACTCCCCGTACCACTGCCGTACTACTGCTACTACCACTGGGTAGAAGTGGTACAGGGAGGTTTATCTCACACAAAACATCTTCCTCAATCCATGTGACCACAAAAAAATTGGGGTAGGTTTGTAAACCTTCGCCTAATACTATCCTATTTCTTTATTTCAGATGTTGTTGCTGCATACAAAGGGCTTGCTAAGGAAAAGGAGGCTTTGGAGTTAAGTTTAAAAGCATTAAACAGGACGGAATCTAGTGAAAAAAGTAAGCAACATTGTTCTTAGTACATTTTATTAAAAATTTTTATTTTGAATTTATATCTTTGGGTACAAAATTTTTAAAACTGATATTAAAATTGATTACAACTTATAATATTATTGTAAAATTTTTAGCTTCAGATGATTCCGTTGCTGCCCTCACTCTTTCACTCTCTACATTGACGGCTGAAAAATCAAGAATGGAGGAAGCCTTCCAAGCTGATAAAAAAGTTACCAGGGAGAAGGTACCTAAACTTAGTTTTATTTCTTAAAGCAAATCTATTTATTTATAGTATATGAACAAACGGACCACAAGTAATATCATGTAAACATGTTGAAATATTATGTTTTTTTGCAAAGTCATTAAAAAATAATGTATGATAACATTTTTGGAGTAACCTCGTGTCTCGTTTTTCCACAGTCGAGGGATTAAGATGCATAGCTGGGCATTAACTCGTTAATCCGTTAATTGTTAATTAACGAAGTTAACATTTTGATCAACGAATTAACTTTTTAGTTAAATTTAGAAAATGTTAACGGACACGTTAACTTCCGTTAATATGTAGAAGTCCGTTAATCGTTAATCCAATGCCTACTATTTAGCGCACAGCGCCGCGGCGTGGCGCGATAAACAGGTTCAGAAGTACAATCTGTCAAGAAAGCGTAGACGCAGTATAAAATTTTCTAAACGTAATCACACTCAAAAGGTGGTTTTCTTTGTTTTTTCACAGAGAACGCTTATACACTTTAAATATTATCACCTTGCCCATTTTTATCTCGATTTAATAAGGTTTTCATATTTTTATGTGATTTCAAAATTATATAAAGTGTTACATTTTAAAGTTGTGTTAACTTCCAGAACCTAAACCAACAGGTTTTTTAAGTACCTACACTAAAGCAACGATATAAAAATGCAATTTTACAATAATTAACGGATTAACGATTAACGTTAACTTGCGTTAATTCTTCCGAAATGTAACGCTTTAACGTTTAACGAAGCTAACTTTTTTTGTAGCGGATTAACGATTAACGAAGTTAACTATTTGATTAACGGTGCCCAGCTATGTTAAGATGTTATATTTGCAGGGCCGGATCTACCATATGGCTATGCCCAGGGCCCCATGAGTTCAAGGGCCTCCACCGCCCAGCTAAGTCAATAATAGACGATAATGCGAAATAATTCATAATTTTATTAATTTTTTGTTGGTATCCCTGAAAGTCCTACGATCTAGGTTTATTACACAATTAAGGTGTTGGTACTACAAACTGACAGTTAAAATATTGTAGCCCTAAGTAGTTTCAGCCCAGGGCCCCGCAAGCTCACAATCCAGCCCTGTATATTTTAATTATTTCGTCCTTCTCTGATTAAAGATAACTGTCAATGATTTTACTCATAAATTTTTCAGTATGAGAGCAAGTTAGCAGACCTGAGAGACGAAAACAAGATGTTGGTGCAACAGCACTTGACGGAAGTGGCCAACCTTAAAGCAAAAATAGCATACGAAATACAGGAGCGAGAACGCGAGAGAGCAGATTACGCGGCGATGATGAAGTAATGCTATTTTTCTTTTTGATGTTGTTACGGATCCACCAGTCTTAGGCCGGTATAAATAGTCAGTACTCAAGATGCAACTCGGTCTCGAGACGCGGTTCGGCTTTATGATTGGTCCAAATTTTGACAGCCAACCAATCACAGAGCCTGAACCGTGTCTTGAGACCGAGATGCATTTTGAGTACTGACTATTTATATCGGCCTTTGGGTGTGTTTCCACTGAAGCGGAGCGGAGCGCAGCTTAGCGGTGCCCGAATTGACCAATCGTGCTATTCCAGCGGAATGACAGCGAAGATTTCGAGCAAGGTGATTGGTCAATTTGGCACCGCTAAGCTCCGCTCCGCGTCATAAGAAACGCGGCCTTACTTCCGGAACTGATACGATTTTAATTTAAACGAGTCTGATTAGTTTCAAATTGGGCCGCAGCACGATCGTGCGCTAGTATAGCTGTCCTAGGAGTGGGAAAAGCCGTTGAGATCGAAATAGTTCCAAATTGAGCTGCAGCACGATTTTGGGATAGTATATATTATGTCGGAAGTAGCATTAGCTTTGAAATCCAGATAATTCGATTCTCGATTGGATTCTTTCGGGAGTAAGGCGCTGTATATAATGAAGGCTACAAAATTTAATCCCATCAAGCCCCAAGCGGCAGCCGGCTGCCGCGTAACAATTGAAAATCTATGTAAGTATCTGCAATACCCACGATGGAGGTGCTACGGCATAATGGCTCATAATGGCTTATCACTTCTGCATTCCATCCACCGATAATGTTGCAGTATTTGTAACATTTTGTAACAATTGTTAACAAACAATTTGTAACATCTTTGAACCTGTACTCTGTGTCAAAAAACAATTTGTAACATCTTTGAACCTGTACTCATCCTGCATATAAAGGATTTGATTTAATTAGTTAGCAAATCTATTTTTTTTTTCAGAGAATTCAACATGAAACTGAATGAAGAGAAGACGACAAAGGAAAACCTCGAAGATAAAGTCAGTCATAACAAAGAAGCACAAGGTATTGACACAAAACATACAAACACAGTGTCCTTCAAATTCTATCACAACATAATATACTTGCATGTTAAGCTATCGAGCGGTCTCGCACACAAGCATTCTGCGTTAGCATTCTACGTTCGAGCGGTCAGTCACACAGTAGCAATTCTGACGCGGTCAGAACACCCCCTGTGTGAGTATATGTATGTAACATTATTACGTTACATACATGACAACAAAGAACGCAAAACTGACCGCTTGAACGCATGACCGCGTGACCACTCTTCTGCCTGATAGGTTCACTGAACTCCATTGTACAAATACGCTGGACCTATTATAATATTATATAGAACTAGCTATATGACCGAGCTTCGCTCGGTATTCAAAAAATTCAAAAAACACCCATAAAATGACATTTTATGAAAATGATTCCTAGCTAGATCGATTTATCGCCCCCGAAACCCCCTATATACTAAATTTCATGAAAATCGTTGGAGCCGATTCCGAGATTCCAATTATATATATACAAGAATTGCTCGTTTAAAGATATAAGATATAGATAGATATCCTTTGAAATTACAGCTGTTTTTTGTGCTTATTTGAAGCGGAATCAGCACCCCAATGCGGGGGAAGAGAACTAAATACTAAATCTGACGTAAACATGATGTTTAAAAGTCGCCATGTTGGCGCTGATAGCAGTAGTGGGAGTACTTGGAACTAATGCTAGTTTCTACGACCGTAGTGATTATATTCTCTTTGGTTTCTACATCCAATAGCGATTGAGCGGCCATTTGCAAGTTACGTCAGATTTAGTTCTCTTCCCCCGCATTGGGGGCGCTGATTCCGCTTCAAATAGGCACAAAAAACAGCTGGGTATCTTATGTCCAGCGTACTTGTATAATGGAGGTCAGTGGATAGGTCCCCTAAGTCTCGGAAAAATAAATAAAAGGATAGCTTTCACTATGGAAAATGTTAATTTACAAATCTTCTTACTATTCTATTATAGACGTGGGAGAGCCATGCTTCGGCACGAATGGGGCGGCTCGACCGGAGAAATACCACGTCCTCACAGAAAACCGGCGTGAAACAGCGCTTGCGCTGTGTTTCGCCGAGTGAGTGAGTTTACCGGAGGCCAAATCCCCTACCCTTTTCCCTTCCCTACTTTTCCCTATTTCCTTCCCCACCCTCCCCTATTACCGCTTAAAAGGCCGGCAACGCACCTGCAGCTCTTCTGATGCTGCTAGTGTCCATGGGTGACGGAAGTTGCTTTCCATCAGGTGACCCGTTTGCTCGTTTGCCCCCTTATTGCATAAAAAAAAAAAAAAAAACTAAAAAGTCGTTACACAATGTTTTGTCCTCTGATAAGAGTTTCCCTTTTCTAATTTATTATTTAACAAAGGACAATATACCGTACTTTACGCATTGTTTAACATCTCTAATAATTTCTAATTTAGAAAGCTCTAATAATTTCCAATATGCCTGACTTAAATTAAAGTAAATAAAATAAAATAATAAGGCTGACCCCACATTAGGCGCGTTCCTCAGGCGTATGAGTGACGCGAGCGCTGCGTGCGTGCTGCGAGCGCACTGTATAAGTGTCTAAACACACTAGGCCGAAAATACGCGGCCGAAGTTCGGCTTGATTACGTCATCAATGTTAAACGCATACAATATAACGCGACGTAATTACGGCATGGTGTGTACCAACGGTAATTTAAAATACATTGCAGGCGTAATCATGCCGGACTTCGGTCGCGTTTTTCGGCTTACTGTGTTTAGACACTAAGCGTCGCGCTCGCGGCACGCGGCGTTCGCTTACTCACACGCCCGAGGAACGCGCACACCCAAAGTAGGGGACGCTTAAGACCCCTGAGCCTGTAGCCGAGACGTTTTATTTATCGCTTCATTATAGAATCGTCTTATTTCAATTCCATACATTTTGTATGGAATTGAAATAAGACGAGTCGAACGTCAACTTGTTGTTGACGTTCGACTCGTCTTATTGTGTATATTGTGTGTATGTTTTCTAAGAATCAAACATATCGTTTACAAATTTATTCCAAATTCAAAATTGTCGAAATTTCGTATTTTTGCTTTATTTTTATTCGACACTAGCAGATTGGTGCAACCCTGCATATCTGCAGTTGCCATTAAATAAAAAGAAGAAGAACAAGCGATAAAGAAAAGATCTTGGCTAAAGGGCCTATTGTATGTTTTCATTCCATCATTATTGAATTCCAGCGTCGCAAGCGGAACTGGAGAAACGTGTTCGCGACCTCAACAGCTCGTTGGAGGCGTCGCAGAGGCGTCTGCAGCGCGCGGAGGCGAGGACCGCGCAGACTCCGGCGTTGTTGGTGCGGCTGCAGAACAAACTGGCGCTGGTCGAGCAGTCACACTCTGTTGCTATACGAGAGGTACAGTGCTCCCAAAGTGATAATGCGCATGGAAATTTTCGTCATTGTTCGGCAACGATCGTTTTTCGCGAGCGTCGGAAGAAAACCTTTTATTGCGCATATCCAAATCATGTCATGCTATGACAACGCCGCAACTTGTTGGTGGCGTTGCCATGGCATGACATGATTTGGACATGCGCAATAAAAGGTTTTGTGGCGCATGCGCCAAAATACAGACAATTAATATGATATTTACTTACTTCTATTTCTTTCGCACAAGGTGCAAAATGCAAAAGCATTATTTGGGGCTCTTACGTTTCATAGATTCGGGTGTTTCCGTGATTTCGACAATTCGCGAAGATTTGCATGCGCATTATTAATTTGGGAGTACTGTAAATACATTTCCCAAAATATCGCACAGAATTAAATAGACGATAACTCAGCATTACATGCGTTATGTGCTGCCATGCACGCATGATAGTTTATTGTATTGATTGACGTGAATTACATGCAAACTACATGCTGTACAATGTACCATTGAGGAAGTTGATTCCTATGCAGTTGACAGACCAACGTCTTTTGGTCGGCTCGTGTCAATTCAGTTTGATCTGTCGGCTGGGTTTGACATAACGCGACCAAACTACGTAGATCTCCATCTGCCTAGGAATCAACTTCTCTGATAGTACATTTCCCAAAATATCGCACAAAATTAAATAGACGATAATTCAGCATTAGGGTGCGTCCACATTTGTATCATTTGCGCGATCAGATCTCCGTCGCGTTTCATCGAAGCATGTCAAAATGATACGCGTATCATGATACGCCCCGATCGCTATTAATCGCGTATCTGATACGTGTCATATCAAATACGAGCATGATCGGCAGAATGATCTAATAGGCGTCCACACTATGATACGCATACTTGATACGGCGCGATGATCGCGACGGAGATCTGATCGCGCAAATGATACAAATGTGGACGCACCGCATGTGCTGCCATGCACGCATGATCGTTTATATATTGAGTGATGTGAATGACATGCAAACTACATGCTGTACATTGCCTGCCAAGCTCTTTAATTTTTCGTCTTGCAATGTGTGCATTACATCGTTTCGCAATCGGCATGTCATACAACAATTAATAGATACTGTCACGTAGATGCATGTCATGCTGAATTATCGTTTTAGACCTGGAGCCAGTGACAGATTTTCATGACCAAGATCCTCCCAACCGAAACTTCGTAAAATGAATAAGAGACTTATACTATGAATACTCGCGACCGTCAGCTGCGACTCCGTGGGTGGGGTGGGCAGTGGGCACTGGGCAGTGGGCACTGGGCAGTGGGCACTGGGCAGTGGCAGCCTCCAACCCATGAAGAAAAAAAAAATACGCCCAACCACGTGGTGTGGTTGTGATACTTGTGGGATGGCCCTTAGTCGGGCCGCGGGATCGCGTGAGCCGATACCACGACTCCACCGGCGAGCAACACAGTAGGCCTAAAGTATAATATTTAAAATCAAAACTACTTTTTTACTATAACCACACTTTAAATATTCCAGGAGCAAATAAAAGCAAAGCGCGCTGAGGAATCCGCGCGGAAAATTTGTGCTAAGCAAGAGGAAAGAGTTGCACTTCTAGAAGAGAAATTGGCTGAGCTGTCGCAGACTATAGGAGAATACGATCTGCGGCGAAGAAGGGACGAGGCTTTGATACAGCAGCTGCGAGACTCGCTCAACGGGAGACTAATGGATAAAATGGTGACCAGTGGTAGCACAGGTTAGTTAAAGCAGGTATAGCTTATGATGGCCAAGCCGGTATCCATACTTAATATTATAAATGCGAAAGTGCCTGGTGTGTGGCTGTCTGTCCGTCTGTCTGTCTGTCTGTCCGTTTGTCGGTCTGTCTATTACCTCTTCACGCCCAAACCGCTCAATCGATTTCGCTGAAATTTGGTATGGAGATACTTTGTATCCCGGGAAAGGACATAGGATACTTTTTATTCCGGAAAAAGTACCCTTCCCGCGTGATAGACGAATTTTGGCGCGACGAAGTTGCGGGCAACATCTAGTAAATGATATACCAGGGCAAATGAAATGATTTTCATGCGTTTTCCATAATAAATGAAATTTTTTTGGACTCTATTTTACAGTTTGAATTATAATTTCTGACGACTAATAAAATATGATCTTATTGCTGATGACACCTCATGTTTATTGGATCCTTTTATCATTGCTAATCCATTTTTAACATAATAATATTATATTATTTTGCAAAATAAATGGAATGGTTTGGGTGTTTATTAAAATTTCGTTATTGCAGATGAATCACAAAAGAATGAGACTGACAATGATAAGTTGGCAGACAGCGAGTATTTACAGACTCTAATAGATAAAATACACATACTGAAAAAAGAACTGATTTCCGAAAACGAAAAACTTGGAAATCCCATAGAAATATCTACACTATTTAACATCGAGGGCTATGAAAACGTACATAGTAAATGCCACGAAGACTACAATAAATTAAAAGCTGATTTCGAAAGATTCAAGTTGGAAAATGTTAAGGAAGGTACTGGTGACCTTGAGAAAGAGATACAAGATCTTAAGAGTGAGATAGCTGTGTTAAAGGAAAAGGTTGACACTTACAGACTGATGCTAGAAGACGAGAAACAAGATAAGGTTGAAAGTATACGGATTTATGAGGAGGTAAGCAAAATACAGTATAGTTCTTGCAATCTACGAGTGCGCGTCGCCCTTAGTTGTGTGAGTGACCATATCTATGAACGCGTACATGGCTCGCTCGCTACTGACTGCTCCGTCGGGTACGCACACTAACGAAAATGTCTATTCACATTTCCAACTACAAATAAAGGCTACGCGAACTCGTAGATTGCAAGAACTATACTATCTGAGAAGTTTGACGACCTCTGTGGCTCAGTTGGTGGGCTGTTGGTAGCTCAAGCCGAGGGTCGCGGGTTCGAATCCCGCCGACGGAACAAAAAGTTTTCAAAGGTATGTCATGGATGTGTATTTAATAATATGTTTATCATATAATAAAAATTTTAAATATATGTATAGTATAAAAGTACTAAATATATTGCCGTTGTCTGGTACCCGTAACACAAGTCCTTCAGGTACTTACCACGGGGCTAGAATGACGTGATGTGAAGCGTCCATAGATATTATTATATATATTATAAGTTAATTCATAGGCAAATTGCGGATTTGTGTAATTTGGTCGCGTTATGCCAAACCCTGACTGAGGCCCGAGTGTGAGTTTTTGTTTCACATTCGATCGTGAACGCGTTTGGCGTTTACTAAGATTTTGTATGGGATATGTACAGCGCCACCTAGCGGGAGTGAGCCCAGCTTCCATACAAAATCTTAGTAGCCAAACGCGTTCACGATCGAATATCAAACAAAAAACTCACACTCGGCATACTGATCGCGACTAATATTTAATTGACATAAGCTAACTAAATGACGTAGGACCTTAACTGCCTATGAATCAACTTCTTCGATGGATTACATTAAAGATGTTACCTAGTACTTTGTTTGGGCATAAATTCGTCGTTTGGGTGGCCGCACATTTAGCGTTATAAACTATCCTTAGTACTATTCCAGGACTTAAAGACTACTTATACCAACTTTCATCAAAATCGGCTATAGGCCAATAAAGAAAAATTTGATATTTTTATTTTTCGCTTGATATTAAAATGTACCATCGAAGAAATTTATTCACAAGCAGGAACTATGACATTTAGTTGAGTGAAGTCAATTCAATATAAGTCGTGATTTGTCTGCTGGGTTTGACATAACGCGATTAAATTTCGTAGGTCCGACATCTGCCTATGAATCAACTTCTCTGATAGTACAAAAGTGCCGTATACAGTTAGCAACATGATATAATATTATTGGAACGAAGTTCCTTATCGCGCGTTGCGAAAGGAGGCTAGACGGAAAATATTTATATGAAAAGTTGTTACGACACTTTTTGCCACAGATAGATTTTTTGTACATAAGAAATAACTTCGTTGATCGTTCCATCTGTGTCCCTTAACACGTCCTCTCAAGTTTTTAAATATTTTTCTATAATTTAAAATGTTGTAAACTGTTACAGAAACTCAAGAACGAACAAGATTACTACAAGGAATCCGTATCCGAGTTAAAGATACGTATAGCGAGCCTCGAGAAGCAAGCTCAGACACAGCGCGACCGATACGCGACGTTGTTGGAGGAGACCGACGCGTATATACGAGCGAGGGGCGACCGGTCGCGGAAAGTCAGCTCGGTCAGTCAGGACGGACATTTTAAGGACGTGCTAGCAGTAAGTGTCTCTTCGCCGTACTCAGAGACATTTAATTATGATTAACCTTCAATAATTTAATGAAGATTTTGACAGATAATGTATGGGGCTTATGTCAAAATTTTGTATAACATTTAAGCAACTAATGTTCCAATCTGTGTGCGGCAGTTAAGTTTTAGAACTCATTTCATTTATAGTGACTATAAATATAAGGGTCGGATTACATTATTTCATCAATCCAATCCAGCGCTGAATTGCTACTAGAATAATGTAAACAACTACTGGTGGGCTATTATGACCTCTTATAGCCAGCCAGTTTACGCCCAAAATGTACCGTTTTCGGGCGTAAACTGGCTGGAAATAAGAGGTCATAATAACCCACCTGGTATGCACTAGAATAAAATTCATTTATTCCAGTGCGCGTTTACATTATTCTAGTAGCAATGCAGCGCTGGATTGGATTACTGGATTGGAATAATATAATCCGGCCATTAAAACAATGGCTGTGCATGTAAAGTAGCCAGTACACAATGGCCCACGACGGCCCACTGCAGGCCAATACAACTCGCCGACGCCTAGAAATCGTCCGCCATCATACACCATTACCCCGTCTACACAATGGCGATGGCTTGTTGTGGACCAGTGTGGCTGTATGGGCCATTGTGAAGAGGCACCTTTAGAGAAAGTTTTGCAATCGCGGTGACAGTCATGTTTCGAAATGAAAATGTCACAAGATGCGCAAAGAGCAGCAAGTCAGTAATCAAATTTGAGTTTTCTAGAATACATTATGCTGTATTCAAGAAGTAGTTAACACGCAAATGTTGTGTTATAATGCTTAGCAAATTTTTTTAATGCAGTGGTAATTTAATAGCGCAACGATCATAATATAGTTTTCAACAATATTTCAGGACGGGACGGCGCCGCCTCACATGTTGCACTACGCCCACGAACTGGCGAGGAAAGACCTCGACATCACGCAGCTGAGGAGAGACAAACACTGCTTGGAGGGACAGCTCAGGTATTTTATGCCTCCTTTACGTTGGCCCATGATGGACAAATACAAGCCATTTCTACGCGCGATTGAAACTTTGCAGTTACGAGGGCGGCACTGTAAATTTCGGGAATCAAGGAAGTGACACAACATTACTATTTAAAAATGTGTTTATTGCTTTTCGAAGTATTCTCCGCGAAATTTGACACATTTTTCCATACGATGGAATCAATCATTGAAGCAACCATTCCATTCGGAAGTTGGGGTCTCCAAAATGGCCGTTTTGTAGGCGTCCACAGCTTCTTCAGGTGACGAAAATCTCTGACCACGCAATTTATTCTTTATTTTAGGGAAAGTATAGAAATTATTAGGGCTTAAGTCGGGGCTGTACGGCGGATGGTCTAATAATTCTATGTTTTCTTGCTCTAAAAACTCTTTTGTTCTGTGCGCGATGTGAGAACTGGCATTGTCGTGATGGAGGATGATGCGGCGGTTGCAGTTCTCTTTACGGAGTTCAGAAACGACCTGTGGCAAACAAATGCTAGCATACCATTCTGCATTAACCGTTCTTTGTCCCTCAAGAGGAATAGTCGCAATATGGCCGGTTTTGGAGACAAACGTGGCCACCATTTTTTTTAAACACTTCGTGAACGAACAATTTTTGTTGGCTTTAACTCATTTTCGAACACCCAAACTCGTGACTGGTTTTTAGTTTCGGGTTCATACGCGTATATCCAGGATTCGTCACCTGATACGATGTTGTATACAGCATTTGAGGATCCTGCGTGGAATCTTTCGAGAGTTCTGACGCACCAAGTAACGCGAGCCGCTTTTTGCTCTTCACAGAGCAAATGGGGTATCCATCGAGAAAACAACTTTTTTAAACCTAATTGTTAATGCAATATTATTTGTATTTGACTCATGCCAATGTCTAAAGTTGCCTGAATTTCGCGGTATGTCACATGTCGATCTTCCTCAACCAGCTTACGCACAGCATCAACGTTTTCTTGGGTGACTACAGTTTTTGGACGACCTTGACGGGGATCATCACTGAGCTTGACACGTCCACGTTGAAATTCAGCAAGCCAGCGATAAATTGTGGTTTTGGATGGGGCTTCATTACCAAATACAGAAATCATCCGATCAACACACTGTTTTTGTGTTAAACCACTTCGAAAGTCATAATAAATCATCGCTCTAGAATTTTCTCGGGTCAATTCCATTTTCTCAACGACTACACAAGTTTGACAAGACCTTGTGACAAGACCATAAAGTTAATAGGTATATTACCTTTATGGACAAGACCGAGAATCTTTTTTTAAATAAATAAATGGTATTAGATTTTAAAACCAAGGAGTTTTCAATTAAAAAGATTTTAATATGACAGGAACAGTGGAAATATTCCATTCCCGATACTTTTAGTGCAGCCTATGTATTATTGTTCCATCGAAGGAATTGATTCCTAGGCAGTTGACCTACGTCAGGGGTCGGCATACTTACCTATCAGATGAGCCAAATATCAAGTTTGTAGATTTTCCCATACCTTCAAAGAGCCGCTACATAAGTTTTATATTAAGTCTAATAATAATAATTAGAGTCTAATTTGCTGCACACTACAAAGCTACATTTACAGTAAAAAAAATACTGAAAGAAATTCATCACAATAACACTCATTACTTAAACGGTGTCCTAGCATTGCTTTCGAAAACTTGCCTATGACTGGCAAGTAATTACTCGTTTTTATTAATTGAAAGATACCTGAAAATTGTCGTCGGTTATTAATAATTTGCTTCTTAATTTACTTTTAATCTGATTCACAGATGAAAATGTTTGCTCACATAGAATATGTAGAGCCGAAGATAGATATTTAAATAGCAAATGTTAGTTTTTTTTGTCGTTTCATATTATGTCGCAGGAAGGCTATTTCATATTGTATCAAACAGGATTTACTCTATTTTAGGTAAAATATCGCAAGTTGACGGATAATTCAGTTGTTTCATATTGTTTGGGTGTTTTATTTATGCTAAAGCGATACAGTTAGGCAGTGAGTGAGTGCAAGAAGACTCTTCTTAGAAGATCCATATTAATCCTATGGAAGAGCCGCATGCGCCTCGCGAGCCGCGATCTGCCGACCCCTGACCTACGTCATGTAGTCTGCTTAGAATATGTAAATTCAATATTAGCTGTAACCGGTCTGATGGGTTTGACGTAGCGCGACCGAAATACGTAGGTCCGTTAAATGCCTATGAATCAACTCTCCGATAGTACATAGCCCCAATTTCACCAACGACTGTTAAAGTTAACGCTTGAATTAGTATTACGTTACCTCTTTCGTTTTGCTTATGAATAAAAGAGAAGACAATATTATGACATATTATAGTCCGCGCGGAACTAGTTGGCCGCACCTTAGGTAGGGACGGGGGTGAGGGGGCGGGTTGCTTGCTGCTCGCAACGCACATGAGATTAGACAGTGGCGACCAATCTCGCGATATCGTGAACAAATATTTTATTTAATTATTGAAAAGAATAAATTAAAGACAATTGATCAGTTTGTTGACATCGGCTTTCCGTTTTTTAAAAAACGTATGCACTTTAAATATTATTTCCTTAGATTGTCCTTTATCGGCGGACTCATCTTGCTATTGCAATCTCTTGTGCTTTTTGTCTTAACTAGCCAGAACTGCTTAGAACTGTCAAAATCAAGCGCCCCCGCCTCTCCGTCCCACCGCTCACATACCTAAGGCGCGGCCAACTAGTTCCGCGCGGACTATAACAAACTGTTAACACTAACTGCAGGCGTCGGTGAAATTGGAGATTAGCTTTGCAATTGTGGTGACAATCATGCCTAACTTTCGTGGGCCAATGCGGCTACAAGCCTTCACAATTTACACTACTCCCCATCTACATTAATAAACAAATCCCTTAGTAATAAACAAATGACTGTGAATACAGTTGTTAATTTATATTTTGTAGTATAACTATTTTTTTTGGTTGGGTTTCCGACTTTTGCACTCTTATCAAGCAAGAAGAAAACAATGTGTATTTTTTGCGGCAATATCTACAGTTTTAAAAATTTTGTTTTAATGATTGTAACAATTTCCAGGGATTCTCAAAGAGAAGCTACTATTGAGAAAGAGAGGTTCAAAGAAGTTGTGAGGACGCTGAAAGAAGAGATTGACAGGTAAATTACACTTACAGTACAAGTATGTCGCTAAAAATGAAGCTAAATATTGTCGACAGTTATTAGGGCCAACCACAGACCTATATTAATAGTTAAGCACTAGCTTCTAAGTGGACTGCTATCATAATATTAATTTAATGATTAACATTATGGTAGTAGTCCAGTATTTTAGTACTTACATGCCTTAGGGCCAACCCACACGTACCACAACCAAACCACATCGCAACGACAAAATGTCGTCGAGCAGTGGTTACGTGTGAATGGTGTCGCTGCAGCTTTTTGTAGTTGCGTTGTGGTACCGACAAAATGCCGACGTGGTTTTGTGTCTCCAGTGGTTGCGATGTGGTTACGTACGAAAGTCAATGAAACGGAGGGGGGGAAGAGCGCGAGTGGTGTGCGCGCACTATCGTTGCATAGAAGCAACGTTGTGGTTGCGATGTGGTCGGTATCTGACAATTAGTGGTCGACAACGACTGCAAAATATGGTACGTGGGAATGGTCCAGTTCATTTACAATACGAAATATACGCCCGACCACGTGGTGTGGTTGTCGTGTGGGTTGGCCCTTATTGTACTGGCTTTTTATAATTTGGGAGAAATATAAAAACTTAGTTTAAGAGTTAAGACGTAAGTGGATGAAGTGGATTACTAACATTTTATAACATAAAGATTACTCATTACTTCGCTTATAATTTGATCGAACCTTGTAACTTGCCTACTTCAGCATCTGGCTTACAGTATACATAAAATCTACATTTCTATTGCAAATTATTTTCTCAGTCCCTAAGCTTCCAGTTAACATGAAAATTCAATTTGTTGAATAAACTTTTTATGATTAAACTAGCTGTCCCGGCAAACGTTGTTTTGCCATAATATAAAGTATTTCACCCATATTATTTTATTGAAGTGACCAAATAAGTATGTCGCCAATCGCCATGGCAACGTCGATCGCCATCCCGTCGCACAAAGAATGGTCGCCGTCAGTCTCAGGTTATAATTATTTACCATTATTTATCCAACAAATGCACTTATCAATTTATAAAGTACCCAGTAGCCGAATGCATATATAGGTAAAAATCACTAAAGCCGTTTCGGAGGAGTTCGCTGACTAACATTGTGACACGAGAATTTTATATATAAGACTAGATGAAGCCCGCAACTCCGTTGCGCCAAAACTCGTATATCCCGGGACAAAAAGTATCCTATGTCCTTTCCCGGGACTCACAGTATCTCCATGCCAAATTTCAGCAAAATCGGTTCAGCGGTTTGGGCGTGAAGAGGTAACAGACAGACAGACAGACAGTCACACACACTTTCGCATTTATAATATTAGTATGGATAAAGGAAGGCAAACATAACATTTTCCCCAATTTACTTTACAGACTCCGTCGCGGCCAGTCTCGGGAGGGCGCGAATTTGGAGTACCTGAAGAACGTAGTGCTAGCGTACTTGCGTTGTACCGACTCTCCCGGGCGCACGCATATGCTAAACGCGATAGCAGCGGTGCTACACTTCACACCTAGAGAGAAAGCGGCTGTGCTCGAGTCACTGTAGAGACAGAAGATACAGATAGACTAGGGATGGAAAGAGACGGGAGATGAAGCAGGTCACTGTAACACAATATAATAATATATTATGTAATACATTTAAAGACATACTATAGATCCTGTATAATGTGTGATATTTATATACCGCTGCAGCGAGAGCCTAGAGAGAAAGCGGCTGTGTTCGAGTCAATGTAGAGACACTAGATGCAGACAGACTTGAGATGGAAAGAGAGGGAAGATGAGGGACATAACCAAGGAATATAGACATAGGACATAGATATAATGCAAGATATATTTTACTTACACCTATAGAGAAAGCGGCTGTACTCGAGTCACTGTAGAGACACTAGATACAGACAGACTTGAGATGGAAAGAGAGGGAAGATGAGAGCAGACATAACCAGGAATATAGAGATAAGATATAATATAGATATAATGCAAGATATATTTTAAATAGGTACCATAGCAGCGGGCCTACACTTTACACCTAGAGAGAAAGCGGCTGTGCTCGAGTCACTGTAGAGACACTAGATTCAGACATACTTGAGATGGAAAGAGATGGGAGATGAAGCAGGGACATCACGTTAACAATATTATAATATATTATGTAATACATTTAAAGACATACGATAGATCCTGTATATTGTGTGATATTTAAACACCGCAGCAGCGAGAGCGTAGAGAGAAAGCGGCTGTGCTCGAGTCACTGTATACAGACATACTTGAGATGGAAAGTAAGGGAAGACGAGAGTAGACATAACCAGGAATATAGAGATAAGATAATATGATATTGATATAATGCAAGATATATTTTAAATATTTACCATAGCAGCGGCAGAGTAGACAGAATTATAGAGTATGCCGACTTAGAACTGATGTTAAAATTTTTAAATTTGACGTATTAAGACGAAAATCGTCGCTAGGGTTGTTGACTTGTTACCTACGAATTTAAAACTTTGACATATTCGCTGGACGTGTTCCTCTTTGGTCGTATTGTTGTTTGTGTTTTGGCATATGCGATTAAAATTGTCAGAATCCAATTTTGAAATCTTTATTTTAAATATTTAAAAATAAATTATATCAGCCAGCGCGAGGCACATTCCGTTCATAATCCTAGTGAAACCCGACGAATTTGACAGATATTGAAACCTGTCCGTTTCTTTGCAGTCGAACTACTGGTAGTTATGTCTATTGTGGCAGCGGGCCTACACTTTACACCTATAGAGAAAGCGGCTGTGCTCTAGTCACTGTAGAAACAGAAGATACAGATAGACTTGAGATAGAAAAAGAAGAAAGAAGACATGACCTATATTGAAATAATAAAATATAGTATAGATATAACGGGAATAGGTAAAATTGCAGTAATTTACACCTAGAGAGATCGCGGCGCCTGTGCTCGAGTCACTGTAAAGAGAGACACAAGATACAGGCAAAATTCAGGTGAAAAGGGACGGAAGATGAAGCAGGGACATGATGGACATCACCTAAACACAATATAATACATTTTAAGATAACACATAATATAGATCCTGTACAATGTATGATATTTTAATACCGTAGCAGCGTCCCCTCCCCCCGCGGACTCGGTACGGCTAACATCGTCTGACGTGCGCTCCGGGAATTAAAATTGTTTTCGGTGGTTAAAATCGTTAATTGCGTGCTGAGTGTGTGTAAAAAGCTAGGTAACGGTGTCATCTACGTTTACTGTAAGTTTTTGATCACATTTTCCCGTATTTTATTGGATTTATCTCGGTAAGTAATTCCCTTTGTTCATTTTTAACAGTAAGGAATTGTAGGTAGGTAAAGATATTGTATCGTCGGTACCGCGCGCGCAGCGCCGGGCGCCCGGCCTTGCGATCAGCTGATCATAAATAGTGTTATTGTTGTTGTTAACTTTAAAAACAAGACATAATGTCTAGTCATAATAACATGCCGCCAGATAAAAATACCAACCCATTTGAAAGAAGGGACGGCATACCTCGTTCCCCGCCAACGTCGTCCGGCAAACGTTTGCTGTCCGAACTATCGCCTTCTTCCGTGTCACCAGTCGAAAAACGTCACCAACCCATAAGGGACGAGCCGCAGTCCCCGGTTATTTCAATATTAGACACTAGCAGCGCAGTCGATGATTCGTTTAATTACTGCGAGTTAGTCCGCGAAGCGTCCTCGTACTTGGGTAAAATTAACGAATTCGCTAACGACACTGTCTCGAGACGCAATAACTTTGCCAATAAATCCGATATAATGAACATGACACAAAAATTGACAACTATAGTTTCTCTTCTTGCCATTAAAAACTCGTCACTTGAAACCAAAGTTGCGAATTTGGAGCGGGATTTAATATCCGTTAAACTTAATCAGGTCGTGAAACCGGCCCCCGCGGCGCCTCCGGTCTCTTATTCCGAGGCCCTCAAACTGAAACTCGCGAAATCGGTTCCCCCCGTCGAGACACGTAAACCACTCCCGTGTGTTATAGCCTACCCCACGCAAGAAAAATCGGCGGAATTAAAATCGGCAACTGAGACCAAGCAGGCTTTGATGAAGGTCATAAACCCGGCCGACGGTTTTCAATTTCACGGCGTTAAGAAAACAGCTAATTCGGGCGTGCTTCTGCGCCTCACGAGCGAGTCGCAAGTTAAAAAATTAAAGTCAGTCGAAGCGCTAAAATCTGCCGGTCTCCGTCTCGAGACACCCAAGGGGCGTAGCCCGCGCATCCTTATCAAAGATGTTCCTCAACACATTACAGACGATAATTTTCTTTTATCTCTTTACAACCAAAACGTAAACGGCGAAATTAATGTGACACAAGATCAATTCATGAGCTCCACAAAAATAGTAAGACGTCGTATTTTAAACAAAGAATATAATAATCGAAAATGGATAGGTATCGAACTAGACCCTAAAGTGCGTCAACACCTCATCGAAACAAAAGAAAAACTTTTTATCGACTGGGCAATGTGTCGCTTCGTCGATGATGTTGAACTCGTGCGCTGCGCTAACTGTCAACAGTACGGGCACACCGCTAAATTCTGTCGTGACACAAAGCCATGCTGTAAACATTGCGCCGAGGGGCATACCTCGGATAGCTGCCCAAAAAAAGATAAAGACGACTTTAAACCGGTTTGCGGTAGTTGTTTGCGATATAAAAAACCGACCGACCACCACACAGGCTCCCCAGATTGTCCTACGTATAAGTCTAAAATGGAGCAACTTATTTTAACGACTCGGTATGGATAGTTTAAATATAGGACAGTTAAACCTCCACAATAATAAGCACGCAACGATAGAATTAGAAAAGTTGGTTTCCGATTACAATTTAGACTTGGTGCTCGTACAGGAGCAATATCAACTCGCGTCGCTACGGTCGAAGATAGTACAAATTGATAACCTAGCTCGCGCGGGTATTTATACACCTCAGTCTAGATTTTCAGTCACGGCCTTAACTAACCTTTCGACGTCGCACTGTGCGGTAGCCGAGGTATCGTGTCCTCAGTTTAGACTATACGTTGTAAGCTGCTACTTCCAGTACGCGGATTCCGTTAGCCCTCATTTACATCAACTTCGCCGCGTATTACAATCTCTCGCGGGTAATAAAATTATCATTGGCGCCGACGTCAATGCATCCTCGCCCTTATGGCACGGCCAACTTAGGTACACTGACCGCGACCGACGTACCGCTGTAGAAGACTTCATTGCGGAGTTTAACCTCCTTATTCACAACACCTCCGATGCACCACCTACCTATAGTAGCCCAACGGGCGAATCGTCGATTGACGTCACGCTATCCAGCGCGTACGTCCAGGCCCTATAGACAAAGTATACTTTCGTTAAAAACGATGGCGAAATTCGTTATCAAAATGTATGGGTTTGACATTAGTCTTCGCAAGCGAAATGTCATTTAGCGATGACTTATGTCAAACAGCATACATTTTAATAACGAATTTCGTCATCGTTTTTAACGAAAGATACTTTGTCTAGGGGGGCAGATTAGGCATTGGCGTGTCCTTCCTGATGCGTCATGTAGTGATCACCGCTTATTGGTGTACGAGTATTCTCGTGCGGTCCCGAGTGATACCGTAGTCAATTCTAATGACTATAAATACAATGTAAAGAACGGCGATTGGAATTTATTCCGCTCCCTCATTACCGCTCATGCCGGAGACTTCACTCGGCCGGATTTAAACGTCAACGAGTGCGCGGAAATTATGACAAACACATTTGTTTACTGTGCCGATGTAGCCTTGGGTCGTAGACCTCTTAAAAAAGATCACAACTGTAAATGGTGGAACAGTAAACTTCTTAATCTTCGTCGGGAATTTAGAAGGGCCAGGCGCAAAATTAATAATCTTCGTAAATCTGGCCTCAATCGTTCGGATTATCATTACATAATTAGTTTAAACAACCTACGCATTTCAAGGTCACGCTATCGCGCCGCCGTTACGTTAGCAAAAAATAATATGTTGAAGAATGCCGCGAACAGACTAGATAAAGAGGGCCCCTGGTCCTCTTTATACCACGAGCTTAAACCCAGTAGTAGTAATGAGCCAAGCTTTTTCTCAAATATTAAAATTAACAACTCTTACACTTGTAGTTTAGACGAAACGGCGAAGGCATATCTAAACGTTCTCATCCCAGACGACGAGCCCTCCTTAGATGATGAACACCACCGCGTCATAAGGAGTAGAATGTTAGACCCCATTCATACACCGGTCTCAGATTTACCAACTTCGGAGGAGTTTAGTAAAATAGTAAACCTTTTGCCTATAAAAAAATCTGCGGGCGAGGATAAAATAGCAGAGTTTTACCTACCAATAAAACTCTTATTATGTCCGGAACCTTATTCAAGGCCTTTAAACAAAATTGAGATGGTAGTCTTCCGTTTCCTGCCGTAATATTGATCGTTGTAGTTCCTTTCCGGTCTTTTTGGCGGCAAGATGGCGCTACGATGGCGGTAAGATGGCGGTTTCCGGTGTTCACCAGGTGAGGCGCGCGCGCGTTCTTCCTCATTGCAGTCTCAATTTTTTAGCACCAGGCAGACCTTACTGTAAGGCCTTGAATAAGGTTCCGGACATAATAAGAGTTTTATTGGTAGGTAAAACTCTGCTATTATGTCCTATCACCGTTATTCAAGGCCTTTAAACAAAATTGAGATATTGTTTGTTGTCGCCTGGTGAACAAGACGCCAATGTGCAAAATCAAAATGATTGAGACACGAGTTAGTTATATATTTTTTAATGATTTAGTATTTTAAGTTGTGTACATAAAGATTTATTATATCTGTTCGATAAGATCAATCTTTATTTATTATTTGTATATATTCTGATAATTACAATTTGTTCCGAACCGGGTTCGATAAATAATATTTTATTAATTTATAATAACTTCTATTATCATAATATTATGTATTATTGTCATATATTATTATCTTAAACTGAATTATCATATTTTATCAATCATATTTTTACAAAACTAATTAACAGGTTCAAAAAGATGAACTAAAGAATTGCTTGTAGAAGAAATCTGCTTACATAAGCTACTTCTTTTCTATATATTTTTACCGACCTCCAATTTGCTATATCTAAAACGCTACGGCAGACCGTATGCTTCCCGGAGTTGCCTCGACACCGGCTTCTTTTAAAATCGACTTAACCCATCCAGAAATTACTGTTCTGAGCTGATACAAATAAATTTTCGATGCCGGCTTCATTCCGTCTAGAACCTAGAACAACTAATTTTCGTACTCACACGGGATTAACATTTGGATTCTTACTGTTCGAAAAGAGTTTCCAACCTGACTGAATGTGGGATTCTGCGTCGGTTTTAGAACCGTACATTGGCCAGAAAGTCACAGTATCACTTTCACTATCATCTACAATGGGAGCCCTGGCCTGTGACACGCTTAATAAATAAATAAATAAAAATAAATAAATAAAGTTAAGTCGTGTACTCTACGACCCGAGTATAATAATAGTAGCATGGCGCATCGCCTGAAAACTTCAAATAAATTTTAGCAATTTATGCTACTCGTAAATAAAAAAGATTAAAACACTAGTGGCCCAAACTGTACTCGGCTTATGACATTTTTGAACATTATTTGTTTAAAATGGTGTTCAAATTTTTCATTTCCAAAACATGAGAGGCAAGACTAGCACTATTATTTGTATTGCAAAGTGTAGAAACAACTGACTTATAAACTAGAAAGGTATTGTAAGCTAGATTATGTTTTAAATGTAAATCAGCTAAAAACTGCACTAATTGGGACCCCGAGGAGTTAGTAGGCTGGACCCCCAAAACTTTGCACCAATTTAACCATCTGATCCAAATCTCTATCGTCAGGTCTTGTACTCGTGGAGGAAGGACCTTCGATAGATACAAAAAGTTCGAATCTAAGTCTCGCACCGTGAACGGTGGTGACTCGAGACTTTAGACCCGCTATCCAGAAAGCCTGGAGCCACTTTGGACCTACTAACAGATACACTATATCAAATTCGGAGGTGGGAATACCCAAGCCATACTGAATCTATTCCCACGAAAACGCGTTGTGTCTGCGTCTTTTGATCCCTCTGGTCTAAGCTGACATACTTTGGCAAATGGCACCACGTGGGCTCGGGCTGGTGCAAAATGCCATTCGGGGAGAAAATATTTTTTTTTTTTTTTTTTTTTTTTTCGACAACCGATCTGATGTATTATAACCGGCCTGGAATGTGTTTTGTGACGCAGTATAAATATATCAAATAGGTCTAAAATGTATAAAAAAAATTTTTTGATAAGTCAGATTTATTAGAAAATTTGATTTGTTCCCCCTTCACTTCTTAAGTATACCTGTTCGAGACTGTATTCATCCATAGGTTTTTTCGCCGCTGGCTCGGATCGGACTCGAAGACCAAGGCTACACCGGTAATCTCGCAGAGCGGGGGCGTAAATAAAACACACGAGAGTCGAGGAGAACATTGCTCCCGAAACGCGCCTCGCTTACCTGGCTCGGGAGAATGCCGTATAGAGAGCCGCTCCGATTCGCAGTTTGAGACTGTTTTTCTGTCTCACTTTTGCTATCGGAGACGGCTATTTTTCCCCCATTTTCCCCATTTTCCGTGAGCCAGGCAATTAAAACGCATTTCGGAAGATTCTTTATTCAATTTTCCACAATGTTAAGCTTAATCTAAGTATCACAACTTATATTTTACGAAATTACAGCTAAGAGAATCTAAAAGTTAACACAATTTACTTACATTTTCACACAACTTTTCTTTATATTTTCCAAACTATTTAGGCTACATTACTAATTTTTCCTGCATCTATTAGACAATTTATTAATCCATTAAATCAATCACATTTTACCTCTTAGGGAGCCACAGTTTTATCGTAATTCACTTTTTAAAGTCTATTTGTAAAAACACTGATTTGCACTGAGTCTATTTCTCACATATCACTTTAATTAGTTTATATGCACTCACTATACGTTTTTTGGGAGCGAGGCCGCTGTCCTCAACATCCTCCCCCCGGCGCAGTAGCCAGGGTCTACGCAGCCTTCTCCGGTGACTGCGGGCTCGCTGGTCTCGCTGTCGGCTGCCTCGGTGTGCACGAGCTGGCTGAGCTCGTCGCGACTCGTTCCGGCGACTGCGGGCTGACTCGGCCCGCCGATGACTGCCCCGCTGAGCACGGGCTGGCTGAGCCCGTCGCAACTCGTTCTGGCGACTGCGGGCTGACTTGGCCCGCCGCTGACTGCCCGGCTGAGCACGAGCTGGTTAGGCCCGTCGCGACTCGTTCCGGCGACTGCGGGCTGACTCGGCCCGCCGCTGACTGCCCGGCTGAGCTGGTGATTGCCCGGCTGAGCTGGTGACTGCCCGGCTGAGCACGAGCTGTTTGAGCCCGTCGCGACTCGTTCTGGCGACTGCGGGCTGACTAGGCCCGCTGGCTCTTCTCCTGGCGCCGGCCGCTCCTCCGGCGGCGATTCTTCTATTACCGCCAGCTTTGATGTTGGCCGGCGGAACACTCCGCTGCGAGTACGCACGTCCGCGCAACGCACTCGTCCGTCCGGGCCCGGGTAGACACGGTGTACGACTCCGCGCGGCCATGTATTACGCGGCAGCGCGGGGTCCACGACGATCACTAAGTCCCCCGGGGCCAGGTTGCGGCCGCTCCTCGGGGCCCCGCAACGGGGCGTGAGCGTCGGCAGGTACTCTCTCACCCATCGCCTCCAGAACTCGTCCGCCAAGGCTTGTGCGACCCTCCACGTCTTCTTGTCGGCCTGCACGCACGGCCCGACGTATGGTTGTCCTGTGGATGACCCTATGAGGAAATGGTTAGGTGTGATCGCCTCTGGGTCGTCGGGGTCCACGGAAACGTGAACGAGCGGTCGAGCGTTCACGGAGTACTCCGCCTCGGTCATCAGGGTCTGGAGCACCTCTTCCTTCGGTGATTTCTCGTTCAGTGTGGCGAGTAGGGCGGTTTTCACTGACCTCACCAGTCTCTCCCAGGCGCCTCCTTGGCTCGGCGCCCCTGGCGGAGTGAACTTCCATTTCATGCGGTGTACGAGGCCCAGCTCGGTCATGGCCGGCATCCACTCGGCGTACGCTTGTCGCAGCTCGACGTCTGCGCCTCTGAAGTTTGTCCCATTGTCACTGTACATGACCGCCGGCCATCCTCGCCGAGCGGCCATTCTTCTCATCGCCATCAATGCTGAATCGGTCGACAGCGAGGCCACCAGTTCCAGGTGAACCGCTCGCGTCGTCAAACAGGTGAACAGCGCTCCCCATCTCTTCTCGTGACGTCGGCCGATGGTAACGATCATTGGGCCGAAACAATCGAGACCACAGTAGGAAAATGGTCTCTGGAACGCCCCCAGGCGCTCCGGTGGCAGGTCTCCAGGTTGCGGGATTCTTGGGCGCGCCCTTCTCATCCGACAGAAGGCGCAGTTGTGGATGATGCTCCTCACCGTCGGCCGTAGCTTCAGGATCCAGAATTTCTGTCGTAGATCGTTCACTACTCTCTCGCGGCTCCCGTGTCCGGCTCTGGCATGCTCCCTGGCCACCAGCAGTCTCGTGAACGGGTGTCTTCCGTCCAGGATAATTGGGTTCTTCATCTCGTCCGGCACCTGCGCTGCTCCGATCCTCCCGTCCAGAGTGAGCAGGCCGTCCCTGTACACCGGGTTGAGCCGGTACAAGGAGCTCCACCTTGGCGCCGTCCCTCCGTTTTTCATCTTCTCTATTTCCCGTGCGAAGCTATCGTGCTGGGATTTTCGGTACCATAACTTCTCCGCCTTCTCCAGGTGCCGCACGTCGAGACTGGCCCGACGATCACGACACTTCTCGACGAATAGTAGAACCATCGCCGTACATCTCACGAGGCGCTCGTACTTTGAAAAGCGACTCACTTCTGGCAGACAGTCCATTTCGTTCGCCTCCGTGGTCTGGAAGGCGACGTGCTCCTCTCGCTCCTCGGCTTGAACGGGACTCTCCGCGGGCCACTCGTTCACAGGCCTTCGCAGGAAGTCTGGTCCATTGAACCACGGATCCTCTTCGCTCTTCGTGACATAGCCCGTTCGGGTGGCCATGTCGGCGATATTATTTTTCGTGCTCACCCACCTCCACTGGTGCACGGAAGTCAGCTCGGCGATCTCTCCCAATCGGTGTGCGACGTATGGTGTGTATTTTCTGCTTCCGTTCTGTATCCACCACAGAACCACCTGAGCGTCGGTCCAGTAGAAGATCGTATCTGTCTTCCATCTGTGTTCAGCTGCGACGGCGTTCCCGAGCCTCGCCCCCACCAGAGCGGCTTGCAGCTCCAGTCGTGGTATCGTCTGTGTCTTCAGTGGCGCCACCTTAGCCTTGGCTGCGGCCAGCATCACTCGAATTTCTCCATCTTCTTGCTCCAGCCTCCAGTAGACGGCCGCCGCGTACGCGTCTTTGCTCGCGTCACAGAACACGTGCAGCTGCCGGTTCCTTGTGGGGCTCCCCCCGTTGTAGCTCCGGGGTAGCGCGAGGTGGCTGATGTGCTCCATGTCTCTCAGCCATCGAGTGAAGTCTTCGGCTGCCTCCGCCGGCAGCGGCTCGTCCCAGTCCAGCTTCTGACGCCACAGACCTTGTAGGATGACTTTGGCGGTGATGGTGTAGCAGCTCAGTAGCCCCAGCGGATCATAGATGCTCATCACCGTGCTAAGGGCCTCTCTCTTGGTCGGCGCACGCTGCAGCTCTCGGACCTCTTTAGGGACTCTTGACAGAGATGTATTAAATCTCAACGTGTCCCCTCGCGAGTCCCACAGTATTCCCAGGGTCTTCTGTTCGTCCTTGGTGACAGGCTGCGCCACATCATCGGCCAGGCGGTCCACTGGTAGCCCCTTCAGCGCTCGTCGATCGTTACTCGTCCATCCTCGCAAGTGGAATCCGCCCATCTTGTGCACCCGGTCCACTTGTTCCACGACCTGCTTGGCCTTCTCATGGTCTGGATAGCTGTCCACATAATCGTCCATGTAGTGGGCTTCGGTGATGGCGCGGTAGGCTTCTGGGCACGATTCTGCGTGTTCTTCTGCATTTCGATTCCGTACTGAATGTGCCAGGTACGGTGAACACGATGCCCCAAATATCATGACCGTCATCTTGTACTTAGAGGGCGGCTCCTCTCGGCCCTCTCTCCACAGGAACATCTGCGCCGGCTGGTCCTCTTTTCTGATCTTCACGCGTAGGAACATCTCTTCTATGTCTGCTTTCACGGCTACGGCTTCCTCCCTGAACCGGAACAATATTCTCGGCAGGGATGTCAGTAGATCGGGCCCCTCCAGTAAGTGATCGTTGAGGCTCACGCCGTTCGTTCTGGCCGCCGCGTCGAAGACCAAGCGCAGCTTGCCCGGCTTGTTTGGGTTCTTGACCGGGAAGTGCGGCAGGTACCATGTGTTCTCGCTTCCGGCCTCTGTCCCGTCACATTTCTCTGCATATCCTTTTCGTATGAGGTTCTCCATCTGCCCACGATACTGCACCGCATCTTGGGGGTTTCTGTCGAGCTTGCGTTCTAAGTTCTTGAGCCTCCTCAGCGCGTTGTTGTAACTGAGGGGCAGTTTGACGCCATCCTTGCGCCACAGGAGTCCCACTTCGAATCGACCGTCTTCCGTTCTCTTGGCCGTTCTGCCAAACAGGTCGATGGCTCGCTGTTCCTCGTTGCTCAGCTTCGCCTTAGCCGCTATTCCCAAAGCGTCTATGTCGAAGTGTTTCTTCACCATTTCTTCCAGACGATCATTTCTGGTTTCCACCGTAGATATGTGCAGGATGTTTTCGTTCTCGTCCTGCCTTATGATGCGCTTGGGGATGCTGCCATGTATCACCCATCCAAGCTTCGTCTTAGAGGCTGCAGGCTGGTTCCTCTTCCCGATTCTCAGCTCCCGAGACACGATGAGCTGCCAATTGTCCGTGCCGATGAGAAGTTGGGGTTTCTCGTTCTCGTAGCACATCTCTTCGTTCTTGAGATCGCGCAGGTGAGCGAGTTGCAGAAGGGATTCCGGAACGGATTGAGTTAAGAGATTCAACCCGTTCACAGTCCTCGCGGTGATGTCGTGTCTGGTACCGTCGCGACCTCGTACGCCCAGTTGTACGAGGCGGCTTCTCTCTTCCCTTCTCTCGGCGTTGATCCCGTGCATGCGCAGCATCTTCGGTGGACCGTCCGCGCCGATAGCCTCAGCGACGTCTTCATCCAGCAGAGTCACCGTCGAGCCCTCATCGAACAGCGCGAAGATGTCGGCTTCGCCCCGTGGCCCAATGACTTGAATTCTTCTCATCTTCAGCTTCACCGCACGGTCGGAGGCAACCGATGCGGTGATTACGGCGTCCTCGATCGGTGGAGCGCCGTCGGACCTCTCTTCGTGTAGTAGTGGGTGGTGAGGCCGCTTGCATCCCTGGATACCACACTGCTTCGCTCTGCAGTTGTATCTTCTGTGTCGGCTCGATAGGCACAGGAAACACAGCCCTTCTTGTTTGACTGTGTCCCATCTCTTCTGCACACTCAGTTTCTTGAAAGCAGCGCAGCGAAACAGAGCGTGGCGGTCGGTGCACATCGGACACTTCGTTGGTTCTTCGCGCATTCTCTTTGGCTGGCTGTGGCTCGGTGCGCCTTGGCCCTCTTCTGCTATCGCGAAGACTGGTCTTCTCGTTCTAACTTCGTTCTTGCTGGGAGGTGGACGCGATGTTTCCTTTCTTGCAGCCGGAGCCGTGGTGAATCCGTAGCGCAGCGCTCTGTCCGCTTCTCTCATTAAGAATTCAGAGAGAAGGACGACATCGGGCTCGTTCCGGTAGCGCGATGTCTCTTCTGCGTAGTCGTACCATTTGCTCTTCTCGAACGGGCTGAGCTTCTCCAGGATGTCTCTCACAAGCAACGGATTAAAGAGGTACCCGTGCTTCAACTTCCTCAGGATGGCCACCGTGTTCTGGATCTTCACCGCGAAGTGGTTGAGCTCTGCCGCCGTGCCTCCGAGCCTCGGAAGCTTCTTCAAATCTTCCATCATGCGGTCGACCATCACCTCGGGCCGGCCGAAGCATTGCTCCAGAGTCTTCATGATCTGCTCGGGTGGTGTTGCGATGCTCAGCAACGGTGCCACTGCTTCTCGTGCTTCCCCCCGTAGACAGCTTCTCAGGCGCGCCAGGTTCTCGATCGGCTTCAGTTTGTAGAATGCGGTGGTATCTTCCATGGCTGCTTTGAACGGCAGCCATTCCAAAGGAGAGCCCGTGAATATGGGCAACTCCGTCTGATGGCGCGGCTGTCGTTGGTTCAACAGCTTGTCCAGGGTGTCGGCAAGCTGTTCCACCCCGTTGATCCCGGCTGCAGGCGGCGTAGGTGAACGAAGACGGCTTTGTATCGGCCGCTCGAACCTCGATCTCTGCGGCTCGCGTCCCTTTCCCGCAGGTGGTATGTCTTCTGGCTTCGGCGCGTCCCCTCCTTCCTCTGGCACGACCCGTTCCTCGGTCGTCTCTTCGTTGTCAGGACCATGTTCGCTTAGCCAGGCTCGGACCCGTTGCTCCACCTGTTCTGAAGGCTCGTCGTCGTCGGGATTGCTGGTTTCCTCAGCAGTGGCGACATCAGCGATGAGCTTCTTCTTGATAAGTTCTGCTTCGATCTGCAGTTCCTTTTTACGGAGTGCGGCAAGCTTCTCTTCCGCCTCGTAACGGAGGCGCGCGACGACACTTGCTGTCGATCGACGCGACCCAATTGAAATAGCCTTCTCCCTGGCTACAGGTACCGATGGCGCGGGTGTCTTGCTAGTGCCCGGCCTCGGCTTCAACACGGTTTGAAGCAGATCCGCCCTCCCCTCGGTCGGCGGCTGGCTGGTTGCGGCTGCAGACGGCGACCTGGGCGGATCCGAGAATATCTTTGGTTGCTGGTTCTCCTCAGCCCCGCTCTGACTCCTCGTGATGACCATCTTCAGTGGTTAAATCTTCTATATTGAATCTTCAATCTTCTATGTTCAATGTTCAATCTTCTATATTGAATGTTCAATCTTCTATATTGAATCTTCAATCTTCTATGTTCAATGTTCAATCTTCTATGTTCAATGTTAAATCTTCAATGTTCAATGTTAAATCTTCAATGTTCAATGTTCAATCTTCAATCTTCAATCTTCAATCTTCAATCTTCAAGGAACTTCAGTAGGTTTTATGACAAAATCTACGAATCCTTGCTTCCCCTTGGTGGTGTAGACCTGTATCTTCGAGTCCAGTCTTCGAGTCCAATCTTCTTCGGGTCCGGTCTTCCCAAATTTCTAAGTCCAGCTTGCTCTTGAAAATTTTCTAAGTGTCACCTTCAGTGGATTTTTCTAAGTCCAGCTTGCTCTTGAAAATTTTCTAAGTGTCGCCTTCAGTGGATTTTTCTAAGTCCAGCTTGCTCTTGAAAATTTTCTAAGTGTCGCCTTCAGTTGATTTTTCTAAGTCCAGCTTGCTCTTGAAAATTTTCTAAGTGTCGCCTTCAGTGGATTTTTCTAAGTCCAGCTTGCTCTTGAAAATTTTCTAAGTGTCGCCTTCAGTGGATTTTTCTAAGTCCAGCTTGCTCTTGAAAATTTTCTAAGTGTCGCCTTCAGTGGATTTTTCTAAGTCCAGCTTGCTCTTGAAAATTTTCTAAGTGTCGCCTTCAGTGAATTTTTCTAAGTCCAGCTTGCTCTTGAAAATTTTCTAAGTGTCGCCTTCAGTGGATTTTTCTAAGTCCAGCTGGCTCTTGAAATTCTTCTAAGTGTCGTCTTCAGATCCGGATCGCAAAGGACCAAGTTCACTTCCGGATCGCAAGGACCAAGTTCACTGTTCGAGACTGTATTCATCCATAGGTTTTTTCGCCGCTGGCTCGGATCGGACTCGAAGACCAAGGCTACACCGGTAATCTCGCAGAGCGGGGGCGTAAATAAAACACACGAGAGTCGAGGAGAACATTGCTCCCGAAACGCGCCTCGCTTACCTGGCTCGGGAGAATGCCGTATAGAGAGCCGCTCCGATTCGCAGTTTGAGACTGTTTTTCTGTCTCACTTTTGCTATCGGAGACGGCTATTTTTCCCCCATTTTCCCCATTTTCCGTGAGCCAGGCAATTAAAACGCATTTCGGAAGATTCTTTATTCAATTTTCCACAATGTTAAGCTTAATCTAAGTATCACAACTTATATTTTACGAAATTACAGCTAAGAGAATCTAAAAGTTAACACAATTTACTTACATTTTCACACAACTTTTCTTTATATTTTCCAAACTATTTAGGCTACATTACTAATTTTTCCTGCATCTATTAGACAATTTATTAATCCATTAAATCAATCACATTTTACCTCTTAGGGAGCCACAGTTTTATCGTAATTCACTTTTTAAAGTCTATTTGTAAAAACACTGATTTGCACTGAGTCTATTTCTCACATATCACTTTAATTAGTTTATATGCACTCACTATACGTTTTTTGGGAGCGAGGCCGCTGTCCTCAACAATACCACTACAGATATTTGTTATTGCACTGCATAAGCAGAGATGACTTAGTGTAGGACCGTATTCATGTAAATATTTTAAAATTGTTAACATTTCTTTTTGATTTTAATAAAGGTTTTCTTCATCATTAGGTCAATCTCATGTTAAAAAATACCACATATTTTAAATCCGCTCCCCAACCAGAGTTGGAAGAGTCCGTAGTTAGAAAATTAACTAATTTGGGAAGGTGAAGCCGAGAAGACTTCACTCACTTTTACAATTTGCTAACCACCATTGTAACCCAATAGCGTGAAAAGGTAGAGACCGCTTTTCATTGGGGCTACATCGAAGGTAACAGCTGTTGCAATGAGTCAAAAGACTTCGATAACCTAAACGACCTTGCGGAACTGCCAGTCGAACGAAATTTCGACAACCGACAATGCTCTGGATTTCTCTAAGAGTTGCTTTTCTAGATCTTAACTTCTGAGCTTTTGAAAATGTGTCCCAAAAAAGATCTAAATATTGTAAAGCCTTTTTGTGGCTGAAGTATGGGATTTAATATTATTAATAATTATAACCCAACCTAGCTTGAGCATCGTATCAAGTGTGATACAACTTACAAGCCTGTTCTAATATTTTCATTTTATCCTGGCATGCAATTAAGAAATTATCTAAGAAAACAACTATACGTATACTATACCTTGTTCTCGTAGTAATTCTGCTGTCCAATTTGTCAGGGACGCGAAAAATTTTGGGGGCAGTGGCCAGCCCAAATGGCAAATAGGTCATTTGTAAGAGTTGGCCTCTGTACATTAACTTTAGAAAGCAACGATGGTGTAGAGACACCGGTGTGTGATAATAATAAGCCTGCGTTAGGTCTATCTTTACTAGCCAATCGTTGGGCTGCAGAAATTCTGGTATTCGAATTTCGATGCGTAGCTATCAGTCGTGCTTATCTTTAGAGACTCGTTCAATCTTTTTAAAAATTAAAATAGGCCGCTTAGTTCCGTCGCTTTTTGGGGTTAATACATTGTTCATAAAAAACTCGGAGTTTCGGGGGCATATTCTAAAATTCTGGCCTTTAGCAACGTTTGAATAACCTGATCCATTTCTGTGGACGAAACTATCTGATAACGTGACTATAAGAGTTGAGGTAAAATCAGTAACGGTTTTCGTAAAACGGAATTTTGTAACTGGTTATTATTTTTAAAAAGAGGAGAAGAAGCACCCCACATTTTCCAAACATGGCTAGCCCCCCTCTCGAAACTCCTGTTGAGAGTCAAAATTTTCTGGCACCTCTTCCTCTGCCTCTCGGGGCATTGGATTGATTAAAAAACTTATACCCAGGGCCTGTTTTCTTGGAGGAAGAGACGTTGGTGGCTTATATGAAGGCCGAAAGAAAACCGCTCATTAGTGTCATAGGAGCCAAAATTATAATTAGAAGCATAGGGGTGGAAAAGTCGCACCGCCTGCGCTTAAGAATGTATTAATGAATGTATATAAGTTATGCATATAACTTTGATTAATTATTACTTACAGCCAAACGGTGCTTGGAAGCGACCGGTTTGTTTGTAATTACTGGGGCCTGGTTGCGCAGCCAGAGCACCCGAAGTAGGCTGCCTCTCTTGCGCAGAGAAGGCTGGCTTTTGATAAATGAAAATTTTATTTACACCTCCATTATTTTTAATAAAATCGGACAATAGCCGCGGGGCTAAAATGGTCGCTTCGGAGAATCATATTATGCAGCAAGCAATTAATGTTAGTAATTCATACTAATTTGATAATTTATTCATTTATTAGCAATTCACGGCTAGTAATTCGTATAGTAGGAGATCCGGCCATAGAATGACCTTCACCCATCGTATTACGGGATGAAAATGATTTTTTTATAAAATTAAACATGTTAAAAAAAATATTTACAGGAGGTTGTCTGAAAAATTTGGTGCAAAGTGTAATTAATTAATAATTAAAAAATGTTTTTTTTTTAAACATTACATTCATTCCCTTACGCAAAAAACTGTATACTAATCGAAAGTATGTAGCTCATAGAATATGCAAACGCTGGGTTGACTTTTTTTTTCCGGTGCAATTATCAGGTAGGCAGCTATATACAGGTAAATCGATACTAGTAATTTTCAACGATCCACTTACGCGATAAACCTTATATCAAAATAAAGATAATTTTATTATGAATATAATGACATAAGGTTGAATGAATGTAATGTTTAAAAAAAACATTTTTTAATTATTAATTAATTACACTTTGCACCAAATTTTTCAGACAACCTCCTGTAAATAATTTTTTTAACATATTTAATTTTATAAAAAAATCATTTTCATCCCGTAATACGATGGGTGAAGGTCATTCTATGGCCGGATCTTAGACTAGTAGGTACTAATTTGTTATTCGTCAGTTTCACAGTTTTGACAATTCGTTTTTTGAATTAATTTGAGAGGGATTGATGTGACCATTTTAGCCCGGCTGCTCTTTATTAAATAGATATTCGCATGACGGAGGAATTTTTAAATTTCAAAAACTATTCTTTTAAGTACTAGATTTATGAAAAATTCCCGACGTTCATTAATATCAGCACGCCTAACGCAGACTAATTATAAACAGTCCAAAGAATTTCAATCTTTAATTAATTTGGATAATAACGATTCTTTACTGATATTGTCACTATCTTTAGTCCATTGTAATAAATCAGTAACACCCTTTATTAACGCTATATTTTGCATTATTACTGGACTCGTAATAGCACCCAAACGCCAAAGATATTATCACTCGTATTCAAATTAAAATTATTTGCTTTCTCAAATTGTTTCAATTCTTTGTTAACCTCCAATTCGAATAGCCGAATAACGGATATTTGACCATCAGAAACTGTTGCAAGTAAATAATTGAGTGTCTGTAAATGCTCCGCAGAGGCATTCTGAATCAGAAGGTTCTTTGAGGTTGGTCGTCAAATCAAAATTAAAAATTATTCGACGTATTAGAAACAGCGTCATGTTCAATATATTTTCGTAGGTGTTATCTAAAACATTACTAGCACAATTTTCATCCTGCGCAATCGTATCCAAAGGTGGATAGACACAAGCTAAGAAATTTTGGATCTGACTGACCTGCTCGACAAGGTTTTGCAATACCTCGTCATCCCATTTTCGCTTTCGTTGTACGACTGGTTCTTCATCTGACGATGATGGTGCAGGAGAAACACACTCGCAAGCACTTTTATCACCATTATATTATTTCGACAAAGTAATGTTAAAACTTAAATTGAAAATTTTCGAAACCACAAACGATCTAGAATAATTTATTAACTGTTTAGGAAATTGAATACAGTTATTTAGCAAAGAAACAAAATTTCTTAATATTATAATAATTTTAATAACTTTAACGAACGCTAACAGCGTTATACGTCTTTACGGCACAAAACTTAAGACGCCAATGAGGAAGAACGCGCGCGCGCCTCACCTGGTGAACACCGGAAACCGCCATCTTACCGCCATCGTAGCGCCATCTTGCCGCCAAAAAGACCGGAAAGGAACTACAACGATCAATATTACGGCAGGAAACGGAAGACTACCATCTCAATTTTGTTTAAAGGCCTTGAATAACGGTGATAGGACATAATATCGAATATTATGATAAAACAAGCGTGCTTAGCGGCCAATTCATCGATTCTACATGTTTACAACAGATGTATCGCAGAAGGTATATTTCCAAAAATTTGGCGCACCGGTTGCTTAAAATTAATACCTAAAGCGGGAAACAAACCTCCAGACGACCCAAAATCTTACCGTCCGATAACGTTACTGCCTTGCTTAGGTAAATTACTAGAACGTCTCATCGTACCTCGCCTGCTACCCGGTGGCCCTAAATTTCATAGTCATCAGTTCGGTTTCACCGCCGGGAAATCGACTGTTGACGCGGCTATGGAAGTTAGAAAAATAGTAAATCTTTCGGAATCGAAATACGTGGTCGCCATTTCATTAGATATTTCCGGCGCGTTCGATCATGCTTGGTGGCCGATATTATTATTAAAACTAAAAAATCGAGGCTGCTACTCTAATATTTATGCCATAATACGTTCTTACTTTTTTAATGGTCAAACTAAGCTTCGACTAGCACATTGTACACACGCCAAAGATTTAACTTGCGGCTGCCCTCAGGGCTCTGTTATTTCGCCAAAACTATGGAATTTAGGATTTGATGATTTATTAAGTCTTCCCCTACCACCGCTGTGCGTACTAGTTGGCTACGCCGATGACGGTTTTCTCATCGTTCAAGCAGATTCACGTTCCGAAATTGAATCTAAAGCCAATGATAGTCTTAATTTAATATCGAGCTGGGGTAAACGTAATCGCCTGAAATTTGCCGCGCATAAAACTTACCAAATTCTTTTAAAAGGTTCCCTTATATCTTCCCCTAGCATTAAACTTGACAATATTAACGTTAAACGCAAACAGTCGCTCTGTTATCTTGGTTTTTACTTGGAAAATAAATTTACATTTTTAGAACATATAATTCAAACTGGAGAGAAAGCGAAGCGCAATTTTTACTCCTTTACCAAAATATCTACGTCGACATGGGGCCTCTCTTTCAAAACCCTAAAATTAATTTACACCGCTACTTACCTAGGCAGCATTTGCTACGGGGCCCCCGTGTGGGCCGACAGAGCAACTATCGGCGCGGCTCGTCGCAAGTTGCTACAAAGCCAACGTCTTGCTCTTATATTCTTGTGCAAAGCTTACAGGACCACAAGCACTGAAGCCTTGCCTGTGTTAGCCGGAGTTTTACCCGTTGACCTTGAGATTCAGCGTCGTGCGACAATGTATTATCATAACAAAAACATGGACAACCCGTTCTTTTTAAGCGCTCGCGATAAAATTAAAATAGCAAGATTGTTTGAACCTTTAGAAAACTCTGTGCAAAGCCTAATCTCCGAATGGCAGTCGCGATGGGACTGTTCCACCAAAGGGCGTCATCTTTATAATTTTTTCCCTAATATTCGTGAACGGTTATCCAAACATTGGATGGATATTGATCACTGCGTTTCTCAATTCCTGACCGGTCATGGAAATTTTAAGGCCAAACTTTACGGATTTAAACTAGTAGCATCACCCATGTGCGAGTGCTCGACCGAAGGCAACATGTTTGAACAAACCGCGCATCATGTTCTCTGGGAGTGCAGTCTCTGGCAGAACGAAAGAACTACTATGCTAAACAACCTATTCTGTACATCTGGAGTCGCATACTACGGTGATCTCGTGGACAGCGCTAGGAACTTCCGTGCCTTCAAGCGTTTTTGTCACAATTATTATTGGCAACAGTCAAACACAATAAACTCCAATATTAACTTAGCTTAGCTTAGGAGTCACAATTATTATTAACCTTATTTCCGTGGTGCTCCCCCTTAAGTTCTTTGACTTTCGGTCATTGCAACTTTGTGCTGTCTCCCGCTTTTATGGGGAGGGAAATTGGAATCTTCCTACTCCTCCTATTTTCTTCTGATTAATTTCGTTGCGGGTCCCAAGACAGTTTTAGCATGTCCCTCGGGCTCCCTGAGATCATATCAAAGGGTTTTCGTGGTTGGATACCGCTGTCGATCCTGGCGACACAGGAGATACAGTGGTGGGAATGTGTGGTGGGCCAAAGCCCGTTTAAAAAAAATACCGTAGCAGCGGTGCACCATTTTACACCTAGAGAGGAAACGACTGTACTGAGTCACTGTAGAGACACAAGATACAGACAAACTTGAGATGGAAAGAGATGAAAGATGAGGCCAGACATAACCCAGGAGTACTATATCATTTTAAGATAGAATCAGATTTAAGTAATTTTTATGACTTGTATTTAACGCGGCGACAAACTAATATAATTTAGAGTTATACAAATAATTTAAATGGGTAGGAAAATAATTTATAGGCAGCTACAGTGAAGAAGCATTTTAAGCATAAAGTAGCAGCCTTAGGCTGTGTTTCCACTGAAGCGGAGCGGAGCTTAGCGGTGCCGAATTGACCAATCACCATGCTCGAAATCTTCGCTCCGCTTAGCTGTCATTCCGCTGGAATAGCACGATAGTTCAATTCGGGCATTCAGTGGAAACGCAGCCTTTTATTGAGTTCTAAGCTTAGCTTTAATTTAAATTGGCAGTGTAGCAACTGGATTTATATTATCTGAGTGCCGAGTGTGAGTTTTTGTTTCACATTCGATCGTGAACGCTTTTGGGGTTTACTAAGAATTCGCATGGGATTACTCACTGGGCTGGGCTCACTCCCGTGAGCATCGCTAGGTGGCGCTGTACATATCCCATACAAAATCTTAGTAAACGCCAAACGCGTTCACGATCGAATGTGAAACAAAAACTCACACTCGGCGCAGGCGACAACTTGACGGCAGATAAAATGCAGAAAACAGGCTTTATAAATTATACGATGAGATCGCTTAAAAAATTAAACAAACAAATATACTTTATTGTGCACATATTGATAACATTACAAATACAAATAGGTACAATATAAATAATTGAACTGCACACAAAGGCAGCCTTATTAATTTAAAGCAATAAGCAAAGCTTCCAGGCAACCTTTAACACGTCTTTGAGATGAAGAACTTAGGAAAATGGTGATGTGCAAATGTATATTACATTTTTGACAACAATTAACTAATCTAAAATTAAATGAGATGAGATACCTTTCCTTGACCTGAGAATTGAGAAAGTTTATCATATTTGTCTCTTGGATTACTGTAACCCAAGGGCAAATTGAAGTGTTTCGCCTGTGTAACTATTTTTTTATTCCTGGATTATATTATCCTGTGACCTATCGTTAAGTGCATTCCCTCCGGAGATTCCGTAATTTACCGTATTTAGAGCCTTATAAACTCATAATCTGAAAGCTACAAAGCTAAAATAAAAATACAGCAATAATCTTCAGTATATCAACATTCCTCTCCCCGTTTGTAATTTTCTATTTTTGTTTATTATATACTCATGATATCAGCTTCTAAAATACTAGGACAATTTTGAACTAAGATAAGTAAAAATAATAGGGTTTTGGGGCGATCTCGGCAACGCGGCAAATGTATGGCCAAGGTCGTTTGCTCGGGGGACGGCCTTAAATACAGGGTGTAACAAAACTATGAGATAATACTTGAGTGTGTATAATATGTCACCGTAAGATTGTAAACACCGCGAGATTGTAATATGACGAAGTGATGGATTTGTAAACAAACAGTTTTCCTGTGATTTTAAATTAATTATTTCGTATTTAAAACAACTTCAATGCCAAATGGTATAAGATATTGTATAACATAAAATAAAATTTAGATATTATATTTAAAGTGCTATTTGAAATTCGGTTATTAAAATTAACCTAATTTATAATTCAAACTACACTTTAAATATATCTAAATTTTATATAATGTTATACATCAAATATTCAGGCAATTAAAGTATTATCATTTATCACTTAGTTTTGTTACACCTGTATTGCCTGTGCCCTTATATTTCGAATATGTTTCTCCTTTCTTGTCCTCCATCAACTTCAGCACAGCCTTTTTTTATTATCTCTAATTTTAAACATACTAGATGTGTTATGGTAGGTATTTAAAAAAGCTAAATATATTTTTGAGACGACTAAGAAGAACTTATTAGGCGACTTATTACTACTCGGTTACAAAAAATAACTTTAGTAGCTATTTTATATTTTAGCAGCAACTATATTATAATGAGCTACAAAACGTAACATCTATAAAAACTAAATAACGCCTACTACTTTGAGAAAGCAGATATATTAAACAAGGAAGGAAAATGAAATAATAGGTGAGGTATTAAAAATAATGACTTGGCAGCAGCTAACATTAACTCTTCGTATTTTTATACGGAAACCAACAAATACACTTTCGGGCAGTGATTTGCAAGCAGTTTTAAAACGGGTCCAATATAATTATTATCAGCTACGAGGGCTGCTATTTATGTATCCGGAACTGGCCACTTACAAGAACAATATTTAAAAAGTAATTACAACATTTGAAAATAGAACTCTTTGGTCGAAGAATACATTTTGTTTCATGTGACTGTCTATTATTTTTCCATTGTGGCGTCATTTTGAAAATTGCGTGTCTTCATTTGCCATGGATTTAACGCGTGAACATTTTCGTGCAATGATTTACTACGATTTTCGGCGTGGGCTAAATCAACAACAGTGCTTTATTCAACTCACCGCAACTTTTGGAGATGAAGCACCATCAAAAACCACTGTTTATCACTGGTACAGTGAGTTTAATCGTGGGCGGTCTATGCTCACGGATGAAAATAAAGAAGGTCGCCCAAAAACAGCTGTTGTCCCACAAAATATAGATGCTGTGCGGGAACTAATAATGCGTGATCGTCATGTTACATATCGCGAGATAGAGGCGTCCTTAGGCATAAGTATGACGAGCATACATAAGATATTACGAACGAACATTTGGCTGTAAAAAAAATATGTTCGCGTTGGATTCCGCACAACTTGACAATCGATCAAAAACGGGCTCGTGCCGATTGGTGCAAAAAAATGATAAAAAAATACAACCGTGGTACGTCAAAAGCCGTTTATAATATCTACACAGGTGATGAATCTTGGATCTATGCATATGACCCCGAAACTAAACAACAGTCAACGGTGTGGGTATTCCAAGATGAGCCGAAACCAACAAAAGTTACTCGTGCAAAAAGTACTTTGAAGCAAATGGTCGCCTGTTTTTTTTTTGGAATTAATGGACATGTGGCTACAGTGCCATTAGAGAATCGTAAAACGGTTAATTCTGAATGGTATACGACCATTTGTTTACCAGAAGTCTTTGAAGAAATAAGAAAGGACAACCGACAACGCAGAATCATATTACATGCTACGACAATGCTAGCTGTCACACCTCAGCTGAAACAACTCAGTTTTTGGAGGGTCAAAAGATCGAATTGACTGGTCATCCGCCGTACAGCCCTGATTTGGCACTTAACGATTTCTTTTTATTTCCATACGCGAAGAACAAATTACGTGGTCAACGTTTTTCGAGCCGCGAAGAGGCTGTTGATGCGTTCAAAATGCACGTTTTGGAGATACCTCAATCAGAATGGAAAAAGTGCTATGAAAATTGGTTCCAGCGTATGCAAAAGTGTGTCGATCATCGCGGCGAATATTTTGAAAAGCAATAAAACCATATGATATATGTTTGTTTCTTTTTTTAATTCCGGATACATAAATAGCAGCCCTCGTATTGCTTTTTATAGGGTATTACACGAATTTTTGAAATGTATCCAAAAAAATTCTATAGTGATAATATGACGCTAAAAAATAAAATATATTTTTTTTTCGCACGTTAAGTATGAAAAAAAACATTATTTTTACATAATTTCAAATTTCGCGCGTATTTTGCAAAAACGCTTCCGCTAGTGGACGCCATGTTTGCTCTATGGTCATGAGTTCATGACGTCATTGCGGTAGTAAACAAACAGGCAACAATTGACATGAGACATTGGATTCTGACAGTTCACACAGTTGTCATGTTTTTTGTTTACTATCCCAATGACGTCATTAGCATGGCGGAAAGATTTCGGAGCGTTCAAAGACAGATAAAAATCCTAAAATCTTTAAACTACATTTAAAAATATAATAAGTTATCTTATGAAGTCAAACTAACATTTTTCGATTGCTTTTCCTCTAAACTATCATAATAATATTTTTTTTCATTTTTTCTCATATACACTAAAATACCCTATTGTTTGCATTATTCAAGTGCAAACACGTAAAGTTTTACTAAAATAGTTTTTTGCTTTCGCCAACCAATGCCAAGTTTAAACGCAGAAATGAATCAGTGTGTGTGTCCACTTTTCTAATTCACCCAAGTGAACGGTAGGTTGCCCAAATTTAGTACGTCGTCTATCACTTAAATAATAATTATTTAAGTGATAGACGACGTACTAAATTCCCTATCCCCCAAAGTCCCTATCACAAGGCAAAAATGAGTGACCAGATACCAAAAACTGAAGATTAATTTCTTTATAATGACCCAAAGCAACAAGCAGTATCAAAATAAACAGCACCATCCTGTTTTTGAACAAAAAATATTAACATTTATATAAAAAGAAAAAAAAAATTAACATTTGACAGATAACACCATTGTAAGAAAAACTTCTTCGTTCATTGACACCAATGCCATCTTTATTAAAGGTTAGGAACTAATACACGAAAGTAATGGCTTAGCACTTTTGTAATGTTATTGGCCTATACACATTAAGCACCTTTCTAACTAAAAAAACACAAAATTAAATTTTGAATAGTTAACACCTTTGTAATTTCCAGCCCTCAATTATTGACTTGCATTTTTGTGGGCAACTTAATTCCATCGATCTTTTGAAGAGCGGCTTTATATTTATAGCTTTTGGCTTTAAGCGCAGGTCGAATAGTTTGTTAATTTCAATTTTAGTTTGGTCATTTATACCGTAATCGTCTCGCATCCCAATGTCGTTATGATTGTGATCAGCTTCCGTACGATAAACAAAAACACTGTCGGATCCGCACTCAAATAGTAGGTACAGTTCTGCCGCGCACTGTGGTCCCTTGTTCCGCACTTTGTTTATATCTTATAATATAAGATATAAACAAAGTGCGGAACAAGAACATATTTTGTTTAAACGAGCAATTCTTGTATATATAATATACGTATATATATACAGTGTGTAACAAAAATAAGTGATAATACTTTAGGGTGTGTACGTCTTCCTTGTAGAGTATTATCCGGCACTTCATTATACGACTCGGCCCTGCTAACTCCGGCTGATTCATTTCTGCGTTTAAACTTGGCATTGGTTGGCGAAAGCAAAAAACTATTTTAGTAAAACTTTACGTGTTTGCACTTGAATAATGCAAACAATAGGGTATTTTAGTGTATATGAGAAAAAATGAAAAAAAATATTATTATGATAGTTTAGAGGAAAAGCAATCGAAAAATGTTAGTTTGACTTCATAAGATAACTTATTATATTTTTAAATGTAGTTTAAAGATTTTAGGATTTTTATCTGTCTTTGAACGCTCCGAAATCTTTCCGCCATGCTAATGACGTCATTGGGATAGTAAACAAAAAACATGACAACTGTGTGAACTGTCAGAATCCAATGTCTCATGTCAATTGTTGCCTGTTTGTTTACTACCGCAATGACGTCATGAACTCATGACCATAGAGCAAACATGGCGTCCACTAGCGGAAGCGTTTTTGCAAAATACGCGCGAAATTTGAAATTATGTAAAAATAATGTTTTTTTTCATACTTAACGTGCGAAAAAAAAATATATTTTATTTTTTAGCGTCATATTATCACTATAGAATTTTTTTGGATACATTTCAAAAATTCGTGTAATACCCTATAAAAAGCAATACGAGGGCTGCTATTTATGTATCCGGAATTAAAAAAAGAAACAAACATGTATCATATGGTTTTATTGCTTTTCAAAATATTCGCCGCGATGATCGACACACTTTTGCATACGCTGGAACCAATTTTCATAGCACTTTTTCCATTCTGATTGAGGTATCTCCAAAACGTGCATTTTGAACGCATCAACAGCCTCTTCGCGGCTCGAAAAACGTTGACCACGTAATTTGTTCTTCGCGTATGGAAATAAAAAGAAATCGTTAAGTGCCAAATCAGGGCTGTACGGCGGATGACCAGTCAATTCGATCTTTTGACCCTCCAAAAACTGAGTTGTTTCAGCTGAGGTGTGACAGCTAGCATTGTCGTAGCATGTAATATGATTCTGCGTTGTCGGTTGTCCTTTCTTATTTCTTCAAAGACTTCTGGTAAACAAATGGTCGTATACCATTCAGAATTAACCGTTTTACGATTCTCTAATGGCACTGTAGCCACATGTCCATTAATTCCAAAAAAAAAACAGGCGACCATTTGCTTCAAAGTACTTTTTGCACGAGTAACTTTTGTTGGTTTCGGCTCATCTTGGAATACCCACACCGTTGACTGTTGTTTAGTTTCGGGGTCATATGCATAGATCCAAGATTCATCACCTGTGTAGATATTATAAACGGCTTTTGACGTACCACGGTTGTATTTTTTTATCATTTTTTTGCACCAATCGGCACGAGCCCGTTTTTGATCGATTGTCAAGTTGTGCGGAATCCAACGCGAACATATTTTTTTTACAGCCAAATGTTCGTTCGTAATATCTTATGTATGCTCGTCATACTTATGCCTAAGGACGCCTCTATCTCGCGATATGTAACATGACGATCACGCATTATTAGTTCCCGCACAGCATCTATATTTTGTGGGACAACAGCTGTTTTTGGGCGACCTTTATTTTCATCCGTGAGCATAGACCGCCCACGATTAAACTCACTGTACCAGTGATAAACAGTGGTTTTTGATGGTGCTTCATCTCCAAAAGTTGCGGTGAGTTGAATAAAGCACTGTTGTTGATTTAGCCCACGCCGAAAATCGTAGTAAATCATTGCACGAAAATGTTCACGCGTTAAATCCATGGCAAATGAAGACACGCAATTTTCAAAATGACGCCACAATGGAAAAATAATAGACAGTCACATGAAACAAAATGTATTCTTCGACCAAAGAGTTCTATTTTCAAATGTTGTAATTACTTTTTAAATATTGTTCTTGTAAGTGGCCAGTTCCGGATACATAAATAGCAGCCCTCGTAGCTGATAATAATTATATTGGACCCGTTTTAAAACTGCTTGCAAATCACTGCCCGAAAGTGTATTTGTTGGTTTCCGTATAAAAATACGAAGAGTTAATGTTAGCTGCTGCCAAGTCATTATTTTTAATACCTCACCTATTATTTCATTTTCCTTCCTTGTTTAATATATCTGCTTTCTCAAAGTAGTAGGCGTTATTTAGTTTTTATAGATGTTACGTTTTGTAGCTCATTATAATATAGTTGCTGCTAAAATATAAAATAGCTACTAAAGTTATTTTTTGTAACCGAGTAGTAATAAGTCGCCTAATAAGTTCTTCTTAGTCGTCTCAAAAATATATTTAGCTTTTTTAAATACCTACCATAACACATCTAGTATGTTTAAAATTAGAGATAATAAAAAAAGGCTGTGCTGAAGTTGATGGAGGACAAGAAAGGAGAAACATATTCGAAATATAAGGGCACAGGCAATACAGGTGTAACAAAACTAAGTGATAAATGATAATACTTTAATTGCCTGAATATTTGATGTATAACATTATATAAAATTTAGATATATTTAAAGTGTAGTTTGAATTATAAATTAGGTTAATTTTAATAACCGAATTTCAAATAGCACTTTAAATATAATATCTAAATTTTATTTTATGTTATACAATATCTTATACCATTTGGCATTGAAGTTGTTTTAAATACGAAATAATTAATTTAAAATCACAGGAAAACTGTTTGTTTACAAATCCATCACTTCGTCATATTACAATCTCGCGGTGTTTACAATCTTACGGTGACATATTATACACACTCAAGTATTATCTCATAGTTTTGTTACACCCTGTATTTAAGGCCGTCCCCCGAGCAAACGACCTTGGCCATACATTTGCCGCGTTGCCGAGATCGCCCCAAAACCCTATTATTTTTACTTATCTTAGTTCAAAATTGTCCTAGTATTTTAGAAGCTGATATCATGAGTATATAATAAACAAAAATAGAAAATTACAAACGGGGAGAGGAATGTTGATATACTGAAGATTATTGCTGTATTTTTATTTTAGCTTTGTAGCTTTCAGATTATGAGTTTATAAGGCTCTAAATACGGTAAATTACGGAATCTCCGGAGGGAATGCACTTAACGATAGGTCACAGGATAATATAATCCAGGAATAAAAAAATAGTTACACAGGCGAAACACTTCAATTTGCCCTTGGGTTACAGTAATCCAAGAGACAAATATGATAAACTTTCTCAATTCTCAGGTCAAGGAAGCGTAACCAGATTTACCTATACAGATTGATTTTATTTTAAAACTTGGAAGTATTATGCTGGTAGAAGGTAAAGAGGTCTATATAGATATGGGGTCTATATAGCATAACCAGCCAGCCAGCCAGCCATCCAGCCATCTATAGATGGCCTTGAAGCGATGTTGTGTTGTTCAGAGTATGGTTGTGAAACTCGAAATATAATATTATAGTATGAACCTATATAATTACAGTTTTAACATTGGCCAAGTAACTCTCAAAAGACGAATCATCTGCTAAAGTATTTAATATTAAGTAACACAAACATTTGTTTTGTTTAGTCTTTATTGTTATTAGTCCTGATCGATTTTGTTATAAATTATTAATAATTATAATTAATATTAACTAAAATGGCTATAATAACACATGTACAAAATTAAAATGTTTATAAATTCTGTGTTAGTGAGTATGAAATCTTCATACTCTACATACATTTTATGTAATTTTATAAGTACAATTAGAAATAGTAATTTTAAAAATATTTAATACAATATTGATATTAGGTATTGTTGTTATTATTTACACCACCGTTTTGAATGAAATACCTTTTGTACAAAATGTATAATAATTAATAACAATATTTAGTCGAATTTTGACATAATATATCTACACTAATAAAATCTGAAGAGTTTGTTTGAGCGCGCTAATCTCAGGAACTACTGGTCCGATTTGAAAAAAAAATTCAGTGTTAAGGTAGCATTCGGATCAAGACGACCGCGACGACCTATAGGGCATAGGCTATATTCTATCACGCCAAGACTTATAGAACCGAAGAAACAGAGGGAAATGTGAAAAAATCAGGAAGAAATATTTGAAAGTGCTTATTTCACGAACTATTGGAGCAATTTTTATGTTATTTGTCACAGATATAGAGAGGACCACGGGAAGGGACATAGACAAGTTTTTTTCTGGAAAAATGTACGTTTCCCGAGATATTCACAATTTACGCGGGCGAAGCCGCGCGGAACGTCTAGTAAATTATAAAGTTAAAAGTTACATTAAACGCAACAAGTATTTCTTTGCGCTGTATGCAGTATGTTTGTCATAAAATAAACTTAAGTAAGTATAAACTTAAATGACCTGTAGTTACTTTTTAGGGTTCCGTGCCCAAAGGTTAAAGAAAAACCGGCCAAGTGCGTGTCGGGCCACGCGCAATGTAGGGTTCCGTAGTACCGCTAGTTTTTGTCAATTAAATTCAGCATATTTCCTACTCCCGTGAATTATTTTTTCACATTTCCAGAAGCAACCGTTTAGCTGGTAGAAGGGGGGTGGACACTGGACACTTAGGATTTTTTCCACTTTAAAACTTTATATTTCACAAATGGATCCCTTAATCGAAAAATGATATAAGAAAACTCGTAATATTTTTTAAAAGCCTATCCAACGACAACCCACACGGTGGGGTGGACGCGAAAAAAAAATAATCCCCACTTCATGTGTACCATAATATTCTTACTACCATACCATTTGGTACCATAAATAAATTTATTTTTTTAAGTTTTTGTCTACCATTTTGTTGGCATCATTAATATATTGTACATTCATGCCGATTTACAGCTTTGTAGGTCCTATTTTTCCTATATAAAAAGGTACTCTGTGGTCCTATTATAGTCTCCGAGTAAAACCGCGGACAGACAGACAGTCAGCCAGACAGACGGACAGACAAACCGAAACTATAAGGGTTCTTTGTTTACTACGGAACACTAAAAACGGGACCCTATTACTTAGACTTCGATGTCTGTCCGTCTGTCTCTCTCCAGGCTCTCTGGGTATCTCAAGAACCGCTTGCCTATAGCTAGACTCGACATTTTTCACAGATTGTGTATTATATTATCTGTTGCCGTTATAACTACAAATACCAATGGACCAAGAGCCTGCGACGACTGGACTTTCCTCATTTTAGAAAAGCTGAAAGTTTACTTGTTTGTGACCTTTACAGAGGTAAGAACGCCCATCAACTAGGTATGGATAATGGAGTTACTTTATAAAGTATCCAGTTCTGAAGGGCTACCTGATCTTCGAGAAAGAGTAAAGCTCAATTTCATAACTTATATTCTTCGCAGTAAGTGATCTCGGAAGACTTTTACTTTAATAGTTAAAAATATGTTTGAGGAAAAAATTCTTTTTTTTCTTTTTAGAGTGTTTAAATATTGGCTGAGTGTGTTTTTTAGGGTTTCGTACCCAAAGGGTAATTATTTTTAACAAAAAAATGAAAACCGACTTCCAATGTAAAAACAATCGTAATATGAACTAAAAAGTATTAAATAACTCTTACTCTTTAATAGTGCTTTTTTCAGAATTTGTCTCAATCTCAACTATTTCTGTACATACTACAGTCTTCATTATTTTGAAGTCGGTACCAGCTAATTTAATCGTGAGTTCAGTAATGTCAGAATATCTGAAACTTTTGGGACTGGTACCGACTTCAAAGTAATGAAGACTGTAATGTATAGAAATAGTTGAGATTGAGACAAATTCTGAAAAAGGCACTATTAAAGAGTAAGAGTTATTTAATACTTTTTAGTTCATATTACGATTATTTTTACATTGGAAGTCGGTTTTCATTTTTTTGTTATAAATAATAATTTCACTCTTTTTAGTGTTGTCTACAAAATAAGGCTTTATGCGTAAATAACCAATACGAATGTTAACTATTCAGTACATTATGTTACTGTAAGCAAAATTGTGGCAAATGCTTGCAACCTAAGCGATGCTGCAATTTCCAAACTTTTATCTTTAAAGGTTCAGGAGTTCTGTTCAGTGCCTTTGGACCAATAGACACCTTTGTATGAAATTTCTCTTACTCGTAATATATGTTTAACTTACTAGAAACAACACTATGAGCGTTTTGATAAATTTCAAGGATTTTCCTTGATTGCTCACAGATCCCATCATCAACTCACCACTTTCGTAATTGTTATACAAAATTAAGATTATATCCTATACAACAACACGAAAATTTTGAAAATCGGTCCACAAACAGTGAAATCATCGTCAAAAACATCTGATTCGATGCATAATATCACGAAAAGGACCAATAATTGGGTCATAGTGTGATGACCATGGTATAATTATAGTTGTGATGATGATGATTATTCAAATTGATGTGTTGGCTTATGCTTTCAGTTGTTTAAACAACGCCGAAATCGCCGAATCTGTACCTATAAGCATTCAAAAGTTCTGTTCGGTACCTTCGGATCCAGGGTATAACCTGGTGCGAAGTCTTACTTTTTGGTAGCATTTACCTCGAATGTTTCAGAAAAAATTGAAATCACTATATGTTTACATACAAAATTCAAGGAGTCCCCTCGATTTCTCAAGGATACCATCATCAGATCACCACTTATGTGAACATGGTACCAAATTCGAGTTAAACCCTATACAACACAAACACAATTTTGAAAATCGGACCACAAACGGCTGAGTAATCGAGGAACATACAAAAAAAAAAAAGATACATACAGCCGAACGTATTACCTCCTCCTTTTTGGAAGTCGGTCAAAAACGGGACCCCATACTGAGACTTTGATGACTGTCCGTCTTCCTGACCGTCCGTCTGTTCATCTATCTGTTCGTATGTTTGTCAGTCTGTCTGTCCGTCTGTCTGTCCTTCTGTCTGTCCGTCTGTCTGTCTCCGGCTATAACTCAAAAACGATAATAGCTAGAGAGTTGACATTTTCAGAGATTATGTATTTCTATTGCCGCTAGAACAATAAATACTAAAAACAAAAGAAATTAAATATTTTAGGGGGGCTCTCATACAACAAACTTGATTTTTTTGTTTTTTTTGATTGCTCGATATCCATCATAGCATAAGGTAGGCTGAAATATTCACAAATACTTAGTTGTATTTATACTTTAGTAATTAAAAATAACATTTTTATAAAATAAATAATTAATAATTAATTTTTAAAGAAGGAAAAGCATACCGTCCAATCTAATGTAGCAATTTGAGACATACGCCAAATGAAAGGGCTTAAAAAGTTGAACATTTTATTGTATGACGAAAAATCTCTAAAGAGAAAAAAGTTAATGAGGGTAGAAGGTAAGAAAAAATCACATAAAAACACCCTATATTATTGCATCAATTCATAGTGTTGCTGGTAAGGAATGACTTCTGGAAAGTAATCGTATATGGCAAACTTGGGGAAAGTGTTGTATTTTAGTATATTGTTTCATATTTTTAAGAAACGTATGGGAAAACAATAAAACCTTAAAAATCTAACCTTTCCTGGATTTAACCGTACATGATACCGTTACCTTGGAGAATTTGTTTATAATAAGCAATACTAGCGAATGGTGCAATAATACAGGCTGTTTTATTTTTCCTAAGAAAAAAAAAACACCCTTTATTATTGCACCATGCGCTAGTTTTGCTAATTATAAACAATTTCTCCAAAGTGATATTAAACGAAAAAATCAGGCAAAGGGTCGATATTCAACATTTTATTGTTTTTTGTATGAGAAAAATCAAGTTGTGTGAGAGCCCCCCTAAAATATTCAATTTATTGTGTTTTTCGTATTTATTGTTTTAGTGGCAACAGAAATACATAATCTCTTAAAATTTCAACTCTCTGCCAAAAGTCAAAATTTCTGCTTTCGACTTTTCCAAGCAGACCCCCATTTTGGGCATTCGTTTACTAGGCTAATATCCGTATTTTCGATTACTATCCAAATGCCTAAAGACTTTTAATCTATTTCATGTCTATTTCATTAATTTAAAAATCGGTATCCGTATTTTCGATTAAATCCGAATGCCTAAAGACAACAGTTGGCCAGGTAAATCGGGTTCCTATTGGACCATTTGATCTGAGAAAAACATATTTTATTTATTACACCAAAGCACCGGAACAAAAACCGTGAGCACTCCAAGAGAAACTTATATGGCTTTCAAATGAGTATCCAAAGTTGCGACTAGACAGAGCGATTTGGAAGTTACTAATATCTGTTACAAAGTACTTTACATCAAATTTAACTTGAGCATTGATACGAGGCAGCCATAAGCTGCGGAGCGCGTCCCATCCATCATGCCCTGAAGATGACGGCTGTAGGGTTACCACATGCGAGTTTTAGTGGGGACAAATCGGCACTGTCGTCGAACAAAGACGGTTGTGATGATCCGACGAAATCGTTTTTGTTTTAAAATAGTCTTCAGTAGATGATAATCTATCCGTACATCCAAGAAAAAGTAGAATTTTCCTAATACTTTTCGAGATATGGAATGAACAAGGGTCAAGGACGGTTTTGAAAATCGTATCAAAGAACTGTCTGTCGGAAGCGAGCGCCGCCCGCGCCGGTCATATAGTCATTTGCGGCTGTGTCTGCCGGCATAACGGTCACATTGCGAGCACCTACGCTTTGTGGATTTTCATGTTTAGCATAAAATGTTTTTAAGAAAAATAAAAATTATATGAAAAGAAAATAATTCCGTAGAAAAATGTCGGATTCGCACGTACGTCGCAGTGTATTATGCAGAACCGACATTGTTCTACGGAAATAAAATATATTTAATTTAATTGGTAAAGTATTATTTCCATACTTTGCCTTGTTACCACATGTTTTTATATACTAAAATTATTAGTTTCCTAATTTTGATTTTGTGATGTCGTATTATTAAATGATGCGTTGTTCTTCCAAAATGTATAAGTCGCTTGTAGACTAACGACATTGTACTCCAGAATATGATTACAATTTTTGTGCAGCATATTAAGAACTGACGATGTTCTTCGACATAATTCCACATACGACTTTGTCCGGCTACTTAAAATGCCAATAAAACATATTTTATTTAAAATGACACTAATTTATGATTTGTTTTATTGTATTCATATTTTATCTTAAATATTTTCGTGATTTTTAGGTGTTTGTGATGAAAAAACTGAGTCCTTATTGCCACCAGGAGCCGAAGAATTAATAATCAGGGAACTACACGATGTAGCGGAAGATGTTATTAGTTCGCCATAAATTTTCTTGAAAATGTTAATACCAGCTTTGAAGCCTCCCCACCTGTCATTGTTGAGGAATTTGAAGACAATATTATTGTTGGTACGGTCCAATAACCACTGAGAATTCCTACATCTATGCCTTCCCCTACTAATTATCACAGTGATTGTGATAGGCTTTTGGCCACTTGTATGATCGGTGAATATTCTTAGAGCTGTAGCGGGAGTATTAGGAATTGTGTTGTTACTCATTGCTGGAATTAAAATATTGTCAGTTATCACATGCTTGGGCAGTCAAATTCAAAATAATAATTGTAATGGCGCTTGGTTGGAGTTGGGATGGGAAGGGCAAAGGGTATACTCTGGCATAGAAATTGGATAAATGGCGGAGTCTTGGTAGAGATTTGGTAGCAATAGATTCATTGTTTCATGTGATTCAATCTCGGTTTCGGTGCAGCTGCTTTTGTTGCTATGGATGTGGCAGGTATCGTGAGAGTCCCTTTTTGGGATGTGGAATCCATTATTGGGGTGTTTTGATTGGTTAATAATATAGTCGGGCGCCACTTTGCGGAGATTCATGGCTTAGGTTTGTTATGGTTCTTGGCAATGTTCCGCGAAGTGAACCTCAACCTTTACCACAATATTGTCAAGTCGCAAGTCAATAGCGGACGTTGTTCGTAGAGTCCACATCCTGAGGATACTCCGGTGTTGGGGCGAAACGCGCGTCGAGGTTTTCAACCTGCATGGTGGTGACGGATGTCCTTGCACGGATTTGCCAACATTATTGCTTGTGTGGTGGTGATATTTGCAGGTTCTTGCATGCGAGTGTACGCATAGGCAGTGTAGGAGAGGAGGGAGGTGCTATACGCATGCCTATGCGTACACTTACTCATTTACTTAAAGTTTGAGGTTTGTTTCGCGGAGTGTTGCTGGGAATGGTAGCGGGCTTGAGCCGTGGATTTCCGCGGGGTGGCGCCTGATTCTGTTGACTAGTTGAAGCACTTTAGTATTAGATTTCACATCCCAAGAGGGAATTCCTGCGATATTTGCCGCGTTTATGGAGGCAGGGGTGGCTGTGCCGAGGCTGAGATTGAATCATAATATGAAATAATGAGTTTGTTGTTGCTGAATTTTTATTGGGATTTTGCCATTCATTAAATTTTTTGTGTAAGATCATACTTTTTTGTTTTGCTTATCTTGATTCTGACTAGGCGTTGTTGTAATTATTGTTTTTTGATTTTATTGCCTAGGTATGTGATAACTGATAGTGTTTTGGGTTTAGTAATGAGTAATAACACAATTCCTACTATTTTTGTTGTAGTTTTGGGAATGTTCACTGATTTTACAAGTGGCTAGAGGCTGTGCGAAAAGTGTTTTTTTTTTATGTAAAATAAATATTGATTTATTTTTATATTTTAATTTCGGAGGGCTCGAATTTTACCGATTCAGTTTAATTGTTATATTTTTATGGCCCGTTTTTGAGATTTATAATTATTTTTGCTAACTCTTATTATTCCTGTTTATGACTTTGTTAAGACATATTAATTATTATTAAGATACCTTGGATAAGACTGATCGATGCCATAATATTATCATTACCATTAAAATAAGTGTTAAAATTTTCTTCTTTTAACAGTTATTTTCTTTTTTCTAATTAATTTTGTTATAGGTTTTTGTCAATTTGGTAGACTTAATAAAAAAAATTCTTTTGGTAATATTATGTTGTTTTAATTTTGCGCAAACTACATTTATGATACTCATCACATATAATCTTCTTATAACATACGACATAACATTAATTTTAAATTCCGTAGAGCAATGTAGCATGTTCACATTCGACTTAGTAGTTTCCGTAGAATAACGCCTCAAAGTTACATCAAACCAAACAACGTACGCAACGCAGCGCAGTACAATGTCGCATGTTTACATAAAACAGCTTTTTTAAAGATTAATTAATAAAACATAAAATTTTTAATGCATATACAATGATTTTAATACTACAAAAAGCTATTATGCAATAAAATTTTATTTTAATTGATAAGTAAAAAGTTACATTGAAAAATATGAATCGTAAACTTTAAACAGCTCTCCTGTAAAGTTGATATTTTGCAGATCCGTCCTAGTTCGACGACAGTGTCGAAATATTTTTGAACTTTTATTTGCTGACTGCACCGTCCCGTGCGCATTTTCATTAGTCGTTAACTCGTGCGGTATACAGCATACGGGAAGTCTATGATAATTGATAACTAATGGCGCATTTCTATTGGTCGAGGCATGCGTTCCAGAAATCTCCCGCACCCCGCATGCGGGCCCTATCGACCAGTGAAAATTAGGGTTAATTCAGACCGCAACGAAACGCGTAAATATGCATTTCTTTTGTACTGAATTGACAGATTTCGTGAGCGTGAGACGTCTCGCAAATCTGTCAAATCTATACTTTAGAAATGCGTCTGCGCGTCGCGTTGCGGTCTGAATTGACCTTTAAACGTAAAAGTTAAGCTAAGAGTTAATACACGTTACAATATAACGCATTTATGCAACGCAAATAAGTTAAAAATAATCCATTAGGTCACAACCATGTCACAACCGCCTAGATTTTTCAGAATCGCAATATATCCTTAGAACCCCCTGCGAAAATTGAGAACCCTGTACTTAAAGTATAAGTACGACCTTATTGATTGTCTCCAGTCTTTTGTCTTCTTCCTAATGGACTGGTAGACGGCTTGATTAATACCCAGTCAGCTAGGTATTGTTTGCCGTAATTAGTTTATGAAGTTCACCACTTCTTTAGGGTCGAACAGTTTTGTTACGAAGTTTTTCAGAGTTTAATGATCCCCTAAATTATGACTGCGAGACTCTTTATTAATGCTGGTTCGTATTGTCTATAGTTATAAATAAAAATGAATTTAAATGTTTATTGTATAATTTATCGAGTTATTATGAAAAAACTAACTTAGCGCTGATTCCGCGACGTACTTTTTCACCGGCATATGAAAGACGTAGAGTAAGTATATATAAATCATAAGTGTGAGGAGAGAAGAACGATGTTTTATTTTTTGCTTTGTTTGCCCACATGTAGTAATTTTAATCAATTTAAAATATTATCATAGGACCGTTGAGTCTGTACTCAGAGCGGTAGCTCGTAGCGGTATTTTAAGAATTAATTTTCACACTATGTTACCTCAAAATTAATTCCGCCGAAAATGTAAAATTTCGGATGTTTCTTAACATTTTTACTATTTTTTGCTTACATTAACATTACACCTGAATTTTAATAGGTATTTTAATAATTACAAGAACTCATTTGAATACTTTCATTAAATATGGGAACTTTCATCAAAAATCGGACGCAAGACAAGCAAAATATGCAGTCAGCAGTTTTGATTTAACATAATCTTTCCTAGCTAAGCTCTCAAGCTGAATATAGTATCTAGATATTCTAATCTTCATCTTGATTTCTAGCCAGTAGGCAGCAAACAGTATATTTGAATGGATTTAACTAGAAATTCATAGATCTGATAATATGTCCGTTCGTCTTGCTGTCTAGACTCTAGCTCTGTCAGGGGTAAGAACATAGCCTGTCCGTTGCACAAGTCTAGGTACAAAACCATAATATAATCTAGGAATAGCATAACCTGTCGAGATTCTAGACAGATATATTATTTAGCGTAATTGAAGAACGCTTGTTCTAAGTATGTTAAAAGTACAATTAATGGTTTGAGGACGCTTGATGGCCATTTTTATTTACGATGGATTATTAAATTTTGATGAACCAAGTACTTACTTTAGCTAACATGTAAGTATTTAATAATAGATAATTTTATAACCAAGTTTAAAATCAAAAATACTTTTGGTTTAACATTTTAAAGGCATCGCAAGCACATCTTAAAATTTAAATCATAATATGTCTAATAAGATTGGTTAGGATTTTAGGTCAAAATCAGATATTGAAAACCGTTTGTAGAATATCATCATAGTATTATCAATTTATTCTGAAAATCGTCCATAGATATTTTCTCATAAAGCTTTAAAACTGCCCCAAGTTCACACGTCTAAAAATAAAACAAAAGTCAATTTAAACCGTACGCCCCGAAATTAAGGTAGCAATTACAAAACTGCAGACACTGACCATGTACCAAAAAAACCTAGTTCTAATGAAGCAGTTCGCAAATTCTCCTTCCAATTACTGGGACAATTTTGTGGTTTTAGGGTTCCGTTATTCCGTACCCAAAGGGTGATAATGTGTAAAAACGTCGGGTAAATAAGTCCAGTGCGTCTGTCTGTCTCTAGGCTCTATCTCAAGAACAGCTATAACTTTAGAAAATTTCACAAATTGTTTATTTTTGTTGCCGCTACAACAAAAATACTAAAAATAAAGTAGGTAAATTAAATATTTAAGTGGGGTATCCTATACAATAAACGTAATGTTTTGGCCTTTTTGCTCACAAACACTTTTTTTGCACTAAGTATACATTACGGAACCCTTCGTGCGCGAGTCCGACTCGTACTTGGCAGATTTTTTTCCCATCTAACGGGCGGCCAGTGCCAAATCTCCCGCAGGATGTTTGCGGTCGCCTGTAACAGACTTGTAATTAAATCGTTGTTTGCCAAGATTCTGTACATAACCTTATATAATTTAGAAAATCTTTTTGCTTTTCTTGCTGAGGTCCTTTTTTTAACATGGGGAAATGCTTTATGTATTACCGGCAAATTGGGGCCATATCGGCCGGGGTATGCCGTATGTGGTACTCCTGCGTAGTCTACCCACTAAAACCCCATGGTGCTCCACTCATCGCTTAAGGCAGAGTTGCGGGTATGATGGAACCACATTGTTTCTGATATCTATGGATGGAACCTTTCTTGCTGAGGTCCTAACACTGGTAATTACTAGACACGTGTAGACCCGGGGAAGCTATGATATCGCAACAATACTTTAAAAATATATGCCCAAATATTCATTTTGGCATAAAGTTTTATTTTATAGCAATTTCATTTTGGCATAATTATTAGAATATTAGTGTCTAAGCCTACTGGAGCATGATTATGGTCATTAGGACCAGCTTCAGATTTAGGTTTATAGTATTTAGGTATAATAACATCGATATAATATAAATTATACTTCTAGTAAGTATGTAGTAAGTTTACTCTGTAAAAACCTTAACTTTATTGTATCAAACCTTAAATTCCTAGGCCTGTACAAAATTATCTTACAAAAAATAAAACACGTCCCATTGTCAAATAGACCGGGAGCCTTCTTTGTCTAAGCTAATTTGTTCAAAGGAATTTTTATACAAGTCGAGTGGCGACATTTCACAGGGTAATAAAGGCTGGCAGAATACCTGGGCGCATTATGGCCGAATTTTATATTCTTTAACCGTGCCAAAACACGTCGCGACAATGGAGGAATGAATGTACCGTCACCAGAACAGAGGGCGCTGAAAAATGGCCCGCTATCACTGGCTGTAGTAATTTTGCCTGAGACAGGACTTTATGTCGACGGAGTAAGGATCATTATCATATTATCAAAGGAAAAATGGTGGAGATGACGTAGTATAAATAACGACAGTAAGACCTAAAGCAGTTGACCGCCCGCGCAGTAAACGTTAGCGCATTTTCAGATAACTTGAAGTAGCAAAATGCATGTGTAACGTTGCAGGTTTTTGATTTTTTAAATATTTAAGCGTGGTTATTCACTTTTCTGAACTGATTAAAAATTTTAAGCAAGTGACTGATTGAAAATTCAGAAAGAGTAAATGCCAGGCACGACAGAGCAACTGACAGGGAGAGGAAATAGTATCCTCTTGTCTCTCGCGTCATACGCCATACGCCTTACGGTTTACGCCATACGCCATACGCCGTACGTATGGCGTATGCTCATATTTTTTCACATCTGCCGGCATTCTCATTTCCCGGAGAGCATCCTATTGATTTTTTTCAAAGTCCCATGCTAAGGCTGTGTTTCCACTGAAGCGGAGCGGAGTTTAGTGGTGCCGAATTTACCAATCACTATGCTCGAAATCTTCGCTCCGCTTCGCTGTCATTCCGCTGGAATAGCACGATTGGTCAATTCGGGCACCGTTAAGCTCCACCCCGCTTCAGTGGAAACGCAGCCTTAGTTAGTCTACTGTGGAGATTTAAACTGTGGAGACAGTGTCTCGACAGCGTCACGATTTTGACTGATCGTTTATACTTAGCATTCTTGGCAATGATTTTAAAGTTGGAAATGTTTTCATGTTTTGTTATATTCAAATGCATTGTTATCAGAAACACGATGTGCCAAGTTGTTAAACGTCTTAACGGTACAACGAAGTTTATTTTTATATTTTGAAGAGAAATAATTCTACCTTTTTACTCCTTTTACTTATACTTGCTAAACTATTTACTTAGAATCAGCGTTGCCAAACGTCCCGATTTTGGCGGGACGTCCCGATTTTTTTGTTAAAATTAAATGTCCCGCGCGGGACAGGCTCAGTACCGCTTTTCGGGGAAAGCCCGAACCTTGCTAGATCTGTGGTGCTGAGAAAGAAAGGTGCGTAATGAAGATAATAGTGTGGGAGGTAGAGTTATAGAGGGGTGGATTTTCTTTAGCTACTTTTGCTAACTTTTGTCACGTAAACGTTACTTTAACGCAAATAAAAATATAAAAATTCAAAAAACTTTTGATTTTATACTTTTTTAGGGTTCCGTACCAGCGCGCAGCGTTGCCAGATGTCCCGATTTTGGCGGGACGTCCCGATTTTTTCATCAAAATTAAATGTCCCGGGCGGGACAGGCTCAGTCCCGATTTTCGGGGAAAGCCCGAACGTACATGCAGCGTGCTGAGAAAGAAAGGTGCGTAATGAAGATAAGAGTGTGGGAGGTAGAGGGGTGGATTTTTTTTGGCTACTTTAGCTATCTATTGTCACGTAGACGTTATTTTAACGCAAATAAAAAGATAAAAATTCAAAAAACTTTCGATTTTATACCCTTTTTTTACCTTGTCCCGCTTTTGACTGAAGAATCCCGCTTTTTCACTCGAAATGTTCCAAAATCCTGACTTGGCACAAAAAAATCTGGCGACGCTGTTCCGTACCCAAAGGGTAAAAACGAGATCCTATTACTGAGACTTCGATGTCTGTCCGTCTGTCTGTCTCCAGGCTGTAACTCAAGAACGGTAATAGCTAGAAAGTTGAAATGTTCACAGATTGTGTATATCTGTTGCCGCTATAAGAACAAATACTAAAAATAAAATAAAATTAATATTTCAGGGGGGCTCCCATACAACAAACATGATTTTTTTGGTCTTTTTGGCTCTATATCAATAATGGCAACAGGTAGATTCTTGAATTTTACTCAAGGTCCTAAGTTTTATGTGCACTTTAATATTTAATAATAATATTAAAATAAAATAAAAAGTTAAGGGGGGCTCCCACACAAAAAACACAATTTTTGGGCTAATTTTGCTCTATAATGGTACGGAACCCTTAGTGCGCGAGTCCGACTCGCACTTGGCCGATTATTTTACTTTGTCCCGCTTTTGACAGAAGAATCCCACTTTTTCAATGAAAAAGTCCCAAAGTCCCGACTTGGCACAATAAAAATCTGGCAACGCTGTGTTAGATATATTTTATGTTATTAACTAGATGACCCGGTGAACTTCATATCACATCCCCCCTAATATAAACCTTTCCTGGACTTCTAGTACTTAGTTGTAGTAATGATGATGATGGTGAATGTAATAGTAGCATAATATTATAATATGCTTTCCGTTCTTAAAACAACGCCGAAACTCCCAAACTTGTATCTATAGAGACTCAGAAGTTCTTTCAGCACCTTCCGAACCATGTATAGGTACCAGGTACTTATACCACTGTGCAAAATCTTACTTGTTGATAGCATACAAGTATTATACTTAGAATACTTCTCACGAAATTGAAGTCACCACAATATGATTCCATGTAAATTTTGAGGAGTTCCCTCGATTACTTATGGATCCCTTCATTAGGTCACCACTTTTGTAAACATGATACCAAATCGGGTCTGGTGTGATAATTATGAGCTTAAATATTGCAAGACCGCTGTCTCCCACAAAAATTTATATTCTTTACTAACTTTGGGCCTTGTAATCTACCTTTTGTAAAATATAATTAAGTATTGTTGCGAAATTATATTTAACAAAAAATTAAAACCGACTTCCAAGGTAAAAACATTAAGGCCGTCCCCCGAGCAAACGACCTTGGCCATACATTTGCCGCGTTGCCGAGATCGCGCCAAAACCCTATTATTTTTACTTATCTTAGTTCAAAATTATCCTAAAAAAAATTTAAAACGGCGAATATGTAGTTTATGATATTGTCGATCTATTGGCGTGAGTTTCAAATAAAAGTAATTTGTAAATCCTAAGGAGATGCTGAATGTATGGTTGAATTTTAACAAATTGGTATTACTTTGGAAGCTGATATCATGAGTATAAGAAACAAAAACAGAAAATTTAAAACGACAAAAGGAATGTTGATATACTGAAGATTATTGCTGTATTTTTATTATAACTTTGTAGCTTTCAGATTATGAGTTTATAAGGTTTTAAATTCAGTCAATTGCGGAATCTCCGGACGGAACGCCCTTAAGTAATAATATGAACTAAAAAGTATTAAATAATTCTTACTCTTTAATAGTGCCTCTTTCAGAATTCGTCTAAATCTCAACTATTTCTGTACATACTATAGTCTTCATTATTTGAAGTTGGTACCAGCTAATTTAATCGTGAGTTAATCAGTCAATGTCAGAATATAATATTATAAAACTCATGGGACTGGTACCGACTTCAAAGTAATGAAGACTATAGTAGGTATGTACAGAAATAGTTGAGATTTAGACGAATTCTGAAAGAGGCACTATTAAAGAGTAAGAATTATTTAATACTTTTTAGTTCATATTATTACTTAATGTTTTTACCTTGGAAGTCGGTTTTAATTTTTTGTTAAAAATAATAATTTCACTCTTTTTAGTTATTTACCGGTAAACATATAAGCTGTCAGTTGCAGATATACAGGATTTAGGTATGAAACTATCACAACTACTATACTCAGGCAGTTTTCAAAAAAGTTTTTTCCTACGTTTATTCAGAGACGTTTTCCGTCTCACTCTAACACGAACTATCAATATTTTAAACCTATTACTATTACTAAACTATAGTCTATAAAACATTATCTATATGTTTACTATAACCTATCTATATTATATTTATTGCCCCGTACACAGATACACTAAACTATTTAAACTGTTCTTGCACTAAACTATAATCTATCTATTTTGCGTCGTCTCGTACATTTCACACGCAGGTACCACGCACACATTACACACCCGGCCCGCGCCGCCGCCACCGCGCCGCTCGCTTGATAGCCTTGGCAGATTGCAGTGAGACTGCAGATAGTGTTATTGTACTATGAACTCTAAACGCAATGCAAAAGGTTGAAATTAGGTTGTTTTCCAGAATATCTCGGCGAAGTGAGACAGAATGTGACATTATAGAAGCAACTATAACTTCTCAGAAGTAATGTCAAATGTGTGCCTTATGCTCTTGAGATAAGGTTGAATTTGGTGACATTGGTAACCCTGACGTGGTAATGATGATGATGATGAATGTAATTTGCATAGTAGCATATGTTTTCAGTTCTTAAAACAGCGCCTAAACTCTTAAACTTGTATCTATAAGGAATCCGGAGTTCTCTTAGTATCTTCGGAACTATAGTATACCTCGGTGCAAAATCTTACGTTTTGGTAGCATATGCTTAGGATGCTTTTCATAAAACCAAAATCACCATATGTTTCCATATAAATTTTGAGGAGTTCGAGTTTGTGAACATGGTACCAAATTGGAGTGAAACCTATTTTCAAAATATTATCTATTCTGTGCCATGAGACATTGGTGGCCTTAACATGACGTGGTAATGATGATGATGATGATTATGATGATGAATATGAATTGCATAGTAGTTTATGCTTTCTGTTCTTAAAACAACGCCGAAACTCCCAAACGTGTATCTTTAAGGAGTCAGGAGTTCTCTCAGCATCTTCGAAAGTATGGTATACCTTGACCCAATATTTAACTTTTTGGTAGCGTATTTTTAGTACACTTCACATAAAACCAAAATCACCATATGTTTCCATATAAATTTCGAGGAGTTCCCTCGATTACTCATGGATGCCATCATCAGGTCATCACTTTTGTGAACATGGTACCAAATTGGAGTGAAACCTAATACAACAAAACAAAAATTTCGAAAATCGGTTCACAAACGGCGGAGTAATCGTTGAACATACAAAAAAAAAATAAAAAAAAAAATCCACAGCCGAACATATAACCTCCTCGTTTTTTGGAAGTCGGTTAAAAAATAAGTACCTACCAACGTTGAAACTATAGGTGTACCAGAATCTGATGGCAAAAAGTGAGAAAATAAATTGACTCTAGCAATACCGGGGTAATAGGAATAAAACATTTTCATCCTTTTTTATTCCTTTAGCGGCTTATTTTGTGTGTGAAACATGCAAATATAAAAAAATATCCAATGATCAAGGATATTTTTTGAAAATTTGCTGTCAAAAATTGCCATTAGATTCTGGTAGACCTATAGCATCATTAATAGTAATGAAATTGAATTTTAGTTGCTATTTGACAGTTATGTTCAGTAAACACGCCAGTCTGTGGGCTGTCAGCGCGGTGTTTAGGATAACATGCGTCTAATTAAGACCTGCCAGTTACTAATCTAGAATTAATAACAATACATCAACATTATCATCAACTGACAATTAGTAGGTATTTAATGCTTTTTTAATGGTAGATGGGCCATAGTAGTATGTGGTATTAGCTTTCATACGTTGCACAGTAATCTGTATCCTGTTAATTGTTGTTTAAATTTATAACCGCCTTCCAAAAAGGAAGAGGTTATATTATGTTCGGCTGTGGATATATTTTTTAAATACAACATTATTATACTTTGATGGGGATTCGATGCATTTCAAACACATAACTCCAAAAATTCAAATGTTTTACGTCTTGATATCTGGACTGCATCCAACCTGTATTAATTTTTGATTTAAACAGCAGAGTTTGTTAAACCTTTAGCTTAAAAATCACTAAAACAATAATTTTGAGATAGAATAAGAAATTCATCAAAATCTCCTCATTTGCGAAGGACCTACAATTCCGCAGATGTTTAATATTATAGGTAAGTTACTAGGTCGTTCCCTAACTTGGTGGAAGTCCGGTCCCTTGTGAGGTAGACCGGCCGGTTGTGGAGGGAGTCCTGTGTTAGACTGATCCAGAACATCCCTCCGTATATGGCTGAAGGCAAACCGCAGGTGGTTTTAGTGGGCAAGAGACACACCCCCGGGGTGCTTCAGCTAACTGAGGTACATCCCCAACCCGGGGTTGCACAGGGGAAACCCAGCATGGATTTCCCCTGCGCATCAAAAAAAAAAAGGTAAGTTACTTGCTAGGTACATATTTCTCTTTTATATTTCTTTTTAGCGGTAAAATGTTGGTGTTGGCATTGTAATTCTGTCGAAAGCCCATTTAGCCATCGAAATTGAAATGGCATGGAACTAGCTGTTAATAAAACTGTCAACATCTATGTACAAATTACAGAGCGTGAAACGTGACGTCACTACTATATTTTGTTTCGTGTTTCTACACTGCAGCACTGTGTAGGTGACTGTAGCATGGGTTTTAATAAAATACTCGACCGCTTTTTTTATTTCAGTTCTTTTCTTTCTACTTTTTAGGGTTCCGTAGCCAAATGGCAAAAACGGAACCCTTAAAGATTCGTCATGACTGTCTGTCTGTCTGTCCGTCCGTATGTCACAGCCACTTTTTTATGTTGTGTTTCTAAACGTAATATAACAATCTCTACATTTTGCATCTTGTTGGTTCTTCGCCTTAATACTAGAAATAACATATTATCTCAACCCAGGTTTAACTTTAATCTAGATAATCTAATAGATTTTATCTAGATTCCTAGTAGTCCGTCCGGGCCTATATTCTGAATATAACCTTATAGTAAAATAATTTAAAAGATATAATTTTTCAAGCGGTCTAAAATACCCGACTAATTTGTACACAGTGTCTCGAATGTGACGACATCTCTCAGCCTAAAATGATGGATTTTGGGATGCCGCTTGGGATGTAGAGCAGCCTTTCTCAAAGTGGGCGATAAGGATAACGCCCCCTTGTGGGCGCTGAAGGTCTAAAGGGGGTTAGGTGTGAGACCCAGAAAAAAATGGGGGCGTTATGTAGAGGCTTGGGGGTGATTTGTAATTTTATTTGATCTTGATGCATTTTTTATTGGAGCAGTCATGGGGGCTCTAAAACAAAGGTTAAGGTCCAAATTGGGCTAATTTTAAAAGTGCCGGCCAACGCAAATAAACCCATTATTTAAGTAGAACATAATCTAATGCTCGGGCCACACTAACGAGAAATGCCGTTAATTATCGCGTTAATTCAAAAACATATTCTAAAACAAATTATAGGCTATATCAAGTTTTAGCATTATCGCGATAATTAACGGCATTTCTCGTTAGTATGGCCCGAGCATTAGGAATAATTTTTATTATTACACCAAAGTTCTAAGTCAAGTCTCCGAGTTGTTATTCAAGGTCAAACTTTTTTTATAACATATTATGTAATAGTACTTATTTTATTAATAAAAAGCAATAAGTAATCGATCCCAACGTCCCTATCCGAGTCATAGAACAGATTAGAAGCCAAATTATTTATAATATTTGTAGGTACAAATGATTCGGAAAAATTCAAAGGAAGAGGGAACCTCGACGTACTTGGGGCTTGCAGGGCACAACTCATTGCTTACTTGGAATACTAGGTAAATGCCGTACGTACCTACCCCAAGCACGTAAAGTATCCTCCTTCCTTTGAATTTTTCCAAATCATTTGTAGGTATTTGGCTTCTAATCTGTTCTATGACTCGGATAGGGACGTTGGGATCGATTACTTATTGCTTTTAATTAATAAAATAAGTTTTATTACATATATTATGTTATAAAAAAAGTTTGACCCTGAATAACAACTCAGAGACTTGACTTAGAACTTTGGTGTAGTAATAAAAATATTCCTTAGATTATGTTCTATTTAAATAATGGGTTCATTTGCGTTGGCCGGCACTTTTAAAATTAGCCCAAAATTGTATGGACGTTGGATCTTGTCCTTTGTGTTCAAAGTGGGCAGTAAACAAAAAAGTTTGGTAATCCCTGATGTACAGCAAGCAATACTTACATAGTGTCGAACAATATGACTCTCCTTCTAGCGAGGTCGAAAAAAATTGGCGCGACGCTTTCGCGAGTGGAAAATTCCTCCGCCGCTACATTTCATGCACACAAAAAATCTGGTGTAATTAAAATCGGCCCTTGCCAAGAAACTGTCGATAGTCCATTACTTTGACAGGTGACCACCGAAAATGACTGCCACATTCGTTTGTTTTACCCCAACTCTTAATTGCTCCTCTAATGGAATTTGCTGCAAAATAGTTTCAAAAATTAAATTTATTTCAGCAATTTCAGCTGTTATGTGTGAGAGTTATGGGCGTTATATACGGTGAGCTCGCGATTAAATAGGATTAGTTTTGAAATAAGTTGGAAGGAATTAAGTTTTAAAGCATTGGACTTTGCTACCTATGTAGTCCAAGATCGAGAAAAATGTTTCATATTGTTTTGAATTACTATAGTCTTAGAAATAAAACAAGGTTATAGAAGCACATAATTAGGGTAAATGACTAGTAGATTGGACAGTACTAGTCATTGGAAAAAGCACAAAAACAATGGATGGATTATTAATGTTGCTTTAAAAACTGACTGTTTTTCTTTAAAAACAGACGTTTCTTTACTTTAAAAACAGGAAATTTTTAAAGCAGCATTAATAAATATTGTGTTTTTGTGCTTTTTCCAATGACTGGTACTATCCAATCTACTATTCATTTACCTTACTTAATAATAAAGATATTTACGAAGCGTATTACGTATACATCATGAACAAGACATTATTATATTACTTATTAGTGCCACCCACTAAGTTCGGTGCAGACAAAGACATTTTCGACGTACAAAACGATGTCAGAAAGTGGTAAATCTTTTCGGATCTTTATTATAAGTTTAATAAACAACATATTTTTAATGCGCATACACGACATCAGCAGAAAATTTCTCAGTCGATTAAAATCTCGGTATCATTTGCGAAATTCCAGTAAATATTTTTGCATTCATTTTAAATGGGGCATGAAAAAATTCACATTAATCCCTGGCGTGTAGTGTGCGATGTCCTTTGTCGGTCATTACATTGTCCCGGAACATCGATAAATATTTCCAGTCGGATCCGACGTCGCGTCCGACACGATATCGACAAGACCTGCTTTAAGTAACTTTTTCTTAAATTCAAGTAATTTTTCAAAGAACTCTTTGAAAAGTTACTTGAATAGGATAATAATATTTTGATGCAATGTTTTCACTCTAGACGGCAGCATCAGCACAGACAGTAAGGCTTCTTAGAGAAGAACGGCACTTGTCGACGGCAATCGACGGCAACCGTCGACAAGTGCCGTTCGTCTGTATGCGCTCTAAACAAAAAGTTTTGTTCGACGTTTGACAACGTTTCTGCCAATATTCTGGTAAGATAATATCAGAGTACAAAGAACTATAGGATAGGTGTACCAGAATCTGATGGCAAAAAGTGAGAAAATGAATTGACTCTAGCAATACCGGGGTAATTGGAATAATATATTTTGATCCTTTTTTTTCCTTATAGCGGCTGATTCTGTGTGTGAAACATGCAAATATATAAATTTATCCAATGATAAAGGATATTTTTTGAAAATCTGCTGTCAATATTTGCCATCAGATTCTGGTAGACCTTTAAATAGTTGGTTCTGTCTACTCTGATATTATGACGTGTGCAATAATTATGTTGGATTTTGATCGGATTATTTACTGTATGAGCTAGTAACGACCTCCGCTCCGAGTTTATTCGTCGTAATTTATTTTGTAGTATTCAAGTTCGTAATTCAACATTGGTAGGTAGTTACAGCATCTCGATTCACGATCTTACTTAGATAAGTACAAGTGAAAATAACGAATTTGGTGCTGTACGGGAAACGAATTCGGAAATTGGATAAGGAAAACGTGTGTATGCGGGCAGCCTAAATATCTTTGTCACTACGTAAATTATAATGTTAATGATGGAATGATGATGGATGAAGATGAAAATCAAAATCTCAAAGATCATACATTTATATATTAATTTGTTATTAACATAATGTTTAACTCGTACAAATTAACTTATATTTTGTGTAGAAAATCATCTCGGGAGGCCAGTCGAATTAGAATGCCGCGTCCTACTCTAACAACGTAATTTCACTTTTGTAGAGTAGGATGCGGCATACCGATTCGTTCGAGTCTCAAAACGGTTTCGTTGTATGGTTGGATCGATATACAAGTTCAATTTTACAGTCATCGGCCGGCTTCATAGTGATTTCAAATTTTAGAGGTATATTCGGCGCCGGGCCGGCCGCGGGCTCCCCCACTACTTTGTATTTTCTCAGTAACGCACATAAAGACAGCTTCACCATGTAACTCGCGAGCTTGTAACCTGAAAATATTCGTAGTAAGGGTTAGTACAACGAAAGCAGATGAAACAAGGTGCAACGGTCAACGCGATGAAGGAATTGAAATTCAGTCTCAGGCTTCATGTATTATTATTATATTAATATTATTATTATTATATTACAGACAAATAGCACTTATCCACGGCACGCGTCTACGGCAGTCCCTGGGTTTTTTTTTTATTTAATTTTTTTGATAATAATTATTGTCGACGACTGCCGTCGACGCGTGCCGTCGACTAGTGACGTTCCTTTGTAAGCGAAGCGCTCTAATACTAGGTTCCTTTGTAAGCGGTCAGGCCGGTATGCGATAAGGTCGTGTCGATATGTAGATCAAAATGTCTGTAAGTACTTACTCATATTACAGAATTCGCTAGTTTTGACAGCAAAGTAAGATGACAAAAATATATGCATTTTGATAATTTTGACACAATACATCGCTAAATGTCGTTGCGATGCAATAATAAATAAGTCAAATCCCATACATTTTTGACATCTAACTTCGCTAACTAGCTAATAAAATTCGACTGTATCTATAAGTGATGTCGTCATGAAATTATGTCAGGCCGTTTATCCCATAAAGTTAATATACCTAGCGGAATAGAGAAACCATAGAGAAACGATCCCGAGCTGTCAAACGAAACCAAAATTGATTTACATCTGTGTGTACAAAATATCTGTTTACGTGTGCGTGAAAATGATGTTCCTACATACATTTTTCTGAATACAAAACCTGAAAAATCCAAGTAATGTTGTTAAAGTAAAAAAAATATTATAAACAAAGTATATTTTTTTTAACTTTTATGGCGCGATCTTGATAAGTATGTATGTAAGAAAGGCTCTACGAAGCAAAATTTTTTACGACCATTATTTAAACTTTTTTTTCACTTACAAATAAGACGGTAGTTCGAGAAAATTTTGTTAGTTTTTTTTTAAGAGCCTATGCTATCCCACTGCTGGGCAAAGGCCTCCCCTAAAGTCTTGTTTTTTTTTTATTAAAAATTATAATCAAAAATTTGTTAGTTAACAATTATTATTGTTTCACTTGTTAGAAAATTAACTGTAAGTAAAATTTCCAACCGGAATAAATTATTTATAGTGTTCCGAATACACCATAATTTTTTCAAATAAAAAAAAAATACTGTGCCGTACTCGCTTTTGGCGCCACGCGTGCAACCTAAAAATATCGCGCGCAGACCTATTTTCAGTGTTAAATTAAAATTAAAAATAATGGAGATAGAATTCCGGGAGTCAGAAGTTTTTTATTGTAAATTTCCTACTTTTTCTGAATCTTTTTTTGAAATTTCTTAAAAATTATTAGTTTATGAAATATTCGCAAAAAACAAAATGCCATTTTTTTCATCTTTAATTGTTTATAACTTTTGCAAATTTTTATGTGCTAACACCATAAAGTTAATATACCTATCGGAATAGAGAAACAAAGGCCTGAGCAAGCGAGATGTCACTATCAGTAACACTGCGTGGTAGAAAGAGAAGCGTGATTTGAGGTTGCATAGCTTTTTTTTCATCTGTTTGACAGTCTGTCTGCCCCTGGGCCGATCGTTGTCAATTTGGGCTCTCAGAAAAATTGTGATTTTAAGTTAAATAATGAATAGTTTTTAGAAATACTGCTCTAGAAACATGGTTAATTGTTTGTGGAATGATTCTGGATTCACACATCGAAAAAACCCGGACAAATATTCATTTAACAGGTGAATTATTCTACATCGACAGGGCCTAGTTTTAAGTTTATTTTTGCCAATTCCCTACGAGTTATTGGTATTGATTTTGAGAACTCACTTCTTTAAAGGATTCATTATATGGAAAACGTAACTTGAGTAGCATTGGTGCACAATTTAAGGATAATTTGTGTAAACAATTTTCATATATTTTACACTAGGGCTGCATCAATTTATCGATAAGTTGTATCGATATGAAAATATTTTTAGTTAAGTATACTAATTATCTAGGAATGTTGAAATGATAACATACTCATCCGTATATTAATATACTTAAACTAATTATAAACTTATAATTAGTTTAAGTATATTAATATACTATCATACATAATTCATCGTTTTTAAGATTCCGCACCCAAAGGGTAAAAAGTCCTAGTAGTGGGGTCCCGCAGCCCGCTCTACTACTAAGACTTCGTTGCCTGTCCGTCTGTCCATCCGTCCGTCCGTCTCTCTGTGTCCAGGCTGTATAACAAGAACCACTATAGTAATAGACTTCTGAAATTTCTACATCCAATATGGCTGCTTATCCAAGATAGGGGAATAGTTGAAAGCACTTCTGCAAGATGGGTATCAAATAAAAGGGCTCATTGAGAGTGAATTGAAAATTAATAGGGTCTAGTGAAGTCGTGTCGTGTCGTGTACTGATATTGTCACGTGACGTAACCTGTCGTGTCGAATCGTGTCATGACGTCAGTCGTCATGTCGTGTCGTATCGTGTCGGGTTTTAGAAAATGCCCGGTTGAAACCGGTCACCCTTCATGCGCGAGTCCGACTTACACTTGGCCAATTTTTCAGATTTCCTGCTGACCTGGATACCAGAAATTCATGGCTTAAAATAATTAACCGTCCAAACTGGACTTCGAAGTAAACTTCATGCATACTTAATTATGCAGCAAGCATTTTGAAGAAAAGTCACATTTTACTTCAAAATTACAATTTTATTTTATATCTATGCAGTTTTATTTTATCCCATTTTATTTTGTTTACAATCTTACAATTATTATTCCATGATCGATATTTTGTCGAATTACAAGATGTTTGTACATCACTGACACGCACACGTAAACATAATTGTATACACAGATGTAAATCAAATTTTGGTTAAGCTTGACAGCTCGGGATTGTTTCTCTATTCCGATAGGTATATTACCTTTATGGCTAACACACGCTTTTGGCACATTTTTCTAGGCGTCATTCCGGATCCAATGAGCTATCGCACATAATTTTAAGAACAGTATCGGCGTAAGAATTGTTCGGCGTGCATCCGTTGTCTGATTGCCATAACACAAGTTTTTACTTAGCATGGGATTAGACGACGTGATGTACGCTACTTAGCTTTTATACTATTGTATATTATTGTATGCTTAATAAAGAATTTGAATTTTGTATTTGTACCATTTTCAACTTGTCGAGTAGAATATTAGAGCTCAAATTGTCAACGTGCCGATAATAGTAGGGGGGTAGTGCTATCGTTTACTAAGTGATTTCATACCGACCAAATTTTTGTCCAGCGGTAGCTTAGTATTTATTAATCAATATAATCAGCGTCAGTCGCCGCACCCATGGTGGAATGTTAATTGAGAGCATTTCAAAGTTGTAAAAAAAATAGTTGCGAAAAGTGATTTTATACCGAATGAAACTTTGATGGATGATTATTGAGGTCACGTTTAACCAAAAAATCACCGTCAGCCGTATTGCAGACGAGGGATTCAACGTCTGTCGCGTTACTGAACATGTAAAAAAATTTTTGAATATAAAGTCATTTTATACCGTACAAAATTTATACAGGTGAATGTTTCTACTTTGTAAATAATAAAGAAAACCGTCAGTCGCTAATACGATGGTGGAAAAACCGTCACCCAGCAAAATAAGTTATGACCAATATAGCCCTACTTTACGCTCAATGTATCCTAGGGCGTCCGTCGCGTAGACGACATTTCCACATGTAAACATTCAGCTGACGGCGATTTTCGTTTGAATTAACCATAAAATTATCTCACATAGCAATTTTAAGTAATTAATTCGATAGTCAATATTTGTGAAGAAGAATTATATACATTTTACTTTAAAAGCGCCATCTGTTGTTATATACTAAAACTAAAACAACACCTACCCAATCTAAACGTGTATAATCTAGATATGAACCTTTATTGGGTGCGAATTGGAATCTTTGTCAATTCAATACGATTTCCAACAACAACTTTGAGATGCTCTCAATTTTTATTCCACCCATTATGACGATCAAAGCTGTTATGTATTAGTGGAATACTATTATTGTAACAATTTTCGCTCGGTATGAAATTACTTTTTAAACTGAGCGCGACCTCCCCTACTATAAGTGCAGACTGAATGTCAAAACATGGTCAAAACCACAGACATAGATCAAGATAGATACCGCATGTCGCTTCATTTGTATGAAAACGAGCGTGCCACTTTTTTTCTACCTACTGTGACGTACCGATGGTAAGAAGCGTGTCCATTATCTAGGCCAACTAGTGGAGTCGCCAGAGGTTTTAATCTCCGAAAATTGTAATAGTGAATGGATTTTTGTTTTTGAGGTGTCATTTTCTTTTTTTTATATTTTTAATTTAATATCTATGGACGCTTCACACCACGTCAGTCTGGCCCCGTGCTAAGTACCTGAAGGACTTGTGTTACAGGTACCAGATAACGGAAATATATTTAATAAATACTATACATAATATATTTAAGACTTTTATTATATCATACACATATTTAATACACATCCAGACCCGGGAACATTGAAAACTTTTTGTTCCGTCGGCGGGATTCGAACCCGCGCCCCCGGCTTGAGCTACCAACGGGCTCACCACTGAGCCACAGAGGTCATCAAACGTCGTTTTTGCAGTATAATTTGCAAAGTTTACCAAAAATTTTTTGGTGCTTTTAATTTTTTAGTTACTTAATTAAAAATTAATATTTAACCATATAAAGCCAGTCAAGAATTTTTTTCTTGTTCCTGTTATTTAATGACTCTTATCCGGTTGTTTACATTGAAAATTAACCAAAACCATAATTTTTAAAAAGAAAGTTTGCTTTGCTAAGTTAAACTAGTCTAAAACTGGAAGGAGCAGCATCAGGTTGCAGTATAATAACGCATACCGCATTCTCATGAGACTGCCAAAATACTGCAGCGCTTCGAGCATGTTTGCCGACGCCAGAGTTCTCGATTACTTCGCCGTTGGTAGATCACGAGTAGCGTAATTCTGGGCCCGCGTGTGTTCTTCTAAGAACGAAATTCTCGGTGTGTGTGCTGGGTGTCCGGAGAGTTCATATCCAGCCTACTGGCTATCAGTGCATCGCGACAGAAACCAGAAATGATTTTTTAGAAATTTTTTAATCCTATTTTTGTAACATTTTATTTTATTTATTGCTATAATTATTTAATATTTTATTCACTTCAAAATTTAATTTTAACTAAACTTTATTTTATTTTATTTATATACAGGATTATTTTTTCACCAGTACAATAAATCAACATACGTAATAGTTGTCAAAAATAAAAAATTTGGAACAAAAAAACAAAAATATCAAGCCCCGAAATTATCCACTAAACTACTAAAAATATGGATGCATTACGCATTTGAGGCGCGCCCCGCCGCCCCCTACCTCATACCGCACCCGTTGTCGCCTTGTAATTAGTGCGCCCAAGCGGAATTAGATTGTATAAAGGATAAATTAATTGAAATGAAAAAAAAAATATTTGTGAAATATTACTCTATTATCGATACCAATGACGTTGTAAAATTTATTGTAGGTACTAGTGAAAAAATAATCCTGTATTATATTATTGTATGGGTTTATTGTCTGAATAAAAATGATTATTATTATTATTTTTTAACCCCCGACAAAAAGAGGGGTGTTATAAATAAAACTATAAGATTTTTGCAAAGTTTTTAGAGATTAACGCTCCTCGTAACCAAGATAAAAGGGTTAGGGAGGATTTCAGGGTCGTAAAAAAAAAGTGTGTTACACGTACTTATTGTGCGTATTTAATTTTTTGAGAAATGATGAGTTTTAAGTACTTTAAAACGTTTTAATATCTCCAAAAATGTGTAAAATAGACGAAAATTTTTTTTCTACTTTTGTTGAGAATTTATATAAGTAAGAGCTAAAAATTTAAATGCATAGACAAATGTAAGGCTTTTTCTAGCCTTTCAAATATATTTAAACTTCCTAATTAAAGCTAGAAAAAAAATTGGGTGCTACGTATCTCACGACGTATATACTAAAGTCGCATGCTGCGACCTATGTTTGGAAAATGCTCACCTGAATACAAAAAATATCAGTTCTTAACCTAATTTGTAATTTTTTCCTTTAAGTATATTTTAGCGAATGTAATTAACGAAAAAAAAATAATTTTATTGTGTTAAAACCTAATCAAAAGAAATAAAAATACAGCTAATTTTCTTCGAAATATACGCGGAAAGTTTGTGCTACATTTTCGGAAAAGTTAATAAAGTAAGAGCTAAAAAAAATTACGCATTAACAAACATAAGTCTTTGTAAAGCCTAAGAAATAATTTTAAACTTCCTATTTAAAACAAAAAAATAGGAACGCCATTTACCAGGTACTTACTGCCCGAAGCACACAACAAACTTATTCGCAGGTATGCTCATCTAGATACAAAAATATTAATTTTTAAATCTAAATTATATATTTTTTCCACTTATTTTCTTTTTTTGGAATATAAGCAACGATATGAATAAAAAAACCGGCCAAGTGCGAGTCGGACTCTCGCACCGAGGGTTCCGTACAAACCTGCAAGGTTTACAAAGTTCGTTCATTACGACAATCGAGTATGAGGAAATGGGTAGTAAGTTTAAAATTATTAAAAAAAAAAATATTATGTGATGTAACTAAAAATTTATGGTTTTCGTAATTTTTCCTTTATCTATGCTATAAGACGTTGCTTCGTACCAAATTTCAAGATTCTGAGTTCACGGGAAGCACCCTGTAGGTTTTGATTCCCTTGCAAGTGTCGAAAATTTGCGGCATAAACGGCTGTATCTTTTGATTGCGTTGGCTTAGAAGTTTGATTTTTTCACAGCTTCAAGGGACAGTAGACCTGAGTAATTGATATAAATTTCAGCTTCATACCTCCACGCGTTCCTGAGAAAAAGGGTCTTGACAGACGGACAGACGGACAACAAAGTGATCCTATAAGGGTTCCGTTTTTTTCCTTTTGAGGTACGGAACCCTAAAAATGATAATATATTTTATTATTTTGCTACATAACTGAACTGAAAGAAATGCAGGTTTTCTTCAAAATGTTAAAATTTATGAGTGTAACTGAAGTGGTATAGAATAATTTAAAAATTTCAAGCACAATTTTTCAATAGGTGAACTTTTTTATTTCTGTTATCAGCTATACATTCCTTTTTTTCTTTTCAATTTTCATCCACTATTACGGAAATCGGAGGTTTGCATGATTTTTACGCTCTAGACACTCCACTAAACGTTTCTATTTGAATTTATACAGCTCAATACGGCACTTTTAGGTATTTAGGCAATTTTAAAAATTCCGATTGACGTCCGATACTGCATACTGAAGAACAGACTTTCGAAAGACGAGCATTGCTCGTCGTTTGGGAACGTGATATGGCACGCGAAGTACATACACATGCGGTATCTATCTTGATCGATGTCTGTGGTCAAAACAGAATCTGTTTTGACCACAGACATCGATTAAGATCAAGATAGATCAACCTTTTTCATTTGATGAAAAAAGGGTTCTGCCACTTCAAATCACGCATCTCTTTCTACCACGCAGTGTTACTGATAGTGTCATCTCGCTTGCTCAGCTCTTTGTTTCTCTATTCCGCTAGGTATATTACCTTTATGGTTTATCCACCGCCGCCGTCGCCGGATTGGCCGGATCGTCACTGAGAACGCGATTATTTTGGGCCGATAAAATGCCACTGTATGACAAAGCCTCCGCAGTCACCGAACCGTCGTCGTCGGACATGGACAAACGGCCTAAAGGTATTTCTTAACTCACCAACACAACTTCTCGGTCCGTAACTGAAGGGTATGTATGCGTCGTCCGGGACGGCCGCTATCCGCTCCGGCAGGAACCGCTCAGGGTCGAAGTGCTCGGCGTCAGTCCAGTACTTGGGGTTGCGGTGGACGCTGATGATGGGGACGAAAATGCCAGCGTTGCGGGGCACCACGCGTCCTGAAGCTTTGTACAAAATTATAACACCTACATACTGTGTCCGTGACATACTGCGTGTTGAGACGAGCTACCAATATTTTTGTGTGTGCGTAAAAGAGACTACATGTACTCGTAGGTCAATAGCGGAATTTAACTTTATCCGGCGACCAGACTTTAATAGAGTAAATATTCTTAATTTGGAGAAGTTTTCAGGCTTAAAATGTAGGGATAACATATCCATTAATAACTAAGTATTACAATTTACAGCTAATGGCGAGCAATAATTTAGGTCGCCCAAAACTTATTTGCTCTGATATTAGTTTATTATGCTGTAACCATTTATTTTTCTGGAATAAAAAGTAATCAGCTATGTTCAATCTCAGGATACAAAGAATTTATGTGCCAATTTTCATCAAAATCGGTCAATTGGTTTAAGCGTGAACAGATAACTGGCAAACAGACTTTCGCATTTATAATAGTAGTGTGTATCTAGTTAAAGTACTTACATAATATAATTTCTTTGTGGGCTCTGCGAAAAATGAGTGGAACAGGTGGGTAGAGGCGTAATGTCTCTTTTATCACCATATCAAGATACGTCATTCTTACAAGATCATCTTCCTCTAATGGTCTGTCCGAATCCCCGAATATATCGTACAATCTAAAAGCAAAAAATTAAATTAAGAAATTTAACAAAACCGCCGCCAAACAACTTTAAAAAGTAATGAAATAATAATTTACTGACTTTAAGTTTAAATAATTCCTAAGTGTAAAGTAATATTTTAGTCCATAATTATTATTGTCACAGTGTGTCGGGGGACCGCCTAGTAAACTACGACAACAGCGACTTTTGCAATTTGTATCGCCAAGTCGCTGGTTGTCTCGATTCGGTTCGCTGTGAACTGACCCTTAAACTATAATGTTAGTGAAATCGAACATCTACATTAGCGGTCCCCCGACACACCTTGACAATAATTATGGACTAAAATATTACTTTACACTTAGGAATTATTTAAACTTAAAGTCAGTAAATTATTATTTCATTACTTTTTAAAGTTGTTTGGGGGGGTTTTTTTTTAATTTCTTCTCAGTCACCGATCGGTGTTGCAATCGAGTGCACGTGTACTAGTTGTCAAGCGCATTTCCAGTGGTTGTCAACATGTTTGTATGCAGCAGCTGTAATGAAACTCACACGGACGGCCCTATTTGCAGTGTATGCAAACAACAGTATGACTTTGCCTGCTCTGGGGTGACGGAAGCGGGTTATAGACGACTAGGTGATAGAAAGAGTGTTTGGAGATGTGTGAGGTGCAAGGCGAGCCCATGCGCTTCACCGATTCCTGTTTCTCCGTCACCTACCCAGTTGGACAAAATGCAAGACCAACTGAATTCGATCCTGCGCCAACTTGCCCTCCTTGCGACAGTGGTAAAAGATATCAAGAGCATTAAGTCTGACATCTCCGACCTGAAAACCTCCATCGAGATGGCACATGAACGCACGGATAAGTTATCGAGTAATGTCAATGTATTGACTGCCAAAGTAACGAGCGTCGAGAAGATCGCGGCCGACATACCCAGTCTACAGAAGGAAGTTGCGAGACTGAACAATGAAATTAATATGAGAGACCAGTGGGCTAGAGCCAATAATATAGAAATCAAAGGACTTCCTCAGCTAAAAAATGAAAACCTTTTAGACTTAGCAATTAAAGTTGGATCCGTTATTGGTCAGCAAATTAAAAAAGAGGATGTTAACTATATTGCCCGCGTACCTACGAGGTCTACTACATTGCCTAAGCCCATTATAGGGTGTTTTCACACTGCGACGGTTACGACACGACACGATACCACAGAATAGATAAGGGCCACCGCACATATATGTACAATTTCAAGTTGGCTGACTATCGTACAAACTAAATTGCGTAGTGTCACAATTAATTGGACAACTTCATCGTGTACGCTGCCAGCCGCAGACTTTTAGATTTATTTGGTAACGGTGTTGCTAGCCTAGCGACGTGCGTGTTAAAATGCGTAAATAGCACGCTTTTATTGTGGCACTAATAAAATGATGGCGAAAAGAAAGGAGAATATTTTGGATGCATTCAATACTAAAGCTGATATCAGACGGGTAATTTTTTGTTCATTTTCGCCTCTCATTTTGCATCTTTCACTCCAAGTGACACATCTAAACACAAAATGAAACATTAGTGCCGAATAAATTTATTAGTGAACCGATCCAACTGTGTTGAATATTGTCATCCGGCGTCTTTCACTTCCACTCCGAATGAACGAGAAATGAACGGTCTGAACACTGAGAGAATGATCGTTCTCTCAGTGTTCAGAACGTTCATTTCTCGTTCATTTTCGAAATATTAAAAAAAAACCAAACCCTTCTTTTTATGTTTACTTAATTGTTTATAACTTTTGCATTTTTTTTCAGCCCGTCTTGGAATTTTGATAGAATGATAGAATGTCATCTACAACATTCTATCAAAATTCCAAGACGGGCTGAAAAAAAATGCAAAAGTTATAAACAATTAAGTAAACATAAAAAGAAGGGTTTGGTTTTTTTTTAATATTTCGAAAACTATTTGAGATAATCAAAATTTGAAAATGGATCATTAAAGAACAGGAAAATTCCAGGAAAAAAAAAAAATAATCTTAAAAGGCCTTATAAGAGATCCCCGTTGAAAAAATTCAAAATTTTTCATTTTTCACTTTTTTATTAACATTCAAAATCATTCCAAAATTATTCATGTAAATAAAGCAATTGCGGTACTTTTATATCCAATTATTGTTACTATTTTCTTTTGTTATTGTTAAAAGCCAGATAACAATGTATATTTTTTTTATTTATAACTAATAAAATTCAAATAATCATTTTTATTGATGTTAAAACCCTAATTGCTATATTTACATAAAAATTTCATGAATGCCTTTGATTGTTTATAAAAATTGAAAAATCAAAATTAGTGAATTTTTCCAACGGGTATCTCTTCTTAGCCCTTTTAAGATTAGCTCAAAAGAATAATAAAAAAATCTAGATTTCTTGTTTTGAAATAATCAGCGTTTTTATATTAACATTAAAATGGTGACTATTAACAAATTAACAAAAGCATAACAATTAAACAAATTGTGATAATTTATTTTTGTTGACGGATTATTGTTGATTGATATGTCTACTTAGTACCCAATTTTTTTATTTCTTTATATTAATATTTAATCAGTAAAATATATTTTTTAGTTCACGTGGCAGATTATTTTCAAATGTTGGTTATCTTAAATAGTTTTCGAAATATAAAAAAAAAAACTAAACACTTCTTTTTATGTTTACTTAATTGTTTATAACTTTTGCATTTTTTTTCAGCCCTAGAATGTTCTAGATGCTATTCCGAATCGAATGAGACCAAAATCATAATTTTCGGTGCGTTAGATCAGGTTTTGAGGAAAATGGCACTTGTTACTCAGACTATTGGTACAATTTGAAGTTTTATTCGGTTAGGTATTCTGTATCTCATTAAAGTACTTTATTTCGTTAAAAACGGAGCAACAAGAAGCAAAAGTTCTTCAAATTTATTTTCCTCCATTCGAAGGTAATAATATGAATCAGGATCTTCAACGGCTAGTTCTCTCAACATTGTATTTGAAGCTTCTAAAAAATTTCTTCTTTCAATCCATGGTCACGCCCACCACCGTCGACGTTTTCTTTGCTTCTTTTTTTGTCAACTATTTGATTAAAAATATGATCACAAATTAAAATAAATCCAAGACGCACGACTTCATTTAAGGACATATTAAAAGAAAAGAAAAGTGAAAGTTCTTTTCTATATCATTCCCTATAAGCCGTGTGAACATAGAATGAAAGGTAAATGAAACATTCACTCGAGTGAATAATCATCCGAGTGAACCGTCCGATATCACCTTAAGTGACAGAATATTAGAATTTGTACGATATTCGGCCAACTTGAAATTGTATAATATGTGCGGTGGCTCTCTATTCTGTGGTATCGTGTCGTGTCGTTATCGTGCAGTGTGCAAACACCCATAGTTTCATTCAATAATCGTTATATGAAGGAGAATGTTGCTGCCGCGCGAAAGTGTAAATTGAACACACTGGATATCGGTTTCTCGACCACATCGGTCTTTTATGTTAATGACCACCTTACACAAGCAAGTAAAGTTTTACTTGCTAAAGCGAAATCACTGGCGAAGGACAATAATTTTAAGTATATTTGGGTGAAACATTAAAAAATTATGGCTAGAAAATCGGACTCGGCCCCTGTGTTTTTTATCCAGTCAGAAAAGGACTTAGAAAAAATCAAGAAGTGAATTTGTGTGTCACTGTACTTTATTATCCGTTACTTAATTTAGCTATATTTTTAATATATTTAGGGCCTGTTTCACCGCTTCCTGATAAGGCTATCCACCACATATTTTGACAGATGGAGTATGGAAAATCTGTCAAATAACCCTATCGGGCACCTTATCAGGAAGCGGTGAAACAGGCCATTAAACTACGTCTTAAGGCCTGTATTCACTTTGATTAGTGCAAGTGCAAGTGACAAGTAATTAAGGCAGTAGAGTGCAGGTGTGTAGTGCAAGTAGTGTCCAATTCATGTTTAGTGGCTCTGTTTAGTAAATTCAGTAGTAGCTGTCAACCAGCGATTGTTTTTTATGTCAACTAGCGAGTATGGACGAACATCGAGAAGCGAGCTTGCAATTGCAAGAAGTACTCAAAGAAGTATTAAAACTCTTTTGGAAGCTGAATTTGCAAGATCAAGAAAAATATGGGTTCAAAAATGGATTAGTAGAAGACTTTGCCATTTTTTGCAAAACAACACGAACGTCCGAGTTTCAAAAATACAAATGCCATTTTGAGATGTCCTTCATTTTTAATATTCGTTTTATTTAAAACTATTTGACTATGAAGTATTTATATAAAACTAGATATCGCCCGCAACGAAGTTGCGGCAAAAATTCGCTTATCACGCCGGAACCGTGCGACTTTCCGTGATAAAAAGTATCCTATGTCCTTTCCCGGGACTCAAAGTATCTCCATGCCACATTTCAGCAAAATCGGTTCTGCGGTTTGAACGTGAAGAGGTAACAGGCAGAAGTATGGATTAGTATGGAAGTAACTGAAAGGGTGTCCTTTTGTACTTTTAATATATTATAATAATACTAGCTGTCCCGGCAAACGTTTCTTTGCCATATTAAGTATATAAAGTATTTTTTTTTAATTTGATCGCAGCGCTAACTGTCGGGACAGACTAAAATTAAAATTCGAATATTATTTAAAATTTGACACTGCGATGGTAGCGCCGTCTGTCAGATCCAATGTAAAACATTCCAAAATCAACAACTACTAATAAATTAAAAATTAATTAAAAAAACATTGTCCAGCAGACAAAATTGTGAATCTAAACCATTCCCAGATCCCCTTGAACACACACAAAAAATTTCATCAAAATCGGTCCAGTCGTTTGAGAGAAGTTCAGTGACATACACACTCACAGAAGAATTATATAAATAAAGATTATACGTAGGAGAGCCATGCTTCGGCACGAATGGGCCGGCTCGACGAGAGAAATACCACGTTCTCACAGAAAACCGGCGTGAAACAGCGCTTGCGCTGTGTTTCGCCGAGTGAGTGAGTTTACCGGAGGCCCAATCCCCTACCCCATTCCCTTCCCTACCCTCCCCTATTACCCTATTCCCTCTTAAAAGGCCGGCAACGCACCTGGAGCTCTTCTGATGCTGCGAGTGTCCATGGGCGACGGAAGTTGCTTTCCATCAGGTGACCCGTTTGCTCGTTTGCCCCCTTATTTCATAAAAAAAATACCTATGGACGCTCCACACCACGTGAGTCTGGCCGCGTGCTAAGTACCTGAAGAACTTGTGTTACGGGTACCAGACAACGGAAATATATTTAATAGTTTTATACTAGATATACATATATTTAAGATTTTTATTATAATATCTTACACATATTTAATGCACACCCAGACCCGGGAACATTGAAAACTTTTTGTTTCGTCGGCGGGATTCGAACCCGCGACCCCCGGCTTGAGCTGCCACACATTCAACCAATTGAGCCACAAAGGTCGTCTCTTTATTTTGATACATTAAAAGCTTACTTTAAATTGAAAGAAAAAATAAATTATAGTGGTAATTATAATTAATTAGCCCCCTCTATTTCCATTGTCCCCAGTATGAATTCAAAATTGATCAAAAAATTAAAAATTAATGATCCATCTTATTTACTGGTCCAAGAGCCTGTGACGGCCAGACCTTCCTCAGTTTCGGAAAGCTGTATTTGAACGTTCTGAAAACATTTGCTTCAAATTTATTCAGAAATAAAACAATTTTTATTTATTTACCTAAAGGTCTACCTGAACTTTGAGAAAAAATAAAGCTCAGTTTTCATAGCTGGCAGGCACGCTGCGAGTGAAGGGAGGAAGGGCGCGCGGGACGTGGGTACTCGCACTTGCACTCGCATTAAATAGAACACGCTTCTAATCACGTTACTACGCAGCCGACTAATCACTAATTGCACTAATCAGTCGCTGTCCACACTTACTTTCTCCTACTCACTAATCACTTAATCACTAATCAAAGTGAATACAGTTCTAATCACGTTACTACGCAGCCGGCTAATCACTTGCACTAATCTTTTGCTGTCCACACTTACCACTAATTACTTGTCCTAATCACGTGCACTTATTACTAATGGAAGTGAATACGGGCCTTTAAGAACTAACTTTATACTAATATATGAGTTTAGAATTCTAACTTTGTGCTGCGTTCTTACTACACATGGTTTAAGACATATTCTAAAAGTGAACTATTTTAAAACTATAATATGTATTTCTTAAGGAAACCAAAATAACATTTTCATTTTTAATAAGTAAGTTAAAGTTAGTGTTAATGAACTTAGTCACTTGTGACGATATTGCTAGTTTGAGAAACGCTGGACTTAAACCTGTTCGTTATCGCTCAGCTGTTATTGTATTGAATGGTGGACATTTGCTCAGCCAGTTGTCACCGGTAAGTATTCCTCTTATTATGCAAATATCGTATGCAGATATTAGTGATTGCGTGCGATTACGGGTCATATTCCCTTGTATGAATTACTGCAATACCTTTCGTGCATTAGTTGATTTTTATCTATGCATCTCACTCCGTCAGTGGCCGCTCCGACGGTCCGTGAATCTACCCTTTTAACCGACTTCCAAAAAACGAGGAGGTTATATTATGTTCGGCTGTGGATATATTTTTTATTTTTGTATGTTCAACGATTACTCCGCCGTTTGTGAACTGATTTTCGAAATTTTTGTTTTGTTGTATTAGGTTTCACTCCAATTTGGTACCATGTTCACAAAAGTGGTGACCTGATGATGGGATCCATGAGTAATCGAGGGAACTCCTCGAAATTTATATGGAAACATATGGTGATTTTGGTTTTATGTGAAGTGTACTAAGAATACGCTACCAAAAAGTCAAATATTGGGTCAAGGTATACCATGGTTTCGAAGATGCTGAGAGAACTCCTGACTTCTTATAGATACACGTTTGGGAGTTTCGGCGTTGTTTTAAGAACAGAAAGCATAAGCTACTATGCAATTCATATTCATCATCATAAGCATACCGTACCACAAATTACAACTCTACGTCACAGACCTGTTGGTTGAACGGGGAACCACGCACATCAAGTGGTCTGGGTTCGAGACTGAGCCCGGGACAATTTTTTCACTTCGAAATTTTGTAGACAAGAAGATTTGAGTTGCTTTATTGTATAAGAAGAAAATGTCTATACAAAGTTCGCCACCAGGCAGCAACAAATACGGATCTGACCCTTCCCTAAATGTTACAAACAGGCAGAACAAACGAAAATGCACTGACGATATGGAGGTGATACAGCAAATGTTCAGAGAATTTAAGGAGCAGCAGTTGGCTAGATTTGACGCCTAAGGCGATTTCATCAAAGAAATGGAACGCGTTCAATGTACACTGAACCGGTTCAAAACGTATAAACGCGATTATAACATCGAATTGCATTTCGCCAACATAAACTGAACGCGTTCACAGCAAATCCGAGTTTTATCTTCTGAACGCCCAAAGTCCGAAGTTTAACGTCATAAAACCCGTTCAAGCCCTGTCATGGCGGAACGAAAAACATAGACAAAAGAAATGTCAAAATAACAGTTTTGACACATGTGTTTGGTTAGTTTATGTATTGTTTCTTACTAATTTGTAGTTAAATTAACGTGAAAAGGCTTTAAAGTGATGAAAACATGTAAAATAATCGCGTGACGTCACGTAAACTTAGATTTAATAATCGCGATCAATAGAATTTTGTGAAATCAATTTGAAAGAGAACGAGATTTACGTCGCTGCATGAACGCGTTCAATGGGAACTAAGTTTTATAAATCGAAGTTTTATGTGTGTTTGATGAAATCCCACCTTAGAGTCGGCAATGAACTCAGTTAAAGTTCAGAACACCGAGATTAAAAGTTCGATTGAGTTTATGTCAGCCCAATATGACAAACTCATAAATGAATTGGCAACACTGCGTACTGAAAACGAAACGATTAAAAATCGTATACAAGTACTGGAATCCAAGCTGGAGTACATGGAAAAGTCTGCTCGCAATGCAACCATCGAAATACGCGATATACCAAAAACTCAAGGAGAAAATATAGACAAACTCATAAACACAGTAAAGACCTTAGGTAAAATAGTGGATCAAACAATTGATGATTTAAACATACGTGATATATAAAGGCAAAAGTCAAATAAGCAAGATTCTGGACCCATCATAGTTGACTTTACGAATACTTTAATCAAGAACTCACTACTAAAAGCAACTAGAACCTTCAACAAAAATAACAAAAATCAGCAACTTTCTACAAAACATTTTAACCTAGAAGGACCCCCCAAGTCTATATAATATGTCGCAGAGTTCCTGACGTCTAAGGCGAGACACCTGTTCTATTTGGCTCGTGAAATCAAAAAGAAAAACCAATACACTAGCGCATGGTCTTCATTTGGTAGAATTTACATAAAAAAAATCCAAATTCTATACCAATTAGAATTGAAAGCGAAGCGGATGTTATGAAGTTAGAAAATAATATTATATGACTGCGCATAACATTAGATTTTACTTTTGCATATTTAGTTATAAATAGAGTAGAATGTTATTTCCATACTGTAACTATAATAATTTTAAGTTGCATGTATTTTTTAAAGAAACATCTTTTTTGTAACAGACCTATATTTAAAAAACGATTAATTATTAAGACAAACAATACACTTATATATATATTTTCATCATTTGTAAATGTCTGTACTATATACCAATCCATAACTACAATACTATAGAATTATACGATTACTTAAAACTTACCCTCGATTTTCTAAATCTACAAAATTCTATGAACAAATTCAATTGCAATCCGAAATCGACTCAATAAAAGTGGTACAAACGGTTGTATCCTGTAATGCGGAAGACTGTGCATCCTACATACCAAACACTAAAGAGGTTCTCAAAATGTTCCATCAAAATATTAGGAGTTTAAAATGTAATCTGACAGGTCTTCTGCCTATTCTGTCAATGTCTAAGGTAGAATGGGATTGTATTATTCTAACGGAATGCTGGCTCTCATCTTCTAGTAACTTACCTGTTCTCCATGGATATAACAGCATCGCTTCCACCAATAACTTGACCCAGAATGAAGGTGTGGTAGTGTACTATAGAAGTAACCTTTTAATGTCAGTAGAAGAACCTTTAATAGAGAACGGGAACTGCCTAATGATCACAATCAACGAGGATACAGTCGCATTGGCTATTTATAGACCACCAGGATATAAAAATATTGATAAATTCCTACTATCTCTTAATAAAACCTTACTGGAATATTCCAAAAAACGAAATATCATAATAATGGGTGATATGAATATTGATATAGCCAATGACAGCAGAGACTCTAATCACTCTGCGTATTTAGATCTACTAGCTTTTCACGGTTTATTACCGGCCTATACATGGCCCACGCATAATAAAACTTGCCTAGACCATACTTTTTTAAAGACCAAACAAGATGCTCTTTGTATTATACTCCCCACAACATTAAGGGATCATTTTAGTGTGGCCTTATATTTAGCTAGCCTTCCAAAAACTAAACTTATTAAAAAAGTTAAAAAATTAGATTACGATAGCATAAATAGAGACCTTAAGAAGTTTGACTTTACTCCACTGTATTCAATCGATGATGCAAATGAAGCTGCAAATTTTGTCAACAACGCACTTTACACGGCTATTCTTAATAATTCTAGAGAAGTAATAATATCAAATAGGAATACAATACTCAAACCTTGGATTACTATTGGGATTCTGAGATGTATAAGAAATCGTGATAGACTGTACCTAAAAGTAAAAAAGTATCCGGACAATGACGTAGCTAAAGCAACATATAACAGATATAGATCTTTCTGCTCCAAGCTATTAAAAAACTTAAAAAAGACTACGAGAAAACACAATTTACAAACGCCGGAAAAAATCCTAAAAAAATTTGGAATGTTGTTAAAGAAATTACCTACTCTAAGAAACCTCAAGACTATCCTCTGGAGCTAATAGATACTGATCAGCCCCAAAAAGCAGTAGATGATATAAATAGTTATTTTTCTAATGTTGGGAAAAATTGTCAATAAGAACCCTCTAGCAGAATCAGTTACTCAAAATCCGACTTGTGACTCTTTCTTTCTTGTTCCAACCGATGAAGACGAAGTAGGGAGGTTTATATCTAATCTAAGGAACGACTGCTCCATTGGATTAGATATGATTTCTAGCAGAGTAGTGAAAATGAATAGCGACGTACTAAGGACACCAATAACTTATGTGTGTAATCTATCTCTTTCAACCGGGGTGTTTCCGAAAATATATAAGAAGTCGAGAGTACAACCGATCTACAAGAACGGTGACAGAGGCAATTTAACCAATTATAGGCCGATTTCTATTCTTCCCACTCTTTCAAAAATCCTGGAACGCATTATAAACAAGAGACTAGTTACATACTTGGAAAATAAAAATCTATTATCCCCATCACAGTTTGGCTTTAGATTAAAACGATCAACATCAGACGCTGTCTTAGAACTAACTAATTATATTTCTACTAAGTTAGATTCCAAAATGAAAGTTATAGGCGTGTTCTTGGATTTAGCAAAAGCGTTTGACACTGTCTCTATCCCTATTTTAGTGAACAAACTTTAACGTATCGGCATAAGGGACATTCAACTCAAACTAATGAAAGACTACCTCACGGACAGAACTCAATGCGTAAAGATCGGAAACGTTATAAGTAAAGAAGTTCCGGTGACCTTTGGGGTGCCTCAGGGAAGCATTTTAGGTCCAACCTTGTTTTTGATCTATATAAACGATCTATGCCAAATTAAGCTCCCTGATGCAGAAACCGTTACTTTTGCCGATGATACGGCACTTCTTTTTAGTGGTTCTTCTTGGCATAAAGCATTTGAAAAAGCTCAAAGTGGAATAGACATTGTGACCAGATGGCTAAATAATAATATACTTTATACCTTGAATGTCGAAAAATCAAACTACATAACCTTTTCCATCAGACCTAATGATAAGTCAGATCCCCGTCTGCGTTTAGTCTCGCACTCATGCTCAAACCCGTACGATAAATGTTGTCAATGTCCTTTTCTTAAACAAATAGAGTCCACAAAATACCTAGGAGTAATCATAGACAAAAATCTGAAATTTTATGACCATATCAACCTATTAGTGACAAGGATACGTCGTTTGATAGCTGTTTTTAAAGGCCTAAGACAAGTTGCTCCAAAATCTGTAATTAAAACAGTATACTACGCGCTATGTCAGTCTCAATTGGAATACTGCATTACTTCATGAGGTGGCGTGTGCAAAACTACCCTTCCGAAACTCGAGCGAGCCCAGAGGTCACTTCTGAAAGTAGCTCTGTTCCTTCCATAATATTACCATCCAACTAACGACCTCTATTTAAAATGGAATGTATTAACGGTCCGTCAACTCTTTGTATTAAAAGTTATTATAAAACAACACCCACTTGTAACTTTTAATCCAAATCTACAAATCCGTCGAAGAGATAGAGTTTGTCATGTGCCTCTATATAAAACCACCTTTGCCCAAAAATGTTTCTGTTTCCTTGGTCCCAAGCTTTATAACAATTTAAATCGGATCTTAACCATATATCCTTTACACAAAACTAAATGTAAATTTACAGTCATGGATTGGTTGCAAAAGTTAAATTATAAAAGTACCGAAAATTTAATTGACACTAATATCTAGTTGTTAATTTAGTTTCTCTTTCTATTGATTGTCTCACTGTATTGTCCGAGGTTGGGGACCTGGTGATTTGTACCAGAGGCTTCTGGCCTAACACAAACACCAGCTCCTCACAGACCTATGTATGTACTATGCAGATTAAAAATGTTATCTAGCCCTTAAGACTGTTTGTGAGGAAAATAAAGAATTATTGTAATTGTAATTGTAATACTAACCTAACGGAAAACACGATTCACTTATAATCATCATCATCATCATCATCATCATCGTCATCATTCGATCTGTCGTCTGCCGCCGCGCGGCGCGTGGCGGCAGACGACAGATCGAATACTTTCCTAACTACTTTAAATACAGATCGAATACTTTACTAACTACTTTATAAACTCAACTATTTCTGTACTCAATCTTCATAATTTTGAAGTCGGGGCCAGTTCCAAAAGTTTCAAATATTCTGTCAGAGGACTGAAGATTCAGCTATCTGGTACCGACTTCAAAATAATGAAGATTGAGTACAGAAATAGTTGAGGTTTAGCCGAATTCGGAAAAAGGCACTATTAGATAGTAACAATTATTTAATACTTTTTAGTTCATATTAATGTTATTATTGTTTTTACCTTGGAAGTCGGTTTTAATTTTTTGTAACAGACCTATATTTAAAAAACGATTAATTATTAAGACAAACAATACACTTATATATATATTTTCATCATTTGTAAATGTCTGTACTATATACCAATCCATAACTACAATACTATAGAATTATACGATTACTTAAAACTTACCCTCGATTTTCTAAATCTACAAAATTCTATGAACAAATTCAATTGCAATCCGAAATCGACTCAATAAAAGTGGTACAAACGGTTGTATCCTGTAATGCGGAAGACTGTGCATCCTACATACCAAACACTAAAGAGGTTCTCAAAATGTTCCATCAAAATATTAGGAGTTTAAAATGTAATCTGACAGGTCTTCTGCCTATTCTGTCAATGTCTAAGGTAGAATGGGATTGTATTATTCTAACGGAATGCTGGCTCTCATCTTCTAGTAACTTACCTGTTCTCCATGGATATAACAGCATCGCTTCCACCAATAACTTGACCCAGAATGAAGGTGTGGTAGTGTACTATAGAAGTAACCTTTTAATGTCAGTAGAAGAACCTTTAATAGAGAACGGGAACTGCCTAATGATCACAATCAACGAGGATACAGTCGCATTGGCTATTTATAGACCACCAGGATATAAAAATATTGATAAATTCCTACTATCTCTTAATAAAACCTTACTGGAATATTCCAAAAAACGAAATATCATAATAATGGGTGATATGAATATTGATATAGCCAATGACAGCAGAGACTCTAATCACTCTGCGTATTTAGATCTACTAGCTTTTCACGGTTTATTACCGGCCTATACATGGCCCACGCATAATAAAACTTGCCTAGACCATACTTTTTTAAAGACCAAACAAGATGCTCTTTGTATTATACTCCCCACAACATTAAGGGATCATTTTAGTGTGGCCTTATATTTAGCTAGCCTTCCAAAAACTAAACTTATTAAAAAAGTTAAAAAATTAGATTACGATAGCATAAATAGAGACCTTAAGAAGTTTGACTTTACTCCACTGTATTCAATCGATGATGCAAATGAAGCTGCAAATTTTGTCAACAACGCACTTTACACGGCTATTCTTAATAATTCTAGAGAAGTAATAATATCAAATAGGAATACAATACTCAAACCTTGGATTACTATTGGGATTCTGAGATGTATAAGAAATCGTGATAGACTGTACCTAAAAGTAAAAAAGTATCCGGACAATGACGTAGCTAAAGCAACATATAACAGATATAGATCTTTCTGCTCCAAGCTATTAAAAAACTTAAAAAAGACTACGAGAAAACACAATTTACAAACGCCGGAAAAAATCCTAAAAAAATTTGGAATGTTGTTAAAGAAATTACCTACTCTAAGAAACCTCAAGACTATCCTCTGGAGCTAATAGATACTGATCAGCCCCAAAAAGCAGTAGATGATATAAATAGTTATTTTTCTAATGTTGGGAAAAATTGTCAATAAGAACCCTCTAGCAGAATCAGTTACTCAAAATCCGACTTGTGACTCTTTCTTTCTTGTTCCAACCGATGAAGACGAAGTAGGGAGGTTTATATCTAATCTAAGGAACGACTGCTCCATTGGATTAGATATGATTTCTAGCAGAGTAGTGAAAATGAATAGCGACGTACTAAGGACACCAATAACTTATGTGTGTAATCTATCTCTTTCAACCGGGGTGTTTCCGAAAATATATAAGAAGTCGAGAGTACAACCGATCTACAAGAACGGTGACAGAGGCAATTTAACCAATTATAGGCCGATTTCTATTCTTCCCACTCTTTCAAAAATCCTGGAACGCATTATAAACAAGAGACTAGTTACATACTTGGAAAATAAAAATCTATTATCCCCATCACAGTTTGGCTTTAGATTAAAACGATCAACATCAGACGCTGTCTTAGAACTAACTAATTATATTTCTACTAAGTTAGATTCCAAAATGAAAGTTATAGGCGTGTTCTTGGATTTAGCAAAAGCGTTTGACACTGTCTCTATCCCTATTTTAGTGAACAAACTTTAACGTATCGGCATAAGGGACATTCAACTCAAACTAATGAAAGACTACCTCACGGACAGAACTCAATGCGTAAAGATCGGAAACGTTATAAGTAAAGAAGTTCCGGTGACCTTTGGGGTGCCTCAGGGAAGCATTTTAGGTCCAACCTTGTTTTTGATCTATATAAACGATCTATGCCAAATTAAGCTCCCTGATGCAGAAACCGTTACTTTTGCCGATGATACGGCACTTCTTTTTAGTGGTTCTTCTTGGCATAAAGCATTTGAAAAAGCTCAAAGTGGAATAGACATTGTGACCAGATGGCTAAATAATAATATACTTTATACCTTGAATGTCGAAAAATCAAACTACATAACCTTTTCCATCAGACCTAATGATAAGTCAGATCCCCGTCTGCGTTTAGTCTCGCACTCATGCTCAAACCCGTACGATAAATGTTGTCAATGTCCTTTTCTTAAACAAATAGAGTCCACAAAATACCTAGGAGTAATCATAGACAAAAATCTGAAATTTTATGACCATATCAACCTATTAGTGACAAGGATACGTCGTTTGATAGCTGTTTTTAAAGGCCTAAGACAAGTTGCTCCAAAATCTGTAATTAAAACAGTATACTACGCGCTATGTCAGTCTCAATTGGAATACTGCATTACTTCATGAGGTGGCGTGTGCAAAACTACCCTTCCGAAACTCGAGCGAGCCCAGAGGTCACTTCTGAAAGTAGCTCTGTTCCTTCCATAATATTACCATCCAACTAACGACCTCTATTTAAAATGGAATGTATTAACGGTCCGTCAACTCTTTGTATTAAAAGTTATTATAAAACAACACCCACTTGTAACTTTTAATCCAAATCTACAAATCCGTCGAAGAGATAGAGTTTGTCATGTGCCTCTATATAAAACCACCTTTGCCCAAAAATGTTTCTGTTTCCTTGGTCCCAAGCTTTATAACAATTTAAATCGGATCTTAACCATATATCCTTTACACAAAACTAAATGTAAATTTACAGTCATGGATTGGTTGCAAAAGTTAAATTATAAAAGTACCGAAAATTTAATTGACACTAATATCTAGTTGTTAATTTAGTTTCTCTTTCTATTGATTGTCTCACTGTATTGTCCGAGGTTGGGGACCTGGTGATTTGTACCAGAGGCTTCTGGCCTAACACAAACACCAGCTCCTCACAGACCTATGTATGTACTATGCAGATTAAAAATGTTATCTAGCCCTTAAGACTGTTTGTGAGGAAAATAAAGAATTATTGTAATTGTAATTGTAATACTAACCTAACGGAAAACACGATTCACTTATAATCATCATCATCATCATCATCATCATCGTCATCATTCGATCTGTCGTCTGCCGCCGCGCGGCGCGTGGCGGCAGACGACAGATCGAATACTTTCCTAACTACTTTAAATACAGATCGAATACTTTACTAACTACTTTATAAACTCAACTATTTCTGTACTCAATCTTCATAATTTTGAAGTCGGGGCCAGTTCCAAAAGTTTCAAATATTCTGTCAGAGGACTGAAGATTCAGCTATCTGGTACCGACTTCAAAATAATGAAGATTGAGTACAGAAATAGTTGAGGTTTAGCCGAATTCGGAAAAAGGCACTATTAGATAGTAACAATTATTTAATACTTTTTAGTTCATATTAATGTTATTATTGTTTTTACCTTGGAAGTCGGTTTTAATTTTTTGTTAAAAATTATAATAATTTCTCATGACTATAATATTATTATACCTACAAAAAATGAATTGTGCGGGTTCTGTCTTTAGTGTTTTATTGTTTTATATTATTCTACTTTTTAATTATCATATAACAGTTATTTATTTATTGCCTTTTTTATTTTTTAATAGATTCCAAACTTAATATTTTTTACCAAAATGCTAGGGGTCTTCGTAGTAAAAAGAAATTTTCAAAAGAATATACCTGAATAATAACGACATAATATCAATATCTGAGACGTGGTTAATCGATGGTATTCGGAACGAGGAGTTGTTCGATAGTAGGTACGTTGTCTGGCGGCGCGATAGGGACTACGGCCTGACTAAACAGTCTCTGGGCGGTGGAGTCCTGGTCGCTGTCCGTCGTGACTTAGCGGCTGCGGAGCGCGTGTACTGTCGCTCGTCAGCTGAGGATATCTGGGTGACAATATCGCATACCCCCAGACGCAGTAGGTTAACTACGTACATACATATCTGCACGCTATATCTTTGTAAGCAGAATGAAGGGAATAGCCATAACAATCAATTGGATAATTTCTCCAATAATTTGTTTGATATAGTCAGTGCACATCCCGATGACAAATTTATTGTTACGGGTGATTTTAATTTACCTTTTATTAATTGGGACGCGCAAGGTGATTATGCAGTGCACACCGGTTTCTCTCTTAACCGTAGTGTAATTGAATTCTTAGACACCATAGCACAGTGCAATTTATCTCAGTGTAGTCAGGTACAAAATTTCAATAATAAATTTTTAGATTTAGTTTTCTCTAATTTTGAAATTAACGTTTCCCCCTGTTATGAACCATTGGTACCGGATGATTTTCTCCATCATAGGTCACTCTGCATTGATGTTTGCTTGGGCGTACAAAGAACTCTGGAAGCTAATGTAAGAAAGAAATATTATTACAATTCCGGTAACTATAATGGCATATGCTCCGCTCTTGATGCTACTGATTGGAAGACCATTCTTAAGGATAAACTGTTAGAAGAAGCAGTTCAGCATTTCTATAATATTATGTACGACCTCCGTAACACCTTCATTCCAAGCAAAAATATATCATCGTCCAGGAGCTTCCCTCCATGGTTTAATGCACCCCTAAAAAAGTTGCTTAAAGAAAAATATAAATTCCACAAGAAATATAAATTATATGGTAACCTTGATGAATATAATACTTTTTCATTATTGTGAAACAGAGTTAAAACTTTAGAACATCAATGCTTTAAATCCTATGCTGAGAAAGCTGAAATCAATATTGTGAATAATCCTAAAAGTTTTTGGGCATATGTTAAAGATAATAAAAATTCGGGTAATGGTCTCCCCTCCACTATGAGTTACAATGAAACATTGGTGTCTAATGGTGAAGAGGTGTGCAATTTGTTCAATACATATTTTGAGGCTAATTTCCGACACTCGAGCTGCAATAATGATAACATTAATGGCCATAATGTTAACTCGAGTAATTATAGCATCGGAACTATTGAAATTAATTCGACTGAAATTTTAAATGCGCTCAAGTCGGTTAATCTCAGTAAGGGAGCTGGGCCTGATGATCTACATCCGATATTTATTTCTAAGTGCGCTAAGAGCCTAGTCTACCCAGTGTGTATCCTCTTTTCCCGATCAATTAACGAAGGACATGTACCTAACATCTGGAAGTCCGCTTTCATAACGCCAGTACACAAGGGAGGAGACAAAACTGCTATTAATAACTACAGACCTATTCCCAAGCTATGTATCCTTGCTAAAATCTTTGAGGGTATCGTACATCGCCGGGTATATTCCACACTCCGTAACTGGTTTATACCTGAGCAGCATGGCTTTATGAAAGGACGCTCGACTGTATCTTTTTTTTTTTTTTTTTTTTTTCCGGAGGGGGAAATGCATTACGCATACCACCCAGGCGCAGAGGGCGACCCGAGCGGTGATGTGGGACTCCTGTAGCTAATGAGACCACGGTATACCCACTAAACCCCCCCCCCTCATCTTCCACCACGCCGCCTTTTGACGAGGCCACAGGAACGATACACACATCTGCGACCCCGCCAGCGGCCCGAAGACTCCACGATGGGCGCACAACACGTGCGCCCTCCTCCTCGGCCCCCACCAGGGCTGTAGCAGACGCCCCCCGAGTCTGCTACTTGGAGGCCATGTGGCAGATCAGGTCTGTGACTCTGCCACCGACCACACCTCGGCCGCAGAGGATAGGGCAAGCGGCGCACCGTAATACCTACTTGCCTCTTCCTCTGCGGCCCCACCTCGGTGCGCATCCGCAGCGGACTCCTCCAGTCCGCTGGGAGCGCCCTCCTCGGGCCAGGCGGCGACACCGGCCGGCCCTGGTTGTCTCTTTGCTTCACCGCGGTTGTCCAAGCCGCGGTTACTAGAGCCCCACCGCCGCGACAAGGCGAGCAACCATCGGGGGGACGCTCGACTGTATCTAACCTTATCATAGCTAACGACTATATCTCTTCGTGCATGGACTCTGGTGATCAGGTTGATATGGTCTTTAAGGACTTTCGTAAGGCGTTTGATCGAATTGATCACGCAATGTTACTTAAAAAGCTACAGTTTGCAGGTATACATGGCAGTTTGTTCAGATGGTTCTGCTAGTACATTACCAATCGCTCACAAGCTGTTGCTATTAATGGTTTTATCTCTAACTGGGTTTCAATTCCCTCAGGCGTGCCCCAGGGTTCGCTCCTAGGGCCTCTTTTATTTGCCATTTTCTTAAATGATATTGCATCATGTTTTAAACACTCAAAATTTTATTATATGCAGATGATACAAAGATTTTTAGGATTATTTCATCTATCAACGATTGCCACCTACTGCAGGAGGACTTGAACAGGTTTAGTCATTATTGCAAAATAAATAAACTTTATCTAAATGTCTCCAAGTGCTTTATGATGACGTTTTCTCGTAATGCTAATTTAATAAAGTTCTCATATACAATTAATAATACAAATCTTGAGTCCACTGATAAAATGAGAGACCTAGGTGTTATCATGGATTCAAATTTAATTTTCGACAAACATATTGACCACATAGTAAATAAAGCTTCGAAGGCACTTGGTTTCGTCATAAGAATGAGCAAAACATTCACAAGCCTTAGGGTTATTAAAATTCTGTTTTGCTCTCTTGTACGCAGTGTACTCGAGTATTGCTCGGAGGTATGGAACCCCAGATATGAAGTATATAACAATAGGATTGAATCTGTTCAAAAGTGTTTTCTAAGATACCTACAATTTAGAAGTAATTATTATTTATCTAATTACGAAGACAGGTGTAGACATTTCCACTTTTTACCATTAAAACTTAGACGAAATATAACTGATCTATCCTACTTAGTTAAAATAATCAATAGTAACATTGACAGCACATATTTACTAGAGAAATTAAACTTCAGTATCCCCAGTATTTTAGAAATTTCGTTCCCATAGATGTTAGGTACATCTATGGGAACGAAATTTCTAAAATTTAATACTTACTATCGCAGTAATTCCTTTCTACTAAGGGCTAGTTCTCAACTTAATGAATTTTTGAAAATAAATCCCTCCTTTGACATATTTTCTACTAAGCCTTATAAGATTTGAAAGTTGGTAACTGGTTTGAAAGTTGGTAGTTGGTAAGTTGGTTTTCAAAGTTGATGATTTGTCACCAAACTAGATACTAATCTAGTTTAGTTTTGCCTAGCGATAAGCGTAGATTAAGTTTATTAACATTATACATACTTACACTAATATTGACTACTTTTTATTAAATTGCTTAAACCATGATTAAATTTTTTGCACTTTCATTTTTAACTATTTGCGAAAACTTTTAAATGGCTTATAGTTACAATTTAGTTAAGTTAATTTTGTTATTTAATAGCTTTAAGTTTTCCGAAGAAATAAAAATAAATAAATAAATAATTTATAACAATATAAACTACACGATTAATGAGGGTGCTTGAAATTCTATTTGTTACCAGGTACCGCTATGTAGCCGGTCTATCGTGTCAAATAGGCATATTAAAACGCGCCTGCTCCAACCAGCCTGAGCCACCCCTTCACACGGCGCGTGGCTCGAGCGAGCGCGGCACGGCTTGTGATATCACACGCCGTGAGGAGCCAGCTTTATCGTGATTCGTGACACATGACAGCTATATCGTGACATAATATGACAACAGTTTGACACGATAGACCCAAGCTACATAGCGGCACCTGGTGGCAAATATAATTTCAAACACCCTCATTGAAAACGTTTTTTAGTAGACTAGTAGATACTTACTCCTTATAAACTTTGTCTTGTATCTCCGGGTATTGTCCAAGCAGCAACAACGCGAAACCGAGAGCCTGGCCAGCTTCCTCAGAAGCACCTCCCATCACCTCGATTTCCTCCATAATCTCTGTATCAGTCAGTTGGGAACTAATCAGACCATCAATGAGACCACTTTTCAATGCACCCTTTTTCTCTCCGTCAGAATCTAAAACATAAGGAGGTTGCCAAAAGTTTTCTGGTATTTTCAGGCCTGTCTCACTTCCATACTAACGGCGCGGAATCACCGAGATATTTACCTACTATTCTGGAAAACAACCTAATTTCAACCTTTTGCATAGCGTTTTGCGTTCATAGTACAATAACTGTCTGCCGTCTCGCTTCAATCTGCCAGGGCTGTCAAGCGAGCGGCGCGGCGGCGCGGGGCCAGGTACTATTACTTTTGTTTCGCGGATGCGTGCGCTGCATAGGCGACAAGTCGAGCGAGTGCCAGCCTATTGAGACTAGTCCGGTGACCGGACGCTTGCGTTTATCATACCTAAACTCGGGAGTGAGACTTCTGTACCGTAAGGTACTATTATGTATTCTGTGGTATTTTCGAATTAATGACTTACAGCTCCTTTGAGTACTTGGTAGTGGCTGTGCTGGTCGCTGTGCCGGTCGGTGCGGCGTTGCCGTGCGTCGTCTAAACTCTAATGTCGTTTCAGTTCGGCAGACTTCAAGCACGATATTTTTGTTCGTGCGACTACTGACTAGACGTATGCGAATTATAATAATAATTGCATATGTTGATAAAAATGCTATGCCATAGCTTTACCGCGGCAATCCCCGAGTGTCACGTACACATATTTTTATGTGTATGTTTCTATCAGAAATGCTCATTATCATGAATTAGCCCATGCAAATAAACATTCTTTTACCACTGCAATTTTCAGAGTGAACTCCTATAATAGGGGCACATACACATCCTAAAGTATCGCTTCTTTACACTCTGTATTCTATATTTTAGGTGCTTACTATAAGAATTTGTCGTACTACTAATAATAATTATTAATTGTTACCTGATGTCACTTGATTTTGAATGCTTGATAATTTATTTCTCCTCAATTCCAGCACCTACAAGAATGAAATATGAATTATGAATTATGATGTTGCATTAGCAAAAGATTTTATGAATGAAAGTTAGGATATATCGACGGACCTATCAGACAGAGAGCGGTCACGCGTTCAAGCGTTCTGCCTTCGTATTCTACGTTCGAGCACAGAATACATAATTAGTACCTTTTGGTTCGAGCGGTCAGTTAGAACGCCCCCTGTGTGCGAACAAATTATCGGACGAACGTCCGCGGACGTTTTCATCGGATGCGGCTTGTTTCTATCTGATCAATACAAAATAAACTAAACTGTGCACATTGTCTGACATAAGTCGCGGCCTTGAGCGTTCGGACGTCCGAACAAATCTGGCTGGCCAGATGTTTTTGCATCCGCAGACGTCTGCCATTGACATTAGGTATTTGACGTCCGCGGATGAACCGTGCACATTGTTAAGCCGCATCCGTCAGCCGCGACTTATGGATGCGTCCTATAATTTGTTTATCTATACTTATAAAATTACATGTCCTGACTGACTGACTGACTGACTGACGGATTCATCATCGCTGAGCAAAAACTGTTAAAGTTACAGCAACGAAATTTGGTGAGTAGGGTTGTTTTATTAAGTAGACACTCACTAAGGAAGGAATTTTGAAAATTTTACCCCGAAGGGGGTGAAATAGGGGTTGAAAGTTTGAATGAAAGTCCGTCATTTCTTGAGTTAGAAACATGAATCTTTATTTTTGGGTTACTGATTAAAAATGAATGGAAACGTATTTAAGCGTTTTTGGTAATTCTACCCCCAAGGGGGTGAAATTGGGGTAGAAAGTTTCAATGAAAGTCCGTCATTTCTTGAGTTAGAAACATGAAAGTTTATTGACGTTTGCGTTTGACGTTTGCTTAAATAGGGTCCCGTTTTTACCCTTTGTATAAGGAACCACAAAAAGGGGAAAACTATCCATCTTTGTTATTTAACTATGTTAACGAGGACGAAGTCGCGGGCAACAGCTAGTAGCTTATATCTATGTAACGTAATACAACACAAGGAACGCGAAACTGACCGCTTGAACGCTTGACTGCGTGACCGCTTTCTGTCTGATAGGTACCTGAAAGTGAAATAAATATTAAAGTCTACTTAATCTAAACAAAAACTAAAAATCTTAGTACATAATAGGTCTGCGATGTTTGGAACTATTTAACTTACTTTTACTAATTAAATATTAAATTTTAAAAAAATAGTCAAAGAATAGAGTGGATCACGGAAACGGTCATTTCAAAAGACAACCTACCCTGAGACTGACATTTCTTATATTCGATAAAAGTGTTTTTGCTTCCTTGTGATTCGCAGTGAAGGTATATAGAAAGTTGTTATGCATCCAAAACTTGCAACACCTCTCGAACACGAGCCTAAACATTCTGTGTAAATCCTTTAGTAATTGCACTGTGCACAGATCCTCTCTTATCTCTTGAGTGTCCGCTAGCCCTGTAAATTTTTATTGAGAACTCTGAACTTAAAAAAAATGCTGCTGAACCACTGAGAGTGCTAAAGGTAAGACCACACACGACGTTCACATAGATGTAATCTTAGCTCGTCATCGCGTGGCCATTTTGTGCTTATTTTCATACAAGTAGAGTGCGTTTATTTTCTTGAATATTTCTATTTGTCGATCATTTCGAAGCACATTAAAATCCAAAAAAGAAAGTCATTTAGTTCATGATATCGATAAACTATAGTTCAAGTAACGAGAATCCGTAAACACACGTAAAAAGCTATGCAATTTTTGTAGCCAAATAATTAATGGATGTGACATTAGTGACATTGAGTGAAATATTACGAGTACTGGTTTACTACATACAAATTCTTTTATAAGGATGTGACTACACACATTGAAACAATAATTTGGAGGGGCGCGCCATGTTATCGTAGTATCTCTAGAACGTGAAGTGTCGCGTCGTGTTGTGTCGCTGTGTGGTCTCGCCTTTAGTCATAAATCATAATGCATTTGCTAGTTTCGATAGTGAAGTAAGATGTCAAAATGTATAGGATTTGACATAAGGCATCGTTAGGTATCTAGAAACTAAGGGCTGGTTTACACGTATTAAGTAGATAAGTAGTTAACTAAATTTTAAGTAAATTTTAAGTTACCTATTGCGTGTAAACACACAATTTAGTAGTAAGTAGCAAGTTAAAATTTAGTTAAGTACTAAACAAGGAAATTTGAATTTTGACTATTTTCAGTTAAGTTGGCAGGCGGGGCTTGTCACTTGACACATTTCGGGCAGGCACTTCAAATTAAGTTAAAATTTAGTTACTACTTATCTACATAATACGTGTAAACCAGCCATAACGAATACCCAGATGAACGTTAGAATGCTGGTAAATTTAAAGCGAAAGGGCGACATAGCATATTTTAAACATACTTATTACGCTGTTGAAGCAGAAAGCTCCCAAACGGGCTCCAGCGGTAAAGGGGCCTTTTCCAACGAAAGGTTTCAGTTCCTCCGTCAAGGCCACGCTCTCTACCCACATGCCGTCGATGTAACTCGACATCATCTTAGAATTGAAGGCCGGCATGATAACCCGCCGACGGACTTTCGAAATAGAGGAGTCTGAAAGATAATATTGTATGAGTACTAGCTGAACCGGCGAACGTTGTTTTGCCAAATATATATGATATATAAGGTATGATTAAATGTATATTGATCGATAAGCACATAAAACTTCATCAAAATCGGTCCAGCCTTATTGGGTGTTAGGGTGTGGTCCTTGTATACAGGGTGTAACAAAACTAATAGTAATAATACTTTAGGGTGTGTATGTGTTCCTTGTAGAGGTGAGTGAAAGTAGCAGCGCTGAAAGACCAATTTTTTTTTCACTTTTGTATGGGCAAGCGCCCGCATACAAAAGTGAAAAAAAATTTTGGTCTTTCAGCGCTGCTACTTTCACAGCAAACTCTATATATAAGGGATACACATCCTAAAGTTTTGATGACATTTGAAAAATTTACTATGTTTTATTCGACGGTTAAACCATCGAATAAATTTATTCTTCAGTTAACTATCCGACCTTTTATCTTAGGATTGAAAAATCGGCCCTAAATTGTTAGTAAATCTATATTAAAATATCCTTAACCGAACAATTTTGTTTCTTAATATTTATTTCCAAAGATATCTTAAAAAAACATGAATAATAGAGAAGATCCGCCCCTAGTAAAGTCTACAGTTTTATGCTAAGCTAAAATTAATCTTATTGCGATGCGTATACGTTTGGTCTTTGGTTGTGTGCAAGGTTATCGTTTTGGAGTTTTCATGACCAAGTCCCTCCCAACCGAAACTTCTTAAAATGAATAAGAGACTTATACTATAAATACTCGCGACCGTCAGCTGCGACTCCGTGGGTGGGATGGGCAGTGGCAGCCTCCCAAAGATGAAGAAAAAAAATTTTTTTGCAGTCATTTCCTCTCATTTGAAAATTTATCAGAGTATTGTTAAAATACTCTAGTGAACAATTTAAAAAAAGTCGGGTTGCACTCCGGGAGTGCCGGCAGAAGTGAAAACTTGATTATTAACGTTGATTATTAACCCATTTTTATGAAAATCGATTTTTAAAAAATCGATTTTTTTAATTAATCGATACCCTTACAATCGATTAAATTTTTAACCCATTTTTTATGAAAATCGATTTTTAAAAAATCGATTTTTTTAATTAATAGAACCCCTTACAATTTTTTTAACCCATTTTTTATGGAAATCAATTTTTAAAAAATCGTTTTTTTTAATTAATCGAAACCCTTACAATCGATTAACTTTTTAACCCATTTTTTATGAAAATCGAATTTTAAAAAATCGATTTTTTTAATTAATCGAAACCCTTACAATCGATTAACTTTTTAACCCATTTTTTATGAAAATCGAATTTAAAAAAATCGATTTTTTTAATTAATCGAAACCCTTACAATCGATTAAAAAATATCGACAATCGAAAAAAAAACAATCGATTGTTCGATTAATCGATTTCGATGTAACAACACTACTCTCCAACCGTCTTACGGTTTTTCGATCAGCACGAGAATCTGACGCGAGTTTCACAGTTTTTACGCATCCCACAAAAGTGCTCAATGCCGCTAAAGAAGTTTTCACTTCAAAAATCAGCTAGCTGTAAGTCAGTGGAAAAGTCGTCAGCTGATAATTTTTAGTAGGTATATACTATATACCTATGCTGTTGCGTTACACCTTTCAAGGTACCAGCTGACAAACTTTCCACTGAGATACAGCAAGCTGACATTAATTTTCATCACCAGGTAAATTTTTAGCTGAGGGGAAATCATTGAAAATATATTTTTTTGAAGCTGACGTATAATCCATCGTGTTATGCCCCTCTAGCATACGCCAACGAGAAAATTTTGTCTACACGTTTTCTCGATGTTTGATGGCTTTTCTCTTCATCTCTATTGATCCTAACATGACATACAATTTTTCTCGTGTAGACCTGTCGTCAAAAGCTATCGACATAATGTCAAAAAATGATTTTGACATTATGTTGTCCTCGACAATATAACTGCACACGAGAGTGAGATATCTCGAGATTTTCTCGTTTTATTAGGCCAGCAGGTCAGCTGACTGTGTTAACAACTATACTCTGATAAATTTTCAAATGAGAGGAAATGACTGAAATTTTTTTTCTTCATGTGTGGGAGACTGCCACTGCCCAGTGCCCACCCCACCCACGGAGTCGCAGCTGACGGTCGCTAGTATTCATAGTATATTATAAGTATCTTATGCATTTTACAAAGTTTTGCCCGGGAAGAAATAATTGACCAAAAATTTACCTGGCTCCCGGGCCATTACCTGTTATTTGCTTCTAATTTAGAGGCCTACAGTTTGAAATATAAAAAAAACTTTACGTAATAGTATTGAGTATTTTAATAAATAATTATTAAATAATTCGAATGGTATAAATACTACAATTAATTAAATTAGGTACATAATTTAAAATACAAAATTAACAATAACAATATATACAGGTAAATAATAATGTGCGACCGTTCCCCCGGGCCGCTGGGGATGCGTTACGCATTTCTCACCGTTAAAAAAAGTAAATATTAATATAATAATTAAAAGAAAAAAAACTTAATCAAAAAGACCACCCCGCAGCGTACATGCAGCGTAAAAGCCCATCACGCTGGCGTTTGCATTGCCGCGCTTTACGTAATAATATTATTATACTTACTTGAATAACGATTTAGTCTAAGAACGATTGTTTTACAGACTTACAGTAAGGTAGCAAACTCCATAATATTAATACCAGGTATACCGTTTCAACTGCCGTTGATGCAAGGGCATTCACTATTCCTTACGAGGGTTCCTGCGTGGCTCCGCTTGCGTAAATAAAGAGTTTTCCGGGAACCGTGCATTTTCCGGCAAAAAGAATATCCTATGTCCTTCCCCGTGGTCTATTCTACATCTGTGTCAAATTACATAAAAATGATACCCGTGCTTCGTGAGTTTTTATTTATTAAGCGCGTTTAAACTAAAGCTTTATAACAGTGTAGTTAGTAGGAACCGGAAGTCTCTGACATTTAATTTTCATACACAAAACATATTTTTAGATATCAAAACGGCAGACATGCTGCGATTATGTGTTGAAAGTCAATATATTTTATGCCACGCTCAAAGGAAGCTCGTTGGGAATAGTGCATGCCCATTGCATCAACGGCAGATGAAACAGTATACCTGGAGTTTCCACTTTATTGTAAGTCTGCGGAACACTCGCTCTCAGTCAATATATTGAATTGTCTGCGCGTATACTGCATCAGAATCGGACCGTACAGAAAAATCCATCCAAACTCAGCGTATGGCCCGATTCCGATGCTTTGGATCAAGCAAAGGAAGGAAGGATGACTCACGGTAGTATGTCAAGTTAAGTTTCATAGAAATTACCTGCCACAAATATGCTGCCGTTCCCAGTGAAAACCTGTACGAAACTGTACAGATACTTGTCCTTGTTCAAACATTTCGTCAGGATTTCAGCGATATCCGGAGCATCTGTCATCGCTGTATATAATATACATAAGGGTTATTTAGCATTGCAACGTGACGAGACGATACGATGCATATTTCAATAAAATATCTAAATTTGAACTATATTATAATTAAAGTAAGTATATAATTTTCAATATACATCTTCGCACTCTAGTCACTACTATTTTATACATATTTTTAACCGACTTCCAAAAAGGAGGAGGTTATATTATGTTCGTCTGTTTATACATTTTTTTTTGTATGTTCAACCATAACTTCGCCGTTTGTGGACCGATTTTCATGATTCTTCACAAAAGTGGTGATCTGATGATGGGATCCATGAGGAATTGAGGGGACTCTTTGAAATTTGTATGGAAACATATTATAGTGATTTTGATTTTTTGAAGAATTCTAGGTAAATGCTACTAAAAAGTAAGATTTTGCACCAGGGTCCAGGTTATACCTTGGATCCGAAGGTACCGAGCAGAACTTTTGAATACAGGTTTGGGGATTTCGGCGTTTGATCATCATCATCACAACCATAATTATACCATGGGTCATCACATTATAACCCAATTATTGGTACTTTTCGTGATATTTTGCATCGAAGCAGATGTTTTTGATGATTATTTCGCTTTTTGTGAACCGATTTTCAAAATTCTTGTGTTGTTGTATAGGATGTGATCTTAATTTTGTATAACAATTACGAAAGTGGTGAGCTGATGATGGGATCTATGAACAATCGAGGAAAATCCTTGAAATTTATCGAAACACTCAAAGTGGTTAAAATGTTGTTTCTAGCAACTTAAACATATGTTACGAATAAGAGAAATTTCATACGAAGGTGTCTCTTGGTCCAAGGCACTGAACAAAACTAAAGTTTGGAAATTGTAGCATCGCTTAGATAACTGCAAGCATTTACCACAAATTCGCTTACAGTAATATAATAAGGATAGTTAATATTCGTAGTGGTTATCTACGCATAACGCCTTGTCTTGTAGATAACTAAAAAGAGTAAAATTATTATTTTTTAATGAAAAATTGAACCCGACTTCCAAGGAAAAAACAATATTCTTAAAATGACCTAAAAATTATGAAATAATTCTTATTATTCATTAGTGCAGAATTCGTTGAGATTTAATCGAATTTTGAAAATGGCACTAATGAATAATAAGAATTATTATTTCATAATTTTTAGGTCATTTTAAGAATATTGTTTTTTCCTTGGAAGTCGGGTTCAATTTTTTATTAAAAAATAATAATGTGAATGTCTTTATGGATGATGATGTGGATGAAGGCGAACTGAATTACCTATGTCAAGTAAATAATTACAAAAAAATTAATAGAGAGTAGTAGGTAATTGTTGTAACAAAACTAAGTTATTATTATTTTAGGGTGTTGTACGTGTCTCTTAAAAAGAATTCACTATAAAATTGTATAGACTTATTTATTAATTCAATGCTTGTATGTGAAAGGCCCAAACGTTTTCTCATATAACAATTTAAAAAAGTACCTAACTCTTTCAGCGCTGCAACTTTCACAGTAAACTCTACATTGAGATCACATAATACACCCCAAAGTATTATCAGGTATTATCACATTGTATTGTTACATAATATGTAGAGGTATAATATCCCTGTCAAATAATGATAAGATTACCTAGGTAAAAAGTTTTGTAACCATATATCCTAGCAATTCCATCCTGTTTTATTGTATTGCGGCCAACCTCCATTGCTTTGTTGATGGCACCTGGAACGACAAATATCTTTACCTATCCACTCAACACAGTTTTCAATAATTGGTTTTGGCTGTTTAAAAATATTATTTCCAGTTTGGCTAAGACCATGCATGTCGATCGTTTGATTGAAGCGTCAGTTGGGCATGTAAAAAGTCGGCCCTACTCCTAATGTGTCCTAATATTATTTTGCTACTAGATGACGCCCGCAACTCCGTTGCCCCAAAACTCGTTTATCGCGCGGGAATCGTACATTTTACCAGGATAAAAACTACCCTATGTCCTTTCTCGGGACTCAAAGTATTTCCATGCCCAGTGTAGTGTCTACACTTATTTACTTATCTCCATAATTACACAGGCTCGGCAACACACGATACTGGCAGGTCTCCGGCACACATCCGCTCTCGTCCAAGACTCTCGCTGTAATGATGTGTGTGTCCACATACCGCCGTGCCGAGTTATTGTGTCCCGGCCCTAACCGCCGCACTCAGAGACGTCAATTAAGACTTAGGCCAAGGCTACACGGGCGGTTCTCCCGCCGCGGAAAACCGCTTCTGAACCGCACTGGACACAATTTAATATGAAGTTGTATGCTGCATACTACACTGCGCGGTTTCCCGTCGCGGCTCACAGGCGGGAGAAATACGACCGCCGCATGCAGCGTCAAACCGCCGCTGATAACCGACGCTTAAAACTACACGGACGGTTTCCCGCTATCCCGCCGTCATTCTGCGCGGGACCTTGGCGCTCGCTCGTCGTTCGTGCGCTTGCGTGGCTAGTGTCGCGTCAAAATGTTCGATACGGAGCGTTTTATTGTAGAAATACAAGATCGACCTGCTTTGTATGATATGAAGTCGAAGGATTACGCCAATCGCAGCAGCTTATTTTTTTATTACGGCAGCGATAAACCGCGTCCCGTGTAGTTTTATGGTCTGCGGCAGCTTTGTCAAGCGGTTTCCCGCGGCGGGAGACCCGCCCGTGTAGCCTCACCCATAGGGTCTAAACACATTAGGCTGAATAGGCATGATGACTAATTTTTTTTCTTCTTGGTAATTGAAAGACCCTTAAAAAATAGAAACATCGCTGAAAGAATGACTCTCATAGCTTAAAAATTCACCAAGATATGAACAATTCAAACATTTCATAAAATAGACCTGCCCGAAACGCTCCATACAAAGTGCTACGAAAGACTGACGTCAGTCTTTCGTAGTTTGTACGGATCGGGAGAGAACTTTGTTCGATAGGTATAATAAATATTGCGTTTATGAAAGTGGTTTCATACCAAAAGTTGCTTTTAATTGCATAAGTTATCGAATGGTATACAAATATTAAGAAATTTAATTGAAAAAAAAATCGACTTGATTATCCAACTTTGAAGGCGCCTAATGACCGATTTACATGGGTGACTAAAGCCGCACGATTTTAGTCACCCGTTCGAAAATCGACCGTGTAAATGGCAAGTCGACTACGCCGCATGCGGCTAAAGTCGCAAGCCCCAAAGTCTGGTGACTAAAATCGCATGCGGCTGGTGACTAAAATCGACCGTGTAAACGCTCAGTCGCAAGCGATCGCTTGCTGCGAATACTACTGTGGCGAGCGCAGGTACGCGACATTTTCACGCAGGCGCTTGGCCGAGTGTACTGTCTCGCGATTCTACTCGGTAGGTGTCCGATACCGAGGATACCGAGTGCTTGGCCGAGTGTACTGTCTCGCCACTCTACTCGGTAGGTGTCGATAATAAACATACCGAGTGCTTGACTGAGTGTACTGTCTCGCTATTTTACTCGGTGGGTGTCGATGATAAACATACCGAGTGCTTGACCGAGTGTGCTATCTTGCGACTCTTGCACTGACTCGCCAATATACTCGATAGGTGTCGAGTCGCTTCTCTTCTCGGTAGGAGTGCTTGACCGAGTGTACTGTCTCGCCACTCTACTCGGTAGGTGTCGATGATAAACATACCGAGTGCTTGGCCGAGTGCACTGACTTGCCAATATACTAGACATAATATTGTGTCGATGATAAACATACCGAGTGCTTGGCCGAGTGTACTGTCTCGCTATTCTACTCGGTAGGTGTCGATACTAAACATACCGAGTGCTTGGCAGAGTGCACTGACTCGCCAATATACTAGACATATTGTGTCGATAATTATAAACTAGTCACAGGCGATTTCGACTTGGACAGGCGATTCGACTGGTGACTTGCCGGGTGACTAAAATCGCCCCGTTAGTCACCCGTGTAAATGGGGTGGCGATTCGACTTGGACAGGCGACTCGACTGGTGACTTGCCGGGTGACTAAAATCGCCCCGTTAGTCACCCGTGTAAATCGAGCTTAACAATAAAAATACAAATGCTATCGAGCTGAAATTTTGGTGACGCTTATTTTTTACCGTGCTTTTTATTAACAAAATTCGCTAATCTTTGACCTTGTCATCATCCCTATTACGCCGGCGTAAATTCCACCGCGTTTACGCCGCGTTTCAAACTCATACAAAATACGGGCGGAACGCGAGAGACGACACATTATTCCGTTGCGTATTTGTATGCGTTTGACATTTGCGGCGGAATTTGCGCCGGCGTAATTCAGCCTAGTGTGTTTAGACACTAAGGGTCTTATCACACTGGCGATTAGCGAGCGATTTGAAAGCGACGCGATTGCGCAGCGTCATCGCGGCGTCGCGTGGACGCCATTTTGTACACTCGTCTAGGGAATTCTAGACGAGTGTACAAAATTTTGTATGTAACGTCTAGGGAATTCCCTAGACGAGTGTACAAAATGCCGTCCACGCCACGCCGCGACGACGTTGCGCTGTCGCGGCGTGCACGTCGCGCAATCGCGGCGTGCGCGCTGCGCAATCGCGTCGCTTTCAAATCGCTCGCTGATCGCCAGTGTGATAAGGCCTTTAGAGCTGGCGCGCACTACGACTTTTTGTCGCAGGATTATTTTACCGACCGATCAAAATTCAAATAAAATGTCACTTTATGAAATAGGCTATAGGTTTCATTTTCTACCGACATATTTTGTCTAGCGACCCATGCCGCCGCTGCTTGTCAATGGCGTAGAGCAAAATGAAATCTATAGCTTATGTGATATGTCATAAAATGGCGTTTTATTTGAATTTTTACAGGTCGGTAAAATAATCGCGCGACATAAAGTCGTAGTGCGCGCCAGCTCATAATGCTCATTTAAAATCTCAGAGCAATTATTGCTCTTAGTTTAAAATGAAATGTCCCTCTCAGAGATGACAGTTAAAAATCGCTAAGTTTGATGTTGAAGTTTGAGGTTATTCTTGAAAATTTTTCAGTTTTAATTTTTTAAACTGTTACAAGAGTTCTTTTCAGGTTTTTATTTGAAGTGTTAATAATAATAAAATTAGATACCTAATGCCACAGTAAACATAGAACTTCATAACTGTGATAGTACTAAAGCATTTTTGTGCAATACATGCCTAGTTACTTAGTAGTTAGTACAGCTGTTTTTACCATTTCTTGCAAATAAATAGAAGTATTTCACATGAAAACAGTGTTGCCACCTTGGTGGTTTTTCCACCAGAACTGGAGCTTTTTTAAAGCCTTTAGGGGATTTTTTTTGTAATTTAGCGTTTTAATTTTTTTAGTGGTTTTTAGCGGTTTTTTCAGTATGGAATCTGGCAACATACTAGGGTTGCCAACCGTACTATAATATATAGTATTGTACTATATTTCGAGCCTGCGTACTATATACTGTTGAACTATTATATAGTACGCAAAAATACTATATTTTCAACACTAAAATTTAATTATCTCATTCCTGCTCTCTATTCCCGCCACTTCGGCATTCACAGAAAGGGTATTTTCGGTTTTTTTTTAATTAGCCTATGCTGTCCCACTGCTGGGCAAAGGCCTCCCCCAGGGTCTTCCATTTTTCTCGCTCCTGCGCCACCGTTGGCCAGCCCGGCTGGTATGCCTCCAGCTCGTCGCGCCATCTCTTTCTTGGCCGGCCACGGTTGCGTCGTCCGTCATCGGGTACCCATTCAGTTGTTAGCTTTGCCCAGCGGTCGGGATGCATGCGGCTAACGTGGCCAGCCCAATCCCATTTTAGTTTTGCCGTCTTGGCTCCTACATCCTTGATACCTGTTTGGGAGCGCAGTGTGGTGTTTCTTATTTTGTCGACTAGTTTTACTCCCAACATACTGCGCTCCATCGCTCTTTGGCATACCCCGAGTTGGGACTTTTGCGAATCTGTCAATGACCAAGTTTGCGCACCGTAGGTTAGGACGGGCAGAATACACATGTCGACGAGTCTGCGTTTCAGGGAGATTGGTAAATCTCCCTTCGTCAGCGTCTTCATGGACTTTTTTCGGTTATGAATTTGAAATGGCGGGAAGAGAGAAACAGAACTAGTATCTCATTAATAAGAAATGAGCTTTTAATTTACATTAATCTTAAAATTGAATATTTGAATGTAATAAAGCATATGACACTTTTATTTTAGACAAAACATTGTTAAAAATGCAAGAAGTGCAAAAAAATATAGTTTTTATAAAAATAAATAATACTTAAATATTTCATTGAACATTTTTTATTTTATCCATAAAATACTATATTTTTTTAGAAGTGTACTATATTTTGTATAGTTTATTTTGAAAAATACTATATTTCGCCGGAGAAATGTTGGCAACCCTACAACATACCTACCAAGAATTTTCTGTTCTACGCTTACTTTATGACCGAAAAATCCCTAAGCACAATCAGAATTTCATATTGTTTCTATGCTTAGGTACTCTATAGCCGGGGAATCTCTTAGCGCAGTCGTTGTTAATGTTTTCTTTTAATCTTGATATTCTATGTGTCGAATTTGGTTCGTGCTGTTGAAATCTTGAAGTTTGATAAAGTCGTTTTTAATAGGTTGGTTCCAGTGTGTGAAGTCATTACGCTTAATACAATCCAATAATAATATCTAATATATGTATAAAATTCTCGTGTCACAGTGTTTGTGCGCGAGCTCCTCCAAAACGGCTCAACCGATTTCAATGAAAATAATTTATATGGCAAAGTAACGTTGTCGGGTCAGTCAGTCTTATAAAATTCTCGTGTCACAGTGTTTGTGCGCGAACTCCTTCAAAACGGCACAACCGATTTACCTGAGAAAAGGTTTTTGTCTACTTTTGATGTTGATACTAGAAAATATAATTTCTATGGCAAAATAACATTTGCCGGGTCAGCTAGCTTCCAATAAAAAGTAAAAACTAATATATTGATCTAATTTTTGCACCACGCGGCCACGTACAACATATTTGTTCGTTTTGTATTTAAATTATTATTTTTAAATGTGATATTTTGATACAATAATTTAGAGTTATTTGGTGGTTTTTTTGTGGTCCAAATTTGTGAAATCTGGCGACATTTTACTTTTGACCTAGCGCTTTATAAAAATTCAAGGTGGCAACACTGCATGAAAAGTACCTAGGTATAGGTAGTCACTTCCATACAAACTAAATAAACAAAGAAGTATGAACATTGTCACCAAATTGTGTAATTATTGAAATTAAAGTATGTTTACTAGTTACAATAATTATGAAATAAGTAAAATAAAATAAACACACCGGCAAAATTAGAGGAACATAACAAAATTTTATTTTTTTCTGAAAATTATTCGCTGTTTTTTATATATTTATTTATTAATTTAATAATTGATGATTAAAAAATAAAACTTATATAAATTTAGGGCATAAAAACGTGTAAAATAGAAAAAATCTGCAAAAATCAAAAATTAAGAAAAATCTTTGAAATTTCAGTAGTAAGTAGGGATTGCAATCCCGCAAAGCGGGATCCCGCAATACCGCGGGATCCCGCGCCAATTTTTAATCTGCTGGATCCCGCACCTACAAAACGCGGATCCGCGGATCCCGCATGACCCATTTGCATAATTTCTCGGGGAGCACGTATGATGGAATGAAAGTTTTGATAGCAGCGCTTTGTGCCAAACCCAATCAAAGGCCTTCGCAATGTCCAAACTAACAGCAAAATATGTCTCTTCCTTCCATGGAATTATAACCTTGTATCCTTGAAGGGAGCAACGATGTCAATAATGTAAGTATTGACATCGTTGCTCCCTTCGACATAATCGCCTGATCCTAACGATGAGTTAGGAACGCCAAGAGATCACCAGCCAAGCGACCCTTACGGAACCCGTACTGTTTGTCCAAGTATCGAAGGAGCTGGCTATTGATAATAATAATAATTAATTCCATTATATTATAAATTGGTTATAGCGATTGGTCTGTAATTGGAAGGATTTGAGCGGTCACCTTTTTTGGGGATCGGGTATACCAAGTCTTCCAGGAAGCCGGTACAATGTCAGAAGAACAGATTGAACGGAAGAACCGAAAAAGACGCGTTAAGATCAGAGCCAACTCTGGAGCACACTTTTTTAACACAATAGGAGGGATTCCGTCATGGGCCTGCCATTCAACTTTAATTGAATATCAAGGGAACGGAGGGCTATTTGCACTGAGCGCTGATGAAACCAAATATCCGACATGACGCTTGTGCATCGCGGTATGGTCGGCGGTTTCTGTTCCCCGTTGTCTCGGGTCCAGCTTGACGCAAAGAACTTACCTAGAAGATCGGCTTTGTCTTTTTTGCGTCATGTGACAACGATCCATTTTCGATGTGTAGGTATGGTAGGGTTGGCTTGCAAAAATTCCCTTGAATAGCTTTGGCCAGAGACCAGAATGCGCGGGTTCTCGAAGGGAGGCGCTCGAGTCTCGCACTAATTCTATTGACGTGCTGTTTCTTTGCCCGAGTGATTTCTTTGAGTATTTCATTTTATATGTGCTGGTATTTAAATCCCGAGCAGACACTACATTGACCCAGGATTGCTAAGCCTTCTGATTCCGGCGAGAAGCCTTTTTAGAGGATGAACCAAATCAGGGATGAAATCTGCCGCAACTTGGCACTACAGCTAAGGACTTGCATCACCACATTGGCAACGGAGTTGACAGTGTTGTCGGGATCATCCGGCGAGAAGCACAAGTGCCCTCAAGGATAGGATGCAAAAAACGGCCGCATACCATCCCAGTCCGCTAACTTGTAGAGGCACACACGGCGGTATTTAACAGCACGCTGTCGCAATGCCATCGTAAGTGGCAAGGCAATGATCCGATGAACCAAGTGGTGGGGTCATGGATGCTTGGTAGCCATCAGGATTTGAAGTCAGCAGAAGGTCCAATGGGGAAGGATTCTGACCGTGTACATCTGGGGTTCACGAAGGCGTAGCAACCAGATGTATTAAGTCGTTCGCAAGAGCAAAGTCGCAGACAGGATATCTTAAAGCGTTAAAGTCGCCAAGTATTATGATCTCTGTGGATAGGATCTGCTACTGCACTAAATCTGAAGCTGCTTACAGGTATTCAAAGAGTCAGTCCGTCTCGGGGTCACCACTAACCTATAATACAGCACGCGAAAACGCGAGGGTGGTCGTCGCAATCAATGCGGAGCCATACTGTTGAGAGGTCCCTGACTTCAAGATTGCTGAGGCATTAAATGCATTTTAATATTAAGATCTAATAAGACTAGATTGATCACATAATTTCATTGTCATTTTGTTACAAAACAAATATTTTTGTGGCATAATATGAGACATTTTCTATAAATATTTAGTTAATTTTTAATAAAACATACACCTATAGTTTCAATTTATTCAATTTTATAACATAAAATTCAAACATGCGGGATCCCTCGGGATCCCGCGGGATTGGCCAATCTCGCAAATCAATCCCGCGGGATTGAATAAGGTGCGGGATTGCAATCCCTAGTAGTAAGTTTTTAAGTTAAATTCTTCATTTTTACTTAAGAAATGCCATGTTAAAAGCGTGTAATGCCTTCTATGGATCTCAAGACAGTCTGGATACGCCATTCCATGCTTGCATTTTGATGTTATCAATCATTTCCTGTGGGATATTCTTCTACTTACTCCTCCAGTAGCGCCAACTCGAGCTCCTGAACACATTTTGGAGCTGGAGTTTTAACGCGTACCGTTCACCCATTGATGTGCCACACGTCCTCAATTGGATCCATATCCGTAGACCGTGCTGACCTCTCTACATGGGCTACGCCAGAATCATTTAGGTAATAGTGACCGATTTTATTACTCTATGGACGCGCATAAAATTGAAGTTACTGCCTAAAACTGTGTAAAAGGCACAACATGCAGTTCTAGGATGTCTGTTCTATAGCCCTGTACTGTCAAAGTACCATCATTAACAATCATCAGCTCTGTGCGGGCTCCAAATCATATGCCACCCCAAACCATTACGAAGCCTGCATGATAGGCCACTGTTTCCGTTAAGTTTGATGGTCTATAGCGTTCCTTACGATTTATCCTCATTTTTTATCGCCTTTCAACAAAACTTACACATAATTTGCTCCCATCACTGTACACCACACGATTCCACTCACTTGTTAAATTTTGATGATCACGCGCAAATCTTAGCCTGGCTCTTTGCTGTCCTGTCTCAAGTTTTGGTGCCCTTACTGGCACTTTTGAGTTTAATTTAACTTCTTTGAGTCTTCTTCTTACTGTACAATCACTTACACGTACATCTCGGACCTGTTCCGACAGGTTTCGTCTCTGCAAAGCAGTTTGAGGTCGATTTTTTTTGGCACGAACCCTTACAAAACGGTCATCCTGAACCATTACCACCCGATATCTGCCTTGTTCTCGTCTCCGAACGTAAGATCCAGTCTCTCTGTAGCGTTGAAAGTTACGATGGACCACGAAAGCCGACACACCTAAGGCCTGACTGACCGAACGGTAGGTGTGACCTTTCTCTATCGTGGTTACAGCTCTAGCTGTCGTAGATGCTGGAAAATCAGTAATTTTGTATCTAAGCAATGTGTTCTTCCAAAAACCAAACAATCTAATGAGCTGGCATACCTTGCACCCCGCTAGAACCGCCATTCTTATCAGAAACACTTACAACGTCAATCATCGAAAAACACTTAACTTGCCAGTTTTGTTCAATATTTTATTTCTTAAATGAGCTTAGAAACACTAAAAAAGGATTTCACACAGCCCGACCCACTTGAATTCAAGTTGTTGCCCTTTTTACCTATGTTCCGCTAATTTTGCCAGTGTGTGTAGTACTGCCAGTGTTGCCAGACGGCCATCTTGGTTTCTCCCCAAGTGTTCCCCGAAATCCCCCCAAAATACGGGATTTAAAGAAAAATCCCCCCAAAAGTCATAAAATAATTTTTATTCATTATTAACGGAAAATTAACAAATGGATACGATGAATGCACACTATTTCTGCAATAGCGTCCATATTTACGGAATAAACATCTTCGCGAGCTTCTTGAACATTTTTATGGTTCCGTTAGTCGTAACCAGAGGGCAAAAACGGGACCCTATTACTAAGATTTCGCTGTCTGTTCCCAGATTTTTTTCTCCAACAATCCCCCCAAAAAATTGTTCCCCCCATTTTTCCCCCCACCACCTAAAAAAACCCCAAATTTGGGGGAATTCCCCCCAATCTGGCATCACTGAGTACTGCATGGAATAACACGTCCTCTCTTGTTTGTAGTTTTAATTTAAACATCCTACAAAGATACAAAAAACAGTACCTACGCATTACAAATTATGTAATGCTGTAAATTGTAATAGCAATTAGTCAATAAAAATATAGGTATGCTCAATATTATTATTATAATATTCGCCAACCAAAAACAAAATAAAAATTACTAGTTACTACTTCTACTTTTTTCCTTCTACTTCTTGTCTTCATGCCGCTCGCGGCTCGACATACGAACACGGAACAACCTACGTCATACCTAGTACGAATGATTTATAAAGGGCCCCCGAGACGATCAAACGGTTTGATTCAAACCTTACGTGTTTGATGCAACCGTTTGATGTCGGTTTGAACGGTTTGTCAAACGAAACTGCGCAGTTTGGTTCAATACGAGTTGTGGAGTACACGTCTTGTGACGAATAAATATTATTTGTTAAAAGATAAAACCGACTTAAAAATTGTATGAAATTGAGAATTAAATTCCCTATCTCAAAAACTATTACATAAACCTATTTTGATGAAACTTGCAGAAGTCTCCCAAGTTAAACAATACCTATATAGTACAACAAAAAAATATTTAAGTAGGACTTGTAGTTCCGGAGATATGTGAACACAAACATAAAAACATACATACACTTTTGAAATTTTGCACATTTGTTCAGATGCTGATATAGACTAACATATACGAAAACTGGGCAGTTCTGGAAATATTACATACATACGCGTCGAAATGATAACCTCCTCTTTTTTAGTCGGTTAAAAATAAAGTACCTACTCCAAAGAATGGTACAAAGTTTGATCAAACGCATCGGAACACGATCAAACGGCGCGTCAAACACAACAAAAATATAAAATTTCATCAAACGAGCTTCAAACACGTAAATGTTTGACAAACCGTTCAAACTAGCTTTGTAAACGATCAAAATAGTTTACGTGTTTGAGTCAAACCGTTTGATAGTCTCGGTGTCGGGGGCCCTTTAGGGACAGAAATTAATCAGTCAATTAATTTTGTCTCTGAGAGGTATCTGTGTCCTGTGTTTAGCGCTATTTTTTAATGACCGACTCTGACGGCCACAGTCACGACCAATAAAAAAAAATAGTTTTGGAAAGTCAAGCCGTGTTCGTTTCATTTTTCAACTACGCATGCGCGGCTTTTTTCGTAGTTTGGCAGCTGACTGTCAAGTACTGTCAACTTCACATGACATGACACTAATTTTTAACTTTGCGCATGCGCAATGTGCATTGAGAAACGAAACGAACACGACTACAGTCTGTCAAAAAAGAGTAGACACAGTACAAAATTTTCTAAACGTAATCACGCTCAAAAGGTGGTTTTTTCTCTTTGTATTTCCACAGAGAACGCTTATACACTTTAAATGTTATTTGCCTTGCACATTTTTTACTCGATTGAATAAGGTTTTCGTATTTGTTACATGATTTAAAAATTGCATAGAGTGTCTACTCTTTTTTGACAAGCTATAATTAATAAAATCATATAAAAAGAAGAAGAAGAAGATCATGCCCCCCGTGTATTAAATAATATATTTCTCTTTACGCATCCTTTGTGTCAAGTTGCCAAAACAGAAGAAAAGAAATATTTCTCTATGTCATACCCCTTTGACAGCAAAATCCACGATTAAGGGCTGGTTTACACGTATTAAGTAGATAAGTAGTTAACTAAATTTTAACTTAATTTTAAGTTACTTATTACATGTAAACGCAAAATTTAGTAGCAAGTAGCAAGTTAAAATTTAGTTAAGTACTATACAAGGTAATTAGAATTTTGGCTATTTTCTGTTAAGTTGGCAGGCGGGGCTTGTCACTTGACATATTTCGGGCAGGCACTTCAAATTAAGTTAAAATTTAGTTACTACTTAGCCGTTAGCGACTCAATCGAATTAAATGGTGCTTCTTCCGTATTTAAATTTAATCGCCATTTTGAGGTGTTAATTTATCATAAACTGACTCTGAGAGGGAATTTCATGTTTAATGAGCATTAAGTGTTGCGGTTTGTATGGGAAGCGGTTAATTTTAATTTTATAATTAATGATGATTTAATGAACGACTATGAGTGCGGCTGTAAATGAAGCTCTTGTGTGCTATACACAGACTTGGATATTATAAAATTACTCCTGAGCAGCCAGTCTGATCTCGATTCATCACAGAAGCCGGTGTGGGGGTAATTACTATTATATCAAATTGGGCCTACCTTCAGGGCTAAGAAGTAGAAAGTGGTAGTTGCAACCTATAATTGGCAATTCCTTCAGACATGGCGGGTACTGACAGAACACTTTGTAAATCCGACTGCGCCGAATCCTCTGCGTGTCGCGTATCACATACACCACACACAGTACAAGCAGTAAAAACATGAACATCGTCAAAATATTAGACGCACTAAACGGCTGTATGAGGAAACTTCTTATATATCTTCAGTATTGCAGATTTTTTTCAAATTTTAATTAACTATTATGCATGCGCGCGTTCTGATTGCTCCAAAAAGCACATTAATCCCACCAAAAACATTTCATGTAAAATGATACCGAGACGACCACATAAATGTACAGATTCCCTAGACAATTTATTTCATTTGATTACTATCAAGATAATTTTTCGTAAGTAGCTTCATTTTGATAAGACGAACAATAATTTCCTTTGGGAAAAGTGGTAGCTAACAGAGATAGAAAGGATTAGATATTTTGATTTGATGGTCCGTAAATATGGATTGTTTTATATTTTGTAGGCCAATGTTACTGTTAAATTATACAAGGACAATGTTAGTGTTAAATTATATAATGTGTTCCTTGTAGAGACTTCACTGTGAAAGTAGTTTTCCCATTCCCACAAAAGTGAAAAAAATGCTCTTTCAGCGCTGCTACTTTAACAGTAAACTCTATACACAGGACTCATACATACCCTAAAATATTATTCATTATATTTTAATATTAACCTAAGTACAAAAAAACTGTCAGTAATCTTTTCAGTCAGTAATCTTTTTTTAGGGTTCCGTAGTCAACAAGGACTTGCTGTTTCGCTACCGTCGTAGAGGTAATTCAAAATAGAATATATATTGTATTTTGTACGTCTAGCGCGTAACGCAATTAACTAAAGAAAGTCACTTTAATATTATTAGTATACTATTTAAGTCTACACAAAGAAATTATCTGTTTAATTATAAATTTTAAACAGTTAGCTATGTATTACGAATAATAAAAACTATATTATGTATCCTATAACCTAGAACGCAAAATAATATTGGTATTAATTTTTATTGAATACCTTTTAAAATATTCATAAATTAATAAAAATCGTAATGTAATTGAAAAATTGTAAAGAATTTAGTTTTAATTAGAAAGTAATTTTATAATAATAAAATAACTAATTGTTTTAAAAAACAAAGTAGTTAATATAATTAAACACAAAATATTATATTATGTCTTAAATACATTCGAAAAAAATTCTATGTATAAGGATATAATGTGCAATGAAATAAATAATTTAATTAGTTTACAACTTAAGTAGTAACTATCTATCAGCTGCGAGTATTATGTTGAAATAACCCTTTGCGAATACATAATATTTGGTTTTTGATCTGAAGTCAGTAACGAAACAGCCGAGCCATACATATATTTTACTGATAATGATGTAGAATTTGTTTAAGTTAGGGTCGGTAGAGTTAGACCCTATAAATTCTGAAGCTTGGCTCTACATGAGATCTTTTTAACAGGGTAAACCATATGTGGTCGTCTCGGCGACATTTTACATGAAATGTTTTGGTAGGATTTCAGTTCTTTTTGTAAGTTGGTTATTGTAAGTTTTTTTAAATTAAATAAGGGGGCAATCGAGCAAACGGGTCACCTGATGATAAGCAACTACCGTCGCCAATGGACACTTGCAACATCTGAAGAGCTGCAGGTGCGTTGCCGGCCTTTTAAGAGGGAATACGCTCTTTTCTTGAAGGTTTGCAGGTCGTATAGGTCCGGAAATACTGCTGGTGACAGTTCGTTCCAGAGTTTTACAGTGCGCGGCAGAAAGTTACGCGAAAAACGCACTGTGGAAGACTGCCACTCATCAAGGTGATGAGGATGGTATGTTTTTCGCGTGGGACGATGGCGAAAAGTTGCAGGTGGTATGATTCCGAACAATTCCTACCTATTAATAGGTTTTTAGTTACTGTCTACAGTCCCGTGTAAACTCTTATGTCCCAATTCATAAATTTGGTGAAAGTCTCATAAGCCTCCACCCAATTTTAGGGGATGGAGGGTGGAAGTTATAAGTTTTTGAATTTTTTTGTTGGTTTTATACTAAACTTAGATTACATACCAAATTTTAGCTCTCTAGCACTTTAGGAAGAATCCAAACATTTTGATGATCATCAGTGAGTCAGTGACGAAATCGGTGTATCTTTAAATATCAATAAAAAGAAAATAAGTTTTAAATCTATTCAATTGAGACATTGACATGTTTAATTAGTCTATTATTTACATCATATTCTGAGAATATGAACTATCTGGTACATCAGAAACCAACGAGTTCAAAAAAACGACCAAACACTTCGTGAAACCTACATTTTCTCGAATTATTTCTCTTTTAAATCTCGTCTCGGCGTGGGCACTGCCGTGCCCCCAGATAAGTTAAAAAGTAAGTTTATTTTAAGCAAGTTAATTAATGTTAATATTATTATAATTATTACAGGAACAACGGTACTTGCCTGCACTCAGTATTGTATGGTATACCGTGTACAATAGTTGTGGCACTTGGATGTTAGTTGTCTTGGTGTGGAGGCGTTAGTAGTATCATTTTTAGGGACCTATCAGACAGAGCGGTCACGCGGTTTAGCGTTCGAGAGGTCAGTTTTGCGTTCTTTGTGTTGTATGTATTACGTTACACGTCCGTGGTCCTGTGGTTTAGAGTCCAGGGGCTCTTGACTCGGAGGTCGTGGGTTAGATTCCCGCGTTGGAAACATAATATTGTTGTTTCCAAGTTTGGTTAAAATGCAGGCTGATCACCTGATTGTCTGACAAGTAAGATGATCCATGCGACGGATGGGCATGTAAAAAGTCGGTCCTGCGTCTGATCTCTCACCAGTCGTGTAGGTCTTCCGTCCCACTGGGATTTTAAGAGTAAAGGAATAAAGAGTGCTCTTGTGTACTGCGCACATACTCGGGCATAGGGATTGCAAAAAACGGATTTTTAGAAAAATCCGGATTTTCGGATTTTTTCATCCTCAAATCCGGATTATCCGGATTATCCGGATTTTTTGTAATTTTTTAAATATTTTCGATAAACAGCTTTAAATGTGAGTTATGTTCTTATTATTTCTTTATTTAACAATCATTTTAAAAGTGCAAAAGAAAACGTCTTAAAAAAATCATTTTTCCTAATTTAGCGATTTTCACATGGGTATAAATAGGAAGAGATTAAAATAACAGTATCTGGTACTTTAAATATTATTAAGAAATTAAAAATACCTTGATTTTATCAACTATTTAAAACTATTTAGAACTATTTAAAAATGTGAAATTTTAGTTAACAAGAAAATCCTAGCAATCTCCGCTTTATCAACTGCTTCGTCATTTTTACGCCTACAGCCGTCACCCACATATCATCAAATTATGCTCCAAGATTTGCAAGCCTAGAACTGGAAACTAACAAAAAATAGGTCAAAGATACAAACAATTACATGTGACGTAGGGTCGAAGCAGACGAGCAAGGAATTCACTATTTCAAGAAGTACCTGTACTTGGGCCAGTTAGTTTCTTATGAATTATGATACAGAAAGGCAGAAAAACTAGTCCATGAAGAATGGTGAATTACCAATCCCATTGAATCGAAGACTCGTTGATATGTGTATTTCGCTCGTCATAACCAACGATGCGCAAACTCGATCATTGACCGATTTACGATTTACAAAAGTTCCAACTCAGGATCTGCCAAAGAGCAATACTGCCTCAAATCTCAACAAAACAAAAAAAAACAATGTGCTCCCAAACTAGAATCACAGACGTAGGAATCAAGACGGCCAAGCTAAAGTTACATTAGGCTGGTCACGTTATCCGCATACATCTAGGCTGAGTGGGTATCTAGGCCTAAGAAAAGATAGCTCTCGGGGTATTTTTTCCTCCGAAGGCAGATCATTGAAATCCTGACGTTCCGATGATCCTTGAGGATCTATTGTGACTCCTTCGTATTAGAGTACCGTCCCCAACCCAGTGCTGCACATAAATTTAACCTTCAACTTCAGTATTATGTCTATCTGTTATGGATGTCCCACAATAACATTTTTTGTCTTTTCTTTTTACAAGAAATAATGGCTGATTTTCGAAGCGATTTTAACCAATACGGCATCAATCCTTATTCAATTAAATACTTTAAATACATTGTTGATTTAATATACATAGCTCTTTACAGCATTTGATTTTAATGAATATTTTCGAAGATATTATTACAGATTTAAAAATTCCGGGACGTAGCCTTTGCGGTGATACCGGCCAATGTGGGCCATTGGTAGTAATGAATATAAATCAAAACTACTGAATCGATTTTAATCATTTTTTCAGTGAATGATATAGGCATAGTGAATGTCATAGTGAATCGATTTTAATCAGTTTATAACCGTGTGAAGCTGGGGCGGGTCGCTAGTTCAATACTAAAATGATCTAAGTAAAATAATTGTAAATTTTACATTAATGCATTTACATTATCGTGTTATAGAAAACATAATAATTTATGTTATAGTAAAATAATATTAATTATTATGAGCTAGGTTATAAGAAATTAAAATACGTCATTATTTCTTTGAAATTAAAATGATAAAATTATATTGCAACCACCAAATGGAATGTTAGACATACGAAATTCTGACTTTGGCACATGTACACCACGCAAAGTTGTGATAGCGCCTTTAAACAAATGTAAATTTGTATGTCGCGTATTGCACGATACATTTAAATTAATTTTATATAACATAAAAGCTTATTTTTCATAATTTATCTACTATTCGAAAAAACCGAAAATCCGGATTTTGAAAAATAAAAATCCGGATTTTTCAAAGGCCCAAAAAATCCGGATTATCCGGATTTTTCGGATTTCGAAGTATCCGGATTGCAATCCCTACTCGGGCACTATAAAAATTACTCCTGTGTTGCTTTTAATACAACCAACTGGCTTGCTTTTAATATAACCGTCCACGGTCATCGAAACTGGTGTGGGAGGTTTTTTTGCGATTTTTGAGGGGTCATATTTTTTATTTATTAGTTACTTAATTTAAAAAAAATCGAACGTAGAGCTAGCATAGCTTTAACAAATCCCAATATTGTATAAAAAATCATTTGTCTAGACGCACTGTCCAGGGAGTAATTAATATATAGCGTTTGTCAGTTGTCGGTCGTTAATTATATTAATCGGTCGTTTATAATTACAATTATCGTTAATTACATAATTGATATTAAGTAAGTGTTGTAAATGGAAATCAAAACTTTCTTTATTATTAACATATTTAACTCATATAATATTAAGGTATATGTATTTTGTAGAAAATCAACTCAGGTTCGATATAAAAGTTCAATTTTACAGTCATCGGCCGACTTCATAGTGATTTCAAATTTTAGAGGTATATTCGGCACCGGGCCGGCCGCGGGCTCCCCCACTACTTTGTATTTTCTCAGTAACGCACATAAAGACAGCTTCACCATGTAACTCGCGAGCTTGTAACCTGAAAATATTCGTAGTAAGGGTTAGTAGAACAAAAGGAGATAAAACAAGGTGAATCGGTCAACACGATGATATGGATGGAATAGTCTTAGGCTTCTTACAGACGAACGGCATATTCACGGTGCGCGTCGACGGCAGTCGCTGGTTTTTTCATTGGTTTTTTTGACAATAATTATTGTCGACGGCTGCCGACTGACGTCGCGTGCCGTCAACAAGTGCCGTTCGTCTGTAATGCCCGGGACACACGAGGCTAGTTTTTCAAGCTAGGATAGCAAGCTAGTTTTTTACCAAACTGTCCTGGCTTGCTGACCTAGCTTGGAGAATGCTAGTTCTGTTTTACAAATGAAGATAGTTTTGTCTACACGAATCCAGAAGAACTAGCTTGCTAGTTTACAAACACTAGCTTGCTATCCTAGCTTCAAAAACTAGCCTCGTGTGTCCCGGGCATAAGCGCTCTTAAGTACCCCGCAAACGCTCTTTGTTTGACAAACATGTTTGATGTAATTTACGTTTTCATCAAACAGCAGCGCAGATGATCAAACGTGCATCAAACAAGTTTGTCAAACAATTAGCTAGAATCGGTTTGAGATCTTGTTTGACAATTACAGCGGAACACGTTCAAACACGCTTGTCAAACGCAAATCAAAATTTTCTTCAAACACGTCAAACACGTAGTTTGTTTGACAAACGCTTCAAACAAAGCTGTACATTATCAAACTGTTTGACAAACACGTAAAATTTGACAAACAATTTGATCGTTTTGCGGGGTACTTTAGGACTTCGACACACCGGAATGGCAGCGGCGAGGCGAGCACTTTCAGTGTCATATGATTTTAAACTTTATCTTCAATATTGTAATACATGATAGACGATAGTATCGCTTGAGAAATCGCCGCCGCCGGCGGCCGCCAGCGGCCACGAGCGGCCACGAGCGGCCACGAGCGGCCACGAGCGGCCACGAGCGGCCACGAGCGGCCACGAGCGGCCACGAGCGGCCACGAGCGGCCACGAGCGTCCACGGGCGGCCGTATACTTCTCAAGTGATACTATGTAATATGTATTACAATAATGAAGATAAAGTTTAAAATCCTATGACACTGAAAGTGCTCGCCTCGCCGCTGCCATTCCGGTGTAGCGCGGCCCTTAGGGTCAATTCAGACCGCAACGCGACGTGGCGCTGGCGAGGCGAGGCGCGGCACGGCATAAAGTATGGATTTGACCGATTTCAATTGTGTGAGATGTCTTGCGAAACTGTCAAATCCATATAGAAATGCATTTACGCGTCGCGTTATGGTCTGAATCAACCCTTACTAGGTTTAATAGGCTGGTATGCGATAAGGTCGTGTCGATATTATGTGAACCAAAATGTCTGTGGTCTAAACTCCAAAGTACTTACTCATAATACATATTACATAATTCGCCAGTTTTGGCAGCAAAGTAAGATGTAAAAAATAGATGCATTTTGACCAAAAATTTGACACAATACATCGCTAAATGTCGTTACGATGCAATAATATTATGTCAAATCCCATTACATTTTTAACATCTAACTTCATTAATAGATTTCCAAGAATCCGCGAACGATTAAAGCTCCGTTTATCCACCGCTGCCGTCGTTGGATCGTCACTGAGAACGCGATTGTTTTGGGCCGATAAAATGCCACTGTACGACATTAGGTTCCATTTTCCTCTGCACCACTACAAAGCTACCACCTCCACCGTCACCGAACCGTCGTCCGGGATTGACAAACGGCCTGAAGGTATTTCGTTTTAACTCACCAACACAACTTCTCGGTCCGTAACTGAATGGTATGTAAGCGCCGTCCGATATGGCCGCTATCCGCTCCGGCAGGAACCGCTCAGGGTCGAAGTGCTCCGCGTCAGTCCAATACTTGGGGTTGCGGTGAACGCTGATGATGGGGACGACAATGCCAGCGTTGCGGGGCACCACGCGTCCTGAAGCTTTGTACAAAATTATAACATCTACAGATTGTGTCTTTGAGAAACGAGCTACCATACATTTAATGTGTCCCAACACCGGTGACCGATTTTTTACAAAAAGCCAATAATTAAAAAATACACATTTTTTTCCCTTAAACTTTGGTTTTTCTGTTTCATTTAAAATTTACAACATACTTAATACTTATAGCTATTTGACCGAGCTTTGCTCGGTATTCGATAATGGAAATTTTCTAAAACTGATTCCTAGCTAAATCGATTTATCGCCCCCGAAACCCCCTATGAAAATCGTTGGAGCCGATTCCGAGATTCCTATTATATGTATATGTCGCAGTCATCTGGTTTAATCTGCGATTCGATTGAATGACTAGCGTATTCATTGAATGACTCCATTCAATTGTATGACTCGGCCGAACGTCGATTGAACAATCGTCATTCAACGTCCAACTAGTTCGCGGATTGTAACATAGCCCTTTGAAAAGAGCGGACATAAAATCAGTCAGGCTATTAAATAATTTTAGTTCATTTTTGAAGTGAAAACTTTTTTAGCGGCTTTGAGCACTTTTGTGGGATGGGTAAAAACTGTGAAACTCGCGCCAGATTTTCGTGTTGATCGAAAAACCATATAAAACGCGTAAGACGGTTGGAGAGTTACTAGTGTTGTAACATCGAAATTAAAATTAAATGATAATTAAAATTAAGTAATAATTAAAATTAAATAATAATTAAAATTAGTAATAATTACAATAATTAAGTAACATTTAAAACTTAATATGGATTAAAATTAGATTAAATAAAATTAAATAATAATTAAAATTAAATGATCATTAAAATAAAGTAATAATTAAAATTAAGTAATAATTAAAATTAAGTAATGATTAAAATTAAATAATGATTAAAATTAAGTAATGATTAAAATTAAGTAATGATTAAAATTAAGTAATGATTAAAATTAAGTAGTGATTAAAATTAAGTAATAATTAAAATAAAGTAATGATTAAAATTAAGTAATGATTAAAATTAAGTAATAATTAAAATAAAGTAATGATTAAAATTATGTAATAGTTAAAAATAAGTAATGATCAAAATTAAGTTATGATTAAAATTAAGTAATGATTAAAATTAAGTAATGGTTAAAATTAAGTAATGATTAAAATTAAGTAATAATTAAAATTAAGTAATGATTAAAATTAAGTAATGGTTAAAATTAAGTATTGATTAAAATTAAGTATTGATTAAAATTAAGTAATAATTAAAATTAAGTAATGATTAAAATTAAGTAATGATTAAAATTAAGTAATGACTAAAACTAAGTAATGATTAAAATTAAATAATAATTAAAATTCAGTAATTATTTAAATAAAGTAATGGTTAAAATTAAGTAATGATTAAAATTAAGTAATGATTAAAATTAAGTAATGATTAAAATTAATTTTAATCAAAATTGATTAATCGAACAATCGATTGGTTTTTTTTCGATTGACGATATTTTTTTTAATCGATTGTAAGGGTTTCGATTAATTAAAAATGGTTTAAAAAAATGCACAACGTTAATTATCAAGTTTTCACTTCTGCCGGCACTCCCGGAGTGCAACTCGTCTTTTTTTTTTACTGCGGCGCTAGTAGTGGCCAATACCAATATGGCCTCAAACAACTTGCGCAAAGAACACTGTTGATATTTTTTCCGATTGAGTTTTCTTAAAGTGCTTTATTGATTATAAAATAGTGTAACAAATGGATTTCACGATTATTACTCCGCCGCTGGCTACTCTTAAAGAAAAATTTGAGGCGAAACTGGCCGAATACGAACAAAAAAGTCAAGGTTAGTATATTGTTATTGTTTATATTTTGTGATATTTAGGGGTTTGTGTTTTAGTGTTCTTAATTGCGTGAACACAAACTTAAAATACAATAGGTAGGTACCTATAGAATCATAATAATATATTATGGCCGTGTCCTCAATCGTTATTTAATATCACTAATTATTGTTATTCAAAATAAGGTTGCAAACTCTTGGTCACCCTAAACAAGCATTACAAAGTCGGCTATATCACCTATATACCATTCAACGTCTTCACTAATCACTATAATGACGTTTAGTCAAGACGTTAAACGCTTCAGTCAACGTCTTGAGTCTTGACTAGTTGTCCTTCAGTCATTCAATTGAATGGAGTCGTTCAATGAATACGCTAGTCATTCAATCGAATCGCAGATTAAACCAGATGACTGCGACATATACATATATACAATAATTGCTCGTTTAAAGATATAAGATTATCTACAAGTTTAGCTATCAAATAAGCCCTTTTTTGTCTTCATAGGATAATATTATATGAGAAGTATGGGTCAGATTTCGATTATTATGAAAGCCCGAGAAAAAGGCATGAGAAAGAGAAAAAAATTGAGAGCGTTTCGAATAATTGTCGATAAATTATGCCCATACATAATGACTTCAAAGTTCAAATGATCGGACATTGGTGTCGGGACACATTATATAATATGGAGATTTTTTCACCATTACAATGCGGATGACATTCTTCATTAGATATCCTGAACTGAATAACTATTACAATTTACAGCAGTTTGCAAGCAATCATTTAGATTTTAGATTTAAGGTCATCCACAACATCATTGCGCAGTAACCATTTATTTTTTCGGAATGAAAAGTAGCCTACGGATACAAAGCGGCTCATAAGTCATAGCATACAAAGAAGACAAACACACATACGGATTTGTTACAGTAGTTTGAATGTAGTTCAAATACTTACATAATTTAATTGCTTTATGGGCTCTGCGGATAACGAGTGGAACAGGTGGGTAGAGGCGGATTGTCTCTTTTATCACCATGTCGAGGTATCTCATTCTTACTAGATCATCTTTCTCTAATGGTCTGTCTGAATCTCCAAATATATCGTACAATCTAAAAGCAAAAGGCCGCCATTGTAGTCATGAATTCTTTTTGTAGTATTTTTAACCCTCGACAAAAAAGAGGGGTGTTATAACTTTGACGTGTCTGTCTGTCTGTCGGTCTGCCTGTCTGTGGCATCGTAGCATCCAAACGGGCGAACCGATTTTGATCTAGTTTTTTTTGTTTGAAAGCTGACATGATCGAGAGTGTTCTTAGCTATAGTTCATCATCATCAGCCTGCTCAGTGCTGGAAAATCGCGGTTTATCTGGTTCTTGCAGTCGTTTGGTGGGCTTTATATTTTACATTCTAGTTCGTGACATCTAAGAATATATACACATTACACATTAATGGAAAGTTGACCTGGTGCTGCAGCATCACCTGGTAATCAATAGGATACCCAACTCCTTACTAATGGTTTAGTGTTTGGGCTCATTTTAATTGCGACAACTAGTAAAACGTTGATAAACAGTAAATTTTTGCATGCTGCTGCTGTAGCATCACATGGATTCTATATGAGCCGGGCTCTATATGAACCCAAAGTGGAGGTTTCATGTTTGGACTCATATTGACGGCCTCATCCAAGACGACATTCATAGATGGTATTCATTGTGATATGACCCTGTTGATAGGAATTATTCTGCACTTTAACCAACACAAGTTTAAAAAGCATGAAATAAAATAAAATTAAGAAATTAATATAACCCCCGCCAAACAGCTTTAAAAAGTAATGAAATAATATTTACTTACTGACTTTAAGTTTAAATAATAATTCCTAAGTGTAAAGTGTACGGTGGTTTGGTCCCGTACAGAGTAAAAGACAAGTTAGGTTCAATAGGTTTATTGAATCCTTAACTTATGCTAAAATGGTTTAATGGTTAAATGGTAAAGAGAGCACGCGAACCGATTGGCGGCTTAACGCGAACTGGCTAGTTAAAGTATATTATAATACCGCGTGGCGGCGTATACGCTGACAGTGCGAAACGTGATGTACTGTCGACAAACTGTTGACCGTACATAAAGTGATATTTTAATCCATAATTGTTCCACTTAACATTATAGTTTAAGGGTCAGTTCACAGCAAATCGAATCGAGACAATCAGTGACTAGGCGATACGTGGGCGATACAAAATGCAAAAGTCGCTGTTGCCGGTCCCCCGACACACCGTGACAACAATTATGGATTAAAATATCACTTTACAGTTTACACTTAGGAATTATTATTTAAACTTAAAGTCAGTAAGTAAATATTATTTAATTACTTTTTAAAGTTGTTTGGCGGGGGGTTTTTCTTTTAATTAGGGTTGCTCTTAAATGTTTTAAAATTATGTTGTACAGTAATTGCAGTTATTTCGAAAAATTCTACTAAAAAGTTTTATTAAAAGAAATGAAAAGCAGATTCGACAGAGGTCCGATAATGTATACATCTTATATAACTTGAACTACACGATTTATTGCCAAACTTTTTCTAGTAGAGGGAGAGGGGAGGCCAGAATGCTATTTTTGTAGTGATTCGAGCGCCATGGAGACCTAGCAGTAGATTAGATAAAATGGAGACAATAATAACATGAGAGTTTTTTATTTTAGCTGTGCGTTAAGAAGTAACAGCAATTTTAAAGTTATAAAAAATAAAATATATAAAAAAGCTTCCATAGGTAATTTACTACAAGATTTTAGCTACAAGGACTAATAATTAAAAATCGAGTGCGACATAAAATGTCAGGGAAGTTTAGATACGGTATGATAATTCGAAGATTTATTTATTTTTTGAAATTTTGTAATGTTCCTACAGGCTTACCGTTTCTTTAAATTATTATATTTGTTAGCTTCATTGGGGTAGACTTCATGACCCCTATCTTATAACTTTTTTTAGCCCACCAACTAAGAAATGAGATTTTTATACCATTATACCATTTTAACTAGATACAAGTTTAAGCTGACATGCTCGAGCATATCGCGAAATCTCTTCTTGGCCTCCCCTACTATAGTAGATACTAACTCCTCATAAACCTTATCCTGTATCGCCGGGTACTGTCCGAGCAGCGACAACGCGAAACCGAGAGCCTGTCCAGCCTCCTCAGAAGCAGCTACCATTACCAAGATTTCCTCCATAATCTCTGTATCAGTCAGTTGGGAAGATATTAGACCATCAATAAGACTACTTTTCAATTTTTCTTTTTCTCCGTCAGAACCTGAAACAAAAAAAAAACTGAAAGTTCTATCATATTTTTTTATTTTTAATTTCTTAGAATTAAAGTCTTGCTGCTCCTTTGGTTATATAACTTATTAAGTAATGAGTTAGCATTATCTTAATTACATTTACAACAGAACTGGGTGTAACATATATAATTATATATTTTTTTAAATAAAATACCTCTATAAGTATTTTATAATTATTACAATATAGCCTAATTAAGACTAATAAGTAATTTTAGAATTAGAAATTAGTAAATTTAGAATTAGCCTAAAGAAATAAACATTCTTTTACCGCTGCTATTTTCATAGTGAACTCTCTAATATACTATGTGTCTCGACACCAGTGTACCAGCCTTTAATTTTATGATAAATGGCATTTTTATCGACAAATCGAATGTCAATTTTCTTTTCTCCAACATATTTTGTAGGTTTTTTTAAATTGCCGTACTATCTTATATAATACTAGCTGTCCCGGCAAACGTTGCTTTGGCATAATATAAAGTATTTCGCCCATATTATTTTTTGAAGTGACTAAATAAGTATGTTACCATAGCAACGTCTATCACTATCCCGTCGCACAAACAATGGTCGCCTTCAGTCTCGAGTTGTAATAATTTACTATTATTTATTCAACAAATGCACTTATCAATATAATTATAAAGTACCCACTAGCCGATTCTCAGACCTACTGAATATGCATATAAAATTTGGTAAAAATCAGTAACGCCGTTTCGGAGGAGTTCGTGGACTAACATTGTGACACGAGAATTTTATATATTATAAGATAAAATTCTCTCTCCTCGTACTCCTCCGAACCGGCTTTACTAATTTTTACCAAATTTTATATGCATATTCAGTAGGTCTGAGAATCGGCTACTGGCAACTTTTTATATTGATAAGTACATTTGTTGAATAAATAATAGTAAATTGTTACAACTCGAGACTGACGGCGACCATTGTTTGTGCAACGGGATAGCGATGGACGTTGCCATGGTGCCATATTCAGTAACTTCAATAAAATAATATGGGCGAAATAAACACACCGGCAAAATTAGCGGAACATAACAAAATTTTATTATTTTTGAAAATTATTCGCTGTTTTTTATATATTTATTTATTAATGTAATAATTGATGTTTAAAAAATAAAACCTATATAAATTTAGGGCATAAAAACGTGTAAAATAGAAAAAATCTGCAAAAATCAAAAATTAAGAAAAATCTTTGAAATTTCAGTAGTAAGTTTTTAAGTTAAATTCTTCATTTTTACTTATGAAATGCCATGTTAAAAGCATGTAATGCCTTCTATGGATCTCAAGAGAGTCTGGATACGCCATTCCATGCTTGCATTTTGATTGTCAATCATTTCCTGTGGGATATTTTTCTACTCCTCCAGTAGCGCCAACTCGAGCTCCTGAACACATTTTGGAGCTGGAGTTTTAACTCGTACCGTTCACCCATTGATGTTCCACACGTCTTCAATCGGATCCACATCCGTAGACCGTGCTGACCTCTCCACCTGGGCTACGCCAGCATCATTTAGGTAATAATGCCCGATTTTTTTTACTCTATGGACGCGCATAAAATTGAAGTTACTGCCTAAAACTGTGTAAAAGGCACAACATGCAGTTCTAGAATGTCTGTGCTATAGCCCTGTACTGTCAAAGTACCATTATTAACAATCATCAGCTCTGTGCGCGCTCCAAATCATATGCCACCCCAAACCATTACGAAGCCTGCATGATAGGCCACTGTTTCCGTTAAGTTTGATGGTCTATAGCGTTCCTTACAATTTATCCACATTCTTTATCGCCTGTCGACAAAATTTACACAGAATTTGCTCCAACCACTGTACAGCACACGATTTCACTCACTTGTCAAATTTTGATGTTCACGTGCAAATCTTAGCCTGACTCTTTGCTGTCTTGTCTCAAGTTTTGGTGCCCTTGCTGGCACCTTTGAGTTTAATTTAACTTCTTTGAGTCTTCTTCTTACTGTACAATCACTTACACGTACATCTCGGACCTGTTCCGACAGGTTTCGTCTCTGCAAAGCAGTTTGAGGTCGATTTCTTTAGGCTTGTACCCTTACAAAACGGTCATCCTGAACCATTGCCACCCGATATCTGCCTTGTTCTCGTCTTTGAACGTAAGATCCAGTCTCTCTGTAGCGTTGAAAGTTACGATGGACCACGAAAGCCGACACAGCTAAGGCCTAATTGACCGGACGGTAGGTGTGACCTTTCTCTATCATGGTTACAGCTCTAGCTGTCGTAGATGCTGGAAAATCACTAATTTTGTATCTAAGCAATGTGTTCTTCCAAAAACCAAACAATCAAATGAGCTGGCATACCTTGCACCCCGCTAAAAACGCCATTCTTATCAGAAACACTTACAACGTCAATCATCGAAAAACACTTAGTAGGGCATAATTGCAATAAAAATCTGTCAACTTGCCAGTTTTGTTCAATATTTTATTTCTTAAATGAAAGCTCATTTAAGAAATAAAATAAAAAGAAAGAAAATTTAATTCTAATTTCTAAGCAGAAACTATAAAAAAGGATTTCACACAGCCCGACCCACTTGAATTCAAGTTATGGCCCTTTTTACCTATGTTCCGCTAATTTTGCCGGTGTGTGTACTTTATAATTATGGCATAACAACGTGTGCCGGGACAGCTAGTTAATAATAATAATTAATTAATTGTTACCTGACGTAACTTGATTTTGATCGCTTGATAATTTATTTCTCCTCAGTTCCCGCATCTACAAGAATAACATAATAATATGAATTATGATGTTTCATTAACACAAGATTTTGAGAATTAAATTAAGGAATATAGTAAAATAATTAGTTAATCAAGTCTACTTAATCTAAACAAAAACTAAAAATCTTAATGCATAAGTGCCGGATAGGCTCTGAAGTGCAGGTAGCCTATATCCTGGGGGATTTTAACGCGCATCCCGGTGCAAGGTTCGATAAGCAGGTTCTTAAATTTTGTGGCGAAATGTTGTGGGAGTGGGGCGTGGGCATACCTGAGGATATAACTTGGGACTGATTCCAATACCCAAATTTAAAATATATGAGGCGACTGGCAGTAGGAGATTCAGAGAGGAGGACTGATTCCGATACCCACATTTTATATGTGAGGCGACTGGCAGTAGGAGATTTTTGAAAAAGGCCACGTACTCTGGTCCGACCACCACCCGATAAGTATAGTAAGTGATATTTTAGTGACCACGATAAGTTCCTACAAGGACACTCTAAAGTCTAAAGTATTGGGACGAGAGAAACTCTAGTCAAATTAAGTTATACGGGGAATTTTGTTATACTTAGGTAATAATTTAGATATATTTACTAATTATTTCTCATGTGATTGTAAAGATATCTTTAATTGTGAACATTTACAAAGTCAATATTGATCCATATTAGTGTAAGTTCTGGTTCTTGTAAACACAGACGTGGTAAGAAATAACCAGGCTGGAACTACTACGTCAGAGATGGCCACGAGAGAGCTAGCCTTTATTTTAAGTGCTAGATGGTGGCTGGCAAGCACAAAACAAGTCCCGTAAGACTTCTGTTTATTCAAAATAATTTGACCTACGCAGACGATATGGTGCTCCTCTGCCCCTCAATCAAAAGACTAAGAAATTATTTAAACAAATGTTTCCTATGTGGCAGCCGATTCTGGTGCTACTGAAGAATAAATTATTATTCTCACACGTGCATCTACTGTCGAGACCGAAATAATTTTTTAACGAAGTTCATCTTCGAACATGCTTGGTCCGCACACAATGTCGGTCCGGATGCGGACCGCGGTCTGCCATTTGGTGACCCCTGGACTAAAGTATAATGTCACCAAAACTGAAGTCATGGTTTTCGCATCTGGTCGGTGTCAGGAGGTAGTACCCAAAGTTTACTTGTGTAGATGTGAGATAGGTGTTGTTTAGCAGTTCCGGTATCTAGGTCACTTGCTGACTGATCGGCTGGAGGATGACGCTGACATTAAGCGAGAGCGTAGGGCTCTCGCCGTCAGAGCTAACATGATCGCTCGACGTTTTGCAAACTGCAGCAGGGATGTTAAAACGACACTTTTTAGGGCATAATGCCTTAGCATTAATATTGTATACCTGCCAGCTTCGGATTACGTTCAAACGAAAGTCGATGAGCCGTATAAGAGTTCAGTATAATGAATAATGAAGCATACGAACTCTTTTGCGGCTCCTGCGAAGCTGCAGTGCATCGGGTATGTTCCTGGAGGCGGGAGTCCCTGACTTTTTTGCCATCATTAGATCTCGGGTGGCTGCATTTTGGCACGTAAACTGCGCAACTCTGGCAATAGGATACTCGCGGCTATCTCTGACGACTACTACAATAATCTTATGTGCGTGCGGTGGATCTCTGTTCACATGAACCAGAATAAAAAATGATTTTTTTTTGACTGGACACCCCTTTACAGTGTTAACATTATTTTATTTGTAATTTTACGTAATATTTTACACGTGTCGTGTTATGGGTACTTATGCCTGAAATAAGGACTTTTTATTTTTATTTTATCCACAACTTATCTGACAGATAGAGTATCCATCTGTCAGATGAGTTGTGGATACATGCCATTAGTTAAAAAAAAAACACAAAAAGAATAAAGTAGAACACGGGACAGGGCATTGCAGAAGACAGCATACCCTGTGACAGTAGTGTTGAAACGTCGATACAAGTTTTTTTGATTCCTTGTGATTCGCAGTGAAGGTGTATATAAAGTTGATATGCATCCAAAACTGGCAACACCTCTCGAACGCGAGCTTCAATATTCTGTGCAAATCCTTTAATAATTGCACTGTGCACAGATCCTTTCTTATCTCTTGAGTATCCGCTAGTCCTGTAAATTGTTATGGAAAACTTTGAACTTAAATAAATAGCAGCTGAACAGTAGTTCAGCTGCTATTTATTTAAGAGCTTCGTAATAATAATATTAGGTGTTCGCTTGTTTCGGGAGCGAAGTTAATTGTCAATAAAAACCGGCCAAGTGCGTATCTTGCCACGCGCAATATAGGGTTGCGGTAACTGAATTTTTCTTGAACTTTTATATGGCTAATTATGTCTTGTATGAAACCAATCAAGAAGAATCAAAAATTGTAATTATTATATTAAGCACATTGTAAAAAATAATGAAAAGAACAAAAGAGCAAAAAATTAGAATAAAGAAAGCAAAAACAAGCCCTGATATTGCTAGGAGGATGGAAAAAAAATATTGGGTTGCGTAGTATAATCCGCGCGCAATCAGAATGGGATCGGAATGACATGAGAAGATAGTCTTGTTTGCTAATAACGTAGCGTTAACAAAAATATTCTGAACACTGATTTATAGGTTTCTACATAAAAGTTAAATAATAAAATACGTAATCGACCGATTCTGTATTTATATATTTATGTGTTTTTGGTCAACCCTGTGGCAGCTACAACACTTTCAGTTATTATTGTGCGCTTTTATACATAGTTTTGGACGTGGCGGTAATATCGTGGACGTCCGCGGTAAACTGATAACATAGGGAAGTAAAATGTATGGAAAAATATGAAGACGCTTTTAAATTTCTGTCGACGATAACTTTTTAACGTGCACGTTAGTGGACATCACGATTCATGACGTCTACACTCTTCTGAACCGCCCAAAACGTCCACGGTGCGTAAAATCAAAAGGGCATTTAACGTACCTACCCAACGTTTTATCGTGGAAGCCGGCGTCCATGATAACGTGACGTCCAGAATAATAATAATTATAAAAGCGCACAATGTCTTTTTAGCAAACCCAAAAGTACTGAATTGACAGATTTCAATTGCGTGAGACGTCTTGCAAATCTATCAAATCCGTACAAATTTAGAAACGCATCTACGAGTCACGTTGTGGTCTGAATTGTAACTGAAAAATGCAAAAGGGAAAAAAACAAAATACCTAATACATACTTATTATGTTGTTGAAGCAGAAAGCTCCCAAACGGGCTCCAGCGGTGAAGGGGCCTTTTCCAACAAAAGGTTTCAGTTCCTCCGTCAAGGCCACACTCTCTGCCCATATGCCGTCGATGTAACTGGACATCATCTTGGAATTGAAGGCCGGCATGATGACCCGACGACGGATTTTCGAAAGAGAGGAGTCTGAAAGATAGTGTATGAGTACTAGCTGATCCTGCGAACGATGTTTTACCAAATAATAACTGTTTTTTAAAAAGATAAAACCGACTTCAAATTGTACGTAATCGAGAATTAAAACTCCCTATCTCCAAAACTACTGAACCGATTTTGATGAAACTTGCACTATTCCCTAAGTTGAACAATACCTAGTACAACAAAAAAAAGAATCACTGAAATCGGTATGGTAATTCCAGAGGTATGCGAACACAAACATAAAAACATACACTAACTATCGGTCAAAAGTTTTTGCCCACAACATACTTAATTCATTTATTAAATTAAAAATATGTACGAATTAGCAAATGTTCCTTTAATATTTTCAAAAGAAGGTTAAAACTAACTTTTTAAAATCAAAAATAATTGTGTCCACTATTTGTATACTTTTTTACGAGCGCATGTTTACATTTTGTAGGTGAGTGCGAGAAATTAAATTTTGCAAGTATGGCTGATTTATTTAATATTCTTTAACTGTGAATTATTTCTTTCATGTTTCTAATTAGAGTTTACTTCCATTTAACCCTGTGAGTCGCAAGAATCAAGCTTTTATTCATACTTTGTGCACCAACACACTCTTTTGTGGAGTCTAAATACTAATTGTTTTCGTTTTCGCAAATTCAGAGTTCAGATATATTAAAAGCTTTAAAATTGGTATAACCAAGGAAGTATCGGTTTGGACTCGTGCAAATATCGTAAGTCTACATAACTTAGGCAAACGGAATCCTAATATTGCCGTCAAATTAAAAATACGTCGAAAAATCGTGGATTACATCGTGAAAAAATATGCATCCACCAGGAGTTTTAGCGATAGCAAGCATTCAGGACAGCCTCGCAAAATCATAACAGTTGAAGGTAAAGGTAGTGAATTGACCAGTAAACCTGATCGACGACTCACGGGTTCAGAGATTGCAGCTTAGATCTAAGAAACTGGAGATTTCCCTTTGAGTACTTTTACAATGAAAAACAGTGTAAAGGAGATTGAGAGAAGCTGCCCTTTTTGGAAGAGTGGGAGTGAAGAAACCTCTTTAAGACCTCGAAATAACGTGAAGAGGTTGCAGTAGGCTAAAGTACATAAAAATTGGCGCATGATCAGTGGGAGAGAGTTTTATAAAGTGATGAGTCAAAGTTTGAGGTTTTTGAATCTAAGAGAAGAATCTTCGTGTGCAGGTCAAAGGGAGAACGGATGTTAAATTAATGTGTAATCCCGAATTTAAAACACGGTGAAGACTCGGTGATGATTTGAGGATAGATTGGAGGACGGGTGATTGGAGACCTGGCGAAAATTGAAGGGATTTTAAAGAAAGAAGGAAGAATTAAAAATATTAAAGAAAAATGTAGTACGGTCTGGTCCAAGGGTGATCGGTAGAAATTTTATTTTCCAGCATGACAACGATCCCAAGCATTCCTTGAAGCTGTACAAACAGCATTAACAAGAATTGGAAAGGAAGAATGTACTAAAAGTAATGATTTGGCCACTACGGTCGCCCAACCTCAACCTGACCAAGTTGTTGTGGGCTAAATGGGACATGGATGTCAGAAAGAAGACAATAGGACACTCCTATTATGATAACACACCTTTTACATATCCTGAGAAATTGAATGGGACCAAATATAAATCAATTATATTTGTCGAAATGTTACTAATAATGCCAAGATTGTGCACCGAAATAATAATAGCAAAAGAAGGTAATATGAATAAATTAAAAATTTTAATATGGAACCATTGCAGCCTAATTTACTTATTAGTTATTACTAAATTTTAATCCAAATAATAATATGTTCTTTAAAATATAATTATCAAATCGATCATATCGCTTTTATTTTTTATGTATCGCGCAAAATATAGGGTGGGCAAAAACTTTTGAACGGTACCTACAATACAAACATACATATTACATACTTACATACATACATACATACACTCTTGAAATTTGGCACATTTGCTCAGACGCTGATATACACCCGGTTTCTGAAAGGTCTGTCAAATCACTGATCAACTAACACTGCTGTTAATTTAGCATGGATGTCAAATCAATTTGAGTTTCTGATACATTGATCAGCCGAAAATTAACTAATCTATGATCATTTTTAATTTGACTAGCGATTTGTTATTTTTCGTTCATTACTTCACTATTAACTATCAAAAATGCCAATGAAATGTCAAAAGAAGGAATTGCAGACTGTCATTGCTATCAAAAATGTTCTGGGAATTTCAAATTTGATGTTTTCTGAAACATTGATCAGACGAAAATTAACTAATCTGTGATCATTTTGATTTGACATGCGATTTGTTTATTTTCGTTCATTTGCCAGAATTTTGATTTTCAATTTTTCAGACGTTATCGATTCCTAAATTCTTCTTCATTATAGAAATGAAATTGATTATAATATACATTTTTTGAAAATAAAAGGAGTATAATTGCAAATAAAACAGTTTATTTGCATTATCGACGTATTTATTACGAAGTTTTATTAAAACTTCATAATAAATGTGTTTACAAACCTTATAGTAACGAAGGTTCAAAGAGAAAATGTAGATTTACATAAAAAATCAATTGAATTCATAAGTTAATTCACCCACAATTACCAATTAGTTGACACAGCTTTTGACAGACGTTTAATCTGTGATCACGGCTTGACAAGCGTTTCGGAAACCCAAAATGGCGGTTGACATATGATTCTCGAGTCAAATTGAACAGCCGTGTCAACTGACGCGCTGATCAAATTAAACTAACTAATCATGCTTCTAGCAACCCAATTGGTACCTGACAAGAGATTTAACAGGCGATTAGTTAATTTTAGTGTTGATCAGCCTTTCAGAAACCGGGTGTTAGACTAACATATACGAAAACTGGACAGTTCTGGAAATATTACATACATACGCGTTGATTGATAACCTCCTTTTTTTGAAGTCGGTTAAAATAATATGTTGTTTCGGACATGCCCGATTATCACGAAAAATTTCATTAAAATTGGTCTAACCGTTTTGAAGTAGTTCGGCAAGTGGTAACAAACACCTTGACACTAGAATTTTATCTTGAAACTTAATAACTATTATAATAATCCACTACACGACTAAAAGAGTTCATCAACGGTAGTCCAAAAATTATTTATTCGTCGTCGTCCCTATAGTAGTTTGTACAATCGAGGAAATTGATTCCTAGGCAGTTGACGGACGGACCTACGTCATGTGGTCGGCTTATGTCAATTCAATCTTAGCTGTGATCGGTCGGATGGGTTCGACTTTGCGCGACCAATTTATTTAGGTCCGCCATCTGCATAGGTATCAACTTCTCTGATAGTACATTAACACTCAATTAGAAGTATGTAGTTACAAATAATTGATAACAGATGAAGTTACCACTTTATTAGGAAAACGCCTCTTATTTAGAGGCCTATAACAGTTAGAATTATAAATAAAATCGGCCAAGTGCGAGTCGGACTCGCGCACGAAGGGTTCCGTACCGTTATAGAGCAAAAATAGGCCAAAAACTGCGTTTTTTGTATGGGAGCCCCCCTTAAATTATTATTTTATTTAATATTATTTTTAATTATTAAAGTACACATATAATTAAGGCTTTTGTGAAAATTTCAAGTGCCTACTTGTTGTCATCGTTGAAACCGAGCAAAAAATGTTTCAAAAATTACGTTTGTTGTATGGGAGCCCCCCTTAAATATTTAATTTATTTTGTTTTTAGTATTTGTTATTATAGCGGCAACAGAAATAACTCTCTAGCTATTACCGTTCTTGAGTTACAGCCTGGAGACAGACGGACAGACAGACGGACAGACGGACAGACATCGAAGTCTCAGTAATAGGGTCTCGTTTTTACCCTTTGGGTACGGAACCCTAAAAAAGACGGGTTGCACTCCGGGAGTGCCGGCAGAAGTGAAAACTTGATTATTAACGTTGTGCATAATTTTTTTAACCCATTTTTTATGAAAATCGATTAAAAAAAAACAAAAAATAATAATAAAAAAAATATTAAAAATAATAATAAATAAAAAAAATGAAAAAAAATAATAAAAACACGATCGTTTTAGTTAATTAATTGAAACCCTTACAATCGATTAAATTTTTAACCCATTTTTTATGAAAATCGATTTTTAAAATATCGTTTTTTTAATTAATCGAAACCCTTACAATCGATTAAAAAATATCGACAATCGAAAAAAAGCAATCGATTGTTCGATTAATCGATTTCGATGTTACAACACTACTCTCCAACCGTCCTACGTTTTTTCCTTGGTTTTTCGATCAGCATGAGAATCTGACGCGAGTTTCACAGTTTTTACCCATCCCACAAAAGTGCTCAACGCCGCTAAAGAAGTTTTCACTTCAAAAAAAACATATGAGCGAGTGCATATAGATGACGTCCGCAACAACGTTGCGCCAAAATTCGCGAGGAAACCGGATTTTTAAGGGTAAAAAGTCTTCTATAACTTTCCCGGGACTCGAAGTACCTTCATACCCAGCAAAATCGATTCAGTTGTTTTGTCGTAAAGCGGTAACAGACAGACACATTTCGCATTCATAATATTAGTGTGAACAGTGAATCATTGCGCCTTTAAAAATCCATCCGTACGTAATACGGATGGCCCGAATTTCGAAGCAATAGCAATTACCTGGTACAAATACACTGCCGTTTCCAGTGAGAATCTGTACGATACTGTACAGATACTTGTCCTTGTTCAAACATTTCGTCAGGATTTCAGCGATGTCCGGCGCATCTGTCAGCGCTGTAAATGGCCATAAGGATTATAGACCAGGTGGGTTATTATGACCTCTTATTTCCAGCCAGTTTACGCCCAAAATGTACCGTTTTCGGGCGTAAGCTGGCTGGAAATAAGAGGTCATAATAACCCACCAGGACCAATACCTTCAAAAATAATGAAAAGTAAAAAAAAAATAAAAAAAATAAAAACCCATTACAAAAGGAGGAGAATATTATAAAAATTAAGGGAAAAATAATTTACGGGCGATCTGAGTTAGGGAAAAGTGTGGGGGGAGGTTTTAAGGGGGAAAAATGGTTTATCTCGATTTCTGGCAAAACTAATATTCCTATGAAAAAAAGTCAAATGGCAAAGTTGTAGGTAAGAAAAAGATCTAAAACTTTTCTATTTACACTTTTTCTCCATAACCTCAAAATTTATGTGAAAAATTCAAAAAACCATGTTTTTGGTTTTATATTTATCTTTTACAAAAATTTTTTTTTCACGAACTTACATTTTTATGTCCCAGATAAGCTGTCATCTATATAATTAGAAATATTTATTTTTTCAACTTATTTTGAATTTATATCGAAAAAATAACCTAATTTTCAATCGAAAATTCGACCGTCAAAATATCAGCTTTTTTGAAAAAGTTGGTATGTTTTCTGTTCGTTGAAATCTCTACTTTTCGATGGAAAAATATATATTTCACCATAGTAAATCCTCTCAGAAAATGCAAAAAATCGAAAAAAACTCGAATTTGAAAAAAATTTTTAATAATTATGAATAATTTTATCAAAAAAATGTGATTGCTGCAATTTCTTACAGTTAAAAAGTTGATTTATTTAATTCTTATTACATTTCTGTCATAGGAAATCTCATTATATATAAATATATACAGGGTGCAATTAAACCTTCCTGCCAAATTTTTTCCAGGGCTTAGGTATCATTAGGAGTCCATTTAACTAAAAAAAATTGGGTGTTATTTTTTTTCAATGACATATTTTATCCCATTTAAAATCTTTGCAGAATGGTCACTCCGCGGCGCGGGCGTCTCATTCGCCCGCGCCGCGGAGTGACCATTTCATTTTCTTACCTTGGGGGTAAAATTTCCAAAAACGCTTAAATACGTATCCATTCACTTTTAATCAGTAGCCCAAAAATAAACTTTCACGTTTCTAACTTGAGAAATGACGGACTTTCATTCAAACTTTGAACCCCTATTTCACCCACTTCGGGGTAAAATTTCCGAAATTCCTTCTTTAGTGGGTTTCTACTTAAGAAAACAATCCCACTTATCAAATCTATTGGCTGTAATTTTTACAGATTTTGCTCAGCGATGATGAATCGTTCAGTCGGTCAGGACATGTTATTTTATAAGTATAGATCTACATATATATTTACATATTATAATGAGATTTTCTATGACAGAAATGTAATAAGAATTAAATAAATCAACTTTTTAATTGTAACAAATTGCAGCAATCACATTTTATTGATAAAATTATTCATAATGATTAAATATTTTTTTAAATTCGAGTTTTTTTTCGATTTTTTGCAATTTCTGAGAAGATTTACTAAGGTGAAATATATATGTTTTTTTTCCATCGGAAAGTAGAGATTTCAACGAACAGAAAATATACCAACTTTTTGAAAAAAGCTGATATTTTGACGGTCGAATTTGCGATTGAAAATTAGGGTATTTTTTCGATATAAATTCAAAATAAGGTGAAAAAATAAATATTTCTAATCATATAGATGACAGCATATCTGGGACATAAAAATGTAAGTTTTCACCAAATTTCGTGAAAAAAAAAATTTTTTTGTAAAAGATATAAATAAAAAACCAAAAAACATGGTTTTTTGAATTTTTCACATAAATTTTGAGGTTATGGAGAAAAAGTGTAAATAGAAAAGTTTTAGATCTTTTTCTTACCTACAACTTTGCCATTTGACTTTATTTCATAGGAATATTAGTTTTGCCAGAAATCGAGATAAACCGTTTTTCCCCCTTAAAACCTCCCTCCACACTTTTCCCTAACTCAGATCGACCGTAAATTATTTTTCCCTTAATTTTCCTGTATTTTTTTTTGTTTTAAAAATTATTGGTCCTGGCCTATTAGTTATATATTAGGATTAGATAAATTAGTTATTAATGTTGCAGCGTGACGAGACGATATTACAATACATTTTTAAATAAACTGTTTTACACTGTTTTATGTGGATCTTTTTTTGAATTATGTCTTGTTAAATAATGACAAAAAGTTACCTATAGGCTATAGGTAAAAACCGAAAATAGTTGGGTGTAACATAACTATATGCTGCAGTGTGTTAGTCTAAACACCGTTATCCTTGAAACCATCAAATGAGCCCGTCAAAATGACTCATTTAATGGTTTCAAGGATAACGGTGTTTACACTAACACACAGTATAAGTAATTATATTATTAGCATAGGGTGCTGTTTGTGTCCCTCATATTAAGTTTACTGTAAAAGTGGCAGCACTGATAGATATTGAAGTGAAAACTTCTTTAGCGGCGTTGAGCACTTTTGTGGGATGGGTAAAAACTGTGAAACTCGCGTCAGATTCTCGTGCTGATCGAAAAACCTTGGAAAAACCGTAAGACGGTTAGAGAGTAGTGTTTTGTGTCGAACTCGAACTCGAACTCGAACTCGAAAATCGATTTTTATAAAAAATGGGTTAAAAATTTAATCGAATAATTAAAAAAAACGATTTTTTAAAAATCGATTTTCATAAATAATGGGTTAAAAATTTAATCGATTGTAAGGGTTACGATTATTTAAAAAAATCGATTTTTTAATAATCGATTTTCATAAAAAATGGGTTAAAAAAATGCACAACGTTAATATAATCAAGTTTTCACTTCTGCCGGCACTCCCGGAGTGCAACCCGTCTTTTTTTTCAATGTTTGTATATGAAAGGCCCGACCAATACCGATAATTTAAAAAAGTAAATCTTTCAGTGCTACACCTTTCACAGTAAATTCTAAATAGAGATCGTATTACACACCGAGTACGTATTACCACGTTGTATTGTTGCCCTATCAAAAAATACCTGCCTAATTGAATTATTACCTAGGTAAAAAGTCTTGTATCCATACACCCTAGCTATTCCACCCTGTTTTATCGTGTTGCGGCCAACCTCCAATGCTTTGTCGATGGCGTCTGGAAAGACAAATAAGATTAGTATGTCGAATAATGTCCGTTTTCTAAGATTTGCACAGGATTTTATCCAAAATTGTTGTTAATTGGATTATATTTTGGCTATTGCAAGACCGTGTATGTCAATTTCGTTTGATTGTCTGAGAAAGATAGTCTAAGCGTCGGTTGGACACATGGGCGTACCCAGGTAGGGGCAGGGGAGGAATGCAGGCCTTAGATGATAAAATAAATGTCAATTTTCCTGGCAAGTGGGAATTAAAAACGTGTTACCTACTCTGCGCAAAATGAAGTGTTGGAAACAAAATATCTTTTCAGTCAGATTAAAAAAGGTCAATTTCATGATTTTTTGTTTCAATATACCTTTTCGAAACAGGTATGAGCTGCCCCCACCTAGCTGAAATCCTGGGTACGCCCGTGGTTGGACATGTAATAGTTTATAGTATTTTAATAAAAAGATAAATCAGAGTTCAAAGTAGTACCTCTACTATTTCTGTACACAATATTCATTATTTTGAAGTCAGTACCAGCTAAAGATCGTGAGTTCTATGACAAAATATTGTTTATTTTTGGGACTGATACCGACTTCAAAATTATGAAGATTGTGTACAGAAATAGTTGAAGTTTGGGTGAATTCTGAAAAAAGCACTGTTAAAGAGTATAAGGACCGGGACATAAAAACACGACACGACGTCGTACGACGTCGCGTCGTAGAAACTCATCTTTGAATTTCTACGTGAGTTTCTAAGACGCGACGTCGTACGATGTCGTGTCGTGGTTTTTTACGACGCGCGTCGTGGATTCCCACGACATGGCGTCGTGCGGCGTCGTACGACGTCGTGTCGTGTTTTTGTGTCCCGGCCCTTATACTCTTTAACAGTGCTGTTTTCAGAATTCACCCAAACTTCAACTATTTCTGTACACAATCTTCATAATTTTGAAGTTATAAGGCCCTAAGAATAATTATTGAATACTTTTTATTTCGTCAAAAATAAGTAATCAGCTTCAACGTTTTATTTAAATAATAATTTTACTCTTAACAAAAGTTTCTAAAAGTTTTTCCTTTTATAGGTTTTTTTATTTAAAATTTGTATATATCTGTATATTTTAGATTATAATTTTATTTTAATGAAAGTTATTTCTGTATTAGTTTCAATAAGATTTTACTCTTTTTGGTTATTTATAAGGTTTTCTGTACTTAAATACTAAAACTAGAACATGGTTAGTCACTTTGGATCCAGGATAGGTACACCTTCATCTTAATATATACAGGGTGTAACAAAAATAAGTGATAATACTTTAGGGTGTATACGTGTTCTTTGTAGAGAGTTCACTGTGTAGAGTATTATCACTTATTTATTTTATCAAAAATATGTGTAGAGTATTATCACTTATTTTTGTTACACACTGTATAAAAATCCAGTGTCATGACACTGGATTTTTATACAGTGTGTATAAATCATGATTTATTTTTTTATTATTTCACTTTATTCGTAACGAAGCACGTACCGGGCCGCTAGTAATATTATAAGAACTCATTATCTGAGATCACTTCCAATCTGGAATTGCTTAAACAACGCCGAGCATGTACCACTGTATTATTCTTGGCGTTAATCAAGCAATGATGAAATGTTCAAACGCCTATCTATAAAGGCTCTGAGTTCTGTTTAGTGACTTTCGTTGTATTATAAAACGGGAACAAATATAATGACCACCAAAAAATGCACTGATACCCTAAACTTTTTACCACCAAAAAAAGAAAGTCTAAAATTGCAATACTACCAGCTATTTTAGTCACGGCTACACTTCAATAATATGATCACCAAATATAGTGAATAAATGATCACCAAAGCGAGCAAATCAATGCGATATTTCTGTCCAAATAAATCACTACGATTGACAAAAATGAAAGCATATTAACAAAAAAAGTGTCATAACTCCATAATATTATTTTATATTCAGCAGCTTTGACCTGAAGAGATAACAGATGGACACCTAGTCACCTACCCTACCCTACTTATACTGAGTCCTGTTATCATTATTATATTATTATTACTAGCTATTTGACCGAGCTTTGCTCGGTATTCGATAAAACACGAATAAAATGACATTTTCTAAAAATGATTCCTAGCTAGATCGATTTATTGCCCCCGAAACCCCCTATAAACTAAATTTCATGAAAATCGTTGAAGCCGATTCCGAGATTCCAATTATATATATACATACAGATATAGATACAAGAATTGCTCGTTTAAAGATAAGTATAAGATTAATTTACGATAGTCAAATAACGAGTCAAAATTCTTTTGTTTCTCATTATATCAATTATCTCATTTGTAGTTCAAATTTGGTTTTTATTATTTATTAACCCCCGACAAAAAAGAGGGGTGTTATAAGTTTGACGTGTCTATCTGTCTGTCTGTCTGTCTGTTTGTCTGTGTGTGTATCTGTCCGTGGCATCGTAGCATCCAAACGGGTGGACCGATTTTGATCTAGTTTTTTTTGTTTCAAAGCTGACATGATCGAGAGTGTTCTTAGCTATACTTCATCATCATCAACCTGCTCAGTGCTGGACAATCAGGGTTTATCTGGTTCATGTCCGTGGCATCGTAGCATCCAAACAGGTGGACCGATTTTGATCTAGTTTTTTTTGTTTGAAAGCTGACATATTCGGGAGTGTTGTTAGCTATAGTTCATCATCATCAGCCTGCTCAGTGCTGGACAATCAGGGTTAATCTGGTTCATGAAAGGCCGTTGGCAACTTGTAGTCATTTGATGGGTTTTATATTTCATTCTAGTTTGTGATATTTGTGAATATACAATATAAGTATACACATAATAATGGAAAGTTGGCCTGGTGCTGCACCATCACCTGGTAATCAATAGGAATATCCAACTCCTCGCCAACTTAGAGCAGGTAGAGGTTTCGTGTTTGGGCTTATTTTAATTGCGACAACCAGTAAGAAGTAGACAAACAGTAAATATTTACACGCTGCTGCTGCAGCATCACCTGGATTCTATAGGAAGCTTAGAAGCTATAGAAGCTTCGTATGAACCCAAAGTGGAGGTTTCATGTTTGGGCTCATATTAACAGCCACATCGAAAAGGACATTGATAGAACTGATGGTAATCATGTGAATACTTATGATTATGTTGATAGGAATTATTCTGCACTATAACCAACACAAGTTTGAAAAGTATGAAATAAAATAAAATTAAGAAATTAAAAAAAAAAAAACCCCGCCAAACAACTTTAAAAAGTAATGAAATAATATTTACTGCCTTTAAGTTCAAATAATTCCTAACTTGTGTAAAGTAATATTTTAGTCCATAATTGTTGTCAAGGTGATTAATGATAGATGTTTGATTTCATTTCACAATCAATTCATAGCGAACTGAATCGGGTCAGCGACTTGGCGGTTGTATGTTGTAGCACAGAATACATAATAGTACCTTATGGTTGTAGTTTACTTGGCGGGCCCCCGACACATCGTGACAACAATTATGGACTAAAATTATACTTTACACAAGTAAGGAATTATTTGAACTTAAAGGCAGTAAATATTATTATTTTCCGGTTAGCAATATTTTTTTTGGTTCATATTTCTATAATAGAATAGCAAAATGAAAACACTTTGGTTATAATTTTACATTAATCTTTCAAGCCCCATAAGAGCACCGGTGATCGCGACAACAATAGAATACAATAGCGTTTCCAAGAATCCGTGATCGAAGGATTAAAATGCTAGTATAATGTTGGTGATCATTTACTACTTTTGGTGATCATTTACTATTTTTGGTTTTACAATAATTTATTTGGAGTCATTTTACATAAATGGGATAGCAAAATGTTAAATTTTTGGTTATCATTTTACATTAAAATGGTGGTATGTATTTTGGTGATCGTTTACTATTTTTGTCTGTGAAGTGTTACTATTTCTGGTGATCAGTTAATTATAAGCCTTATAAAACTCTGTCATGGACACTCATCAGCTCAACAGACGTTGGTATAAAATTAAAATTGGCCAAGTGTGAGTCGGACTCGCACACGAAAGGTTCCGTACTGTTATAGAGCAAAAACATGCCAAAAATTGTATTTCGACATTATTATAAAGGCAAAAAACAATCATGTTTGTTGTACGGGAGCCCCGTTAAATATTCATTTTATTTTATTTTATTTTTAGTATTTGTTGTTATGTAGCGACAACAATTATTCTATAGCGATTCGTGAGATACAGCCTGGGGACAGACAGACAGACAGAAAGACGGACAAACAGACGGACAGAGTACAACGAAGTCTCTCTTTCGGTACGGAACCCTAAAAATTATTACTGAGCAGCTGGTTTGATCTCCATTCATCACATAAACCGGCGTGTATTCCCCACGTAATACACTAATCACTATACTATGAAATTAGCCTACCTTCAGGACTACGAAGTAGAAAGTGGTAGTTGCAACCTATAATTGGCAATTCCTTCAGACATGGCGGGTACTGACAGAACACTTTGTAAATCCGACTGCGCCGAATCCTCTGCGTGTCGCGTATCACATACACCACACACAGTACAAGCAGTAAAAACATGAACATCGTCAAAATATTATACGCACTAAATGGCTGTATGAGGAAACTTCTTCTTATATACCTTCATTAAAAATGTTTCAAATACTTATCATATTCTAAATAAATTTCATGCGTGCGCGAACACGCGCACGCATAAAATTTGTTTGCTCTAAAAAGCATAAGGGAATATGTGAGTTAGGGTTGTTGAGGAAGTGATTATGAGGACGAGGAGGAGGAAGAGGAATTGTCACGCGCAAATTTAGAGGATGCGGATGAGGAAGAGGATATTTTTTTGAGGAAGAGGATGCGGATGAGGAAGCGGATGAGGAATAGGATGATTGGAAATTATAAATATAAATACTAGCGGACCCAACCCAAAAGCCTTTGTCCTATGTGTACATAACAATACGCAAAAAATAATTAAAAGGGCTTTTTCCAGTGGACCAAACTTATGAATCTAAACCCGCTATCCCCAACCTGCGGCCCGCCGGGACTTTATTTGTGGCCCGCATGAAAAAAAGGTTGAGGACCACTGATCTAAACCATTCTCGAAACACACACAATAAAGAATCATCAAAATCGATCCAGCAGTTAAGGGCCTTCCCTACGGAGATTCCGTAATTTACCGTATTTAAAGCGTTATAAACTCATAATTTGAAAGCTACAAAGTTAGAATAAAAATACAGCAATAATGTTCAGTATAATATACTGATTTGATATTATCAACATTCCTTTCCCCGTTTTAAATTTTCTATTTTTAACCGACTTCCAAAAAACGAGGAGGTTATAATAATATGTTCAGCTGTGGATAATTTTTTTTTTGTTTAAATTATATTCATGATAATATCAGCTTCCAAAGTAAAACCAATTTATTAAAATTTAAACATACATTCAGCATCTCCTTAGTATTTACTTATTACTTTTATTTGAAACACACGCCAATAGATTGACAATAATTATCATAAACTACATATTCCCCGTTTTAATTTTTTTAAGGACAATTTTTTACTTAGATATGTAAAAAATAGGGTTTTGGTGCGATCTTGGCAACGCGGCAAATGTATGGTCAAGGTCGTTTGCTCGGGGGACGGCCTTAAGGAGGAGTTCGTGTGCCTAGTGTGAATTTTTTGTTTCACATTCGATCATGAACGCGTTTGGCGTTTACTAAGATTTTGCCCATACAAAATCTTAGTAAACGCCAAACGCGTTCACATTTGTACAGCGCCACCTAGCGATGCTCACGGGAGTGAGCCCAGCCCAGTGAGTAATCATGGAGTAATCCCATACAAAATCTTATTATACGTCAAACGCGTTCACGATCGAATGTACTATCAGAGAAGTTGATTCCTATGCAGATCGGGGACCTACGTAGTTTGGTTGCGTTACGCCAAACCCAGCCGATAGATCACAATTAACATTGAATTGACATATTCGACCAAATAACGTTGGTCTACCAACTGCATAGGAATCAATTTCCTCGATGGTACAAAACAAAAAACTTGCACTCGGCACTCAGTAACATACACAACACACGCACACAAAAAAAAGATGAGTGAATGATACAATTCTCGCGCTCTGGCGTGCGTTGCTATGATTGGATACGCGATGCGCAGTGAAATTCCTCATAAATTCCTCTTAAATTTTGAGGAAGCGATAGCGGAAGAGGATTTTTTTATTTTTATTTATGAGGATGCGGTAACGGTTGAGGAACCCAAAATATTGCGGAACTTCCTCATTATGAGGAAGCGGAAGAGGAATCCTCAACAACCCTAATGTGAGTATATTCGTTAGCAAGTTAAATATTAATATTATTTTAATTGCAGAAACAACGGTACTGCCTCCACTCTATTTATTTGTTTTATTGAATATCTATAACAATTGCTGTTTTCTAAATAATGGTACATTAGTCGTATCATTATATCAGTCATTTCATAAAATAATTGAACATTTTAAATGCATACTAGCATCCCCCTTTTATATCAAGGGGATGGGATAGGTTAGGTTGGGTTTGATAATTTTTTTGTTGTTTCTGTACTGATAGTATGTTACTTATACCAAATTTCAGCTTTCTCAGACTTCAGGAAGTACCCTAATGGTTTTTATGATCGGTGAGTCAGTGCCAAAATTGTGGGTATTTGGACACCTATAAAATCTTAAGTATAATAGTAACAATATTCGAACTTTTCGCATTTGATAATTATACTCATGTCAATATCTTGAAAATTTCAACTATCTGGCATTATCCAAACCAAAGTTACGAGGGTTCAAAAATACGACGAAACGTTTCGAGAAAAGGTAGGTAGGTACGCCTTACGCGCTTCGCTTGGCTCAACTTGGCGGGGGCACTCCCGTGCCCCAGATAAGTTTGACTTTGAAGTGATAAGAGTAGAAGTGATAAGTGATAGTTTACATCGAGTATGCAAAATACAATATCGCCCTTAGACTATAAACATTTGTCACTTTATTGTCAATTACGGTTGGTTAAGAAAACGATGAAATATGACAAGTATTTTGACAGGAGGTCAATGACCGCTACGGACAGAATTCAGCGATTTGATAATAGTCAACTTCTGCATGAATATTGAACGAACCTCATTATAAGTAAGTTAAAAAATCAGAAAAAAATCCAATCCCAATTATTCAACGGATTGGCTTTTCATTCCGTACATCAGGGCAACCACAGATTTTTCTGTTTAATGAAAACATTTCAAGTGGAGGATGATGATAAGCAATCTCATCCCCATTTATATTCCCATATGCAAATGTAATCGAAAACGTAATACAAAAATTTGCATACCCCCGACACCCGAATTATAATTTCAAAATTTTTTAATTATAGTCGGCTGTATCTTAAAATCCCATAAAAATGCAGGACCCGAGAGGTTATAAATATTTTTAATGAGTATATTTAATTAAAGTTGGCGAGATACGCTCCGTGATAGTACTAGCTAATAATAAAGTAAGAGTTATGGCCGCCTTCATAATATATTAATGAAATAAGGTCGAGGTGAAAATTACATGTAAAATCCATTTTTGCCTTCATAACATCAACTTCCGTTCAATCTATATTATTATAATTATAATAATATTATAAAGCGGAAGAGTTTGTTAGTTAGTTTGTTTGTTTGTTTGAAAGCGCTAATCTTAGGAACTACTGGTCCGATTTGAAAAATTATTTCAGTGTTACATAGCCAATTTATCGAGAAAGGCTATAGGTTATATTTTATCACGCTAAAACTAATACGAGCGAAGAAATAGAGGAAAGTGTGAAAAAAACGGGGGAAATTATTTGAAAGGGCTTATTTGAAGGCGCTAATTATCATAAGAAACTAGGTACTGGAATAATTTTTATGTTATTTGGCACACACAAAGAATAGACCACGTGAAAGGACATAGGTTTCTTTTTTTTTGCGAAAAATGTACGGTTTCCGTGACATTCCTAATTTACGCGGGCGAAGCCGCGCGGAACATCTAGAGTGAATTAATAAAATATGTTACCTTATATATATATTTTGAAAATATGTTACCTTTTATATCTATTTTGCCTTCTTTGTACGTTCACTCCGTCTGAAACCGTACATTTTTTGCGATAAAAAAGGGTTAATATATTTTAATAATATTGAGCCTTTATTTTTAACCGACTTCCAAAAAACGAGGAGGTTATATGTTCGGCTGTGGATATTTTTTTTTTTTTTTGTATGTTCAACGATTACTCCGCCGTTTGTGAACCGATTTTCGAAATTTTTGTTTTGTTGTATTAGGTTTCACTCCAATTTGGTCCCATTTTCACAAAGGTGGTGACCTGATGATGGGATCCATGAGTAATCGAGGGAACTCCTCGAAATTTATATGGAAACATATGGTGAATTTGGTTTTATGTGAAGTGTACTAAGAATACGCTACCAAAAAGTCAAATATTGGGTCAAGGTATACCATGGTTTCGATGATGCTGAGAGAACTCCTGATTCCTTATAGATACACGTTTGGGAGTTTCGGCGTTGTTTTAAGAACAGAAAGCATAAACTACTATGCAATTCATATTCATCATCATAATCATCATCATCATCATCGTCATCATCATCATTACCACGTCGTGTTAAGGCCACCAATGTCTCATGGCACAGAATAGATAATAGTACAACGCATAGGTATGGATATACTAATAATAATAATTATGTACTGTATAACAATTAACAACACCTGTTTGTTTTTAATACACGGCGGTCGGCGTCGCCGCCCAGCGCCGCCGCGCGGCGCGTGGCGGCAGAAGACAGAATATCGAATACTTTACTAACTACTTTATATACAGATCGAATACTTTACTACTTTATAAAATTTTAATAGACAAATAGAATTAAAATAAAGTTATTTTAAAAAGAGCATTTAAACAAAACAAAGTCATTAAGTGTCTTTTTAATTAGTTATACTTATTAATCGATAGATGGTGCACTAAGTACCTATCGATTTGAATTCTTGATAACAAGAACAGCTGTCAATAATTATGATAATATTAAATATTATGCTACGCTACATCCTATGCAAGTTTGTACAATTTTTTATCTGATAGATCCTTCGATCGTGGAAAAACGAGACACAATAGCCTTTCTATTGTTATCGCAATCGCCGGTGACCGCTTCGGGCTTGAAGTATTAAAATTGTTAAATTACTTAGCACAATATGTTCACTTCACTGATAATATTATATTATTTTGTGAGTGTGAGTTGTGACTCTTAACAAATTGTAATAAGATACGTAAAATATACGCGAAGATTTATCTACTAGTGTAACTAATAAGAGTGAAATTATTATTATTTTTAACAAAAAATTAAAACCGACTTCCAAGGTAAAAACAATAATAACATTAATATGAACTAAAAAGTATTAAATAATTTTTACTATCTAATAGTGCCTTTTTCCGAATTCGGCTAAACCTCAACTATTTCTGTACTCAATCTTCATAATTTTGAAGTCGGTGCCAGTTCCAAAAATTTTAAATATTCTGTCAGAGGACTGAAGATTCAGCTGGTACCGACTTCAAAATAATGAAGATTGAGTACAGAAATAGTTGAGGTTTAGCCGAATTCGGAAAAAGGCACTATTAGATAGTAAAAATTATTTAATACTTTTTAGTTCATATTAATGTTATTATTGTTTTTACCTTGGAAGTCGGTTTTAATTTTTTGTTAAAAATAATTTATCTAAATAATTTTATAGCTTTCAACGAAACTGGCCCAGTAGATTTGGAGCCTATTAGCAAATATTACCTCTTTATAATGGTTGTATAGCTGTGTTGTTACGGTTTATAATTTTTCTGTGATAGTTGTTTTGGACCTAAGTACTAATTATATTATCAAATGGAAACTTCCACTGTGTGTTATTTTACCTGCTGACGGTCTTGTTACACCTTTTAATTTTTATGTACGTTAATCACCGAGTAAATTGGTGAGATGCTGTGCTCTCGACCAGTCAAATTGTTTGTAATTAAGGCCTAAGGCATCATTGTGCACAGAAGATAGTTGATAAGAAGATAAATGGTAAATAAAATATGGTAAGTGTAATGCTAAGTACTCACATACGGTTTTGCTCGATAGTTTTGCTCCAAATCGAGTAATAATTACTGTGTGGACCGCAAAACTCACAGCTCGAAGGCTCGAATCGAGCTGCTCGACGGCTTGCATCGAGCCGGCTCGATGGAATTAAATATATCGGTTTAGAGTAAAACTATCGAGCAATGCTGAATGTGTGAACGAAAGCCCAAGCCGCGGGTTTTGCTCGATGTTATTGCTCGATCGAGCAAAACCGTATGTGAGTACTTAGCTTAATAATTACCGGAAACTTTTTCATCTTGGGAGAATTCGGTGTCATTGCATGTTTAATGCAAAACTAGCTATTTGACCGAGCTTTGCTCGGTATTCGATAAAACACGAATAAAGTGACATTTTCTAAAAATGATTCCTAGCTAGATCGATTTATCGCCCCCGAAACCCCCTATATACTAAATTTCATGAAAATCGTTGGAGCCGATTCCAAGATTCCAAGTATATATATATAATATAAATTATACATATATATATATGTATATATATATATACAAGAATTGCTCGTTTAAAGATATAGGATATAGAGTCACAAGCACGTCAAACATGAGGAACCTCCACCTTTCTCCATTTATAAAACTTCTTTTAAAATAAAATAATAAAACCAACTTCAAAATTGTACTTAAAATTCCCTTTCACAGAAACTACTGAACCGATTTTGATGAAACTTCCGATTCCCTAAGTTGAACAAAATATAAAGAATTACTTAAATCGGACTTGCAGTTGGGGAGGTATGCGAACACAAACATAGGTACATAGTACAACTACATACTCATAAACTTTTGGGCACATATTGTTCACATGCTGATATAGAGTATACAGTACAGTCTAACATAAGTGAAACTATGTAATTCTGAAGATATTACATGCAGGTCGAATTGATTCGATCCTTCGATCGAACCTCTTTTTTTGAAGTTGGTTAAAAAGAACCAAACGGTCGTTGTAAATCGAACGATAATGTCACAACAAATGAACTCCGTTTCCGAAAGTTTAAACGAAATATTAAGTTCAGTGACAAGTTCCGAGAGAATTGTAATATACTAAACACATGTCGAATATTTATCTGGGTGACTTGAAGTCGGTCCGTAATAACAAAGTTTAGTGGAAGGCGTACCGCAGCGTAACATATACCTAGGTTATATAGTGCTGGGCCATATCGATAATATATTATCGATAAATCAGTTTTATTGCTGACAGATCTCGCGGAATATTTGGGGTAAGGGAAATGTGAGCTTAAGAATTGACTTTTGGGTTACCTACTTTATCTGACAAAATATGAAGATAATTTTAACATTTATAAAAAATTACACTACACATTAGAGAACTGGTGAAGTAATGAATGTTTTTAATTAGTAACTTCGAGTTTCACCATGAAGTAGCTAGTAATTTAATGTTGTAGGCTGAAGCGTGGCTAGTAATTTAATGTTGTAGGTTGTAGATCACTATTCTTTTCGGCTTCACTTAGGTACCTTCTGGAAGCCTAGCATTCAAATATTTACATAAATAAGGCTTTTCTCTAAAAAAAAAAAAAAACTGTTTCCGCCACTGTAAAATGTAGGCTCTCAGATATTGGCATCCTAAAATATTTAATAACACTCACTTTCGTGGAGCCTCGCCAGGAATTCTGCAGTTTTATGGTGTCATGCCAAGCAAGTATCGATAGTGCATTTAATTAGATGCACTATCGACTGCAGCACAACCCTAATTACAGCATCACCCGGGACCGTTTAAGAACCGTGCCAAGAGACGTGAATTGCGAACCTTTCAGGTAGGGATTATTTTTGGCTCCCGATCAAACTTATGAACGGCGTTTCCTTTTGAATTTCTGGTTTTTTGAATGGCCAAACTTAAATACATTCTATTAAAACATCGGTAGGTGACTGTGGACTTGCCAAAAATTCTTTGGCCGTTCCCTTGCTTTAAAGGATTTATGCTGTCATCACGATTAAACTTTTTAACCGCCCGTGGTTTCGGTGAATTGTAAAGTTGCTTTGATTCGACGATTTCAAAGTAAGTAATGAATTTAAGTAGACCGTATGCTAATTAATTTTGAATCGACGATTTGAGTCGTAACGTCGTTTGAAGTAATGAAATTAAGTACTTAATATGCTAATTAATTTTAGAGTAATTAGTTGTTTAATATTAACTATTAACTTGACGACCTCTGTGGCTCAGTGGTGAGCGCGTTGGTAGCTCAAGCCGGGGGTCGCGGGTTCGAATCCCGCCGACGGAACAAAAAGTTTTTCAATGTTCCCGGGTCTGGACGTGAATTAAATATGTGTATGATATAATAAAAATCTTAAATAATATATATGTACTAGCTGTCCCGGCAAACGTTTCTTTGCCATATTAAGTATATAAAGTATTTTTTTTTAATTTGGTCGAAGCGCTAACTGTCGGACAGACTAAAATTAAAATCCGAATTCGAATATTATTTAAAATTTGACACTGCGATGGCAGCCGACTGTCGGATCCAATGTAAAACATTCCAAAATCAACAACTACTAATAAATTAAAAATTAATTAAAAAAACATTGTCCAGCGGACAAAATTGTGAATCTAAACCATTCCCAGATCCCCTTGAACACACACAAAAATTTCATCAAAATTGGTCCAGTCGTTTAGGAGGAGTTCAGTCACATACACACGCACACAAGAAATATATATATTAAGAAGTATAAAAGTATTAAATACATTTCCGTTGTCTGGTACCTGTAACACAAGTCCTTCAGGTAGCACGGGGCCAGACTGACGTGGTGTGAAGCGTCCATAGATATTTATTTATTAATAAAAATATGTTATTATTTATACTTTTAGTGTGAAGATTTGTTATTTTACCAAGCGAAATAAATGACTTCTCATCATCATGGCGTCATGTGCTTATTTTTATCGTGACATTCTATGAATTCTTGACCTGATCAATTAATTAATATTGCACTAACCATTTACGAAAAGGCCCCTCAGTATCTTAGTTCCTAATAACTAAGTTCAAACATAATTCGACAAAATATAGAAATAACTCTTCCCTATTAGCGCGAAGCCACACCTCGTTTTACTTACGTTTCTGCCCGAACTACGTACATTATAATGTACAGTATTACCATAATATTACGTCAGCTCCGAGTAACATTACCCGACGAAGTTATTAAAATGTTGCCTATAAACCTTGTAAGAGAGTTCGACGCTCCTTTTTACAACGTGGTTATACTCCGAGATCGGGAATAATGTATAAGAAATTATAGCGAGTATTCTATCGAAGATATGTTATGGTAGACAGTTATCTGTAGTAACAGTTTTACAGATGTATTTGGTACTACATGACGCTTGCAACTCCGTTGCGTCAAAATTCGTTTATCGCGCGGGAACCGTACCGTATTTTTCCGGGATGAAAAGTATCCTATGTCCTTTCCCGGGACTCAAAGTATCTCCATACCTTTTAGCGAAATCGGTTCATTGGGAATGTAGAATAGAATAGCCAGTAGTATCAACATTCTGAAAGCATTTGCTACAAATCTATTCGGAAATAAAACAATCCCACCAAAACATGAAATGCAAAAGGAGCCAAGCAAAATAATGCATAGCTATTCAATACTTCTGTCGTAAAAAGTTTTCAGATCACATTCAAGCCAAGACTTCAACTTATTTTGTAATTTAAATCAACATTCAGTAAATGTTTCAATAGATTTATTTATTTTATAATTATTATAGTGGTTTGGCAATGAGCACAAGAGAAACAAATATAAAACTGTATATTTGGAGGAGTTCATACTTATACAGACGGCAAGCGTAAAGTGTTTTTGTACCCAATAAATCCAATTGGTCGCATTATTTCTCTAATGCTCATAGCCAAGCTACTAAAATAATTATAACATAAAGAAATCTATTAAAATATTTACCGAATGTTGATTTAAATTACAAAATAAGTTGAAGGCTTGGCTTGAATGTGATCTGAAAACTTTTTACGACAGAAGTATTGAATAGCTATGCATTATTTTGCTTGGCTCCTTTTACATTTCATGTTTTGGTGGGATTTCATTTCTTTTTTGAAGGTTTTTGTTCTTTTCTTTTCAGCACAGCTGTAGCATGGCTACAGTAGAAATACGAAAGTATAGAAAAACAGCGGAGATAAACTGAAGGTGCCGTTCTGACCTTTACCGCAGCTTGCCGCGATCGTAAGAAATCAAATATATAATGCTACTTTATGACATAGACTATAATCTATGTCATGAAGTAGCATTTTAATTAAATTTTTGTCGGTAAAGATTGAAACGGCACCTTCAGTTTATCTCCGCTGTTTGTCTGTACTTAGCTTAGCACCCATTCTTTATCTCCTTTATATTTTTTCTTTGAGGCTTCGTTAGTTCTATAAGTGGACAACGTAACGTAAATACTTCTGAGTTCTGTGTCAATTATTATATTCACATATTATAGAATACTTGAAGGTGGTCATTTTTAGCATTACCGTAGAGCAGCACTGATGTAAGCGTCTCGACGTTCCTCGACGCAGGAAAGGAGCACGCCTTATTTCATGACGTGATAACTTAAAACTCCCATATATCAAGCGAGAAAGGAGTGTAAATCGCAGTACTGATTACATTTTATAAGTTATAGTGACCTCTTGTACGTAAAACAAATATTATGCAGTCGAAATTATTTAATTATTTATATTCTAAGTCTGCTAGAAGTACGAGGGCGGGATGAGAAGTAACTAGCCTCTGCTATTTTAAAAGTTAAAATTAAAAAAATATGTATGTCATTTTTAAATTCATGTCTCTGGAAACCTGTGTTCTAAATTTGAATTTGATGGCGTGAAAATTTCATTATTTTTTTTATCATTTGAAAAAAAATTCGTCAACTGTTTTCAAAATGGATAAAATTGAACGAAGAGCGCCGATAAAGTTTCTTCATATGAAGGGGATAAAGGGGAAATATATTTGTGACGAATTAAAAAATGTTTTGGGTGAATCTGCTTCTTCTCATGCCATAGTAAAATACTGGGTGGCTGAGTTTAAACGCGGTCGTTCATGTGTCAAAGATGAAGCCCACCGCGAACGTCCAAAAAGCGTCACAACTCCGGAAATGGTCGTGAAAGTATATGATATGGTTTTAGCAGACCGACGATTGAAGTTATCTTAAATAGCAGACACTATAGGTATCTCAAAAGAACGGGTAGATCATATCCTAAGTGAGGAATCAAATATGAAAAAGTTATCGGCCCGTTGGCTGCCACGATTGCTTACGCACGATCAAAAAAGAATTAAAGAAAATCAATGAATTAAAGTATTATTTGTAGCTCCACCCACCTTATTCGCCTGATCTAGCTCCATCGGACTTCCATTTATCCCCTAAGCTCAAAACTTTTTTGGGTGGACAGAAATTTGCCACAAATGATGAAGTCATAGCACTCATAGCCGCTGTAGAGGAGTATTTTGCAGACCTTGAAAGAAATCATTTTATGGAAGGCATTACTGCTTTAGAACAAAAAATGGAGTAGTGCATAGAGGTTCACAGATACTCTATCGAAAAATGAAATTAATGTTATCACGAACAGTTAAGTTTTTTACTATTCGGCTAGTTACTTATCATCCCACCCGTACCTTAGAATTTTGATGATCTGTCAGTCAGGAACAAAATGTTTGACCATCCGTAACTATTAAACTATTTATCGGAATTTCATGTAACTTGGAGGTTAAGCTAGTTTTAATACTTGCTCCTAGTTACCGAAATTCTAAATCCCTAGCTTTGTTAACATCGAAGATAAAGGGGGTGTGAAATAGCCGCGAACCGCTTCGAGAAAAGTATGGTACGGCCGTGCCTTTGCTAAAAAGCTTGGCTGGGGCACTGCCGTGCCCCCAGATTTTTTATTTTATAGCTGGTAACAGACGGACAGAAAGACACACTTTCGCATTTATAATATTAGTATGGATTCAGAAGGTACTCAGTAGTAGGAAATACTTAAAAGCCGTCAGTAGTACCTGCCAATTCTGAGTGCCTAAAGCCGCATTTTCACTAGGGGACATGTCGCAAAGAGAAGTCGTCCGACATTTACGTAGTTTGTCCCTATAACTTTGTCCCTCGACATATGACTTGTTCACACTAGTCAGTGGTGAACAGTATGTCGCCAGCGACAAGTCCCATAACGGTGCGTCCACATTTGTATCATTTGCGCGATCAGATCCCCGATCAGATCTCCGTCGCGTATCATCGAAGCGTGTCAAAATGATACGCGTATCATGATACGCCCCGACGCCGCGTATCTAATAGATGCCGTATCAAATACTCGCATGATCGGCAGAATGATCTAATAGGCGTCCACACTATGACACGCATACTTGATACGGCGCGATGATCGCGACGGAGATCTGATCGGAGATCTGATCGCGCAAATGATACAAATGTGGACGCACCGTAACCCGTAAATGTCGCTCGCAGTCGGGCGACAAGTCGCGGGACACGTACATTTTGTGTCGCGCGACTAGGTCGCGAGACAAATGTCCCCTAATGAAAATGCGGCTTAAATATTTTGTTTGGTTTAATTAATTTTAGAGCTACACTTAAGAATCAATTTAGAACTTCCCTAACAGAGGGTTTCCTTTTCTAGAACACTGATTCCCCTTTGAAAAATATCAACTTAATATACCATACCACGTAGCATACCACGGTTTTTATTATTCGTAGATACCACGACATAAATATACAGAATAAGATAGCATAACAAAATGTAACTACAATAGCATAAAAACAATAAAAATCCAACGTGAAATAAAACTCAACGGTTTTCCAACTTTGAAAAAGTGTCCGCCATTTTGTTGTGACAGCAAAGTCTAGGCTTTGAGTTATCTGGATTATTACTGCGACTAAACACATTGTGTACACGCGAGCTCGCGGGCTTTCATCGGTGATAAGAATGTATTGTTACGTGTTAGGGTTCGTAGATTCGGAGAGAAAGACCTGGTGACTCTCTTGAAGACTTTATTCACTGACACTAGCTCACACAAATCACTGAGTCCAAACACTAAGCACTAAGTCCCAACACTAAGCACTAGATCCAAATCACTAAGCACTATCACTGTCCTAGGTCGTAGCCGAGTCTTGGTTCACTATCACAATCACTCACTATTGATCACTTGTTTTCACTTTGAAGTCGCCTCGAAGATCGCTCAGATCAAACTGAATTGCCGGCTGGACTGTCTGCGACTATTTATACGGGCCGGATCGAATCTCAGAAAATTCCGGAACATCCCAGAATAAACCCGATATGCGTAAACAAGTATGAGATATTTCTAGAAATTACTCGTAGGTACATACACCTAGTGCCATCTAGTATCGAGTAGGGGATTTACGTTGCCTGTGTTCCCTTGGTAAGTTCGCTGGTCCGACGCTAGATGGCTCTGTGTGTCCGTATCCGTAACAATATTAATATTTTTTGTAGCGGAAAAAGAATACCTTTAATATAATTTACTATTTGAAAGTTTTGTAACGCTTTTGTTTTAGGATAAAGCCTATCCTATGTTATGATTTTTTTAATCAAAAGCTTATTAGCTTTCCCAAAAATTAAACATATCCTTCTCGAGAAAACTTCACGATATTAAAATTACGCAATAAAATATATTTCGCCTCTTTTATAGGCAAATTCGCTTCGAATTTAGTAATACGAATAACAAAATCGTAAAACAAAATTCGTACATGAGCGAACAATGTTATAAGTTTTATGGTGGATATAAAACGTATGACGCTCGTTAGCTGCTGGTCTTACCAGGCTGTATATTGACCACTATACCAGACCAGACGTCTAGGTGCAGATAAATTACTAATTAGATGTTCTAAAACATGCTTTACGGACCGTTTTCTGCTAAACGCGCCCTTACACTAAGGTCTTTGCTCGGTTAAACTTACTTTTATATTGAGCTTTGCTAACGTTAGTTACACATATATCTAGATCTTTGTATATTCCTAAATGTCTTAAAATGAAATTTTAGGCTTAGGAAAAAAGAGCATAAGATTATTTAGAATACAATCTACACACTAGATTTTTCCATCTACCTCGGTCTACCTCAGTTAGTCTTATCAATAATCAAAACTACAATCAAAATAGTAAGAATAGTTTTAACTCTTAGAAGATAATTTGGTTTACGTACTATTTATTAATTTGTGGTACACTTTAAAATGTTGTAGCGAAATTATTTTGATCGAAGAATATTAAAATTTATCGTTCCAATGAAAACGCAAGGGCCCTTATTAAGGGCAGACAAGACAATACTCTCAGGTATCAGATTAATAGCCGGCATTAAACGTTAATGAACAATCAAAATTTAACTCAAACTCATCGTGTTTTACAAACATTTTGATTGTGTAGGCTTAAGATTGTTTTAAAATGTCGCTCCGTCTTGGGTCATGAAACCGTAATAACTGAACATTTTGCCAGTTGAAAATGAGTAAAAGTTTGTACAAAATTTCTTCACATTTCACAATATGTACTATCAGAGAAGTTGATTCCTATGCAGATCGGGGACCTACGTAGTTTGGTTGCGTTACGTCAAACCCAGCCGACAGATCACAATTAACATTGAATTGACATATTCGACCAAATAACGTTGGTCTATCAACTGCATAGGAATCAATTTCCTCGATGGTACCATCGAGGTAATTGATTCCTAAGCAGTTGACGGACCTACGTCATGTGGTCGGCTTATATCAATTCAATGTTAAAGGGCCCATTCACGGCACGGCCGTGCAGGACTGCAAATGAACATAGCTCACTGATTGGTCCATACTCGGTGTTTCCGGGAGTGTGGACCAATCAGTGAGCTATGTTCATTTGCAGTCCTGCACGGCGGACTGCCGTGAATGGGCCCTTTTAGCTGTGATCGGTCGGATGGGTTTGACTTAACGCGACCAAATTACTTAGGTCCGCCACCTGCCAAGGAATCAACTTCTCTGATAGTACTATCAGAGATATTCGTAGGCATAAGGCATATGGCGAACCTACATAATTATTAAATTGGTCGCGTTTTGTCAAACCCAGCTAACTCACGAATTACATTGAATTGACATAATTCGACCAAATGACGTTTGTCTGCCAACTGCCTAGGAATCAATTTCTTCGATTGTATATAAAATATCTAGTTTAAGTTGCAAAATATGTTTGTAAACCTACGAATAATAAAAACTAAGGAAAAGTAACTCCGTCAAAAAACATACTTGTCAAAAATACACTTTTTAACACGTTCGCTGCGGCACCGGACACATATAGCCGGTAATGAACTCTCCCCTGGTGCGGGCGTCAAAAATCTAGTTTTGCGCGCTGGTGCGGCGTCATTTTAGGCATGATATTCTGTGAGTTGAATAGAGACAAATATACATAATTGCTTCTTACTTTCAGACGGTCTTATTTCAATAAAAAAAAGGTACATGGCATATTTGCCCTGTACGTACAGAACGAAAACATTTTGCTTTCCATGCGTTACCGGACGAATACGACTTGTATGTGCATGTCCGGTATCGCACTGTAGGCGAGGGCGTATTCATTAGTGAGGAGATCTTACTAGTAATTAGACGTTTATCGATGTTAGTTACATTGTCCGGGCCTTTTATTTACGTAATAGTAATGTATTCCAATTGAAAATGACGCGCTCCTGAAACATATAAGAAGGTATTTTCGAAGAAACAGTGGAAGATAATGATAACTTACTAAAAGCGACGGTACAAGCAAATACCAAAATTTTTCCTTCCTGGTAAGAAAATGAAAGTTTTAAAGGATATAAGATTTCTACACGTTCAGTTAAAACTGCGTCACCTGGCCTACATACCTACTTTAATTAACCAGACAAATGCAAAGCAAAAAAAGGTGCCAAAAGTTAAATTAATGTGCGCCGTATGTAAAAAAGTTTTTTTGTCTTGCTTGTTTTCATAAAACCCCTAAAAATAATGTTTAATTTTCTTTATGAATAAAAATTATATCGATAAATATTTGTTTTCATATTTCACATCACTACTATTTATCGACTTTTAGAAAATTTTGACCACTTCTGGTGCGTTACATGACATATAAGTCCGGTAAGATGTTTTACAGTATAAGTTAAAAATTACTTGTCCAATTTTAGAACCAGAAAAAATGTTTATAGTTCAAGGTTTTAAGATATAGATAAAAGTCAAAGAAATGTCGAAAAATAAAAATTGAATAAGAAATACGAGTTTTAAAAAGAATTGTATACCGGACAAATCAGTCTTGTTTCGCACTAGAAAACTTTACAGTACATGACAATATCGTGCTGTAACGCACCAGAATGGAATATTACATTTTCAAGTGCCGCAGCGAAAGTGTTAAATACATTTGCAATATATTTAGGTGGCCTTGAGCGGTATTTATACTGACGTTAGATGACAGTTCGAAAGGTACGGTAAGGACACTTGAATTTTTGACACAATCCTTAGTTTTATGTGTACTTAAATATTTTATAATAATATTAATATAAAATAAAAAATTAAGAGGGGCTCCCATACAAAAAACACAAATGTTGGCCTAATTTTGCTCTATAATGGTACGGAACCCTTCGTCTGCGAGTCCGACTCGAACTTGGCCCATTATTATTATTCGTGGCTGTAAACTTTAATTTATAATAATATGAAATATTTCGCACTAGATATTGCACAATCAACATCTAGTGCAAAATAAGGTTACAGTACAGATGCTAATTAAAACTACCCTACGAGGGCGCTTTTTTAAGTTCGCGGAATGGGGGATATGGAGTGAATATAAAAAACCCAAATTATTTTTCCTTTTCAATATAGTTCTCTGCAAGACGGATACAATACTCAGATCTTTCAATCAAATTTTTTATACCTTCATAAAAAAATGTTTTGTCCAAACCCTGAAAATACGCCGAAACTGTCTCCTTAACTTTATGATCGGTGGATTTTTTTTACCCCGCAGCTCTTTTATCATTTTTGGGAACAAATAATAATCACTGGGGGCCAGGTCTGGACTGTAGGGGCGGTGATTTAAAATATCGAAGCCCACCTTATGCAGGGCAGCCAACGCAACGCGGCTCTTGTGGACGGGCGCGTTGTCGTGCAAAAGCAGCACACCTTTTGTCAATTTTCCCCGTCTTTTCTCTTCAACGGCTTCTTTTAGTCGCGCTAATATTGATGCGTAGTATTTTCCGGTTATAGAAACACCTTTACCTTTGTAATCAATTAATAATATTTCTTCTGAGTCCCAAAAGACCGTTGCTATGAGTTTCCCAGCTTCCCAGCGTCTTCAAGGGACTCTCTTCCTTGTTTAAATAAACTATGCCACTTGTAAACCATGGTTTTTCATAGACAAGAGTCGCCGTAAGCCGATGACATCTCGTTCATTATGGTCGCAACTGATTTTCCTTGCTTGGTAAGGAACTTTCTAACGGCACGAAATTCGTTTTTTTTTCCATATTTCACTTTAATCTCCCGATAATGTTGCTTGATTGACGATAACTCATCGACTAATTGCCGAATCATAATGAAACCTCGTATTTATACTAATAATGAGTCCATTAACCCTTACGGGTCTAATGAGACTTATCACCCCCCTCCAACCCTCTCATTCCTGCGAACTTAAAAACGCGTCCTCGTATGTCTTTTCGCGGGACAAAAAATATCTTTGTACAAAAAAATTATCAATATCAATTTTTAGGTGTAATAAAATTATAATAGAAAACTAACTGACACCCATAATATGAAATTACACTACTTGGATTATTATAATAATTATATTTCATCACTTTAATATTCTCTAGAGTCTAGTACGTTACTTAAAATATTTACATTAATTTGAATAAAAAAGCTTTTAATTACAATGATTCAAGGCTTAAAGGCTGTTAACTTTTACGAAGATAATGCTAATATAACCGTGCTTTTAAAAGTACGGTTATATATTTAATATTTCTCTATCTCATGTATGGAATTAAGAGTAATGTTTTGGAATTTATAATCAAGACGTTTCGATTAATAAAATAAAGTTACTGTAATTATTGATTTGAATAAGACTAAAGTATAGTAAACTAGATGACGCCCGCAACTCCATTGCGCCAAAATCACTTATTGCCTGGGAACCGTACATTACATACATTTCCCGGGTTAAAAAGTATACTATGTCCTTTCCCGGGACTCAAAGTACCTCCTTACCAAACTGCAAAATCAGTGCAGCGGTTTGGGCGCTAAGAGGTAACTTTTACTTTTTAAATAATACTAGTATGGATAATTATTTTGTGTTAAACCACAAAAAATCTACACATATTTAACCTCCTTTTTTAGTCGGTCAAAAGGATTTTCAATATTTTTACTTGGCCATAAAATATTTAAAGTGCCGACAAGTGCGGGCGCAATGTTTTAGCCATTATGATGTATGGGGAATGAGAATTTACGCACGACAGAATATTGTTGTTTATTGGTCGCGTTCGGATCGCATCTGCTCCGCCACTATTACATTTACAAGATTAGGTACTTTTATATGCTGGGAGATGGTTGCCACAGTATAAAATATTATATAGTTTTTTTTAATTGCGAAAGTGTATCTGGCTGTTTGTCTGTCTGTCTGCGTCTGCTACTTCCTCACGTGCCGCTGAACCGATTTTAGTAGTGTCTCGAGAAAGGATATAATATTTTGTATCATGAAAAAAATTACATTAGGTACGAGCGATAAACGAATTTTGGCGCAATGAGAAACGGGCGTCACCTAAGTAGTAAAAACAAAAGCTTTTTAAATGTGCCCTTAATTTTAAGTTGCGTTACGCAACTTACACAACATTAGACAAAATATACAAGTGTGAAAGAAGTACGAACGTGAAGAATGCTATATTCGTCTTTATGTCCAGGATAAACGTTGATTCTCAGAACTATGTCTAAGCGGGGAGCTCCATGTTTAAATGGGTAGTTCCTACGAGGAGTCTCCAATTCGCCAAAGATGTGCAAAGCATTTCCCCATGAAAAAAACTTGAGAGTTGTCAAGGGACACCCGAATGGAACAAAGTTATTTCTTATGTTCAACAAACCTGTAACATATACACTCAAAAAAATTTATTAAAACAACGCCATCCGTTGACGCCCAGGAATACTAACAACGCGTCGCTGTTTATTCTCAAAAAAACGCCATCTAGTTGACGCACAGGAATACTATCAACGCCCTCTGCCCCTACCATGCAGGTACTAATAAAAAAGTGTAAGGGTCAAATATCGTTCTGTCTAGCCTGTCTAGTTCGCCGAACGTGCGATAAGGAACTTCGTTGATAGGTTAACAGCTGTGATATTAGGATAGTTTTTGTATTGTGCCGCTGTTTTATTGATATTTGTATTTTTTTATATTGATATTTTTTTTACTATTGACATTGTATATTTTAATTTTAGAAATTTTATTTGTAACTAGCTGTTTCCCGCGACTTCGTCCGCGTTAACATAGTATACCTATATAGACTTTCATTTATACTTTCAACCCCTATTTCACCCCCTTGGGGGTAGAATTTTCAAAAACGCTTAAACACGTATCCAATCATTTTTAATCAGTAGCCCAAACATAAAATTTCATGCTTCTAACTCAAGAAATAACGGACTTCCGTTGAAACTTTCAACCCCGATTTCACCCCCTTGGGGGAAGAATTTCCAAAAACCTTTAGATACATATCCATTCAATTTTAATCAGTAACCCAAAGATAAAGTTTCATGTTCCTAACTTAAGAAATGACGGACTTTCATTCAGACTTTCAACCCCTATTTCACCCCCTTCGGGGATTTTTTTTCAAAATTCCTTCCTTAGTGGGTGTCTGCTTAATAAAACAACCCTACTCACCAAATTTCGTGGCTGTGACTTTAACAGTTTTTGCTCAGCGATGATGAATCAGTCAGTCAGTCAGGACATGCAATTTTATAAGTGTAGATTATGTTATGTTAGGGGGAGGAAAAAAAAAAAAGGAACTTCGTTCCAAAAAGAATAGCAAACCTTATATAATTCTCCATAATAGATCACTCTTATCAACCCACACTTATGCATCATAATCATAATCATTTATTTCTCACCTTAACAAAGTAGAAAAAAACACAATTTAGACAGTTTTACAGTAAGAGTTTAGGTGGGTTGATGCCTGAACTAGGAGTTCCTGTGTCTCAGACTATCAACCCTCCACCCCAATACAGTGAACACAATATTATTTCAAAAGTAATACACTTGACAAAAATTTACTTAACATAATATTCAACAATCACACGTAAATTATTGTAAGATGACTAATGAATAAAATAAAAAATATTAAAAAATGTGAGGGTAATTGTAATTTGTAGACATAATCTTTTGACGTGACATTTGTTTATCGAGATTTGCGTGTGGTCCAAGTTATACGCTTCAGGTCAAAATATAATAATATGAAGTGTATGATTTTATATTAGGTATATTATGATAATATAATATAACATACAGTAGTGTACATGTGCTATTTTAACATGTTTTACTTTTTCTCTAAAAACTAAAGTTACCGGATACAGTGTTGCTAGATTAGTGATGTAAGAATTAGTGTAAGTTTGAGAACGGTTGTTGTCCAAAATTGCCTACGTAAATTTAGATAATATTATAATTTCAGTTTGTAAGTAATTATGTGACAGAAGAGATTGTTTTATTGATAACTTGAGGCGAGATTTATTTAATTTGACGATTTCATATTGATCGTTGAAATATCTGTATAGATAAGGGCCCAAATAAGTTAATTGACGTCTTGCAAACATTGTGTTAATTGAAGTAGTCGGAGTCCTAATGCGTCTTTTATGTAGGGGTAATTGTGTGAGGTCTACATATTTATGGTGTCGGACCACTGCGTTCAGTATAAATAATTGCCGCACAGTCAGAATTTGGGTCTCACGATAGAGTAATTCTGTAGAATATTTTCTGGGCTTATGAGTCATAACCTTAATAATAATCGTTCTAGCTCCAAGAGATGACTGGCAGCAGCTCCACCCCATACGGTAGCACAATATGTCAAAAGCGATTGGCAAAGGGCAATATAGACGTTTTTTATGATAGAGAAATCAGCAGCATCACGAAGATTCCTGAATATAGGTAAAAGCTTACGTAGACGCTTGCTCAATGCCGTAATATGTGGACGCCAATTTAAGTGTTTGTCTATTATAATGCCTAGGTATTTATGACTGTCTGTTTGCAATACGGTGGCACAATCACAGTCACGTTCCGAAATACAGACGGAGGAGTGGGCTTAAATTTTGAAATTTGTTGGTGGATTCGAAGCAGCAGTAATCCTAAAGCAAATATATTTTGTTTTAGGTATATTAATAGTTAGTAAGTTTTGATCTAGCCATTTTATTACTATTCTGAGACCTTCCTCTGCATATTTTTCAACATCCGGCCATGATGATCCTTTAAATATTAAGACAGTATCATCCGCAAATGCAAGGATATTACCACTGACCATATTAAGTTTGCATAGTTCATTCACGTAAACCAAGAAAAGAGTAGGTCCGAGGGTGCTACCCTGAGGTATTCCATAGGTTATTTTAGCATCAGAACTATAGACTTTCTCCACTCTTATTTGACTTCTTAGTGATAGATAGTCTCGGAGCCATTCTAACGGTAACCCACGTATACCCATCTTCTCCAGCTTTGCCAAGAGTAGCGGTATCGAAACTGTGTCGAACGCTTTTTTGAGGTCCAAAAATATAGCTACACATCTTTGGCCTCTATCGAGAGATTGTATGACTTCAGATAATAATTTTGGACAGCAGAGTAATGCAGTTTAATATCGCGCTGACGTAAAACCCGTTTCTGTGTTGCGCGAATTTTATTTCAAGAACATGCCTTAGTTACGCTTCTGTTTATTAATATTATTTTTGTAGTATGCAGATAAATTCCGTGGTATTAAATTGGAAGAAGATGGCTTTCTATCCTATTTGCAACTATTGCGAAGCAATTTAAAAAATGTACATAATCTTTTTGTAATTTTATCGTCTCGCTACACTCAACTGTGTTAAAAATAATTAACTTTTTTTTTGGATAAACGGTACTTAAACAAAGTTATGTTAATATGTATTACGTTAGAAGGCTAACGTCTTTAAGTATGTAGTTTAAGTAGTAAGTAGTTAGTTATTAATCTGCTATTAAATAAAATATGATTTTAAAAAATTACTAGCTGTTGCACGCGACTTCGTCCGCGTGGACTTTAGTTTATAGTAATTGTTCCCGTAGATCGATTGAATAGTTTACGTGCAATTTCCCGCGACAAAAAGTATCCTATGTTCTTTCCCTGGACTCAAAGTATATTCGTAACAAGGTTCAGCAAAATCGGTTCAGTGGTTTGGGCGTAAAGAGATATCAGACACACTTTGACATTTAAATTATTAGTAAGTATGTATATTAGAATGGATATAAAACTTAATGTTTAATATCCATTATATAAAACACAAGTGGAGCTATACTGTACTCGTTGAAACATAGCGGTAGCGGTCATTGATTCCCTGTCAAAAACTTGTAATTTTCTATACAAAGCCGCAATTGACACTTCATTGTCAACCGCGGTTTATACCGTGGTTGACAATGAAGTGTCAGATGATGATATAATTCTATAGAAAATGACAAGTTTTTGACAGGGAGTCAATGACCGCTACCGCCATGTTTCGCCGAGTACAGTATGGTGGTGCAATTGTCATGAACATTGCGGTTAGTTCACAATCGGGTAGTTAACACACAATTGGTTAGTCAGCACATAATATTATATTGATGTAGATAATGAATAGTAATTACTGATCATACACAATATAGAGATAATTATTATGTATTGAAATATTAGTATATTTTTAATGTACCATCGAGGAATTTGATTCCTATGCAATTGATAGACCAACGTTATTTGGTTGAATATGTCAATTCAATGTTAATTGTGATCTGTCGGCTGGGTTTGAACTTTGACGTAACGCAACCAAACTACCTAGGTCCCCCATCTGCATAGGAATCAACTTCTCTGATAGTACTAGCTGTCCCGGCAAATGTTGTTTTGCCATATGAAGTATTTCGCCCATAATATAATTTTATTGAAGTGACTAAATAAGTATGTCACCATGGCAACGTCCATCGCTATCCCGTCGCACAAACAATGGTCGCCGTCAGTCTCAAGTTGTAATAATTTACTATTATTTATTCAACAAATGCACTTATCAATATAAAAAGTACCCAGTAGCCTATTCTCTGATCCACTGAATATCTAATACATATAAATCTCCTGTCACGATGTTTGTCCGCGATGGATTCCTAAACTACTTAACCGATTTTAATGTTTTTTTTTATGAATGTGTGCTTTTTTCCAACTTGAGAGATAGGATAGCTTAGATCTTTAATTATAGTCGCAATTTTATTTTATTGCAAATAATCTATACTTATAAAATTTACATGTCCTGACTGACTGACTGATTCATCATCGCTGAGCAAAAACTGTTAAAGTTACAGCCACGAAATTTGGTGAGTAGGGTTGTTTTATTTAGTAGATACCCACTAAGGAAGGAATTTTGAAAATTTTACCCCGAAAGGGGTGAAATTGGGGTTGAAAGTTTGAATGAAAGTCCGTCATTTCTTGAGTTAGAAACATGAAAGTTTATTGACGTTTGCGTTAGACGCTTGCTTAAATAGGGTCCCGTTTTTAATCTTTGTATAAGGAACCACAAAAAGGGGAAAACTATCCATCTTTGTTATTATACTATGTTAACGCGGACGAAGTCGCGGGCAAATAATCTAGTTTGTCTATAAAGAGCGACCATTGTTTATGCGACGCGGGTCACGGGATAGCGATGGACGTTGCCATGGTGACATACTTATTTAGTCACTAATTCAATAAAATAATACGGGCGATATACTTAAGGGGCCGGGTACCCTTGGAATTTCTCATACAAACGTAATACCAAAATCATTTTCTCATACGAAAATATTTAACATGTTTGAGTTATTTTTCAGTTTAACATAGTAATTACCTAGGTTCCTACACAAAAATTTACTTCAAAATATTTAAACAAAAAAAATTTTTTTTTTGTTAAAAATGTTTTTTTAGTAAATTTACTACTTAATATTGAAACACTAAAAAATAGAGTAAAACACTAAAAATATATAAATAAATAGTAAATTTACTACAAAATATTTAATTTCTAAAAAATATTTTTTAGTATTTAAATATTTAGTAGTAAATTTACTATTTATTAATATATTTTTTAGTGTTTTACTCTATTTTTTAGTGTTTCAATATTGAGTAGTAAATTTACTAAAAAAAAATTTTAAACAAAAAATTTTTTTTTTTGTGTTTAAATATTTTGAAGTAAATTTTTGTGCAGGAACCTAGGTAATTACTATTCTAAACTGAAAAATAACTCAAACATGTTAAATATTTTCGTATGAGAAAATGATTTTGGTATTACGTTTGTATGAAAAATTCCAAGGGTACCCGGCCTCTTAATAATATAATATGGCAAAGAAACGTTTGCCGGGACAGCTAGTGCATATATAAAATTCGGTAAAAATCAGTAAAGCCGTTTCGGAGGAGTACGCTATCTAACATTGTGACACGAGAATATTTATACAGGGTGTAACAAAAATAAGTGATAATACATACTTTAGGGTGTGTACATGTTCCTTGCTGAAAGACCAAAATTTTTTTTCACTTTTGTATGCGAAAACTCGTGACGCTCAGGCCCTTGCCCATACAAAAGTGAAAAAAAATCGTCTTTCAGCGCTGCTACTTTCACAGTGAACTCTCTACAAGGAACACGTAGACACCCTAAAGTATTATCACTTATTTTTGTTACACACTGTATATTAGAGATAAGATGACCCGTGAATTTCGTATCACCTATTTCCTGAATTTTCTCTCCGTATCTCCCCCCCCGCTACAAAATGTATGGATTTGACATTAGTATTCGCTAGCAAAGCAATTAAATGACTTTAAATGTCAAATCGCATACATTTTGTAGCGTTAGCGTTAGCGCTTTGCCACTTGTCTACAGGCTCTGGACCTCCACGAATATATGTTATCAAGATTGGAATTACCCAAATCGATTCAGCCTCAAGTTTCAGCGAGACTAAAATTATTTGTTATTTACATAGAAGAAGATTTTTTGTGTTGCTTGAATAAAGATTGAATAGCATTAATATCTAACGGCCGCCAAGATATTTGATGATTTAACAGTATTTTAATGGGCAAAATGTTTGGAACTTATCTCAAACTTCTCATTAAATTAAAATATCTCTGAGTACAGGCGTATTAATATTATTACGAACTTACCGTTAATCAGGGTAACCAAGCCGTTGTCCACATCTAATATATATATAAATCTCCTGTCACGATGTTTGTCCGTGATGGATTCCTAAACTACTTAACCGATTTTAATGTTTTTTTTAATGTGTGTTTTTTTCCAACTTGAGAGATAGGATAGCTTAGATCTTTAATTATAGTCGCAATTTTATTTTATTGCAAATTATTTGTCTATAAAGAGCGACCATTGTTTATGCGACGCGGGTCACGGGATAGCGATGGATGTTGCCATGGTGACATACTTATTTAGTCACTAATTCAATAAAATAATACGGGCGATATACTTTATATAATATGGCAAAGAAACGTTTGCCGGGACAGCTAGTAATATTATAATATCACGACACGAGAATTTTTTACATCCTATGTCCTTTCCCGGGACTCAATCAGCAAAATCGGTTCGGCGGCGGTTTGGGCGTGAAGAGGAGTTTACTGGAGTAAAGTCTGGTCACAGGTCATTAAATTATTGCTGCCTGCCTCTTTCTGCGAGATAGATGACCATTATTTTCCGCTAAACAAACGCCATCAATGGCCGAATTTCTCTCTATCCCGCCACCGGACTTTACGTTGAGCATATTATTTGTAACAGAATACATATTATTTGTTGAACCAATATTTATTCTGTGATATTAGTAATAAATATTGTGCATTGTGCAACGTGCATAAGAGAAAGTAAAAGAAGCGAATCGAAAAGTTAATTTCAGAATTTCATCATTATTTTGTTAGTGCTAACCGCTAATGACTTACAGAAAGTATAAACTTTGCTGTAAAGCAATTATATCCACCGAAATAATTGGATTTTTTTCTATTTATACTTAGTGACTAACTGAAATATATTTTTTAATTTATTTTAATATTTTAAGTTATAAACTTTACTTTACTTTTACATTTTTTTAGTAACACTGTTTTATTTATTTAAAAGGAACTTTAATACTAGAAATATGTTTCGTACATCTTATTCCAAAAATTGACTATATATCTTCCAGAGGACTATTAATTTAATGTACATATAATTTATTATTTGTACTACATTAATTTCAAAAAGTACTGTGTGATATTACTGTATCAACTAGGTTTGTTATTGTAAAAACTATCTAGTAGGGGAAGTACGGACAAAATGACAGGGTGTTTTGTTTTTCAATCATATTTTTTTATTTAATGACATTATAATTAGTCTCAACGGTTTAACATTATCTTAGGTTCATTGACTATCAGTAATACAGTATTTTAATTCAGTAGGAACTATAATAAAACATACAAAAAGAAAAAATATGACTAATCACAAAAACCATTTTGTCCATATAGTATGGACAAAATGACATACACATTTCTAAGAACAAAGTTCACAATAATTCAATCGTTTGAGATTCTTTCTAGCCATTTAGATTTAGAATTCTTGGCTCCACGACTGCCGATTAGTTTTTCTTTCGTAGTTTCGCGGCATATCCCCTTAACAAAATTATAAATGTTAACAGAAATACTGTACAGTGTACATGGTATGTCATTTTGTCCAAATGTAACCAAAAACAAATAGATATCAAAATTCCATCAAATAATCTAATGATTGCAATAAAGTTCATAGAAATCACTGGCTAATAACATAGTTCATCGATTTTAAAACAAATAATAACAAATGACAGCAAATAACTCGCCAGAAAACAGGAGAAAACCATCTGTTAAATAAACTTTTAAAGGCGAGAAACACGTTTGATCTGCTTACTGCGGCGCAACTGTGAGAATAGCGCTCAAAGTCTGGCAGGATTGATAACATGACTGCCGTTACGTGACACAATCGCGGAAATGTGTCTAAAAACCCCCCAATTTTGAAATAAGGGCACTATGTCATTTTGTCCGTATATGTCATTTTGTACGTATTTCCCTTAGGTAATAAATAAGAATGATATAAAAATTAGGTACATAATATCATATACAGTCATATCTAATGAAAGTAAATAATATAACCTCCATAACACATTTTGCTTCATTCGCAAACTAAATTAAATTATGTATTTAAATGTTAGGTTCAGACATACAAACATACAGGCATACATTCGCATTTATAATATTAGTATGGATATAAAATTTCGACATTTAACCCATCAAGCCCCATACGAGCACCGGTGATCGCGACAACAATAGAATACAATAGCGTTTCCAAGAATCCCGCATCGAAGGATTAAGGAGCTATACCCACATGATTATACTTACTATGTAAAATCCAATAAAGGTAGTTTAAACAGCCGATTGTTAAGTACTAATAGGCACAATTACCAAAGCCAGCAGCTTCAACATACGCGAAAATCTTCTAAAGTAAACAGCTGAATTGTCGGCACAGTCAAGTTTAAGCTGAAATGGTGTAAAAACTACCTCCGTATACTCACTAATAGGAGTTAAACTTCAACAAATACTTTATAGCATTAGTATGTACTTGTTGAGTATTCTGAAAACGTGCGATATTTTATCGAATGGTTAACACAGAGGTTTTTTGGGAATATAAAAATTTGTAATCCCAAAGTGCAGTATTGTCGTTTTGATTGGTATAAAGTATAAACTTTATACCAATCAAAACGACAGTTTATTAATGTTAAATGCAATAAAAATATTTTCTAGATTTACTTCAATTTAAGAACAAATGAAATTCTTAAGTCCAAAAAAGCTATTTATTTTGAAAATGTAAGTCTTTACAAGGTACGCTGCCTTATCTAAAGTATATAAAACTGTAGTTAATAAAACATGGCTACTATTTTCGTAGAGATACACGTTGCTTTTAAATAAAAAGTACGAAAGGGTGCCTCATGATGTGAATTCGTAATGGTAAGGGCGGACACAAAATATGGTTTTAAGTTCTCGAATAAAAAACGTTTATAAATAACGAGCTTTTGCCCGCGGCTTCGCTCGCGTTAAAAAATATTATTATATACAAACTTTAATCCCCTATTTTAACCCCTTGGGGTTGCAATTTATCAAAATCCTTTCTAAGCGGGTGCTTACGTCATAACATTTAACTACATGCTAAATTTCAGCCCGATCCGTCCAGTGGTATGGGCTGTGCGTTGATAGGTCACCATGTTAGTCACCTTTGAGTTTTATATTATACTAGCTGTTTCCCGCGACTTCGTCCGCGTTAACATAGTATAATAACAAAGATGGATAATTTTCCCCTTTTTGTGGTTCCTTATAAAAAGGGTAAAAACGGGACCCTATTTAAGCAAACGTCAAACGCAAATGTCAATAAACTTTCATTTTTTAACTCAAGATATGATGGACTTTCTTTGAAACTTTCTACCCCAATTTCACCCCCTTGGGGGTAGAATTACCAGAAACGCTTAAATACGTATTCATTCATTTTTAATCAGTAGCACAAAAATAAAGTTTCATGTTTCTGACTCAAGCAATGACGGAGTTTGATTGAAACTTTCAACCCCAATTTCACCCCCTTGGGGGTAGAATTTCCAAAAACGCTTAAATACCTATCCATTCATTTTTAATCAGCAGTCCAAAAATAAACATTCATGTTTCTAACTTAAGAAATGACGGACTTTCATTTAAACTTTCAACCCCTATTTCACCCCCTTGGGGGTAGATTTTACAAAAAACGCTTAAACACCTTAAACACGTAATCCAATCATTTTTAATCTACTGATTAAAAATGATTGGTTTACGCCCAAACATAGAATTTCATGTTTCTAAGTCAAGAAATAACGGACTTTCATTCAAACTTTCAACCCCAATTTCACCCCCTTGGGGGTAGAATTTCCAAAAACGCTTAAATACGTATCCATTCATTTTTAATCAGTAACACAAAAATAAAGTTTCATGTTTCTAACTCAAGAAATGACGGACTTTCATTCAAACATTCAACCCCTATTTCACCCCCTTCGGGGTAAAATTTTCAAAATTCCTTCTTTAGTGGGTGTCTACTTAACAAAACAACCCTACTCGCCAAATTTCGTGGCTGTAACTTTAACAGTTTTTGCTCAGCGATGATGAATCAGTCAGTCAGTCAGTCAGGACATGAAATTTTATAAGTATAGATAAATATAGATTATATTTTACATTTATATCGATACCCTAATTTGCAAACCTGCTAACTCCTCTGGAGCAAATTTTACTTAGAGACTTAAAACGTCATAATAAATTTTATTTAACACAATAAAGAAAACCAAAAATACCATTGGAAATTATGCTTTTTATTTATCTAAAAAACACTTTAAAAACTATTTTTAACCATTCAGTTTTGTAATTAAAAAAAGAGTTCTTAGATTTGGTTTAATAATTGAAACTAAAAGTGGAGTTGTTTGTAATTATGTTAAACTTTAAGTAGAGTGCAATCGTACAAACACATTAAGTTTTATAAGTTAAAATAATTTTCGTGTGGCAACGCATCGTAATAGGCGCGATAATCACGGGGCATAGCTGATGACTAAGTTGCTGTAGATTATAGAGGTTAAGTCTATAAAGAGCTAGTTGAACGACCTAGATGTTTATTGACTCAGATAATTTATTATGATCTCCATACTTAATTAATTAGTATGTATTTAATTATTTTAGTCCCCTTCACTTTTTGAATGCGTTGTATTAGATTATTACAAAACTTTTGTACTAAAAATCTATTTAAACAAAGAATTTAATTAACCTTTTAAAATGTTACATATAATCCCTTCTAACTCCTTATTAGCGTAAGCTAAATGGTCAAAACACTTTTAATCACATAACATTTGCAACTTTTCGCCATCGTCCCACGCGTAAAACATACCATCCTCATCACCTTGATGAGTGGCAGTCTTCCACAGTGCGTTTTTCGCGTAACTTTCTGCCGCGCACTGTAAAACTCTGGAACGAACTGTCACCAGCAGTATTTCCGGACCTATACGACCTGCAAACCTTCAAGAAAAGAGCGTATTCCCTCTTAAAAGGCCGGCAACGCACCTGCAGCTCTTCTGATGTTGCGAGTGTCCATGGGCGACGGTAGTTGCTTACCAACAGGTGACCCGTTTGCTCGTTTGCCCCCTTTTTTATAAAAAAAAAAAAATATTTTTAAAATCGATTTATCCATAAGGGAGCTACCGTATACGTAAACTAAACTAAACAGACACCCCACTGTTTGTTTAAAGACAAACTTTAGAATAAGTGGAATAAAATAAATATAGAATACTTTCAGAATAGTCCCCCCGGAACGACAACGCCAGCAAGTTCTGTACCTTGGAAGTTTTTGTGACAGGCCAACTCGCACGAGCTGACACTTGTACTGGGTTTAAATGGAGTTTCCAGCTTATATGCAGCTTTATTAACTCGAAATCGCGGTTACACGCCTCCAGACTTATCCGACTCATTCATTAGATCTAAATAAGTAATTAAAGAGGCTGATGTATAAAATAATTTAGATAATTCACATTTTTACGATTGTACATTAGACTTGATTAAAGGCGGTTCATTTATATATCACATCGACCAATTTTGCCCTACAAATCGCCCAGTTATTATACAAAATATGACATAAGAATATAAAAATAAAATAAAAATAGTTTTATTTCTGAATAGATTAAAAAAAAAATGCTTTCAGAACGTTGATAGTGACACTACTGGTGCCTATACCACCGGTTCGGGAACTAACCCGAACTATGGTATTAGACTATTTAGTTCTAAAAGATATGAGGACTTGAAAACTAAAAAAAGAAATAGCCAACATCAATAGAAACTATGATTTTTTATTACGTACAAAAATGTGCTAAAAGTTGTTCTTTGACTCACACTTTATATAAATTTCCTAGGTTTTATCATAATTTTAAGTTCTTCAACTCAGACGCGTGCTCTATAGCCATTCGGTAAAGTGCCACCTCACGACTCTTCGATAAATTAGAATAAAAATCACAAGGAAGCTTCGTCTGCGTGTGCACACTAAGCTACAAATCAAGAAGTTATAATATATTATCTCATTAAAAAAACGACGCTTCTACTAAATTCATAAAATTATCACACCGTTGCCGTTATATAATATGAAATACGTCAAAACACGAAGTCATATGAAGATATTTTTTTAAAATAGAAGTATATAAGATGCTTCTATTCTAATGCTTCTAAATAAATCAAAATAGAGATGATGACGAAAATATATTTTAGAATACATTGCGTATTTTCAATGACACATAGTGCGAACACTCCTTAAAAATTAGCAGGTGAGGGTGTTGTAATGAGAAAAGTCGGAGCTGGTCAATTTATATATTCAAATCGTGTTCACTTATCGATGCTCCTTGAATGAATAGAAGGGGTTACGTGGCGGGAAATATTTAAATTATATTACAGGTGAAATATACAGTAGTCTGTCTTTTTTTTATACACGGCTAGACTAATTTATTACAGTAAATAGACTAGAATTGGTTTGATGATTATAAATTATGATATATATTTCAATAATTAATTGAATGTACTTGAACGTGTAGTTCATTAATCCTTCAAGCCCCATAAGAGCACTGGTGATCGCGACAACAATAAAATACAATAATAAACAGATTACAGATTATTTGAGTATATTTGTGCTACACCTTGGTGGAAATTCATTCTTTGCCTTAAACGGGGCTTGGAGCAGGAGTAGTGAGCACCATGGGGTTTTAGTAAGTATATCCTAAATGTGGAAAGTCCCACTGCACACGAGGCTGCGCAAAGCATTTTCCGATGAAAAAAAGCGTTGGAAATTCATGTTAATTTGAATAATACACAACATTTTATCCATACTTCCATACTAATATTATAAATGCGAAAGTGTGTCTGTCTGTCTGTCTGTCTGTCTGTCTGTCTGTCTGTCTGTCTGTCTGTCTGTCTGTCTGTCTGTCTGTCTGTCTGTCTGTCTGTCTGTCTGTCTGTCTGTCTGTCTGTCTGTCTGTCTGTCTGTCTGTCTGTCTGTCTGTCTGTCTGTCTGTCTGTCTGTCTGTCTGTCTGTCTGTCTGTCTGTCTGTCTGTCTGTCTGTCTGTCTGTCTGTCTGTCTGTCTGTCTGTCTGTCTGTCTGTCTGTCTGTCTGTCTGTCTGTCTGTCTGTCTGTCTGTCTGTCTGTCTGTCTGTCTGTCTGTCTGTCTGTCTGTCTGTCTGTCTGTCTGTCTGTCTGTCTGTCTGTCTGTCTGTCTGTCTGTCTGTCTGTCTGTCTGTCTGTCTGTCTGTCTGTCTGTCTGTCTGTCTGTCTGTCTGTCTGTCTGTCTGTCTGTCTGTCTGTCTGTCTGTCTGTCTGTCTGTCTGTCTGTCTGTCTGTCTGTCTGTCTGTCTGTCTGTCTGTCTGTCTGTCTGTCTGTCTGTCTGTCTGTCTGTCTGTCTGTCTGTCTGTCTGTCTGTCTGTCTGTCTGTCTGTCTGTCTGTCTGTCTGTCTGTCTGTCTGTCTGTCTGTCTGTCTGTCTGTCTGTCTGTCTGTCTGTCTGTCTGTCTGTCTGTCTGTCTGTCTGTCTGTCTGTCTGTCTGTCTGTCTGTCTGTCTGTCTGTCTGTCTGTCTGTCTGTCTGTCTGTCTGTCTGTCTGTCTGTCTGTCTGTCTGTCTGTCTGTCTGTCTGTCTGTCTGTCTGTCTGTCTGTCTGTCTGTCTGTCTGTCTGTCTGTCTGTCTGTCTGTCTGTCTGTCTGTCTGTCTGTCTGTCTGTCTGTCTGTCTGTCTGTCTGTCTGTCTGTCTGTCTGTCTGTCTGTCTGTCTGTCTGTCTGTCTGTCTGTCTGTCTGTCTGTCTGTCTGTCTGTCTGTCTGTCTGTCTGTCTGTCTGTCTGTCTGTCTGTCTGTCTGTCTGTCTGTCTGTCTGTCTGTCTGTCTGTCTGTCTGTCTGTCTGTCTGTCTGTCTGTCTGTCTGTCTGTCTGTCTGTCTGTCTGTCTGTCTGTCTGTCTGTCTGTCTGTCTGTCTGTCTGTCTGTCTGTCTGTCTGTCTGTCTGTCTGTCTGTCTGTCTGTCTGTCTGTCTGTCTGTCTGTCTGTCTGTCTGTCTGTCTGTCTGTCTGTCTGTCTGTCTGTCTGTCTGTCTGTCTGTCTGTCTGTCTGTCTGTCTGTCTGTCTGTCTGTCTGTCTGTCTGTCTGTCTGTCTGTCTGTCTGTCTGTCTGTCTGTCTGTCTGTCTGTCTGTCTGTCTGTCTGTCTGTCTGTCTGTCTGTCTGTCTGTCTGTCTGTCTGTCTGTCTGTCTGTCTGTCTGTCTGTCTGTCTGTCTGTCTGTCTGTCTGTCTGTCTGTCTGTCTGTCTGTCTGTCTGTCTGTCTGTCTGTCTGTCTGTCTGTCTGTCTGTCTGTCTGTCTGTCTGTCTGTCTGTCTGTCTGTCTGTCTGTCTGTCTGTCTGTCTGTCTGTCTGTCTGTCTGTCTGTCTGTCTGTCTGTCTGTCTGTCTGTCTGTCTGTCTGTCTGTCTGTCTGTCTGTCTGTCTGTCTGTCTGTCTGTCTGTCTGTCTGTCTGTCTGTCTGTCTGTCTGTCTGTCTGTCTGTCTGTCTGTCTGTCTGTCTGTCTGTCTGTCTGTCTGTCTGTCTGTCTGTCTGTCTGTCTGTCTGTCTGTCTGTCTGTCTGTCTGTCTGTCTGTCTGTCTGTCTGTCTGTCTGTCTGTCTGTCTGTCTGTCTGTCTGTCTGTCTGTCTGTCTGTCTGTCTGTCTGTCTGTCTGTCTGTCTGTCTGTCTGTCTGTCTGTCTGTCTGTCTGTCTGTCTGTCTGTCTGTCTGTCTGTCTGTCTGTCTGTCTGTCTGTCTGTCTGTCTGTCTGTCTGTCTGTCTGTCTGTCTGTCTGTCTGTCTGTCTGTCTGTCTGTCTGTCTGTCTGTCTGTCTGTCTGTCTGTCTGTCTGTCTGTCTGTCTGTCTGTCTGTCTGTCTGTCTGTCTGTCTGTCTGTCTGTCTGTCTGTCTGTCTGTCTGTCTGTCTGTCTGTCTGTCTGTCTGTCTGTCTGTCTGTCTGTCTGTCTGTCTGTCTGTCTGTCTGTCTGTCTGTCTGTCTGTCTGTCTGTCTGTCTGTCTGTCTGTCTGTCTGTCTGTCTGTCTGTCTGTCTGTCTGTCTGTCTGTCTGTCTGTCTGTCTGTTTGTGTAAACTCAAAGTATTTTCATGCCAAATTTTAGCAAATTTGGCATGAAAATACTTTAAGTTCCGGGAAAGGACATAGGATACTTTTTGTCCCGGGAAAATGTACGGCTCCCGCGCGATAAACGAGTTTTGGCACAACGAAGTTGCGGGCGTCATCTAGTGCACAAATAAAATGGGTTGTGGAATCTTTTGACAGCTTCGCAATCATGGTAGTAATAATGATCCAAAGTGAATACTATAAGTGGTACCGTACCGGGTAGGAGAGATTTGTATAAATATCCTTGCCAAAGCGAAAATTCGGGATTAAGGTAGGTACTGATTGCCTTCTGATACGCTTTTGGGCTTTGTTAATATTACGGTTCAAATCATATTTTAACGTAAGACTGGAATGATACTTGATTGTTTTCGAGAAATTCTTATTTTACTGTTTTGTGGATCCACAAAAAATCCACATCCTTCCTCCATCCTTTGTTGGAAGTCGACGCTAGAATACTTTTTTTTTAATTTTCAATCAGGATTCAGTTTAACTTCAAGTTCGTCGACTCATAAAACATTAAATTATGCAGTCTGTTTTAAACACATTCAATAAATACACTGGCACATATTTTCACCCGTTTCCCCTCCCCTTTCTTTCTGATATAAATAGAATACAGACCTAACATAACCCTAGTTATGTACTAAGTAAATATTATAGTTCATTGACATAGTATATCACGATCGCCCTTGACCGTATATTCCTGAAAAGCCTAGTTCGATAGCGGCGCGTTTCAGTACCGCGTCAGACGCCGGCCGTACGCCGTCCTCGATGCTCGTGATGTAAAAACAATCGATATCTCGATATAAAATCGTGGGATATCGATAAAAAATATCGTCATCGACAAAAATATTAACTTTATTAGTTGATGTGAAAACAACCGGTAATTTCGATAATTTCATCTTTAAATAAACCTTTGAGATTGATTTTTGTTTTTATGCTTTACCTGTTTACAATTTTATTTTTTCTTCATTTTCTCGTTCTAAATGTTTGACAAGTTCTTTCAAAATCGACAGGCATGAAAAATCGATATGCTTAGTAAATGACATCCCTAGTGATGTGACGTGGAACGTAAAATGCGGTTGGTGTACGCATTTATCAACAGGTGATCGGAGGTGAGTGATAACTCGTGTTTAGGTATCGATAGAGCGGTGGACATCACTATTGATTAAGCTAGTTATTTTGCATCTAGTAGAACCTTATGCCGTTGACATAAGGATTACTTTCGTACAAACTGTGAGTAAAACAGCCATGAATGGAGTGTACTCGTACAGGCTACGCTGGATAGTTTCAGGGCTCGCGAGCCAGCTCTCTCAGCTAGGCAATTAATAACAGTTGGTGAGTGAATATTACATTATACGTTTTAATTGAGAGCTCTTATGTACTTATTTACATCTGGTTTATAATAATAACATTCCAACTAGAACCTAGATGTTCCCCGTGATTTCATACAGGCAAAATTCCATGATTGAGTTATTTTCATGACCTTGTAGTATATCTATTTAATAGTAAATACTTTTAAATGTACGCTTAGGCTTCAAAGATATTCACTCTACACATTATTTTGTTTATTAAATTTGTCGCAGTATGGTATCCTATTCAATGAGTCATTTCTTTTTTCATGAAATATTCACATGTTATCAAACACTTTTTTTTTAATTACTACTTAATCTATAATATTTCTGGATTTCGATGTTACTATTATACCGATTAAAGGCTATCGGTTCGGGAACTACTCCGACAAGAGGAATCGGCATCAGAAACAAGCACCATCTTTTACTAAAATTATTTAAAATTGTTCCTTAAAAATATCATAGAGGGTAGTTTGAAATATTAATTAGCTAAAATCACATGCGAAGATGCAGATGATGTTTGTGCATGGCGCGCAGCTGTGCAAATATGGCGCTTCCGTTGCGTTGAATTGTTTTGGGTATTGGTTTGTTTATGGCTGTTGCAGGTTGAAAGCTTAATCACTTTGCTGCACTGAAAAAAACCAACGGTGTGCAACAACAGGAGCGACAACGAAACAGCAGGAACGAGCATTCATTTCGGCCGCGTAAAGGGGAGGATATTACCTGTTCTTCTCTTCTTTTTTTAATTATCTTATATAATATGTAAAAAATTGTCGTGTTGTTAACATAAAATGTTAGTTACCGTACTCCTCCGAAACGGATTTACTGATTTTTACCAAATTTTATATGCATGTTCAGTAGGTCTGAGAATTGGCTACTGTCTACTTTTTATATTGATAAGTGCATTTGTTGAATAAATAATAGTAAATTATTACAACTTGGGACTGACGGCGACCATTGTTTGTGCAACGGGATAGCGATGGACGTTGCCATGGTGCCATACTTATTTAGTCACTTCAATAAAATAATATGGCCGAAATACTTTATATTAAGATTTGGTGGCCAAACAACAATAATAATATTATAATTCGATCCCGTATCCTGATGCGGGTATAATTTTTTTTTTCTACTCTTTAATGCAACATCAATCTTTCGACTTCGTTTCTTGTTTGATCCAGTCCATTTACTGTCGTTCTTTTATAGTTTGACTCTTGTTTGACTATATGGGAATAATTCACTCGCTTTACTCCCTTTAATTACTTAGCTTTTTTCGTGGGTACCAGAGCTGTCCCTTGCGGATTTTTTTAATCTTCATAGGAAAAAGGCTACTACAGTAACTCTTACATAACAGAAGGCTTCATATTAGTTGATACATAAGAAATTATACTAGAGTCGTCGCGTGCCGTGGCTAGTTAAAATCTTCAAGGACTTGGCTAAACTCATGCTAGTGCGTGGGCCAGTGAAAGGTTTCTAATATATTATCCTTCACTGGAGATAAAGGGCCGAGTTGTCTGAACGCGGGGGAAAACAAAAGATGGGAAAAAGGTTAGTAAAGGGCCATGAGATATTAGGTTATAAATATACCAGGATTAAGATAAAGAGCTACGCGTTGTTACGCCTAAAGGAATAGATGCTTTAAATGTGTTTAACTTGAATATAGAGAGGCAAAAAGCTATATATAAATAGCACAAAAAAAACAGTACAATTGTAGTAGGTAATAAATAAATTGAAATTGGGAATGGGCCGTGTTTCCATCTACAAGCAAACTCGCGGAAGTCTTGCGTGAGTTTCTTGCAATATTGTTTACAGTTCATACTAATTCCTCAATTTATTGCTGCAATAAATGTCGTGCGAGTAGCTCGCGGATAAATGTTACACTTGCAAGCTGCTGTCAGACAGACTGTCAGACACTTCTCGCGACAGTTGTCTTGCAGGTGGAAACACGGCCTTAGAAAAAGAACTGTATTATCTATTTATTTCACTAGTTTAAAAAATATTAAATTTTTAAGAACGACAAACGAGCAAAATCACTTGATAGAAATTGATTACCGTTGACCATAATATTATATACCCACAAAAATCAGACAGACTCGTACCGAGTTCTCTAATCTAAGAAACGTCCAATATATAATTTTCATACCAAAACTAACGTATAATATGGCAATCGGTAAAATAGAGTTTCTCGGTCAGCTCGTAAAATAATACTAAATAAATAAATAAATATTATTATGATTTTAAACTTTACTGCTCAGTTTACATCACAAATAAAAATAAAAGTTTAGCGATTTCATAAGTAGAGAGTCCATTAGCAGTCAGTTGCTGGAGTCAGGGCCAAAACAAATCATGAATCACTGCCAAATTCCATGAAGTTTCCGAAAGCATCGCATTAGCTTCACTACGGGGACATTACCACATCTTTAATATTTCTATACTTATATCATTTTTGTTGGCGAACACGAGAACACGAGTGAACCTGTTGAGGCGTTTTGAGATCTAAGTTTTTATTTTAACGGCTTAGAACTGTTTGCAGTTTTAAAGGGGTGACAGACGTACGAACTTAAAGTACGCCCTTTTAAGTTCGCGAACTTACTCGGCTCGCGTCGGTGACACACGAGAATCTTTCACACTGGATTCACCCAGGCTCGCGGCTCGCGGCGCGCGGCTCGCGTCTCTTTGCTGACACACAGGCGATTAAGATCATCGAGCCATAAGTCCGCGTACTTACTCGCGTGTCTGTCACCCCCTTGAGTTTTCTATCTTTTCGATAACGCTTTTGATAGGCTAACGTTAAAATATTAACAAATCAGCAACGCTGACGCTGATGAATACTCAAATTCATTCAGCAATCAGAGAAACTGGGCATGAATTATAGAGTCGAAATGAACGAAAAAGTAAAAAGGTTTCGTCGTCTAGTAAATGTAATGGAGATTCAATAAATAATAATTAGAATGTTTTTAATGCATGAAAAAGTGGGAAAATATTTAATTATTACGGTGATTAATAATAATTACGTTTAAATAACGAGATACGATGTTTGGAGCATATTTTTAATTAGATCATAATAATTATATTATAATAAATATCTATCTAATTTAATGAAACATGAAAGAAACAAACCTTTTGGGCCGGCGGCTTAATAGAATAAACTGTATAATATACAAAAGCTACTAGCTGCTACCTCATCGTGGAAATTTAAATAATTCGCCCTAGAAAAACTTTTTGTACACGTTTATTTGATAACAATTTCTTTCTTCTCTTTACACTCTCATAGAAAATATGTAACAGTTTGTCGCTGAAATACGTTTTTGTACGTTTATTTGATACAAATGACTGTCACATTCTCCATGCAGAGGGATGCACGGGGTGGCATTACTCATAAGAATTTCGTTCGTTCCATCAGCGAGGAAGCGAGACGAATTTGCATTTTATTAAATTCTAAATTTCACATTTAGCGTCGTCAGAGGCTGTCTACGGGATTGTATTCTGAGGCTGCGGCGTTTGTTTTGACCTTACATTGTTTTGGCACTTTTTATTATATCGCATTTAAGTCATTTGATGTAGACGTCCGTCATATTTTAGTGGAATGGGTTCAAAATGCATGATTTAAGGGCCGGGACACAAAAATACGATACGACGTCGTGTCGTACCACGACGCGACGTCGTTTCACGATGCGACGTCGTGTCGTGGGAATCCACGACGAGCATCGTAAAAACATTGGATGGATATTGATCACTGCGTTTCTCAATTCCTGACCGGTCATGGAAATTTTAAACTTTACGAATTTAAACTAGTAGCATCACCCATGTGCGAGTGCCCGACAGAAGGCCACATGTTTGAACAAACCGCTCATCATGTTCTCTGGGAGTGCAGTCTCTGGCTGGACGAAAGAACTACTATGCTAAACAACCTATTCTGTACACCTGCAGTCGCATACTACTGTAATCTCGTGGACTGCGCTAGGAACTTTCGTGCCTTCAAGCGTTTTTGTCACAATTATTATTGGCAACAGTCAAACAATAAATTTCAATATTAACTTAGCTTTAGCTTAGGAGTCACAATTATTAACCTTATTTCCGTGGTGCTCTGACTTTCGGTCAATGCAACTTTGTGCTGTCTCCCGCATTTATGGGGAGGGAAATTGGAATCTTCCTACTCTTATTTTCTTCTGATTAATTTCGTTGCGGGTCCCAAGACAATTTTAGCATGTCCCTCGGGCTCCCTGAGATCATATCAAAGGGTTTTCGTGGTTGAATACCGCTGTCGATCCTGGCGACACAGGAGATACAGTTGTGGGAATGTGTGGTAGGCCAAAGCCCGTTAAAAAAATAGCATCGTAAAAAAACTACGACGCGACATCGTGACGTGCCACGATATACGGCACGACGCGACGTCGCGTCGTAGAAATGTATTTTATGCGTGTGCCATCAAACAACTCCTGCTAGCATTGGTACTATACAAATTTTTTACGCTCGAAAGGCACAACAAAATTGTACTTTATGCCAGTGCCATCAAACAACTCCTGCTAGCATTTGTTCTATACTTCTATACAAAGTTTTTGAGTATACCACGTTGTACCGCGATAGACGCGAAGTTTTACAACAATTTTAAACTTCCCCGAACTTATATCTGCAATATTAATGTGCCATAATGTATGACGAAAGCCTTCATGAGTCATAATTCAAGTCACAAATTTTGGCAAAACTCCATTGATTCCAAGAACTACGACACGGGATGAATTAAGTTATTTATTACCGTGTGTTTTTGTTTCGTAAACTTTTGACGTATATCTGTCGCAAAACTTCTTGAGCGGAGTTCGTTTTTTTGGGATGGGCAAAAAATGTGTAACTCGCGTTCGCACGTGACCTGAACGAAAATTTATAAGACGGAGGGAGAGTTGACCGCCTGCGATGCAGGAGAGTAAAGTCCTCTTTCTTTTTCTACCGCGAGCTGATTTTACCGAAGAAAACTCTACAGAAATTTTCTCTTGCCAATGTCAACAATTATTTATAATGACTTCAGATCAAATCGACATTTCATTGATGAACTCTTCTCTACTTCTATATGCGTATTGCGTATGTCTGTCTATCGGTTACCTGTTCACGCCCAAACTACTGCAACTAGTATACCATAAGCCATCGAAATAGAATAGTATTTATTACTTGTAACTATAGCTATGGTAAACGTATATCAAGTTCGTCAAAGAAAACAGAAGACGCGATAGACATTATCGATTCCGGTCGGTCTGGCTGCTGGGCTGGTGTGAGCGGTGTGACAAATGCATACATTATTACCCGCGAGCATCTGTGTACTGTGAGTTACAGTCGTCACAAAAATGTAATGGTGAATCTATAGTAATATTATTTATATGTGAAGGATGTGTCTGTCTTCCCAATTGTATATTTTTGAACCGATTTAAACGAAATTTTGGAGTACTGTCATTCTATAGTAATATTATGAATTTGAAAGTGCGTCTATCGTACTGTTTGTTTCGGAACCAATTTTAACCCATCAATACCCAAGCTGCCAAGCAGCACCCGGCTGTCGCATAGCAATTGAAAATCTATTGTGTCTGCGATAGAGGTATTAACGAAATTTCGGAATGCATAATATACTTTGAGTATCGAGAAATATTATATTTCAGTTCGTTTTTATCCCTGGAAGTGTAAGGTTCCCGCGTGACAACATTTTCGTGTAACAAAGTTGCGGTCATCATCTAGTCATAATAATATTATGACTAGCTATTTGCCCGAGCTTTGCTCGGTATTCGATAAGACACGAATAAAATGACATTTTCTAAAAATGTTTCCAAGCTAGATCGATTTATCGCCCCCGAAACCCCCTATATACTAAATTTCATGAAAATCGTTGGAGCCGATTCCTAGATTCCAATATATACAGAAATTGCTTGTTTAAAGATACAAGATTGTATATTTTTCTAAAGTAACCCAATGGAACAGTTTTAATTGTTATGCTTTTAAATTATTAACCTCTATAAATGGCCGTTAATAAAACACTTGTGTAAGAATTAATACCGAAAGTTCTTGGCTTAGAACACTGATAGCAAATATAATACGCAAAGTTAAGCTAACACAAACACTATATAAATGTGCAAAGATAAGTAAATTTGGCTAAGTGTATAAGAAACTAATTATTGAAGCTAATGGAGTGGCTTTCGAGATACGCATTAGTTATAGAATAACTTAAGACATGAGCGTTCTAAGTTATAAGAAGTAGCGTGAAGACTATAGAAATATCGCGGATTCCTGGAAATCTATTGTTTACGCGGTCGAATTCGATTGATAGGTTAAAATTATCTTAAGTACCATCGAGGAAATTGTTTTCTATGCAATTGATAGACCAACGTTATTTGGTCGAATATGTCAATTCAATGTTAATAAGGGCTGGTTTACACGTATTAAGTAGATAAGTAGTAACTAAATTTTAACTTAATTTGAAGTGCCTGTCGGAAATGTGTCAAGTGACAAGCGCCGCCTGTAAACCTTACAGCAAATAGTCAAAATTCTAATTTCCTTGTTTAGTACTTAACTAAATTTTAACTTACTACTAAATTTTGTGTTTACATGCAATAAGTAACTTAAAATTAAGTTAAAATTTAGTTAACTACTTATCTACTTAATACGTGTAAACCAGCCATTATTGTGGTCTGTCGGCTGGGTTTGACGTAACGCAACCAAACTACTTAGGTCCCTGATCTGCATAGGAATCAACTTCTCTGATAGTATCTACATGTATAGCTTGAAAAAAAATCATTTTTAATTGTCACTTATGATACACCTTTTCACTGTCCTGTAAGTTGTATCTAACCAAGTATAATTATTTTCTCTGTGACCGAAATTAAAACTTACGCTGGTGTCATTTTCAGTAAATGCGACAAAATAATATTATGACCCAATGATCATAATATTATTGTTTGTCTTATGCCATGATACCATTAAAGATCTGTAGAAATATGGCCGCACTGTAAATGATTTCCAAAGAATGAAAGGTACACACTTTTATTGAAATGTAGATAATATTATATTCTTTCGCTTGGTTGCACATAAATTTTTTGTCGCGTGTATATACCTATGTCCTTTCCGGACTCAAAGTATCTCTATAACAACATATAAAACGCAAAAAAGTTGGCGTGAAGATGTAACAGGTAGTCAGAAAAAAAAATACTTGTGACCTTTTTTAAAGGACAGGATATCAATAATACACTGGCATACAATTAATACAATTAATTAAAATCAATAATATTATTTCAATTATCCTTGGTGCGAAAAATCTAAATAATAAAATAACAAAAAAAGGATATGGGCGAACAGCCCATAGACGGTCCCAATTTTATAAATAAAAAAAAAATATAAAAAAGTAATAATACACTGACTGTTTAGTATTAAATATTTATTATTAAGAGTTCGCTAGCTCCTATCACTTAAATCTGGTTAATACGCTCAACATTCCGTCGAGGAAAGTCGGGTAAGCTAAGTCCGGAACAATCTCGAATCTTCCAAACACAAGTTCGGCTTTTAATTAATTATTACCCTCACACGTCGCCCAACTATCCAACAGTGTATCGAACTTTACACAACTATACTGCACGTCCATCCACAAATTAAATTCTGCAAAGTTCAAAATGTTGGAATATTTCATTTTATCATTATCAAAATATTAATTATCTAGATGACGCCTGCAACTCCATTATGCCAGAATCTCGCGGGAACCGTTCGCGTTTTTCCAGGATAAAAAGTATCTTATGTCCTTTCCCGGGGCTCGAACTATCTCCATAATTTCAGCAAAATCGGTAGATCAACGGTAAACAGAGAAGGTAACAGACAATCAAAGACAAACAGAGAAGGTAACAGAAAGAGAGTCGGACAGACAGACAGACACAATATTTGTAAGTATGGATATTCTGATAAAACATATTAGATAATGCCCGTAAATTTCTGCGACCAACAAAAATCTGTAATGGGACTAATGTGTACATTTTCCTGCGGTAAAAATAGCCTCTCCAGTCCCGTAGACAAATCAATTGTGTATGTGTGAAATTTCATTTAAAACGGTCTAGTTATTTCGGAGCCTAAAGAAGAAAGCTTAACATCCATACTAATAATATTATAAATGCGAAAGTGTGACTGTCTGTCTGTCTGTTACCTCTTCACTTTTTTTTTTATTTAATTGTTTGGCATAGATATACAATGAGTCCCGGGTTCTATAGAATTTTATGAATACTAAATTCAAAAAGATCCTCTTCTTTTTTTGCTACAAAGTGCTATAAATTCTTCCAAACACTGCGACATACTTCCTATGCAGGTTTCTTGTAACAAACTAAAAACAATGAAACATATTAAAACTAACTATATGGGCTTAGGTATTTTGTTACCAAACTTGTGGAAACTTTATGTATTGCGGCCCGTTTCTGTTTTATATGTACACGTTATACTTCCGAAGCAATTTCGATGCCCCGCGTCCTTATTACGTCAATATATTTCGATATCACTTCTTTCTAAGCGCAGTAAAAGCCTATTTATTTAATAGTTGAAAAAAATATCAGTATCTTTTATGCGTAGAAGAGGATAAATACTAATTTACTCTTTCTCCGTCTTACGAGTACGATCGTATTTCGATCAGTTCACGTGTCCTGACTCCTGACGTGAGTTTTAATTTTTTTACTTAAATTCATTTTCATCATTCATTAAAATTTAAAATTTATTGCGCGGTTTAACTGAGTTTACATCGTTTACATACATTTATAAGCCTATTCCGTCCAGTGTTTTAGAGCGTGACTCTTGACTTTTTAACTTAAAATTTCTAAATGTTATTTTTAACCGACTTGGAAAAAGAAGGAGGTTATACGTTCGTCTGTTTATATTTTTTTATTTTTTTGTATGTTCAACCATAACTTCGCCGTTTATGGACCGATTTTCATGATTTTATTGTTGTTGTACAGGGTTGAATCCGAAGTTGGTACCATGTTCACAAAAGTGGTGATCTGATGATGGGATCCATGAAGAATCGAGGGGACTCCTTGACATTTATATGGGAACATATAGTGATTTCGATTTTTTCTGAAGTATTTCAGGCATATACTACCAAAAAGTAAGATTTTTCACCAGGATATACCCTGGTTCTAAAGGTACCCAACAGAACTTTTGAATCCTTATAGATACAAGTTTGAGGATTTTGGCTTTATTTAAACTACTCCAAGCAAATCCTACATTATTTGTGCTGAACATAGGCTAAATTTTATTTTGGAAAAAATTGGGTTTCGTAAGATATTTGGGTTTTTCGGACGCCAGGTGAAAAAATCAACCAGAAAAGTTACTTATTTTGCGTACGCTGCCGAAACTATAAAAGATAGAACCATAAAATGTTCTAAGTATTGTAGATCTTATAAATATGTACAAAAAAGTCCGCGACACATTATACTTATCTATGTCGAGTGAGGCACAATAACCATATTTTTATTTAAAAATCTTGAATTTTTTTGGACAACATTTAAACGCGTTTATTTTACTCTAGCCATTAATCCTTATCAAAATAAAATATTTCATCACTAAGTACAGTTTATGTGGATAAAATTTGGTCTTTGAATGATTAAAATTGGACGTTTGGTTTTGAAATTATGGCGAAATTAAAATATTACGATAGTAGGCGTCACCAAGCGGGATTGCGATAGGAAGACAATCTGTGCAGTGTGCACTGTACACTGAAGTCATTATCCGTGTCGTCGATGTCCGCGTCGTCGATGCCAGTGTCGGAGTCTGTGAATTGACCTGGGAATCATTTTGCTGACCGAGTCTTTCCTGGGTAGGCTTTTTGCAGCCGTAACCGACATCCACGCGGGCAGAGCCGCAGGCGACCGCTAGTAATATGTACAACTCTAAGACAACAAGCTATAATACGAGTATTATAGCCTTGTCGTCTCATATTATGTAACTAAAAAGGGTAAAATTATAATTTTTTAACAAAAAATTAAAACCGACTTCCAAGGTAAAAACAAAAGTAATACTTATTCTTAATCTAAAAAGAATCAAATAATTCTTATTCCTTATTATAGTGGCGTCTTCAGACTTCGCCTAAACCTCAACTATTTCTGTACTCAATCTTCATGCTTTTGAAGTCGGTACCAGCTTACCTTGGCGCAATTGCTATGTCAAGCCGACCGACCGACTTCAAAAGTACGAAGATTAAGTATAGAAATAGTTGAGGTTTAGGCGAAGTCTGAAGACGCCACTATAATAAGGAATAAGAATTATTTGATTCTTTTTAGATTAAGAATAAGTATTACTCTTGTTTTTACCTTGGAAGTCGGTTTTAATTTTTTGTTAAAAAATAATAATTATAACATATTATCTCTCAACTTTGGAAACAAACTTGACAGTTATTTTAGTTATTACTATATTACAAATTTAGAATTGGGCCTTAATATTATGTTGAAAGAATTGGGGTATTAGAGATCTTTAAAAATGATTCCTGATCAACATGATATCGAGAAAATTCTTTAAAAGTTTAAAATTTCAAAGATAATACGGGCGAAGCCGCGTAGGTCAGCTAGTTCCACAACAAAACCACATTTCAGAATAGTGCCGCGCGTCGACCGGCGCGGTTATTGAGGGGACAGTGCCAAGAAACAGCCTAAACGCTATCTCGGGACCGCACCTCGGAATTATTCAGGCTAGATTACATATCGGAATAGATTGCATTATATATGATCAGCCAAGTAAATGTTCCGATGATCGGAAATAAAGTTGCACGGGGTTTGTGAAGTTTTTTTTTTTTTATGAAACGAGCAAACGTGTCACCTGATGGCAAGCAACATCCGTCGTCCATGGACACACGCAGCATCAGAAGAGCTGCAGGTGCGTTTCCGGCCTTTTAAGAGAGGGTAATAGGGGAGGGGATTGGGCCTCCGGTAAGCTCACTCACTCGGCGAAACACAGCGGAAGCGCTGTTTCACGCCGGTTTTCTGTGAGCCCGTGGTATTTCTCCGGTCGAGCCGGCCTATTTGTGCCGAAACATGACTCTCCCACGTCAACGTCACGTTTGTCTGGAAGTTGGAACTTCCTATAAATAAAGTCGACGGAAATAGGCCTTGCTGCAGGACGACTGCCCGGATAGAATCCGGACATTTCAGGTATATTGACAGTAATTTATCATTTCAACAGCGTTTCTGATTGGTTAATATATTATTATATTGGTTTATATATAACGTTGGCTAATTAAAAGCGCTGGTAAATAAATAAACTTCAATTACAAAAACTATAAATCCGTTTTTAAATACTTTAAGTTTTTTAACAAAGGGCACGACTAGAGTTATTTAAGTTACTTCCATAAATAAGGGTATGTTTCAGGTTATATTTCGATATTAATTAAGTCGTTAATAATCTCCTATATTGTATAATATTGTGAATATGCTTATAAACACATAAATTGTAATAAAAATTATATGAGCAACGATAACAACTATTTTAATATTAGCAGTATCATAGAAGTTGTGAAATATATCAAAACCGAAAGTTTTGATAGCCAACATGAGTTTTAAACTCTAGTTTTATCTCAAATGTGAGTATAAGTTAACCTGCGTGTTTTATGGTTAAAAACTTCTCCATAACCGGTAAAGTTTTCATGGAAAATATGTGACCAAAACTGTTTTCACGAACATAATTATTATCTGAGTATTTTTATATACTTAACTTAACTTTTTCTCTTCGTATATTACTGTAAAAAAAAATTTGCTTTCATTTAATAGACCCTGAAAGTATTGAACCGGTTTTGCTTTTTGTCTTTCTATGTCTAAGGAGGTAAAGGTAAAATATTTCATTCGAAAGTACTAATGTCCGCAATCTGATTTAATGATTATTTTACATTCATCCAGGAGTTAAACAGAAAGTGTTTTGTCAAAATATTCATTAAATTAATATTATGCTATCATTAAATTTTTCTTGAATTTCATAATTTACACTCGTATGTTTATTATTGTTTTTGTCGCTGCTCGTCAGTGTGGCAGCGGCTTAATCTTCTTTGAATACACCGAATAATTCATGAGGCCGCCTGCAGCGCGATTTGCTTGGGATAACGTCATTCAGCTCCTAATAGAGCCAGCCCAAGAGCCTCTTACGACCTTTTAGTGGAATACCGTCCTTTCCTAATTCCAAACCATCCATTTAATTTTAATGACGGTATTGATTTTTCGGTTGTTGTCCACAGACATTTATTTAAGATGCCACGTGCGGGGTCTCAATGTTATGTCTGTGGCTTTTTCAATATTCTACTTGACCTGTGGTTAAAGGTCAAGTAAAGGTCGTCGGAAGGTTAATTGTCTAACTATCGTAATGAATTATAATATCAAATGCGGTGACCTTACGGATGGTATTCAGTGAAAATTCAAAATTTAATTGATTAAATCAAAAGGAATTCAGCGACCAACCATTAATATAAACTTAGGTTAACAAAATTTCCTTTTTATTTTGGACTTATCAAACCCAAAAAATGGCAAGATAATTAAAATAATCAGCCAAGTGCGAGTCGGACTCGCGCACGAAGGGTTCCGTACCGTTATAGAGCAAAAATAGGCCAAAAATTGTGTTTTTTTTTTGTATGGGAGCTCCCCTTGATTATTTATTTTATTTAAATATTATTATTAATTATTGAAGTATACTTAAGGCTTTCGTGAAAGTTTCAAGTGCCTACCTCTTATCATTATTGATTACGAGCAAAAAAGGCCAAAAAAATCACGTTTGTTGTATGGGAGCCCCCATAAAATATATTTTTTTTAGTATTTGTTATTATAGCGGCACCGAAAATACCCAATCTGTGAAAATTTCAAAACTCTAGCTATAGCGGTTCTTGAGATACAGCCTGGTGACAGACAGACGGACAGACAGACGGACAGACAGACATCGAAGTCTCATGAATAGGGTCCCGTTTTTACCCTTTGGGTTACGGAACCCTAAAAATAATAAAATATGCATTATTTTTGTATTTTACCCGGATTTCAAACCTAAAATATATCATGTATTTGGCGCTTTTTAACGTTAAATTCATGAAACTTTACTCTACATTAGTGTTCCTGCTTAGTTCTTCTGCCAAAATAAACAGTTTTCTAATTCGGAGCTACCTGTGTTTGTCTTGGCAGTAAGCTGCGTACTGTTTGTGATTTAATACTTAACTTTAGAACAATTTAGTGAAATTGTTTTTGCAATGTAAAATAAAATTAGACTAAAGGTAATAGGGGAATTTTGCCAGTAAATGTGTGTATTTACTGTCATAAAAATTGATTCAAAGACACATAGCAGACGTCTAATTTAGTCGAGCTACATGTTACATAGTCCTGATTTGTCGGCTGTACTGGGTTGAGATAAAACTCCAAAATTACGTAGGTAGTAAGAATCTCTGAGTTTACGTCAAGGTCTTGTTTTCTTCTTTAGAGAACAACGCTAGCCTGCAGGTAGATATTTAGATGACGTACTTTAAAATGTAAAAGGTACACCTATCCTTTCCGTCGAAACTAGCAATAAAGCACTCTAAAACCATCCCTCAACTCCCAACCGGGTTATTTCAGCGTCCATTATTCCCCCATTTAGTATTTTAAAGTACATTGTTTCATCTCATCGGCTGACGGTTGCCAAAACTGTCGCTATCTCGCCGGCCGCACTCCCTGATTTATAACGAAACTTGTTGGCAAGCCTACCGCGATGCTGCGATACTGGTAAACCGTGTTAACGCCAAATAAAATATTTTAGCAATTTCGTTCCGTGCTGTTTTATCTAGCATGAGTATTTTATAACTAGACTAGACTTTGGTTTGAGGTGGCATCGCTCGTAAGCTGTCAAAGGGCATTTTGTTCAATAGATAATATTCATTTACTCCATTGTGTTACGTTGTCGTAATACTATATTTTAGCAATTTCGTTGCATGATTATTTTAAAATATTATGTACTATCAGAGAAGTTCATTCCCAGGCAGATGGGGGACCTACGTACAGTACCCGGCAATAAATATTGCACATCGACCTTTGGAAAGAGACATTCGGCTAATTTCGGTTTCATAGAGCGTTATCTTTGTAGCACACACCTATTTGACATTATGTCAGTCGTTGTTCAAATTCAATAGAGTGCAGTCGCGTCCAGTTCAGAATATATATCTAGAGTTGTTAACACCCCTAAATTTGCTACAGCTGTAATTTTCCAAACGAATTTTAAATACGTAAACATAATTTGAACACCCTTTTTTATTTTATTTTACCCGAACCTAAAGTCATAACTTATAGAAAATTTGGTGTATTTTATACAAAGAATAATAAAATTGTCAAAAGAAGCAAACCATAATTGTTTTAACAGCTCCTAATATATACCGGATTTTTTGTATTTCGTGCGTAAGAGATAACGCTCTACAAAACCGAAATTAGCCGACTGTCACTTTCCAAAGGTCGATGTGTAATATTTATCGCCGGGTACGTAGTTTGGTCGCATTACGTCAAACCTAGCCGACAGATCACAATTAACATTGAATTGACATGATCCAACCAAATTTCGAAAGTCTGTTAACTGCCTAGGAATGAATTTCCTCGAAGGTACATGGACTTTGGTTTTATATTTTGTGTCTTGAGAAAACTAACTAGACTGGTTGAGTTGATTGGTTGAGGTGGTATCGCTCGTACTCTATCAAAGGGCATTTTGTTCAATAGATAATATTTTATTTATTCCATTGTGTTACGTTGCTGTAATACTGGTAAGCTATGTTAACGCCAAATAAAATATTTTAGCAATTTCGTTCCGTGCTGTTTTATCTAGCATGAGTAATGAGTATTTTTAACCGACTTCCAAAAAGGAGGAGGTTTCTCAATTCGACCGTATATATTATGTTCTTTTTTTTATGTTTGTTCGCGGATAACTCCGCCGTTTGTGGACAGATTTTCAAAATTCTTTTTTGTTGTATAGGATATAGTCTGAATTTGGTACCATGTTTCCAAACATAGTGACCTGATGATGGGATCCATGAGGAATCGAGGGAACTCCTCAAAATTTATATGGAAACATATGGTGATTTTAGTTTTATGAGAAGTATCCTAAGCATATGCTACCAAAACGTAAGATTTTGCACCAAGGTATTCTATGGTTCCGAAGATACTAAGAGAACTCCGGATTCCTTATAGATACAAGTTTGGGGTTTAGGCGCTGTTTTAAGAACAGAAAGCATATGCTACTACGCAAATTACATTCATCATCATCATCATCATCATCATCATCATCATCATTACCACGTCAGGGTCACCAATCGCTGCGCCGCCACCTCACCGCACCCGTGTGGCTTCTCCCTTAAATTACCTAGCATGCATGTAACTAAAAAGAGTGATATTATTATTTTTAACAAAAAATTAAAAACGACTTCCAAGGTAAAAACAATAACAATATCCGTATAATATGAACTAAAAAGTATTAAATAATTTTTCCTGTCTAATAGTGCCTTTTTCCGAATTCGGCTAAACCTCAACAGCTATTTCTGTACTCAATCTTCATCATTTTGAAGTCGGTGCCAGTTCCAAAAGTTTCAAATATTTGGCAGAGGAAGATTCAGCTATATCTGGTACCGACTTCAAAATGATGAAGATTGAGTACAGAAATAGCTGTTGAGGTTTAGCCGAATTCGGAAAAAGGCACTATTAGACAGGAAAAATTATTTAATACTTTTTAGTTCATATTATGCGGATATTGTTATTGTTTTTACCTTGGAAGTCGGTTTTAATTTTTTGTTAAAAATAATATAATATTTTGTACATGGAATTCGGTTTTATGTCTTGAGAAAACTAAGTAGACTAGTAGACTTTGGCTTGAGGTGGCATCGCTCGTACTCTATCAAAGGGCATTTTGTTCAATAGATTATAATATTCATATACTCCATTGTGTTGCGTTGCTGTAATTAAAAAAATCGACGTTTTCTGCTGTGCTCAGAGTGAATTCATATACAATATGCATAAAATAAGTTACTGTTCAGTTTACTTAAGGTACAATAATTTTTTGAATATTATTTCTAGTGATAAGTTTTTATTTATATGTTTCTATCGCATTGGGGTAAACCTGTAATGGTAGAAATAAGTATGGAAATAAATAAATAAATAAATAAATAAATAAATAAATAAAAACGTGTCAACGCCAAACAAAATATTTTAGCAATTTCATTCCGTACTGTTTTATGTAACGTGAATGGAGGTATACAATATATTGGTGAGTAGGCTCTGGTTTGAGATTAAAAAATTCATTAACGGCAACGTGAGAATTACAGTTATAAAACGGAACAGCGATCACAGAAAACAAGTAAAGTCATTAGCCAACATTTTTTAATAACTACACTTTCTAACCGTTCCGTCACGCTGCGTCTAAGTATCTAAAGATACCAGGCCGAAGTTACGCCGACGTAAATTCCGCATGATTACGCCCGCAATGTATTTTAAATTGCCGATGACACAGTACTATTCCGTCGCGTTCCGTCCGTATTTTATATTTGTATGCTTTTGACATTGCGGACGTACTTTACGTCGCGAAACTTCGGCCTAGTGTGTTTAGACACGGGGCGATTTCATCAAAGAAATGGAACGCGTTCAATGTACACTGAACTGGTTCAAAACGTATAAACGCGATTATATCATCGAAATGCATTTCGCCAACATAAACTGAACGCGTTCACAACAAATCCGAGTTTTATCTTCTGAACGCCCAAAGTCCGAAGTTTAACGTCATAAAACCCGTTCAAGCCCTGTCATGGCGGAACGAAAAACATAGACAAAAGAAATGTCAAAATAACAGTTTTGACACAATATGTGTTTGGTTAGTTTATGTATTGTTTCTTACTAATTTGTAGTTAAATTAACGTGGAACATGTAAAATAATCGCGTGACGTCACGTAAACTTAGATGTAATAATCGCGATCAATAGAATTTTGTGAAATCTATTTGAAAGTGAACGAGATTTACGTCGCTGCATGAACGCGTTCAATGGGAACTAAGTTTTATAAATCGAAGTTTTATGTGTGTTTGGTGAAATCCCACCAAGAGATATATTTTGTTGCAAGCTCATAGGACTCAAAGTTGGTTTCTTAGGTTTAGCGGCCGGCTTCATTCTTCATCTCATCATATTCTTAATGAGTCAAGGTTCTTTTGGTTCGCTACGCGGGCCGTAGCTTACCTACGGTCTATGTAGCGCTCTGATATTTGTAAGAGTACAAAACTGTCAAGACAAAACTATCCTTCGTAGTTATTTGATTACCCATTGTATTATACTAGAAATTACAAGATAGTACAATCTCAAAAATAATTTGGTTGTCTACAACTTACTTGCAAAATATAATACTTACATAGAAACTTATTACAAAACTATTTTTGCAATAAACTCGTTTATTGCACAGGCACTGTACACTTTTTCGGAATAAAATGTGTCCTTCGTCCTTTCCCGGGACTCAAAGTCTATATCTTTCAGCAAAATCGCTTCAGTGGTTTGGGCGTGAAAAGGTAACAGACAGACGGTCTGTCTGTCTGTTACCTTTTCACTTCCGCATTTATAATATTAGTGTGGAAGTATGGATATCATCATCAAATTTTTTCGTAAGTTCTAGGCTCGTCACATAATACAAACGGCGCATAAGTTCCTGTAATACGCGCACGCTCAATAAACCCGCCACGTGTCGAACAAATACGCAAGTTTCTCCACCTCCGCGAACAAAAACTACCTCATACCTGTCTCCGATAAAAAATTGTTTACTTCATATACGGGAGTTTCCTGTTTTTGTTATGACATGCTGGAAATGGTCTGATTTATATAAACATGTTCACCGAAATAGCTTGTGAGTTGTGATAATTGTTTGGATGTTGTATTTTCTTAATAAGATGAAATTGATCTATCCAACTTAAAATGGGTAGGCTGTAAGCACCTACCATTACGGTCTATTATCAGCTTTTAGTATGAAGAAAGTATTAAGTAAAAACTTAGAATTATTAATAAGATTGTTTGATTTCATTGATTAGCCTTTTAAACTTTCTTTAATTCAGTAGTTTTCTACCATGAAATTGTACAGATGCAGATAATAATATAAGTCCTTTTTTGCCGGTTTTTGAAGTTTAACAAATGCTTTTGTATTCAACAGCTCGCCAATCAAAATCGATAGTCAATATAGCCAAATAGTGAAAACTACTCAGAAACTGGGCCTTAACAAACTCCTCGCAATTCCCTCGGCCGCAACGCAACATCTAACAAAAATTACCCCGGATTTACGAGCTGCGTAAACACCAGTAATTGCACAGAAACAATTAACGGTGACGTCACGACGCCTGGCGCCGCACGCATCTCGCAATAAAGAACGCTGGCGCCAGCCGACCACACGGCTGAGCCTCGCGGGCCTGCCGATCACCCCTTTCGCACCTTCCCGCTGTGTGACAGCGGGGGTCTAAGTAAACTGGTCGTCTAGAACTAGACCTGGTTGCGGTGGAACATTAAAAGTGGGCGATTATGGGTTTTACTTAAGAGAAGATTGACGATAAAACTTAGAGAATAAAATATCACAACGTATTGACTTATTGAGTGATCAAGTTATTACGAACGTGTAGAATATGTTTGTATAATATTATGCACGTGTCGATCATGGGTGTACATAATAATCAGGGTGCCAATCTTCATTATCAACCATGGCCTAATAATATAAAGTCAATAACTGAAACCAGTCAGGGTGTAGCATTGAAATATAATGATTATAAAGTCGAATCTATGTCATATTTTACTAGACACTCCTGATGAAAGTGCTTAAGCTGGTGGTCGGATTTGATCTTAAATGCGTCATACTACCGCATTCAGGGACATTTAATGATCATTAAACTTCAATTTAATATATAGTTTGACACATGAAATGGGGCTTATGTTTAAATTAATCTTATAAATAAAATTCTCGTGTCACAATGTTAGTTACTGTATTCCTCCGAAACGGCTTAACTAATTTTGACCAAATTTTATATGCATATTCAGTAGGTCTGAGAATCGGCTACTGGCTATTTTTATATTGATAATTAGTGCATTTGTTGAATAAATAATAGTAAATTATTACAACTCGAGACTGACGGCGACCATTGTTTGTGCGACGGGATAGCGACGAACGTTGCCATGGTAATATACTTATTTAGTCACTTCAATAAAATAATATGAGCGAAATACTTTATATGGCAAAACAACATTTGCCGGGACAGCTAGTTCTTATTACAATATTAATCTTTTATTACTAAACTAAAAGATAAATATTATTATAATATTCATCTCTTAGTTTATTACTAAGTCGTGAACGTAATTAGACATGATTTTTTTTTCTTTTCATAAATAGATTCAGAAGTTTTACTGTAACATAGATAGAATGCGAAAACAATGCCTCACACTCCTTACTGATAAGATCTCATAATGTATGAAATTGCAGCGATTAATGTTTCTATGTGTTAAAGCTAGTCCCAGGAAGGGTGAGGAAATAGAAAATGGTTCCCGCCCTGGCCATAAAAAGTTACGATATACCTCCACTTAGGTGCCTACCACACATGCATACTTGGCCACAGTTTTGCTGGCGCATGCTTCTCGCATGAAAAGACGGAAGACTGACTTATCTACACAAGGCACAGTTATACATGCGCAAGCCACATTCTTGCCGAGATCGACGGCGTATACTTGGCTTGAACACTGAACGTCCAACCACACACGTAGACAAGTACGAAGGCTTGCGCATGCCAGAATTTCAAGCAAGTTTAAAAACCGTCAAGCCAAACTTTGGGGCTTGCGCATACCACCGTTTTACCAACTACACGCACAATGTTCAGTGTACCAGCCGGCATGCGCAAGCAAAACAATGGTGCACGTGTGGTTGGCGCCTTACACTTGTTGACCCGGAAAATGTTGTTTTGTATATTCGTTATTTGGGTACGACAAATAAATGTTTCGATACTCAGACCTACCCGAAAAGCACACAAACTTCATCAAAATCAGACCAACCGTTTCGGAGGAGCCTGGCAATAAACAGCACGACACAAGAATCTTTATGATATTATAAAGTTAAAGCTAATTTCATCAACTATAGGCTAAAGACTTAATAGATATTATAGTTGACGTAGTAGGTATATTTGTAGTCTGTAGTATAATGGCGTAGTAATTTACGAAGCTTTTAAAATGATTTAGGGCCTGTTTCACCACTTTCTGATAAGTGTCGGATATCCACAACTTAACTTGATACTTAGAGTATGGAGCATCTGTCAAATAAGTTGTGAATAGCATATCCGGCACTTTATCGGGAAGTGCAGGCGAACCAGACCCATTAGGGCCGATTCACACCGGATCGGCAGCGGCCGGCAGCGGCGCGAAGAGCACTTTTAGGGCCGATTTACACCGGATCGGCAGCGGCCGGCAGCGGTCGGCAGAGGCGCGATCGGCAGCGGCCGGCAGCGGCGCGAAGAGCACTTCTAGTGTGAAATAATTATTAATTTTAAACTTTATTTACATACTTATAACTACTAGTATCGCTTGAAAACTTCTAAAAACCGTCGGCAGCCGTCGGCGGCCGCCAGCGGCGCCTCGAGCCCTTTTAGAAGTTTTCAAGCGATACTAGTAGTTATAAGTATGTAAATAAAGTTTAAAATTATTTCACACTAAAAGTGCTCTTCGCGCCGCTGCCGGCCGCTGCCGATCCGGTGTGAATCGGCCTTTAGTGTGTCGGCGGCCGTCGGGCCGCCGACGGCTGCCGACGGCGCCTCGAGCCCTTTTAGAAGTTTTCAAGCGATACTAGTAGTTATAAGTATGTAAATAAAGTTTAAAATTATTTCACACTAAAAGTGCTTTTCGCGCCGCTGCCGGCCGCTGCCGATCCGGTGTGAATCGGCCCTTATTCTTTAATTCAGACAGCACTTTCATCATCATATTATTAAACTTTCAAATAGTCGAGGATAATAGCATGCCACTGATAAAATATTTTGGTGACGAATTTCCAGTTCAATATATTTTCGTACATTTCGGTAGCTTTCAAGTAAATCAGAATGAGATTGAAATGAAATATGTAGGAAGCTAAAAAATAAATCTATTCGGGGCGCACATTATGGGACTCCGATTTACAATCTTCTCCAATACGTGCTGCTGTAACAGTTTACATTTATACTTGTGGTGCAAGTCATAAGCGATGTTTTCTTTTTTGAATGAGATCAAAAAAACTTTTTGTGCTAGTAACCTGAACCAAAATGAAACAATTCAAATGTATAGAATATTTTGATTTTTCTAACATACGGCATACCATTAATCACTGCATTAATAATAACTATAATATTACATTTAATACAAAACAATACTTAAAAACATAAGTGGAGGATTATAAACAAGTGGATACTTGCAGAGTAAGCTTACATACTTGCAGGAGTAAGTTTATTGTTAAAGTTTATGAGAGTAGACTCTATAGTGTTCTCATACGTGAAAATAATATTATGTTATGATAAAAAACTCGATCTGTATTGTAATACATTTATTCTACAATATTGTACACTTTCGGGCAGAGATTCCTCTTACAATTGTTCCTCCGTCAGTAGAAGGAATTGCACATTGTCAGTGTGGCCGCATTTACTAATGTAAAATTATTTAGTAAAGATAATTAAATTATGATAATTTAGTATTCTAAAATCAATGAAATATTATGTTCTACATTACGTAAATCATAACAGTTATTTCTAATGAGTATTGCAATAATTCTAGCCTAATTTAATATTTAACTACTTCTTAAGGATTTCACTTCCATAACTTGTAAAATGTATGAACGATAAAGCGAACGGTGAATGATTAAGTTACCATTAATTTGGAACGTAATTTATATTAAACAACCGTGTCCTTTCTCTGAGCTTAAAATCTGTAGTCTCATCTAAATCTGTAGGCATTTGTGTCGAAACACACTAGGCTTGAATTACGCCGGCGTAAATTCCGCCGCGTTTACGCCGCGTTTCAAACACATACAAAATACGGGCGAAACGCGAGGGATTACACCACACACACACTATTCCAGCGCGTTCCGTCCGTATTTTACAAAATACGGACTGAACGTAAATTCCGCCGCGTTTTTAAATTTCATACATGAAATTTAAAAACGCGGAGGAATTTACGCCGGCGTAATTCAGCCTAGTGTGTTTAGACACTTTGAGTGAAGAGGACAGACTCAGGGCCGATTCACACCGGATCGGCAGTGGCAATAATTTTAAACTTTATTTACATACCTATAACTACTAGTATCGCTTGAAAACTTCTAAAAGCCGTCGGCGGCCGTCGGGCCGCCTGCGGCGCCGCGCGGCCGCCAGCGGCGCCTCGAGCCCTTTTAGAAGTTTTCAAGCGATACCAGTAGTTATAAATATGTAAATAAAGTTTAAAATTATTTCACACTAAAAGTGCTCTTCGCGCCGCTGCCGGCCGCTGCCGATCCGGTGTGAATCGGCCCTTACACCGTTACAACTCACACCTATTATTCTTCACCAAAAAACCAACATAACACTCAATTAATAAATATGGATGGCAAAATAATAAATATATTTTTAACACCTAAAAGCTTATAACTTGCGCCCCTGAATTGCATCTATCGCGGAGATTGGACGGGGACGTATTCAATTTTGCACTGTGCCCTATCTACCGGCTCTATTAGCCAAGTTTGATGCCAGCACATTCATCTGAACGCCACGGCTTATTGCCGCCAGTAAATGTTTCAAGTGGCCTACTTTCAAATTTCAAAATGTTTTTGAAATACTATATTGTTAGCCCAAAATACAATTATTGTTTAAGGCCCCTGTATACGGGGTGGCTGATCGAACACGGTCTGATTATGGCATGCCGAAAATACCGGTTTCGTTTTTAGGATTATCGTGTGTATCCACGAAACAATCCAGATCAAAAAGCGATCAGTCTGATCCGGCTTCATCGGTCTCCTCATTTAGGGGGGTTTTATTTTATTTTATTTAGATATTAATTGCAACTTCATTTGAGCAGTAATTATTTTGAGAAACAATAAGCGCAAGAAACTTACATTATTCTGCAGCAACAAAAACCGCAACTTGAGAAATTAAAAAAATATAGCATTAATATAAGATGAAAAGAGACCAATATTCTGTAATAAACATTAACACGTCGCGTTTATCTGGTATGTTCACTTATCCAAGTGTACCTAATTTTTATCGCTCCCCCCGATACTCAAACTTGACTCTTTTGCAAAACAAAACTTGTGTAGAACTTGGCCGGGCTTATGCCTCATTTGGCACACGATGAGTTCCAAACTCTATTTAAATTTAAAGCATGTCTGTACGTCTTAGCTTACTTTATTTACTCAAGTAATTTTCGTATTTTATACGCTGACTCACGTCGTCTGAGTAAATAGACTTATGGTAATTTGTTACAATGTATTGACATATTGTCGACATGCACGGATAAGGAAGTCAAAAGAATAAAATTAAGATAGCGTTTTGTGTAAAGTTACCTAAAATGTTTTACCCGTTTTAAGAAACCGCGAGCTGGTTAAGGGCTTTCTTTTGCAATAATTGTTTCGTTTAAAGTTACTCATATAACAAAATTTTATACAGTTTGCACGACTTGAATAATGTTGTTTTGCCGTTTACATTATTTTGCGTATAAAAATTACAGATATTGGCCGATTGTTATCAGGCCCGACAAGCACGATAGAAAAAAACCCGCAACTTAAACTATATTTGACGACCTCCGTGGCGCTGTGGTGAGCGCGTTGGTAGCTCAAGCTAGAGGTCACGGGTTCGAGTCCCGCCGACGGAACAAAAACTTTATAAAGTTCCTGGGTCATGGATGTGTATTAAATATGTGTATCATAAAATAAAAATCTTAAATTTATGAATACTACAAAAGTATTAAATATATTTCCGTTGTCTGGTACCCGTAACACAAGTCCTTCAGGTACTTACCACGGGGCCAGACTGACGTGGTGTGAAGCGGCCATAGATATTATTATTATTATTATTATTAGTAATAGGGTCCCGTTTTTAACCTTTGGGTACGGAATGCTGAAAAAAATTTTGTTATTATTATTGTTATTTCCGTTGTCTGGTACCCGTAACACAAGTCCTTCAGGTACTTACCACGGGGCCAGACTGACGTGGTGTGAAGCATCCATAGATATTATTATTATTATTATATATTCTGCCTTAAGTAATTTAATTTTTCAAACAATAAATATGATGCCGAAATCGGCCGAAATCGGCCCGCCGCGGAATTTCAGCTGGTGCGGACGAAGAAAACTATGTTCCCTCACTCGGTGCGGAACGATTATCTCAGGTGTTTGTAAAGGTACGACACAGGCAAATATATATTTGAGATTGTGTTTAAAATTATAGTTCTTTCCTATAAAAAAAATTATGGCAGGTCGTTATCGACCCACTACGCACTGGAGGTGACAAAAATCAACTCAGTGCGGCAGTGGGCCTATTGCGGCCCGCCGTACAAGCAGGCGGTTGGCGACCCGATACCGCACCGAGCGTCCGCCTCGCCAGTTAGTGATGTGCAATCTATCGTAATTCGTAGCTGACGTACGTCGCGTTTTTTATCCGACTTCAAAAAAAGGTTATCAATTCAACCTGTATATTGTATGTTTTATTTTCAGAACTGCCTAGTTTTGATATGTTTTACTCTATATTATCAGCATCTGAACAAATGTGACAAATTTCTAAAGTGACATACATATTCATGTATGTTTTTATGTTTGTGTTCGCACATCTTCGGAACTACTAGTCCGATTAAAGTAATTCTTTTTTTGTACTGGGTACTATTTAACTTCGGGAATACTGTTCATCAAAATCGGTTCAGTAGTGTTTAAATTTGGTAATTTTGATTCCCAATTACGTATGATTTTGAAGTCAGTTTTATCTTTTTAAAATACAATAATTCTTCATTTTATAAAATATAAAATGAAGAATTATTGTATTTTAAAAAGATAAAACTGACTTCAAAATCATACGTAATTGGGAATCAAAATTACCAAATTTAAACACTACTGAACCGAACTGAAGGTCTTTTTAAAATACAATAATTCTTCATTTTATAAAATATAAAATGAAGAATTATTGTATTTTAAAAAGATAAAACTGACTTCAAAATCATACGTAATTGGGAATCAAAATTACCAAATTTAAACACTACTGAACCGATTTTGATGAACAGTATTCCCGAAGTTAAATAGTACCCAGTACAAAAAAAGAATTACTTTAATCGGACTAGTAGTTCCGAAGAATTAAAATAATTCTTCATTTTATAAAATTAACAACGCACGATAGCAGGAAACAAAAAATCATGTCCTTGAGATGAGCGTTAAACGGCGAAATTGTGCAAAACTCGGAGAAACAATGAGGAGTGTCGAATAAAAAAGAAGTTAAAAAAATAATAAAACATACTGCAGAATGTGCAAACAAAAACGGGCTTTGTGTTTTAAAGACAGGAATTTAAATATATTAATAAAAATATATATTTTCGATATCCCCTTAATTTTCTCTTTCCCATCTCTACTAAAAATACTTTCTAGTGCGGTTCTGGTCGATATCGGCCCGCCACTTTTCCTTGTTTATTTCTTATTTCCTATTTGGCAGATCCCGGGGCGAATCATATCTAAAGTAGTTGGGTTCAAGGTTATTCCAGCAGTCCAAAAACTGTACACCTACATCATGTTTTCGCAAAGGCGGAAAAATCATTGGGGGCACACTTTGGCCCGCCGCCGCACCAGTCGAAGGTTTAAGATTTTACTTGCCGTAGTGAAGGTGTTTTAGCTGTCTGCGTTTACTTCCTTATATTGTGATTTATCGAATTGGCTGGTGTAGACAGTAGAATAAGCAGTAAATCACACCACAAGATCGCACACGCAGGAAAGCGTTCTAGAATAAACACCGATACTATATCAAAATCCGGGACAAGATCTATAACACATTACACCCAGACCTCTAGCGTGTTCACAAGAAAACGTCATAGAGCAAGGAAAATAGTATATCAGGTTTAAGTCAGGTCGATATACATGGAAAAATTAAATAGCACAGTGTACCATAACACGTCACGTTCATTAAAATATAACAAGTAATAAAGCGTCATAATTTGTAATGACCACGACAAATCCTTGCTTAGACTTATTAATTATTATTATTTACATCATGTATGAGACTAGCCATTGGCACGACAAAGCCTAGACACTCGAGAACAAAATGGCAGGATCTTAGGGGGCGTCCACAAATAACGTGAGGTTAGGGGCGGAGGGGGTCGAGTCAAATCTCACGTAATTTTTACTCAACAAAATAATACTATTTATGTTCATTTCATCCGTAGGTACGTGCGTGATCGTTATACGAATAAGATCATTCACATATTCGTTCGAAAGAAAATCTACTGACTGTCAAACTAAACGTTTATATGTAAGAAACCCACATTTTTAAAAATCACACGTGAGATTTGGGAGGGCTAGGGGGGGGTTGAATAAAATTTCACGAAATCTCACCAAGGGGGGGGTCAAAAAATTTAAGAAAACGCCTTACGTAATTTGTGGACGTGTGGCTTAAGCCAAGACATAAAGCATCGTAAAGACAACGTGCACGTCGCTTAGATAAATCTGCAGTGACACGATGTCTGTACGCCTGCCTCATAATTAATCCACACTTCATGATTACGTCAGCCCATGATTTGTAGCTACCCCGTGAGCTCACCCTCCAGACGTACATCGTAAAGGTGCTACAAAATTAAATGCAGTTGTTCTGGCACTCTTCTTATAGTTATTACAAGATGGGATGAATAGAAAATATAAAAAAAATATTATCTCGATCTAACAACAGCTTTATAATATAAATTAATAAAAAAATACTAGAGATCGCCCAATTGCCGAAATTCAACCTTAAATTAAATTATAAGTTTCAATGCTATTAAATATTATAATACCATATTCTATTACGAAAATATTGACTTTCTTCTTCTTCATTAGGCTTCCCGTTTAAAGTATTGACTATTTTAGATTCAATAAAAAAACAACAATCCATTTTTAATTTGACAACAATATAATGTTAACGACCGACCTCAAGCGTAAATAAAAGAGTATAAGGCATTCATGATTCAAAATATCGTAGTGTGCACATTGTAGTGTGTGTGATGTTTTATATATTAAAATAAGGTATGATAAAAGCATAATTTTAAAACAATATTGGCTCGATACACTCCTTCTTCTTATAAACTGTAACTAGTAAGTTGACATAGTATCTAGTAAATAATTAGCCCATAATTAATACTTTTAGTTTAAATATGTAACAAATAAGTCATTAAAGGTTTGCAATACTTCTATTACAATCAGGATAACACTAAAAAATATTGGAAAAGTAGCCTTCCAATTTCACTTAATACGCTTAAGGCTCATTAAAGCTGAAATGGGGCGTCGTAACGATATCGTTACTAGTTCGAACTACCACTTAAATACAGTACTCAATCGGTCCTGCCTTCATTAACCTAATGATCAGTATTTAGGTGAACACTGAACACAATGTGTTAAAGTTGTGTGTATATAATTTGTTTTCTACGCCAAATTTATACTATGTTAATTAACAAACTCTTGCATGGTTGTTAAAATATTGTATGACTTTAATTGTTTGATGTTGAAACAAAAAGCATTGTGCAAAATGACGATCTTACTTTAAGCGCGTCACACTTGGCGAAGATACTATAATATTATATTTTTACCTTAAATTCTAATATCGCCCGCTATAGATACTAGTAGCATAATGAATAAAATTTTATATAATAGGAGCATCGAAGTGCTATAGGTCCATGATATGAACACTCATTATTAGACGGGAAAACTTTTCAAGAGCTATTTGATTCATTACACTTTTGTCTCATTTCTGAATAATTTACCTATGATTAATTAATTATACCCCTTAGCACAGTTGTAGAACCAATTCAAAGGTGATATTTCCATTTTCTAAACGTTGCTTAAAAATGAACAGAATTCAACAAATTTCGCGTTCGACACCCGATAACTAATGGCGGCGTAAAAATCTAAATCAAGTCTCGATTTAATGTCCGCGCGGGCACAAGTGGTTGGTCACCGTGCAAATCCTATCAATTACGTCACAGCCCGATAAATCGTGGCTTTGTGTACAAACCACTGCCTCCATCGTTAGTTGGTCAGTCGTGATCTATAGCTGGGGTCACCATTAGCGAAGACTTTTAATTAGATCCCTTTGAGGCTGACGGACGAAGACTGACGGTTGTTTATTATCGAACTTAAAAGGTTTATTGGTTAACTAACAAAAAAAAAAATTGAACCCAGTCACCATATTTTGAAATTAGCTTCGTGCATAAAATTATGATGGGGCGCAGCGGAGACATTTTCGCACAACCATCGCAAACTCAGCTATAAAATATGTATGTGTCTAAGCACACCAGGCTGAATTACGCCGACGTGAATTCCGCTACGTTAACGCCGCGTATCAAACGCATACAAAATAGGTACGGAACGCGACAGATGACACACTATTGACTATGCCGAAATTCCGTCGCGAGCCGAATTTCCGTCGAGCCGAGTCGAGCGTAAAGTTCGGCAGCGATTCGGCGATAATGTTTTGCACAGCAACACATAGCAAATCCAACCTTAACTCTAAAACGTTAACGCACACATTACATCAGAGAATTTTAAATAGTCACTTACGCGCGCGTTCCGCAACGGAAATTATGCCGCGAAATTTCGGCTCTTCGCGTAATTTATAGTGTGTCGCATCAGACGTAAGCGGCTGAACGTAATTTCGGCCACGTAAATTACGCCGGCGTAATTCAGCCTAGTGTGTTTAGACCCTATGGCTGTAGCGGCCCGTCCTCTCCATCCTGCAGCAATAGCGCGAAGCTAAAGTCTACTGAAATAATCTTAATTCAACATTTGCAACAATTCAACATTAGAAAATTAAAATCATCCCCCGATTCAAAACCAAATGGAATCGATCAAATAACTGAAATTAGCTTACAATCTTTCAGTGATGATGAACTTTTGGTACGAACACTCATTAGTCATGACAGTCAAGTGTCAACTTTAAAAAAAAACTGGATAAATATCGGCACACCCGTTTGCATACTACGATGCCACGGACAAACACACACTGAAAGATAGATAAACACACTAATACCAACCCCTATTTTTCGTCGGGGGTTAAAAAGGCACTTTTGCACTGTCAAAATAACGTCACTTTTGCTGGTGTCAAAATAAAGCATAATATTTTTGTCCCGGGGCGCGATTGCGTGGTTGTCACCCGATATTGTCCATCTGTCTGAGCGTCCGCTATAGCATGGGTATTGCTTTGTTGCAAATTCGTTATATCGAGTTGCAGTTTGAATATTTTATTTTAATATCGATATATCAATTTTGTTGCAATATTTGTTGCTTTTAAATGGAATCCCGACAAAATTGAACAGCAATTTTAACATGTCCAGTGTCTACTTGGTAAATTTTTTTAACACCGCTCATGTTGCTTATGTAAACACATATTTTATTATGCCGACGAGAGTTCCATTTAATTTTCCTTTTATTTTATTTTAAAGGCATAATTAAAGAAAACATAAATATGTATTTATAGATCTATCCGGAAAGTCGAAAGATAAAATATATTTTACATTCTGAACTTAAATTAAAATAAGACATTATGTTGTAATAAATGGTAACAGATGTTTCGTTAAAATGTAAATAAAACGCAAATACAATAAATGTTGACCCAAAATACTGGTTTCATAATATTATATTTCTTTTTGGAAATTCATACAGGAATTCATATTTCATGATTATTTTGTTTGTGAGAATTTCGTCTTTAATGAAAAATACGTGAGCCTTGGCATTCCGCATTGATCCAGGCTTACTACGTGACGTAAAAGTTGCCTATCACACCGTTACATTATGTTATAAGACGTGTTTGGAAAATAAATTCAATTTTTTAAATCACTTCATAGTAATCAGAAAATGTTCTGGTTTCAAAAAAAAAAAAGATTTTTATTATTATTATTGCTAAATTAAAAAATAAGGTTTATACTTGTAAGGGTCAATTCAGACCAGAATTGACAGATTTCAATTGCGTGAGACGCGTTGCAAATCTGTCAAATCCATATAAATTCAGAAATGCATCAACGAGTCGCGTTGCGGTCTGAATGGACCCTAAGAACTATAAAGATAAAATAATAATATGATACACTTGTAAGGGTCAATTCAGAACAGAATTGACAGATTTCAATTGCGTGAGACGCGTTGCAAATCTGTCAAATCCATATAAATTCAGAAATGCATCAACGCGTCGCGTTGCAGTCTGAATGGACCCTAAGAACTATAAAGATAAAATAATAATATGATACACTTGTAAGGGTCAATTCAGAACAGAATTGACAGATTTCAATTGCGTGAGACGCGTTGCAAATCTGTCAAATCCATATAAATTCAGAAATGCATTAACGCGTCGCGTTGCAGTCTGAATGGACCCTAAGAACTATAAAGATAAAATAATAATATTATATACAATGACATAATTTTAAATCAAAATTATGAAAAATAATTTTGAGACTCATTTTAGGTAAGTGCTTATCAATAATCCTTCCTAATTCTTATTTTCTATTAAGAAATACAAACAATATAAAAATACAAATGTTATCACCTTTTTGATAACGGAAATAAAACGAAATAACTTAATTTGACAGATATAGTTTGCAATAAAGAACCGATTACATTTCATGACAAATTTTCAGTCACAACAGTTAAGTTTCATGTTTGCTAATAAAATTGAAAGTATCTTTAAAAAAGTATCTTCAAATAAATCAATGTCCCTATTAGCAAATAAGTAGCCACTTAAAATAAAAAAAAAATATTGTGGTTCGCAACGGTGTGATAGTCGCAGTATTTAGCTTAGCATGCCTTTGGCGTGGAATATTGGAACAATTTATATGAGGAGCTCAGTAATTCAGAAGAGCCGTCATTCGGTGCGGAGGTTGACACCTTCTCGAAGACTATTGACTAAGTGTTCACTCATTATTGAGAGTCATTTAAAGATGAGATAATGCGCTATTACTTTTAAGAGGAAACGTAAGAAGAAGTAGTTATATTAATAACTTAAATTGTCTTAGATAGTAATGAAAACGTAAGTTATAGTTATGGTACATTCAGCCCTCTTGGGTTTCAGTGACTGTGATTTTTTAAGCGGCTTTATGCTCTTTTTTGTGATGAGTAAAAACTTTGACACGTCAAGGCATATTCTTGTGACTTTGTGGAAAATTTCTAAGATAGAAAATTATATTTTCCTCTCTTTCACTTTTACTTCTGCCTGCACTCTGAATTTAATCTGTTGTTTAAGCTTTTATCGCGGGCTTTGAGCACGGTGACCGAACCATAGCGAAAATAAACCTAACACCCCGCACCCCGACGGCAAAGCGGTGCAGCGTTACCGTGCGTCTAATGTCATTTCAGTTCGGTAGATTTCGTCGCGGTGTTTGTGCGCGTTCGACTAAACGTTTGCGAATCATAATTATTGCACTTTACCGCGGCAGGCCTCGAGTGCCACAATTATTTTTTACTAAGATTGAAGCTATCTCTTTCGCTATTCCAATCTCCGAGTCACAGTCTCCAAGATTGAAAGGTTCCCAATAAGCACTTAGTTAAATCGAGAATCGAGTCAATTTCTCAAGTCGTGGTATAACATTGGTCGGATTAAGTCCTGCCTGGCCTGATAGGAGCCCTCTGGGAGTCCAGGACGGGGATGGTGTAATGCATAGGCGATTAAGTAACGTTTAGAGTCTAAAGTTCTAAAAGGTTTCTTGTGTTTAAGTTGCTTTAACCCTCCCGGCGACAATCGACCAAGTGAGACTTTGCATTTTGTATGACGACTTTGTAAGTTGTAGTTACTGTGTGTATATGTTCGAAGATATTACCTACATAATATTGTCAATATTATGTATTTTATCGTAAAGTTAGTGATAACTAATAAGCCAAATTACATTAGTGTCGTATTGTCATGATAAAATATTATCATGTTAAAGGAATAAAATGTAGGCAAAGATAAAATACGTGAGAATAGAAGTTGCTCGTCGTTAAGGCGGTAACTTCTATTATATCGCACTGGAACCGTATATATTTTTATTGCGTGAATATACCTATATTCACGCCCAAACCGCATTGATGACGTACCTACGTCTGAGGATTGTTACTAAGTCTGTAATACTAGTACGCTAGAACGTCTGAAGAACGCATCAGACAGGCAAACATTCGCATTCACTTTATAGTATGGAAGCATCCTTCCAAAATAATCATCCATAATTTACCACAATAAAATAAAACCGCTTCCCACCCACACATCCAAAATCCTTCCTTAATCTCCGCATATTCCTCGAACATTAATTACTAAAGAGATTTGCCGCAAAGTCGTAACCATCTTGTGTCTTAGTGCCAGCTGTCGACGGAATTGCTGTGATGATTGAATGCAGTTGTAGAGCCTCTGAAATAAACCTTCTGACAATATATTATTGGAACAGAAATTAAAGAAAGATAATCCCTATGGGGTTTTGAAGTAATTTAAGAAGTTATTGAAGTTAAAGATAATATATTATAAGAAATGTTTTGACGATGTGAAGGGTTGTTATTGCATAATATGATTATTGTTGGCTAAAACTTGGAGCTTGAGAGAATATATTTTAACTGTATATTCTTACTACTCTTACTATACTATACTATACTCTTCCAATCTTATTCTACCCTTAAAGCCACCCCAGTTTTTGAAGAATAATTAACTGAATTCAGTGTGTAAAAACATAGTATTTAAAAAAAATTAAAATCCTACCAGATTATTAAGTTGTTAAGCAAAGCTTACCACAATTATACAGACATACTCATGAAAAACATAACCTTTCTCGTACAGTCGGTTAATGTTCCATCAATATTACCGAAAATAACTTCACCGCTCGATCAAATTATTATGTAGAGTTCACGGACGCGTGGCGAGAAGGCTTTGTTTACAACCCTCGTCATGCTGACGCGATAATGTCAATTCGTTATCAATGAGCCCGGGAGACGGAGGGGGTGAGAAAAGAGAGGGGGGGATATTAATCCCAGTGTCAGGAACAAATAAGGTTTTGTAAGGACGGCTTGGTATTAGTTCTTGTGCGTGCTTTGATTTATTATGCTATGATTTATTTATCACAATGCCATTTTAGGTTGTTACCTAAAATGGCATGTAAATATGGCATGGCAGATAAATTGTTATTTCAATTCGGCTTGGGATCTTATTTCGAATTACGAAGATTAGTAGAAGATACCCATTGAATTACCCACCGTACAGCAGTGTCGGGCTGCAGCTCCAATTTTGAATGTTTTATTTAAAAAGTTCATCGCATCAACGCATCAGCAATTGCTAACTTAATAGTGAGGGAGCCCTAGAATTTTCTTTTTGTGATTACTAACAAGTTATTTTTTTGTGAGTAGCTTCATTTTGATGAGACGAACAACTTTTTATCTGCGAAAAATCTTGTAAGTGACATCTAACAGAGGTAGAAAGGATTTCATGCTTTGATTTGATGGTCCTAAAATATGGATTATTCTATTTGTAGGACAATGTTACTATTAAATTAAATAACTATTAACTTACCAATAACCAAAAAAGCAGCTGGTTAGGGTTTCGTTTTAGGGTTCTGTAATCAACATAACTTGGTTGACTTCGGTACAAAATTTCAGTTCAAATCAAAGTATGAAATCCTTTCTATCTCTGTTAGCTACCACTTTCAAGATTTATCGCAGATAAAAAGTTGTTTGTTTTATCAAAGTGAAGCTACTCACAAAAAATTAGGTTGTTAGTAATCACAAATAAATTGTTCTAGGGCTCCCGTACAATTAAAAATACAGCTAACCTAACCTAGCAAAGTAAAATAATATATAAGAAACTCTAATCAAAAACCACTCGTACAACGGATTGAAATCATCAAAAGCAGTTGAGTGGCCGCCCTAAGGGCCGCGCTACACCGGAATGGCAGCGGCGAGGCGAGCACTTTCAGTGTCATATGATTTTAAACTTTATCTTCATTATTGTAATACATTGTATCGCTTGAGAAGTCTACGGCCTCCCGTGGCCGATACTATGTATTACAATAGTGAAGATAAAGTTGAAAATCATAATATGACACTGAAAGTGCTCGCCTCGCCGCTGCCATTCCGGTGTGTCGCGGCCCTAAGATCTAACCACATAATATGACTGAGACATTAAAAGATTCGAACATTCTGTCACGTAATGGAAACGCTCGAATGCAACTTACACATAATGCACGATGGAAGTTAGTGGAACAACTAAGTAGTGAAGTTTAGTAAGACGCTGCCAACTCGCTAACTGAGCGATGCTAATTGCATCATTGTTTTTGTGTTAGCTTGATTTGTTGGTGTTGGTTCATCGTTAGTGCAACAAATGTTACCAACTTGCCACATTTAAAATGGCTGCTAAACTAATTAGTGGAATATTTTGTACAATACCTACAGATGATCTTGATAGTCACTGAATAGTGGCCCACGTTACTTCCACCCAAGTTAAGCATATAAATGCATGCATTTACCAATACCACCTACTTATAGACTGATAATATCTCTTCTCTCTAATTAATACCATTTTACTGTCGTAGTATTTATTGCCAAACTCTTCCGAATCTGCTTAACGGTTAACCGATGTTGTTGAAAATTTTTATGGTTTTTTGGAAGGCCGATATCTGAATTCTACTTGTCATACAAATAACGTATACTATACAACAAAACATTGTATAGTATACAATAACGTATAGTATACGATTGCACAGTCAGCTAGCAATTTGTATTCTTTACAATCTATATCTCTAAGTAGTCTGCGCAAAAGCAATATGGCGTTAAGGTAAAGTCACACAATTCTTGATCCAGTCTTACCGCAATGGGTTTGTTTTACAGACAATCATATTTTTTGCAAAACCATCCATAAATGTGAAATTAGCAGCTTAAACGTCAACACACACTTTAGACCAAAAAAATAATATCAAAACGTATAATTATTGTATGCGATACAATATTTTGTGTGCTTTTTAATTATCATCTCGAGGATATACGATTTATTGAATACGAATAGGTGCAAACGACCGAACAGATCGCCTGATGCTTAGCAATCATGTTTGCCAAATATGGAGAGCGATGTCAGGCTTAAAGTGCTATGAGACTTAAAAATCAGCTGTTTTATAAACATACGAAAATAATTATTGAATGTCCGACTAAGAAGAATTACAAAGTACAAAATGTTCATCACTGAGAAGTCAATAATCCTTATCTTCTTATATATAAAAATATTCTCGTGTCACAATGTTAGATACCGTACTCCTCCGAAACGGCTTTACTAGTTTTTACCAAATTTTAAATGGATATTCAGTAGGTTTGAGAATCGACTACTGGCAACTTTTTATATTGATAATTGTGCATTTGTTGAATAAATAATAGTAAATATTACAACTCGACACTGACGGCGACCATTGCTTGTGCGACGGGATAGCGATGGACGTTGCCATGGTGCCATAGTTATTCAGTAACTTCAATAAAATAATATGGGCGAAATACTTTATATCGCAAAACAATGTTTGCCGGGACAGCAAGTTATCCCATAAAATTTACTCCTTGTTTTAAATTTTCCATATTTTAACAACGGCAAATCTTGAACTGTAGTCTGCGCCGACTCCTAGTCTTGCATTAATAATTCAGCGGTTGTCTCTGTACCTTGGTTGACGTTCTTGAATATTCATACCGAGTTTATTTTTTCTACTGGCTAATTACGAGACTCCGTTCCCGCAAACCTTTGATTGAGTATTGGGAATGTAATTACTATGGGTCGTGTTTGTCGATGCGCTGAATAAGAACCTAACGGTCTTGCGGGGATTGGCTAGTACTTTGTCTTTGATATCGGCATGTTTTTGTTGTCTGTACCGTGGTATGAAAGGAAAATTATTTTCTCGGGTGAAGCGCTTTGTTATTTTAATGACGTTTTCGAAGCGCCGGGATGTTTTAGTCGGGCTATATTGTGTGTCTACCTTTATATTGTGTATATTATACGAATGTAGGGCTGCATTGAAATATTTTGTGTTTTGGTATTGGCGAGCCTTGGTTCTTTCCTTATAAATACTTTGTGGGAGTTAAGGTTAACTAGCATCTAAAAAAAACTTGGCGATGCATAAAAATTGGTATGGGTGAGTATAACGTGAGTATAACCAATTACTACAATATAATGAATACCCATTCATTATATTGTAGTAATTGGTTATACTCACGTAATATTATAGCTCCTATGCCTCCATCAATAATATTCATAAAATTTCGTCGCACATAACAGTAAGTGAAAATCTTCATTTGCACTAGTATATTTTCAGAAATTTAAGTATTATAAAATGCAAATGAATTGAATTACATAATTGTACCCAACTCGACGAACGTTTTAATTAGGAAAATTTAAATTATGTAAACGCCTAGTCAGCGCGGCCCACCTGTGAAAATGTAGAAGTATTACCGAAAAATTATGTTAGAACTATTTAGAACGTTATGCACATAGATGAAACAGCCATATTTTTACTAATATTTTATAGAATATTAAAGTTTAAGAATAAATACAATGACAATAATAATAGTTACAAAATAATAAATATAAATTTAATGAAAAACTACAAAAAATGCTATTAATAATTAAATATTAGCTCGAATCTTATTTTAATAAATGCCGAAAGAATTGCGAGCAATAGTTGATGAGATCTTGAGAAATCTCTTCGATTCAAGTAGCAATAATAAAAGTAAGAAAATATTGCAGATAATAATCTCATTCAATGTATATTTTGCATTCATAACAAAGTAATATTTGAAGTGAAAGAAACAGGCTTACTACGACGGGCTGAGTCAGTTTTGTTGAATCAAAAGAGCTCGGAACTTGATCAAATTGAACACACAAAATGTTATATTCCTCGAAATAAATTCTGAATTTATATTTGTATTATTTTATTCGGTCTGACTTTTCGAAGTTTACACTGGGTATTTTAAAATACATAAGAATATATTTCGTTACATGAAGACTTAAAAACGTAAGATTAATATTTATTGTCGTATAATATAAACGTTCGTTATAAACGTAAGGTTAAGAATAATATTAATTGACGACCTCTGTGGCTCAGTGGTGAGTGCGTTGGTAGCTTATAATAATATGTATAGTAAAAGTATTAAATACATTTCCGCTGTTCCAAAAGATAGGGCAAAAATGGCCAATACAGGAAACTTGGACTTACTTAATGGATTTTGGACAAATAAAACCGAATTCAATAATAGATAATATCTGATTATGGTTATAACTAGCCGATTGCAGATATTTTAGGGGAGAAAAAAAACATTTTCCCTGTCTGGTACCTATAACACAAGTCCTTTAGGTACTTACCACGGGGCCAGACTGACGTGAAGCGTCCATAGATATTATTATTGTCGATGCTACCAATCATTTTGCTATAGTTCTTTCCGTACCTCATTTATTACCTTAGAAAAGCTATAAATTAGAAGAAAGTGAATAAAATTTTCAGCTAGCTCAATGCGAAACTTATAGCTAGTAAATGGCTTAGGTATTTAGAGCTTTTAGTGGTCGTTTTAAAGTTCTACTCGCGGCACCTCGTCGGATCGCGTCGATCAATCAAAATTATATTACCAATAAATCTACGGCAACTCATGCTGGGCGGTTCGTATGAGGTTTTTATACGATACGATATTGATGTGACTTTCAATATTGGCTGGAGTGAGATCTGCGATAGAGTAATTTGAATAATGTTTATTAATAAATTAAGAACAGAACTCAGTTGGTCGCAATAAAGGGCTATGTCTCCTCACCTACTGCAGTAGGATCGGGAGTTCCTCAAGGTTCTCATCTAGGACCCCTCCTATTTGTTATTTTCATCAACGACCTTATCTCAAAATTAACTTGCAAATGCCTTTTATACGCCGACGACCTGAAAATTTTTAAATTCATAGCAAACATAGAAGATTGTCAAGCGCTCCAACAAGATATTGATAAAATATCTCAATGGTGTCAAGCTAATCGCATGCATTTGAACACTAGCAAGTGTTCAGTAATAACTTTCACCCAAAAACATTACAGAGTTATATGGAACTATAATATCAATGGTCATACACTCAACCGCGTGCAATCAATAAAAGACCTAGGCATCTTCTTTGATGAAAAACTCTCATTTCGAACTCATTACAGCTACTTAATAAACAAGGCAAATCAAATACAGGGATTTGTTCTTAGAACAACTAAAGATTTTAGACAGCCTAGAAGTGCTCTATATTTATATTCAGCCCTAGTGAGAACAATCTTAGAGTACGGGAGCCCTGTATGGTCACCAAATTACCAGACACATATATATAATATTGAGCGTGTTCAAAGAAAATTTCTCAAACTAGTTAGTTACCGCTATAGCCCGGGCCGCTCAAAATCAAAATACCACGACAGACTTTTAGAATTCAAAACACAGACCCTTGAAAGCCGGCGCATTTATTTTGATTTAGTACACTTTTACAAAATTATTCACAATATTATTGAATCACCGGATCTGCTCTCAAACATTCACTTAAATACCAAATATAGTGCTCGCAGGGCTAAACGTACTAATGTTTTTACTCTACAAGTATATAAGAATAACATCTCCTACTTTAACCCGCTGACACGCATGGCCAGGCAATACAATGATTTCGCTAGAGATTACTCAGAATTGGACATTTTTAATAAAAACTTTAATTCATTTTCAAAAAGTCTGAAAGACATCCTCCATAACTTGTTTATTTCTAACAACTTTGAAGTGTAACAACAATAATTTTATATAACAACAACACAATATTATCATGTTATAATTATATTAGAGGAGCTAACTTGTTAATAAATTTAGATTAGTTGTATGCACATAGTTTTACGTTGCAATCCAGATTAGATAATAATGTAAACAACAGCTTTGTATTGTTATGATTGTACTGTGTATTGTGCTTTTTCAATAAAATAAAAAAAAAAATAAAAAAAAAAATATGACATAATGTCATCATTAGGTTTCTTTTATATATTATGTACCATCGAAATAATTGATTCCTAGGCAGATGGCGGACCTAATGTAATTTGGTCGCGTTAGGTCAAATCCATCCGAACGATCACAGCTAACACTGAATTGACAAAAGCCGACCAATTACTGACGAAGGTCCGTCAACTTCCTAGGAATCAACTTCTCTGATAGTACATAATAGTAACATTCAAGGAATTAAATGAGTACATATGAATGAGGGTCTAAAAAGCTTTTTAGACTTAGTACTTGTGCAGCAGGCTAGCTAGCTTGCTGAATAAATACTACGTAGCTACGCCGCTACGCGCTGTAGCTCTTGCGTAGCACTGCTACGAAACACCTATCGCGAAATCTGGTATGATTTCATAAGAAATAACGATTTTCCATATTTCGAAGAGCTATACTAATTTTGAATTTGCTTAGAAAGTACCAATTTGTAACAAATAAACTTTTCTTTCAAATTTTATTGATATACTAGATGTCTCCCGCAACTCCGTTGCGCCAAAATTTGGTAAACGTGAGGGATCCGTATATTTTTCTGGGATAAAAAGTACCTACTCTATGTTCCTTTCCGGGACTCAAAGTATCTCCATACCAATTTCAGTAAAATCGGTTCAGCGGACAAACAAACAAACAAACAGCGGACAGACAAACTTTCGCATTTATAATATTAGTATGGATCATGAATCCCATCATAAAAAGTAAAAACAACTCACCTTATCGTATCGTCCTCGTGTCGGTCGTTGTAAACGGCCATAAAACTTTTACCATACACTGATTGCTTCATAATAATTTATAGAGTGTAATCTGCGAGCCATCGAGCGTTGCATATTACTCATCGTCGCCAGCACACCTCACGGACCCGGCTCCATGTAATTATGTATATTAAACGACTGTCAAAACGTTTTACTTGTGAAGTTGAAGGTTGTGTTTGTAAAGCAACAAGAACTATATAGTTTACTTAGGTAAGTTAAGAGGTTTCTTTATCTTTTCTAGGTATGATATAAAATCAAGAGGCAGAACTTTTAAAAGTATAATTAATTGACACTACGTAAGTTTTTATGAACACTACTCTGTAGTATGTTTGTAAATTTTTTTTAATTTTTAAGGGCGAGTCTATATTGTTTCTATGCGTTGCTATATGCGTCACCGCAGCATCTACGTTCTATATCATATAGATGCGTTGTGTCGCCGGACATGGTGTTATGACGGCGATTTTCGGAAGGTAAATGACTACGCCGTCTCACTATCTTATATTTTGTTGACGCACGTCGCTCCAATGCAAATGTGGCATAGAATTACTGATAATTTCGTTTCGACGACGCAACGCACCCTGTGAAGCAATGTAACTTCACACTAAGGGCGAAGCCAAGCGGGCGTAATTTGTGAGTTCTGAGGAGCAGAATTTCAGTTCGGCAGAATTCTGTTGCATTCAGTTTCATACAAAAATCTTGTTTGATTCACACAAGCGTATTTTTGTGATTCATGAATTGTATTATAATATTTACGAGGCAGAAATTCGGAGACTCACGAGTCACAACTCAAAAATTACGCTCGTTTGGCTTCACCCCAATAGTTAAACATTTTTTTGCTTGTGGCTATTATCATAACTAAAATGTTGCATTAGAAATAAAGTTTAAAAACATTGATTGAATTCTATCGAATACCAAATCAAGATTAAAAGTAATTAACAACGTTTAAAACCTGCCGAGATCTGCAATTAATATAAGTACCGTTGGAATTCGTTAAGTAATTAAATGAAATGTACTACAGTGGAGTGAACAATTAATTTGTAGATGTGATTACTAGACATCGGATTATTTGCACGATCAAAGTGCCGAAATATGCATGCAAGTATGCACGAAAAAATGGCCGAAATATGCACAAAATATGCACAATCAAAAGTCACTTAATATCTCTCGATCGCGGATTCTTGGAAATCTATTGTTATTCTATTGTTATCGCGGTCGAATTCGATCGTTTGGGGCTTGACGGGTTAAAATTTATTACTTTTTTGAAGAGGTTTGGCGGTGGTGCCGTTAATAAAAGCGCCAATTTTTACAATTTCATCAAATCCAGGATTTTTAATTTATCATACAGCATCAATGAGAATTTTCCGATTGTAATATTAATTCGTAATGCCCATGGAAGTTTATTAAATCGTTAACTACTTTAATCAAATTTTTTGTTAATGTTGCCAACTATAATGAAAAATTTGTTTCTAGAAAGATAATGTAGGTGGATGTATTACATTCTTTAAATGGGGATGGAGCCACATATTTGAAGTGATTTGATCTATCGTACCTCTGTTTTGTGGTCTCGGTGTGCTAGTTTGGAGACTACAAGGCATCTACAAGGGCAAAAAACTACCCCGAAATATGCACTATCAACGAAAAATTGCCAAAATATGCACTATCGCCTAAAAAGTGTCATTATATGCATTTGCATATGCAAGTATGCAAATGCATATAATCCGATGTCTAGTGATTACATTATATTGATCCGGGAATTCATAAATTTTCTGAATTTTTAGATTTAATAAACTATCTTATGTGATTTCAAAGTTTTCTACAAAAATGGCATACCTATTATATAGAGGACACATTTATTTGCTTGCATTTAATCGGCTCTAAAAGTACAGGGATGCCGTTAGATGAATAAAGAGCAGAACATGGAGATAGACGTAGATCTTGTACTTCCTTTGACATAATATACGAGCATTTTAATGTCATTAATAAAGAATCGCCAAGGGACTATTCTATAAACTTTTTAATTCTGCATTAACTCTATCACACATTATAGAGATAATGTGTTTATGTATTTAAATGGCACATTAACGGACCCAATACATGCACAAATAGAATACGTTGTTATGCCGCAATGTGTGTCGACTCACATCGCGCTGTCAGTCGTGTTAATTAAACGATTTTGCCATAACAGTATTGTCACTAGATGCGACACTTTATACTCGTAGGTTTATCGTCTGTCCTCTAATAGCTTTGGCCTTTTAGAACGAAGTTCCTTATCGCGCGTTCGGCTAGGAAAGGGGGCTAGACGGAAAAAGTTGTAATGACACCTTTTTGTTAGTACCTGCATGGTAGGGGCAGAGAGCGTTGATAGTATTCCTGTGCGTCAACTAGATGGCGTTTTTTGAGAAGAAACAGCGACGCGCTGTTAGTATTCCTAGGCGTCAATAAATGGGGTTTTTTAAATATTTTTTGGAGTGTACATATAAGAAATAACTGCGTTCCATTCGGGTGTCCCTTGGCACCTCTCAAGTTTTTATTAAGTATCTTTAGTTTTCAATTTGTATGCGCTTCAATAAATATAGCCATCTCGTTCTAACCACCCCTATACTCTCATCCAATACATCTACATCCGTGTAGTGTCTCCCGTACACATCTACGTTGCGGGACAATGCCTGTCTATATTTATGTTCAGTTTTTCCATAATTGGTTTTCGATTTAAAGGCGGGTGTGAGTACTACTTGTACGTACTGGATTCAGCCTGTTAATTTGAGCTCGTTAATGGGTTAATTGTGTTGGGTAATGTTCTGAGAACGCATAATGAGTGAGCATTTTTCACTGTTCAGATTCAGACTTTTTTGTCGCATGATGTATGCAACGATGCGAACTGGTATTGCCAATCTGATACTTGTATGATTATTTACTTGACACGTGCTGCCACCTATAATTTCTGCACGTTTTCGAAAACTAAGAAAATGCTGCCTACTTGCCTTCTTAATTTCATAACTTGTGCTTTATTATTTCCTTTATTATAATATTATTATTTGCTAACATCTATGGTTCTTGCTTGTTGATTTAAATAATACACAAGTGTTTTTTATAAACTATTACTTGGAATATAAATAATTCTGATACCACCCTTCTTGTATAAAACTTTATTTAAAAAATCCTAACTCAAGAGCGTCTTAATTAAACTTTTCAAAATAAAGTATCAATTTACCAAAGTAAACAAATACTTCCCAAAGTATTTCTTTATGAATGAAAAGCTAAGAGCTAGTACCTAAATTTTGTAAGTTAGTAGCAACGTGAAGCCAAATGCCATTAAAACTTTTAATGACTTGAAGCATTCTTTCAGGTTGGTGTTCGAAGTGGTATTAATTAAAAAAGAGCGCCTGAGATCAGGCACTCGAGTTTCGAGTTGAAACGGCTGCTTTGTAACACACGGCCGACAAGTGTGGAGAACAAACACATCCGAAACGTGAGTCATAAAGCAGCTGTTACTGTAATACCGCACCCAGAGACATTACATGATGATTAAACTTGGGGCTGTCAAAATGTCCATTCCATTACAATTAAGTAGATAATATCCCACCAAAAACATACCTGTTATTATTATTTTTAACAAAAAATTAAAACCGACTTCCAGAGTAAAAAGCAATAATAATTATTATGTAATGAACAAAAAAGTATGAAATAATTCTTACTCTTAATAGTGCCTTATGCAGAATACTCCTACACCTCTACTATTTCTGTACACAATATTCATTATTTTGAAGTCGATACTAGCTAGGAATGGTGAGTTCTTAGACAAAATATTTTTAATTTTAAAGACTGGTACCGACTTCATAATTTATGAAGATTTTGTACAGAAATAGTAGAGGTTTAGGAGTATTCTGCATAAGGCACTATTAAGAGTAAGAATTATTTCATACTTTTTTGTTCATTACATAATAATTATTATTGTTTTTTACTCTGGAAGTCGGTTTTAATTTTTTGTTAAAAATAATAATTTCACTCTTTTTAGTAATTTAAGTAATTTATAAGGTTTTCTGTAAATTATACTAATGTGTTCTACTAAGTGACTTTGGAGCCAGGATACACATTTATGGTATGAGAACCATAAAGATAATATACCTAGCGTCCTCTCGGAATAGAAAATTGCATAAGCAACTCTAAGAATATACTCGTATTACTGTATAATTAATAATATAAGCTTGGCGTTAATCAAGCAATGATAAAATTAATGTTCATGCGCCTATCACTAAAGGCTCTAAAGTTCTGTTCAGTGACTTTCTTTCTATCACAACACTCCTGGAAAGTCATTAGCTCACTTTAATGTTCACATAATATTATGCTTAAACTACTTAGAACTACGTTAATATAACTATTTATTTTGTCCCAATAATAAGGAGTTTCCTACATACCTCATAATTCATAGATCTCATGATCAAATTGCTATTACTTGGTAACCTGATCACCAAGTTTGAATCTATTACTTTGATATGACAATATAATTTTTGAAATCGTTCGACAAATTAAGAGTTATGATTTAATAATTCATGGTGTGGTGACTGGTGGTAGTGGTGATGATGATGATAATTGCATAGTAGCATATGCTTCGAGTTCTTAAACCAAAGCCGAAACCCTCAAACTTGCATCTATAAGGAATCCGGAGTTCTCTTAGCACTTTCGGAACCAAGGTATATCTTAGTGCAAAATTTTGCTTATTGGTAGCATATGCTTAGGATACTTCTCATAAAATCGAAATCACCATATTACATTTCCATATAAATTTTGAGGAGTTCCCTCGATCACTCATGGATCTTATCATCAGGTCAAAATAATAAAATATTTTCAAAATAGCTTAACTTTTTACAGAACAATGTTTAAAGACATCCGTGATCCGTTTTGATCTAAAAATACTATGAAAAATACCAGTACCGATTAAAATAGGATCATAATGTGAAGGTGTATAGTGGAATGGTGGTGGTGATGATGATTATTATTATCAACGTAATAAGCTTAGTAGTACATGCTTTCAGTTCTTAAAACAACGCCGAAACCCCCAAACATGTATCTATAAAGAGGAAGGAGTTCTGTTCACCACCTTCGAACCATGGTATATCCTGGTACAAAATCTTACTTTTTGATAACATATGCCTGGAATACTTCATATGAAACCAAAAAAACCATATGTTTCCATTTGAATTTTGAAGAGTTCCCTCGATTACTCATGGATCCCATCATCAGGTCACCATTTTTGTGAACATGGGACCAAATTGGAGTGAAACCTAATACAACAAAACAAAAATTTTGAAAATCGGTTCTCAAACGGCTTGCTCGAACATACATAAAAAAACAAAAAAAAAACCACAGCCGAACATATAACCTCCTCGTTTTTTGGAAGTCGGTTAAATAGAGGTAATTTTTTTTGTCAATATTATAGTCTAAAGAGTATTGTTAAGTAGAAATCTGTGAATGATTACTATATATTTTATTGTTATAAACTTTTTTATTATTCGTAGTATAAACTACATAATATATTAACAAACTATGTTTACATAACCGAACTATAAAAATTATTAAAAGGATCCACTTGCCAAAAAGGGTTTGCCATTGTTCTGAGCCCTATGTTCATGATCTTGGCTTTCATCTCAGAGGTGTTTTTAGACTAGCTGTAAAAACTTATTTTTAGTTAATTATTTTAGAAGTGATATTCTAAGAGTCCTTTGCGAGTCTATCCTTTGTTAAATATTATACACTATTTTGTCATGGACAAAGAAGTATTTATTTTATTCAATTTATTTTGTAGTTTGTTTTTTAAATAAAGTTTGCTTTAGAAAATACTTATATTTAGTTTTTTGCTAACGAAGTGGTAGCGTTTGCTGGATCTTATATTAATGCAAAATAGGTTGTACTTATTTTTTCTTTTATGTAAGTTAATACTTAAATAAAATATTTATATTTTCAATTAGAAATATATATTATATATATATATATATATATATATATATATATATATATATATATATATATATATATATATATATATATATATATATATATATATATATATATAATACTTTATATACTTATTATGGCAAAGAAACGTTTGCCGGGACAGCTAGTATATATATTTTTTAGAACTTAGATTTTTTTAATAATTAAATATATTGTATTGTATTGATAAATTAGATTCAAATGTTTGATTTATTAGTTACGGGTAGTTACTTATCTTCATTTACAAAAACCCCAACACAAAAAAATGCCTAATCGGTCATTTAACTTTTATAATTCACTTGAACCTTACTATTAAAAAATTCACAATGCGCAGCTCAAACAAAGCAAATTGCTGGTCCTAATAAAAGATCTAAAAACAATGCCGTCGAACATTCAATAAAACTCCTATGTTGACTCCTTTTATGATGCAAAACAATGGGGTGCTAAGGACCGGACGTCGCAAAAAACAGAACTTGAACTAAACTGAGTGCTGGCGATAGATTAAACCATCATTAGACAGACCCTGCTCTTGAAACTTCTAGAAGCTATCCTTCTAGTAAATTAACTTTGTACTTCTCAATACTATTTTAATTGTAGACTATTTCAATATAACCGGCTTCGTTAGTATAAGAAACTCGACAAGCATGAGGGTTATGAAACTTATTGATATGTCTACCTATTTATATGAAACTTTTATTTATTTCCATTTGATTGGCTAACGTCATCATAAAGGTGAACGCAGATTTGGCCGCACCGCACGCACCGCAGTCGTCGCATTTCGAATTCTTTATATGAAGTTATAGGCAAGCTCGCATACCTACCCGCGCCGCAGTCTTCGCAACTTCTACATTCTTTATATGAAGAATTCGAAATGCGGCGACTGCGGTGCGTGCGGTGCGGCCAAATCTGCGTTCACCTTAAACTGTAATATTTTATCATCAATGTGGAATTGATATAAAGTTCACTGTAAACAATTCAGCGCTAAAAGTGTTTTTTTGTCGTTCGTATAGACAAGCACCCCAACGTGACAACCACCATAAAGTACTAAAAAAATCTCTTTCAGCGTTGCTACTTCCGCAGTGAACACACACACACCCTAAAGTATTATTACTTTGTTTTGTCACACCATGTATATAATATACTAGGTAGGGCTAAAGACATAAAGGCTGGCAACGCACCTGCTGATCTTCTGTTGTTGCGAGTGTCCATGGGTGACGGTAGTTGCTTTCCATCAGGTCACCCGTTTGCTCGTTTGCTCCCTTATTTTATTTAAAAAAAAACTTTAATATCAACACTTACTGAGCAAAAGTTTAATAGAAGGGCCGAGATAAAACGGACCGCAGTCATTTGTTACGCGGTATTGTTACGATGATAAGCGAAATTCCAAACAACCGTATAATCCGTTTACGGAATTATTACTGCGGATTAACCTTTATTTTGCGGAAAAAAATTGCTAATTTTCACACATTTTAATCTGGTTTATGCCATATAATTTATGTGGCATTTTGATTTGTTACTTAAAATTTCACAACCACCTCTATGAAGAGCGCGTACAGACGAACGTCACTTGTCGACAACACGCTGTCGACAAGTGTCGACGGCTGCCGTCCACGCGTGCCGTCGGCAAGTGCCGTCCCTCTGTAAGAAGCTACTAGAATAATATCAATATTGTACGTAAACTTCCCTTGGTCGCAACTTCCAACAGAACACTTAAATAAAATGAGCGCAATATAATTTCGTTGGTAAACGAGCTGTTAAACTATTGAATACAATTTGATTGTAATTGTGAAAGCATATCTGAAGTAACTGACTACAATAATTATAATAATTATACATATAACGATTCTTGAGTATTAGAGATTATTATTAGTATTAATATTTTAGATTAAATAATTGTCACTTCAAAACTGGAGGTACTACTATTTAATCCCATAAATTAGTAAAATCATGGATTTATAATAGTACTAGCTGTCCCGGTAAACGTTGCTTTGCCATAAATCATAATATATTATTTACCTATTTGCCATATTATTTTATTGAAGTGACTAAATATGTATGTTACCATGGCAACGTCGATCGCTATCCCGTCGCACAAACAACGGTCGCCGTCAGTCTCAGGTTGTAATAATTTACTATTATTTATTCAACAAATGCGCCTAACAATATATAATGTACCCAGTAGCCGTTACTTACTCAATCCAGTCGAAAAATATCGACATGTGTAATTTGAATCTTTTGGAGTTAACAGATAATTGTGAGTGTCAATTAATTATAGACAAATAATTTGCAATAAAATAAAATTGCGACTATAATTAAAGATCTAACCTATCCTATCACTCAAGTTGGAAAAAAGCACACATTTAAAAAAAAACATTAAAATCAGATAAGTAGTTTAGGAATCCATCGCGGACAAACATCGTGACAGGAGATTTATATATAATATTAGATTATGTACTTCATTTTACCACATCTTCCAATTTTGCCACGTCTTCACCCAGCTTCGCTCTACGCTAGACAAACGATGAATGGAGTCCGGTATCTAAGGTTTTGTGTGTGTCAATAGAATTTTCCGAGGATTACAGATCATTAAGTGGTCGCGATTCAGTGAACTTTTTCATTACTGTTACAGGAAATTGTGAATGCTTATTGATTTTTTCATTCTAGAGTAAGATCTACCTTAAAAAGTACTACTTTAAGTAATTTAAGGTTTGACTTAAGGTTGGCTATCGCTTGCTTTTAGCAGAGTAGACATAATTTAGACCATTGGAACTGTCTTGGAAGTATAATTTCGTTGTCAGTTAATATTGTCGTAAAAACTTCTTTAGCGTTATGCACTTTTTTGATATGTAAAAAGGTTTGAAAATATTAAATTTGGACACGTTCCCTGATCAAAATTTTATAAGAGGGACGGTGAGTAGACAGAAGTGGGAAGCAATACCTACTCACAATGTTGTGTTTCTCTATGAGTAGATCACCACAACAAACATTCTGTTAGACAGTACTGTCTGTACCTCAAAACAGGCAAATAAGTCGCTACTGTCTCTTATTTGACTCAAAGTTCGTTTTTATGCCAAAGTATTAATCATTTACATGTTACGATTTTCTTGTTTTCGAGGCTTCAGGTTATGAATTAAAGAATAAACGTAATATCAGAGAAGTTGATTCCTAGGCAGATATTAGGCATACCCAGCCGATAGATCACAATTTACATTGAATTTACATGATCCGACCAAATGACGTTGGTCTGTCAACTGTCTAGGAATTCCTCGATGGTACATACAAACGTACAACAAATATGTTGTATAGTTAGTGTAGACCAAAATTACTCTTCCTTTTGTCTCCACTAGTCTTGTAACGTTTAACCACTCTGTCGCTTAAATTGAAATTAAGCGACAGAGTGGTTAAGAAACAAAATTTTAAACTCACTTGATCTTCTGAAACGGCATTATAAAGGATCATAAAGTGCTCCGAAGTCACAAAAGAAACCAAGAAATCCTCTGAGAATTTATTTTGATTAAGAAACTTTCTGTAAAAGCGTTGGCCTTTTCCGAGCTAACATAAGGGACAAAAAAATGTCATAAAAGCTGGATTTAACGCAATCCAAGTTGAAGGTTAAGTGTTTTAACTGACAGTTAAATTTAAACTTCGCGACTATTTTGTATAAAACTTCATATTTTGTATGTTGCCTTCACGACTATTTTGTATACAACTTCATTTGTATGTTGCCTTCACGACTATTTTGTATACAACTTCATTTGTATGTTGCCTTCAATGGTTTAGTTTTACGATAATAACAATGTATTATTATTCTTATGGAAAAATTACATTTTAATAGGGTTTAGGGAGTTTGGGTTATTTACGAAAAAAAAAAAAACTTGATGACGCCTGCAACTCCGTAGCGCCGAAATTAGTTTTTTTTGTGCGCGGGGATCGTACATTTTTCTGGGATCAAAATTATCCTATATCCCTTCCCGGGACTCAAACTATCTCCATACCAAATTTCATCAAAATCGGTTCAGCGGTTGAAGCGTAAAGAGATAACAGACAGACAAACCGACACTCTTTCGCAGTTTTAAATTTAAGTATGGATTTTTACTAACATCATTATAAATGCGAAAGTTTATCCAGGTTTTGTTACTTTGGATTGGTTAGGTTACTATTCGCGGAAACAGGTTAAGGTTAGTTCACATAGAAACGAGACGAGTCAGAGAAACAGAGAAGGGCGCAGATAAAACATCAACCATCAACAAATTGCGAGTGTCCATGGGCAACGGTAGTTGATTTCCATCAGGTGACCCTTTTGCTCATTTGCCCCCTTATTTCATGAAGAAATAAAAAAACAAGAAATAAAAAAAAAAAACAATTGAGTGTTGCTTATCGTTTCTCATTTCGGTTTAACCCTCAATCTCAACAACTTATTAAACCAAAGTCCACGTATCCGAGTAATCCGGAGCATTTCAATTTACCCGAAATCATTTAGACGCGTCACAAATATTCGTTGTATGGCGGAGAGAAAAATAAAAGTAATTAAACTGCCTACCCGCCGGCGGATTTGTCCCGCCGACCCGGAAATGGAGGCGGTAAAGAAAATTTAAAATTTATTTTTCCAACCGATATCATGGAGGCGACATTTCAAATTGATTTTAAAAGTTTGCTCTTTTAATTTTTGTTTACTTCCCGTAAGAAAGGTTCGAGTGGAAAAACGGTTACCTATAAGAGTTTCTGGAAATACAATTCTGCACAAGACATGAATTGACTTCTGTAAAAATAGTAGTAATTTAGCGAAAATTGTAATGCATTAGGTGTAGGTAAACATAAACATTTAGGAAAAGAACATGCACTATTATAATAATTATACTTTATTTTAAAGTTTAAATAATAATTCGCAACAAACATTTTTTTGAGTAAAAATATTTTTTTCAGTCTTAACGATTGTACTTGTGCAGATATGCCGAAACATAATTTAACACTTTCGGGGACGCAAGCACTTGAGACTGTTTAACAAAATGACACAGTAAAGGTCCATACAAATTATATGACATATGAGTAAGTAGCGTCACATTAAAACATATTAATTTATACACATCATGACACAACCGTTTTATCACGTCATCGTATCAATACGTTACGTCATTTAAAGTAAAATTAACTAGACGTGTACGGACACAACGTGTCAGAACGTCCAACGTGTAACTCTCCTCCTAACCCTCCTCTTGAAAACGTGATGAGTCAGGAACTTGAGGTGATGGTGAGTTCACAGTGAGCGAATGATCACTCTCAACGGATTTATCTGAACCAATTTTTCCATCATCATCATTGTCGGAATCATCGAAAATGATCATAGTCTTATTTTGCGCTTATTCATCTAAAATACGTAAAATAATCCATTTTCTCAGTATAAAATTATTAATTTATAGTTAAATAATATTTTGTCTAACGAAAGAATAACATACAAATAAAATAAACTAAATACTCAAGATGTTTTGTCGCGGAAAATATTACAATACGCCACGAAATGTTACCCTGATGCGAGTGCACCTCCGCAGTGACGCAGCCGCACCGAATCTAGGAGCGCGAGAGGCGCGCGGGACGTATAAACACGTTGTGCGTGTGCGAGTAACATCACCGCCAACTGTCATCGGCACTTATTTGAAATAGTTTAAAACTTACTCTACGTAACAGTAGAGCTTCGGGAATTTTACAAGTTGTGACACAAGATACATTTAATGGGATTTTAACTTGAAAATTAATCGGAAATGAACGTTCTGCTGTAAAATCCAAATGTTATTTGGACGTCATCGTACGTTGTGCCGTATCAAAATTTCGAACTATGACGTATAATGTCGTTCTGTCCTCGAAAGTGTCAACAAACCTTATATTGGATGGGTATTATTTCTACTGCCGTTTTATCGAAGATAGAAAATGCTCTCAAATCGCTGCCCGAATAAGTTTTATTTAGACAAAGGTCCGAGTATTTTTAATCAATCTCCATATCCAAAGCATTAGTGCGACGTTGGATTTACGGAGATTTGCCAAAGTTGGCCAATACCGATGCTCGAAAGTCTATTGAACCAACGGATTGAGACCAGCTCAAATTTATAGCTAAGTTCCATGGCTTTTTTGTCCCAACTTCGTGCTATTCAGCCTCTACTTAATTTGTTTTCGGCTTAAATGTAATTTGAGTTGAGTGAACTGGCATCAGCACCAGTGTAAATATTTTGCTGACTAATTCAAGGTATAGGTATAAGATAAAAATGTGCGAATAGGTTTACTTAAAGAAAGTATTTTTCGTCGTAAGTAGTAACGGGAACCTAAAAAACTAAATAGAGCGTTTAGCTCTGTTTGTGTGTATCATTTGTTCAACTACAACACCTGAACTTCTAAAAAATGCTGATTGAAAATAGCCCACTTATGGTATGCTATCTTTTATTTTAGTTAACTTTATCATGGAATATGAGGATTTTATGACTATCTACAAAAGCACATAATATCATAAAGTTTTTTTTAAATACACAGTTTTAAATTGAAAACGTTGGAAGATCTTAATTTAGGTTGCAACTGAAAACTTATTAGACGTAGCTGAAAATAATTTAAACGAAATTTCGTCTCGCCTCACGTTACAAAAACTGCTGTCGAATTTCGTAAATATTTGATCCATGTTGAAAGCCAAAATAAAGCATTCAGCTCGGGAGTGAAGTTTTTAATTTTCATAATGGTGGTGACAGCTTAACATTAATGAATTAAATGTTACCCAAAATAAAACAGATAGTGAACCGAGTCGTTCCACTGGAATAGTGTGTGTATAAAGTTTATAATGTTATAATTTTCATGCTCTTTTTTAATGGCGTCTATAAAGAATATTATTACTTAGATATACTATACCACCTAATTTAGGGCAATTATAGCTAGAGGGTGTAGATAAGTATTATTTGGTAAGAGGAACATGACATTGTTATCTCTAGAAAGGAAAAGAATACGTCCGTCATTGTCAAATTTGTTTCACTTTATAGAAGCTCTTTTTTAAAGAAGCTTGCCCTTAATTTATTAAATTCTTTTACGTTTTAAATTCCTTCATAATATCTAATTTTATCATATTATTCATTTGCATTTTTGGTTCACTAAATGTAAAACTTGCTTGTGCAAAAATTTTACAAAACAATGTTTGCTTGAGACCTCTTTTATGTAGCCACAAAATTTGCATGTTAAGCGATTTAATTAAAATAAATACACAATGAACCTCTTGTTTAGGAAATATTAACATAATCATCTAAAATAATGTTTTGAATAAGGGACGAACGATTTTGTGTGTCAAATGTTTTGCCCACCCTAAAAAAATAACCAAAAAAAGTGTTTTGGTTATTTTCTGGGGCGGTTTATTATTATATCTTGACTAAACTTGAAAGGCGTCAAGGGACACCCGGATGGAACGAAGTTACAAAAAAATCCCGCCATAGAGGATTGATAGAATTTTAAATTTCCCGCGTTGATGTGGCGATGACGTCAACTGACGTCATCGCCACATCAACGCCCTCTTCGTGGTACGTCGTACTTTGCAGCTGGTACCAAATGGTCAAAAAGTATCGATACATCTTTTTCCGTTTAGTCCCCTTTCGCAACGCTCGAATCGCGATAAGGAACTTCGTTCCAAAAATTCTGAGGACAATAAATATACACTTGACTTAAAATAGTACATAAATAATTTCGCAATTTTTATTTATTTATGGTTTTCTTTACTCTTCTTTAGGAATTATATAAAATTCTTAATTATTATATTTTCGTATGAATATTATTCAGTCTATTTAAAATCTATTTAAATTATTAGGGTTTTTAATAAGTTTTTAATAACAATAAAAGTACTGTTATTGTTATTTAGCACCTTTAAAGCTTATAGTTTCCTAGAATTGATTTGATTTCACTTTTAATGAAATCAAATCAATTGTCAATGGATTCTTAAAATATTTTAGATTATTGAAGCATGTCTTATTATCATACGACGATAGTACGTATGATACAAACTACATGCGTATGATATAAATAAACTTACTTTTATCAATATTTGCTATAAACTTGTTTTTAGATGGAAAGAAAAAATAGTTTTAGTTGTCAGATATCCCATGAACGCGGGGAAAATGGAGGCGTTCTCGGCCAAACAAGCCGCCTTACAGCTGTGCCATCGTAAAACGCTTTTATGTCTTCCTCTTAATTTTTTATGTTCAACCATTACAGTGGTCTTAACGATCTACCAACTAACAAAGAGATAGTTTGCTTTTTTCACGAATTCATACGATCATAGTTAGCTAGTACATACACACACCGGCAAAATTAGCGGAACATAAGTAAAAAGGGCCACAACTTGAATTCAAGTGGGTCGGGCTGTGTGAAATCCTTTTTTATAGTTTCTAAGCTCATTTAAGAAATAAAATATTGAACAAAACTGGCAAGTTGACAGATTTTTATTGCAATTATGCCCTACTAAGTGTTTTTCGATGATTGACGTTGTAAGTGTTTCTGATAAGAATGGCGTTTTTAGCGGGGTGCAAGGCATGCCAGCTCATTCGATTGTTTGGTTTTTGGAAGAACACATTGCTTAGATACAAAATTAGTGGATTTTCCAGCATCTACGACAGCTAGAGCTGTAACCACGATAGAGAAAGGTCACACCTACCGTTCGGTCAGTCAGGCCTTAGGTGTGTCGGCTTTCGTGGTCCATCGTAAATTTCAACGCTACAGAGAGACTGGATCTTACGTTCGGAGACGAGAACAAGGCATATATCGGGTGGCAAAGGTTCAGGATAACCGTTTTGTAAGAGTACAAGCCTTAAGAAATCGACCTTAAACTGCTTTGCAGAGATGAATCCTATAGGAACAGGTCCGAGATGTACCTGTAAGTGATTGTACAGTAAGAAGAAGACTCAAAGAAGTTAAATTAAACTCAAAGGTGCCAGCAAGGGCACCAAAACTTGAGACAGGGCACCAAAGAGCCAGGCTAAGATTTGCGCGTGAACATCAAAATTTGACAAATGAGTGAAATCGTGTGCTGTACAGTGATGGGAGCAAATTCTGTGTAAATTTTATTGACAGGCGATAAAGAATGTGGATAAATCGTAAGGAACGCTATAGACCATCAAACTTAACGGAAACAGTGGTATATCATGCAGGCTTCGTAATGGTTTGGGGTTGCATATGATTTGGAGCCCGCACAGAGCTGATGATTGTTAATGATGGTACTTTGACAGTACAGGGCAATAGCACAGACATCCTAGAACTGCGTGTTGTGCCTTTTACACAGTTTTAGGTAGTAACTTCAATTTTTTGCGCGTCCATAGAGTAAAAAAATCGGGCATTATGACCTAAATGATGCTAGCGTAGCCCAGGTGGAGAGGTCAGCACGGTCTACGGATGTGGATCCGATTGAGAACGTGTGGCACATCAATGGGTGAACGGTACGAATTAAAACTCCAGCTCCAAAATGTGTTCAAGAGCTCGAGTTGGCGCTACTGGAGGAGTAGAAGAATATCCCACAGGAAATGATTGACAATCAAAATGCAAGCATTTAATGGCGTATCCAGACTCTCTTCAGATCCATAGAAGGCATTACACGCTGTTAACATGGCATGTCTTAAGTAAAAATGAAGAATTTAACTTAAAAACTTACTACTGAAATTTCAAAGATTTTTCTTAATTTTAGATTTTTGCAGATTTTTTTAATTTTACACGTTTTTATGCCCTAAATTTATATAAGTTTTATTTTTTAATCATCAATTATTAAATTAATAAATAAATATATAAAAAACAGCGATTAATTTTCAAAAAAAATAAAATTTTATTATGTTCCGCTAATTTTGCCGGTGTGTATATTTTGTTTTTGTTGTTGTAGTTTTAATACTCCCCACACCTGTTTTGGTGACGGTGGCCGGGGTCATTGATACTAGGGCAGGTACGCAGGAGTAATTTTTTAGTGCCCAGGTGTGTGCGCAGTACACAAGAGCACTCTCTATTCCTTTACTCTTACAGTGGGACGGAAGACCGACACGACTGGCGAGAGATCAGGCGCAGGACTGACTTTTTACATGCCCATCCGACGCATCATCTGCATGGATCATCTTACTTGTCAGAGAATCAGGTGATCAGCCTGCATTGTCCTAACCAAACTTGGAAATAACCTGTTTCCAACGCGGGAATCGAACCCACGACCTCCGAGTCAAGAGCGACGCTCTAGACCACTGGACCACGGAGGCCAGTTATATTAATAATATAAATACTACATAATATAGGTTTACTCGTATAGGTATATAATATGACGCCCGTAACTCTGTTGTGATGAAATTCGTTTGTCGCATTAAAGGCATACATTGTTTCGGGATTAATATATCCTAAGTAGGTATGTCCTTTTTTGTTTCTTAAAATGTATCCATCTAAATTAGTTAAGGTAGCAAAAATATCAGTCTGTATAGGTTGGTAAGAATGCGTCGTCGTACTAAAACAAAAACACAATCTAAAGTGTTAGAAAAATTGTTTCCAATTTTAAAACCAATTTATAGGAACTTATAACATTGTTTTGTAATCATTTTTAGTCCGCACTTTCGTATAGCTTTAATATTAAAACTGCGGCAATAAAGTGGTATAAGCTTTGACATTTATTTCTATACAGAAACATAAAAATCTAGTTTTTATTAAACGTCTAGTTTTATTCGGCATGAGCTATGTATCATCGTTGCTTTTACGACTGACGACCAGGATAATAAGAATTTTTAATTTTATAGCTGAATTTGTGGAGACGAACGAAATATTTAATATTTTTAAAATGAGGTCTATAAACTTTACCGTGGGCAATATAACTTATCTTTCGATTATACCAAGAAATGTTATCGATCCTATTGAAATTTTAGTTTATGTATTGATAGTTACTTACGTTACTCACACTTTGTAGTTACATTTTGCCCACATTTTAAGTGTGATTAAACTCAACTTCTCCACCGTCTACGTAGCGTAGTAGTTAGGTCATTACCTACGAATAAAACGTATGTCGTATGACAAGTGGAAAACGCGGTATAAAAATTGACAAAAATCTTCTCTTTCGTTTTCCTCGTGGTAATGACGTCTAAATCTCTTTCGAATGGCGGCTAAACGTGAAACTTTTCAAAATATCGTTGTACAAAATTAAATAGAGATTTAAAGGAACTCGCAGAACTGTAATAAAACTAATCGAGACTAGTATAAATCTCCCCGGCGCGGAAACTATCAAAGAACAAGAATCATAAATTTATATTCGGCGCTGGCGAGCGTCGATTGTTTCGCCTTTTGTGCCCAGACCGAAGAAACGTTGAAATTAAACACTTTTAACACGCACGGAGCGAAAAACTTGCGATTTATCGCTCGGAATACCACATTGAATTATAAGTTGTGAAATTATAATTTTGGTTGGGTAAGTTTCCGTTAATTGTTCATTTTATTTGTGGACTATTACTTTATTACCTTACATTATTATATTAATAAATATTTTTATTTTACTAGACACTAATATAAAAAGTGGCTGCGCGAGTACCACAATAGAGCACAAAATATAGGCTGAAAATTGTGTTTTTTGTATGGGAGCCCGCCTTAAATTTTAAGGATTCCATACCCAAAGAGTAAACTTTTTTTTACGTTTCATTTGAAACGGAACCCTTCGTGCGCGAGTCCAACTCGCAATTGGCCGATTTTTCATTCTTACTGCATAATATAATATTATACCCATGTAAAGTTTGCTCAGCAGTGGGACACTAACAGCTATTAATAATAAAATTAATATTATGCCAAGTTACCTAGAGAAACATAAAAATAATTTTATTTTATTTCATATTAATTACATTTCAATTTATAACATTTCGTTAAGAACATGCTTACGTATCAGTATAGCATATCTACAATATAGTAGTCTTTGGTATAAGTGTTGTTTTGAACACCATAAATACAAAGTGTAGCTCTTGGTTCCATCTGAACTTTGTACATCAATTACTGAGGGACCGGGGCCACAATATCATCATCAGCCTGTATCTTGACTCATTGTTATGTATATTAACTGTATGTTTACAGGCTGTAACATTAGGCTACGTATGTGTCTTGTTCAATGTGAAAGTAGCAGCACTGAAAGAGCAACTTTTTAAAAAGCTACTTTCACAATGAACTCTATATTATTATACAGTAGTTGTATCATCACTTAGTCTTGTTACATTATGTATTGCCGTACTGCATGCAGGTGGTGATTTGTGTCCAACAATTTCTAACTCTATTTTTTTGCTCCTATTAGTCTTAGCGTGATAAAATATAGCTTTTAACCTTCCTTGATAAATGGGCTATCTAACACTGAAAGAATTTTTCAAATCAAACTAGTAGTTTATGAGATTAGCTCGTTAAAATAAACTAACAAACAAACTCATCCGCTTTATAATATTAGTATAGAAGTAGGTATAGATGATAAATGAATAATTATTTTGTTTCTTTTCATCGGATACATATCAGATAACTAGACAGAGTATAGGCTATTTTTTTGTTAGGTCAATATAAATTGCTTTTCCGTTTCCCATGTAGTAGCATTCTCAACGTATGGAAAAAAATTGTTTCTGATAGAAACAGTGCAAATTCTGAACGTTGTTAGGCATAACAAGCTTATAATTCTCGAAAGATCTAGAATGTTCCTGGTTGTTTATGAGAATAGCTTCATAAAATATACCCCAGAGTATGTCATAAATATGTGGAGATTTACATGACGGTTAGTGGCCAGTCGGTCTGCCATTGCGAGCTATTCTAGTTAAACGTCGGAAAACGACAAGCCATTTTTACGTCGCTAGCTCAGAGCTTCGTATGAATTATTATGATACATAATATATTTAAAAATTGTTATTCGCTATAGAAAAAAGTAATATTATAATGTCAATAAACAAAATACTAATAAATAGTTCTCTACACATTTTTCTTGAACTTCATTATTCATAGCGAAAATTATTTCGATGCGATGAGGACAAGTGAGTTACTATATTATAAATGTTAATATTTTTCTTAAACTACGCATTCGTAACATAATATGTTAGTCTTTTTTGTGCAATTTAACTCTCAATTTCTACGTTACGTTTCACAAAAACCGCGATTCAGCGCGAATAAAATTCCACCCTCACGCGAAACTAAATCTAATATCTAAATGGGAAAAAGTGTACAATATTTTATTCTGTTTTACATGTTAAAAAATTCATTCGATCTCACAATTCAAATGCATGTTTCGGTCGGAAAAAAGTTGAAAACCGTGAAGGAGTGTGGTGAAATTCCAGTGCATCGCGCACTGATTAAATTTTCAGTGGGCCGCGACCAGGTGGATGTCTATACGGCGCGTACACACCGCGTTACGGCAGTTTAAGCGGGGATTTAGTTTTGTTAAAAATTCACCAACGTTTTTACTTTCGAATTCTAAAGTAAAAAGGATAGCGGATTTTATTGTGCAAGGAAATGCCATAGACATGGCGCGTATATTCACAAATCTATAAAAGTGTGTACTGTGTATCATGTTTTTCACATAGCAACGCGACGAGGCGATGCGACGATTAAAATGAACCATTCAAAACTGAACCTTCATTAACTTAACTAAGAAAAGGCACATTGAATTGATGTCGGCACTACAAATAGGCGAATGCGTTAGCCAACGCATTGGCCAACGCTTCGGCCAACGCGTTCGCCTATATGTAGTGCCGACAAAACGCGTCGGCCAACGTCTAAATACCTACCGCCAACGCGCGAGTCGCCCGTTCTACACATTGGGCCGATACGTTGGCCAACGCGTCGGCCAACGCGTTCGCCTATGTGTAGTGCCGACAAAACGCGTCGGCCAACGTCTAAATACCTACCGCCAACGCGCGAGTCGCCCGTTCTACACATTGGGCCGACACGTTGGCCAACGCGTTCGCCTATATGTAGTGCCGACATGAGAGACACGTCGTACGTGGTGTTGGGATTTCGGAGCTTTGTACATACTCTTATACAACCAATAAGAGATGCATAACTTTCCACACTGTTGCGAAAATTCCAAACAAAATTTTAGAATTTTAAAACCTCATTTTACGCATGATAACTGATAATATTATGAAAAGTACATAAAAGTTAGGACGATATTCATCTAATAAAATTAAAAGTTTTCGTAAGTTTAGAAAATATAACAACTTAGAAATCCTGCAACATTGTGTGTTTGTTGCACTTTTACAGATTTTATCGCGGTTTTATAACTCTAGATATCAGATTATGGTGAACATAAAATGTTACATTCAGTACTCATAGTAAAAACTTGGCATAGTTAAATAAATATAAGAACTAAGTAAGGTACCTAAGATATTTTCGTTATTGTATAATTAGATTCTTACTTCTTGAAAAGTACCTTTTTGTTAAAGCACATTTTAAATTTTTAAAGACTCTGTTTTCGATGTTTCGTGGGGTGTAATACAAAGTTATACGTGACAAGCTAGATCTAGCATTAACTCTACAACTCTACAACAACTCTACAAATACATCAAATCACTTATTAAAATAGTAAGCGATTGTTACACAAAATATCAATATATCAAAATGCTCCTACTACGTACGTAGTGCGGGATCAAAACTTTAATTTTGCTCGGCGGCGTAAATCCGAGGTTTCATATCTATGCTCCTGGATGCATCATCGAGGTGCACTCAGATTTGGTACGATTCCAATCATACCGATGTTATAAATCGTTTTAACAAGCTACTATATCGTTGCCGAAGAATTGGGCTTCGTATCTCGCTTTTTATTGGTCTGACTAGTGTTTTTGGGTTGAGTTTTGTGTTGCCAAAAAGATTGGCCTTTTTGATTCGACGACAACGCTTATACGAGTACCGTATGTTGGCTTACCCGGAAAAACTTTTAGATCGATAAGATCGATATTAAGATTTACCGACAAAAATGGAATGCGCAGTATTTGATTTTAGGAGATGGTCTAGTAAGGACTAAGGAGTGTATGAGCTATTAATTATTGATGATCAGATAGTGACAATGCATTAGTAAATTCATGCATGTCCCGTATAAAGTTATCCTATGCCATATATAAACGATATTTTTACTAAATGAATATAATCCGAAGGAACATACTCATTTCAAATAATACCTTCTCAATTTTTAATTTGCAATGGTCTATAAAACCAGAAAATATCTGGCACATTTTATAAAATTAATGAGATAGTGAAAACTTTCGAGCTTAGCATCTATCAAAACAAAATCCCGAGATAAAGCGTCAGTGGAAAAAGCTCTTGCACCTTTTGAAATTAAATCTGATAATAGAAGTGAGATTAAATCAGAAAACGAAATAACTCGGAAACTAAGTACGGAAGTTTTGTCAAAGCGAGTAACAAAAGCGCCAAGTTAAGACTTGACGCTCGCGACTAAATTCGTCATTGTTAACTAAATTGTCTCCGGATTTTAAGTTTACAGCCACTTCGGAAGCGTTTTCTTTTATGCTGCGTACGTGTTCTGTAGTTTATACTGATACAAGTACTCGTATATCGGATATAGATATAAACTTAATGTTATTCATCATCAACCCCGACAAACTTGTATCTAAATTTGTATACTGCTACTTATTTTAGGGTCAATTCAGAGAGCAACGCGATGCGTAGATGCATTTTGAAATTTGTACTGAATTGACGGATTTTGTGAGCGTGAGGCGTCTTGCACATCTGTCGAATCCATACAAATTAAGAAATGCATCTACGCGTCGCGTTGTGGTCTGAATTAACCCTAAGGATTATTTTTGTTGTGCTGCAATTAGTTTTTAATGCAAGAACGGTACGGTAACGGTAGTATTTTTTTTTATACAAACAAAAAAATATTCAAGTACAAATAGTATTCTACCTTGTGTGTCGAAAATCCTTGAGAAAATCGTCTGTGGGCAAATTACTAAATATCTAGATAATAATAATATTTTACCATCAGCTCAATTAGGCTTCCGTAAAGGCCATAGCACAACTGCACTTCTAGATGTGATTGATGAAATACTTAGCGCACAAGATACAGGCGAAGCAACAATTCTGGTGCTACTGGATTATTCGCGCGCGTTCGACACTATTAATGTTCAATTACTACTTTCTAAGTTAAAATATTATGGATTTGACGCAAATTCAATTTTTTGGTTCTCTAGTTATCTCACAAACCGATCGCAAGTTGTAGAAATCCGAAATACAGAGGGTACTATCAGAACCGTGCGCTGTCGATAGGGGTGTACCTCAAGGATCAGTACCAAGTACTGATCTTTTAGTATCTACTCTGCAGATATCACCCAGCACATACGTCACTGCAAATATCATATATACGCTGATGACATTCAATTACACATTTCATTCAAACCGGGCAATCTACAAAAGGCTATAGACATGTTGAACGACGACTTGAGGCGAATATTTGAATGGTCAGAAGATAATGCGTTGGCCTTAAATCCGTCAAAAACAAAATACATGGTGCTCGGTTCTAAAGTTTAAATACAAAAAGTTTGTAACACTCAGTTTTCAATTAGCATCAAAGGTGAAGAAATAGAAAGAGTCAGTGAAGCAAAAAATTTGGGAATTATTATGGATGAAAACTTACGTTTCGAAAAGTACACAGTTAAAATGGTAAGCAGTTGCATTTACAGATTAAATTTATTGTATAACATACGAACCTTTTTATCCAAAAAGTTCAATTTAGCCAAATCACTGTCTGCGAGTCTCTGGTTCTTTCAAAATTGAATTATGCGGACGCCGTTACCGGGCCGTGCCTACTGTCTAGATCAAAAAAAAATAATTCAAAAAGTACAGAATGCTTGTATCAGGTTTTGTCTGACTGTCCCTCCTAGAACGCATGTTTCTCCCTACATAAACAAAGAGAAATGGCTGAACATGGAGCATCGTCGCCAACTTCACTTTGCCACGCTTCTCTTTGGAGTCGTTAGGTTAAAAACACCCTTCTACCTATATAATAAATTGCAGTGGGCTAGCGACAGTCAACTGTCTATGACCACCAGGGGTTCGGGCTACCTCCTAATCAATCAACCTCACCACTCTGCTGCGTTTAGAGGAAGCTTTAGACATGTTGCCAGTAATGTGTGCAATAACCTTCTGCCACCGCTTAGATACTTAAAGTTTATTGATAATTTTAAACGAAATTTGAAGCACTACTTATTAGAACAGCAAATAAATAATTAAAAAGGCAATGATATTATAATATTTTCTCTTTCTAAATTCAAGTATGTATATATATTTATATATTTTTATATAATATATCCACTATTATTCTATATTTGTCTGTAATAATATTCACAATTAACTAACATAATGATCCAAATCCTCATTTTTTCCACCGAAGTTTTGCGAGAGTTGCACTTGGAAGATTTTTTGTTTTGTTTCTTTTTTGTTTAATTCATTGATGGGGCAAGGGATCACGGAAGACCAGGGACAGCGGCGCTCGTCGCTGTCATAACCTGAGTGGTCGCCTTTTCCTCATTTTTTTTGGCATAGCACTGCCATAAACTGAAAATTACTCTGTTTAGTTTTAAGTTTCTTTGTTAATGTTCTTTTTTTTATTCTTCTTTATATTGTTATTTTTAGTTTTCTACCGAGTTGTTATTGTTACTTTATGTTTGTTTTAATAATATGGTTCTGTTATGTTTTTGAAAAAGGGAATAAAGTTTTTATTATTATTATTTTTATGTTTTTAAGTTTTTTACTTCTCCACTAGGGGTGCTTCACTAAAGCTGCGGGCTTGTGACCAAGCAGCTTCAGCTTAACTTGTAAATCAAGTAATCGACAGGAATTTTCTGACGATTCGGCATGTATTAAGAATTACAGCCTTTTGAAGTGTGATATAAGTGAGTGGGTGAATGTTGAGTGTTTTGAGACTACTGTGTAATGTTTTTGGGATGATTCCGGTACTTGATATAACTATTGGTATGGTTTTAACTACATTAACTTTCCACTGTGATTTTAATTCAATTGTTAGGTCTATATATTTTGTGACTTTAGTTGTATGTGTGGTAGTGAGATTGTGTAAATTCGGTATGACGATTATTATTATTATTATTATTATTAAATAATAATAACTTGTAGTTACACAATATTACGGGCTTTTCAATCTACGTTATAATAACACAATATTTTAGATATGTAAAGAAATATACGTTAAATAAACTCTTCTAGATTTACGTTATAAATATAATCGAGTTATATTTCCCATTTCAATACTTTTACAAAAAATACTCCGTTCTCACACAAAGGCGTTTTATCAAAGCCGTAATTCGCTCACATGGCGACGGCTTATACATATTTTTATGTAAAAATACAAATTTATAAAGCCTTTACGCTAATGAACCTTCGCTATACAGCTCGTGTAACCTGCTTAATGATGAACGGATAAGGAGTATGATTTTTAAATATTTATTACAAAAAGAGTTGGCGCGCCCAATTATGTGGTGCCAAAATACGTTTCCAACCCCCTTAGACAAGTGGCAAAACTCTAATGCTAACGGTACAAAAGGTATGCGATTTGACATAAGTCATCGCTTCGCTAGCGAACACTAATATCAAATCCATACATTTTGTAGCGTTAGCGTTAACGTTTTGCCAGTTGTCTAGCGGGGCAGTACTTATTATTTTTAGGCGTTAATCTTATGTTCTTTCCCTACTTTATTCTACTTCATATATTATTTATGACATTTCATAAATATTATGTAAGCGGTTCAAGAGTAAAGGGGCAATAGATAGACAAAAATACTTCGATCAAGCGAGGTGGCATGTTTAGACAGAACAAAGCCCAATTCTATAGTTTTCAGCTGAGGTATAATAATAACTCCTACACCGGTTGCGGTGAAGGTGGCCGGTTTCATTGAAACCAGGCCAGTTACGCAAGAGTAATTTTATAGTTTCCAAGTGTGTGCGCAGTACACAAGAGCACTCTCTATTCCTTTTACTCTCATAACCCAGTGGGACGGCAGACAGACACGACTGGCGAGTGATCAGGTGCAGGATCTTTTTACATGCCCATCCGACGCATGGACCATCTTACTTGTCAGACAATCAGGAGATCAGCCTGCATTATCCTAACCAAACTTGGAAATAACATGTTTCCAACGCGGGAATCAAACCCATGACCTCCGAGTCAAGCCACGCGTTCTTAACCACTGGACCACGGAGGCGTTTTTAAAGCTGAGGTATATATTATTAGAAACTTCGATAGCGCGATTCAGGGTGTGGCTAATTGGTTCCCCACAACCCCATATGGGGTAAGGGGTCAGTTGATTACTACTCTCAAGTAGCCATCGAGGTGCGGATCTGCGTTTATTACTCTCAAGACCAACTGGGTCAATGACGTGTCTGTTAGGAGACATAATCACGTTTGATATCTTCCGAGATTCATTGTTCCTCATACATTCTCGTTTATATACTTTTAAAAACTACATCGGCTTACGCTGATGCACACCGGGGCCCATAATATGAGCAATAAGAAGATAATTGAAAAAAAGGAGTGGTTTTATAATTTTATACCTTTATGTATAAAGGCCTCCATATATTATGTGCAGGCTTCTAACTAATGAAACCAAGACAAGTTGTGATTTTTCACTCAGGCTTGACGTATCGTGATTAAAATATATCACTATTATAGGCCTATGACTTGATTTATCTGAAAGCAAAATAACATATAAATATATCACCGTAATATAAAAGAAAAATTAACGTAAGCGAAGTCACAGGGAAATATAATATAATCTGCAAATAACAAATCCTCCGGTAGAATATAACCTCAACTATCGTAATCTCGGCTCTGAAACATGACTGCCTCGCAAAAAAACTTAATGGTTTTTCGCTTTAGAAACAAGGCAAGCGTTGAAAAAATATCCGTTTTAATTTCCTCTCTTCCTCTACGTGTGGATGCTGGGGTTTTATTGAACGTGCAATGTAATGGTTAAAATTATCCCCCGATAACTTTAATATCGCTAATAGTTTGAGTGAACTTGCAACTTGTTAAATGCGTCTTGTAATTTTCTGTTATAGGTTTTCTCGATTTTGGAAGTAAAAACTGTTTGTGATAGTAAAAAAATAAACTCACATGACAGGTGATGTTATCGAATGTTAAAACGGAGGGAAGTAGACCGCCGGCACAGCGTAGTAGAGAAAGTAATTTACTCCTATCTTTACTCTGCGTAACAAAAAAATATGCCTGTTTCTTTCAGTTCATAAACAACCATTATTTCAGGAGCATTCATTATTACATAGAGTAAGTTACTTTTAAAAATGTTGGTATGTTTAGAATACGAAGTCTCTAAAAATAGCTTTACAAACTTTTGTATTTGTATTCTATTGTGTTCTACGCCGTAGCACGCGTAGCGCTTGTCAGTGCTACGAGCCGTAGACGGCTACGAAACGCTACGGCGTAGAAGTTCATTAGTCGCTCGTAGCAAACACGAAGAATAGAATTCTAATTATTATTATTATATATTCTTATTTATTGTGTATATTCTAACTCTCTTTATGTTTTAGGACACTTAGGGCCTGTTTCACTACTTCCTGATAAGTGCCGAAAAGGCTATCCACTTAAATTAACAGTTAAAGTATTCGCTACTTTATAAGAAAGTGGTGAAACAGGCCCTTAAATTACTTAAAAAAACTGTGATCCTGGAGTCTCGTGTCCGTCATCAGTATTTACGCTTAAACCACTTCAGCAATACATAATTTTGTAGGGATATACTTTAAGAGAGGAAAGAATATAGTACAGTTTTTTGCTGGAAAAATGTGCGACTGCGGCGCAAGTCACAGCAAAGTTGCAGGCAACGTAATACTAATATACTGAAATACTAAGGCCCAATTTCAACAACGTCTCTTAGTGTTAACATCTCGTTTAAATGTTATGTCTTCCTTCCATTTACGTAAAATAGAGAACAAGAGGTAACGTGATACTAATTCGAGCATTACTTTTAACAGTCGTTGATGAAATTAGGCCTTAAGGTCCGAAAAGTTCCTTGCGAAGCCCGGAATCACTATTTTAATATGACTATAAAGACTATAATATACTCTAAAGATTTTAGCGAAAACGTGGAAACATCACCAAATTGGACCACTAAAATATATTGCGAGTTACACCGGCACACGTTACTTCCCGTATTAAAATCACTCGGCCGGATACCCGCGCGTGCCAAAAGCGGGGAATTAAATTGTTTAGATGCAAGTTTTTAGCCAATTGAGATGTTAACAATTCGTTTTGAGCAACTAAACGAGGGTGGAAGTGGAAAAGTTGGTAAATGATGAGTACTTCAAAATTTGTGAATGAATAAATTGATCTTCGTCTCTATTTCGTACAATCATAGAAATTTCATCGTGAAATTGCTGACTTATGTTTATTTATTAGGTCTAGTTATATCAAGCCTGGTTAGACAGGCCGTAATAACATTGACTTGACGACATTGGCAGCCTTACTTGCGAGGCCCTGGGCGGCACGTCTTTGCCTTTGCAACTTTTTGGGACTTTTCCCGGGCGGCAGGTCTTTGCGAGGCCCTTTGGTCCTATGTGATGCGAATGTAGGAAAAAAGGAAAGGTTGTGTGGTGTAGGTATTCATCACGTTTGACGAGAAATGCTAAACTAAGTTATACAGTTAAGCATAATTTGAGTCAAACAATCTGCATTTTTTTTAACACGAGGCCCCTGTAGGAGCGAGGCCCCGGGCGATTGCCCTGTTCGCCACCCCCTAAAGCCGCCACTGCTGGACGAAATAACGTAGGTCCGTCATTTGCCTATAAACCTACTCCTCTAATGGTTAAATCGCATAAAAACCTAGCAATCATCGCTTAACATTACAAGATACAATCGCAATCATAAAACCAAGTAAAATCGTACGAAAAATTGCATAGATGTTTTCGTCGAGATCTTAATAGTTGGCAAGCTGTTCCCACGAATCTCGGCGTCTGCGGCCGTAACGTACACACTGTCCTCTAATTGTGCCTCTAATTGCTCCCCCCTTCTTTATTCCGCTTGTTATTGCGACATTCGGTACTGTCGTGCGGTAAACTTTGCTGCTTTATTTCCTACATGACATCATACGAGATATTTTCCAAGCAGCGATGAAAATTTGCGAAAAATAATATTATTTGTTATACGACATATGTACTATACGATTTGTGTACAGTGTAAGTATTTAGCGGCATCGTAGCTCGTAAAGGATCAAGTCTTATTTTGATGTGTTACGTAACCTACGTAGGAAACTAAGCACGTCTTATACCTATCATTAATCAAAATAAAGTTTGGAATTAATTTTTATGTTACTACAACGCGATGCGTAGTTGCAATTCTAAATTTGTATGGAATTGATAGGCTTGCATAACGTCCCACGCAATTGAAGTCTGTCAATTCAATACTTTAGTAATGTATCTACGCATCACGTTGCGGTCTGAATTGACCCTAAGAAGTAACATTTAAATAAATTTTCACCATCCCAAAATTCACATTCAAATGGACATTTCTGTCAATAATGCAAAATTCAATCACAATAATCACATTCTAATAAACAATCGAATGCGATCCAAATAAACCGATTAACAGAACTTTATCAATATATCATTAAACTAAGCCGCTTAACCGATGTGGTTATTTATTTATGAGGAAATATTGGCCAGATTTAAACGGACCACAGAAACAAGTGACAGCGGCGAAACTGGCCAACGTAATTTGTTCAACACGATCATAATAATATATTTTAAAGCATAATTCATTGAGCGTTCAACTGTTACGCTTATCTGACATAGAAGATAACAAATATACGGGTGCACTGTACGGGCACTAATTCAGATAATTTTTACAGACATGGTATTGTTTATGTTCTATACTAAATTTTGCTTGTGCTTTCATCCGAGTGACAAAACAATAGCATAAAAAAACTAAACCTATTTTAGAATCTGCTTACTTAGTACTTGATCGGTTAAGGAAGCTTACGTGATTCTGAAGACAATTAATGGATCTTTTTCTCGTAAAGAGCCCATGCTCTTTACATTTTTTTGTTATATAAATATACTAGCTGTCCCGGCAAACGTTGCTTTGCCATAATATAAAGTACTTTGCCCATATTATTTTATTGAAATGGCTGAATAAGTATGTCGCCATGGCAACGTCGATCGCTATCTCGTTGCACAAACAATGGTCGCCGTCAGTCTCAGGTTGTAATAATTTACTATTATTTATTCAACAAATGCACTTATCAATATATAAAGTACCCAGTAGCCGATTCTCAGACCTACTGAATATGTATATAAAATTTGGTAAAAATCAGTAAAGCCGTTTCGGAGGAGTTCGTGGACTAACATTGTGACACGAGAATTTTATATAAATATATAAAACTCAAAGGTGACTGACTGACATGGTGATCTATCAACGCCCAAACCACTGGACGGATCGGGCTGAAATTTGGCATGCAGGTAGATGTCATAACGTAGGCATCCGCTAAGAAAGGATTTTGACCAATTCTACTCCCAAGGGGTTAAAATAGGGGATGAAAGTTTGTTTATAATAATACTTCTAAACGCGAGCGAAGCCGCGGGCAAAAGCAAGTCTCTATATTATTATAAAGTTGTCTTCCACGTTGCAAAAGTTAATCAAGGGAACCATACATTTTGCAGCAATATTTTATGTTTATTGTTTCGCGCAGTTTTTTCTTTAAGACAGTCAAATTTTATCACAATCAGCGCAGTGGTTTCGGAACCAACAAATTCAATATTCATAATATTACTGTTATCTCACCACGAAGTCTGTGTGTATCCCGGCCAACATATGCCATCTGTTGGCTCAGGAGAGGCCTCGGGAATGCCAACGGTACATTCCCCTAATAGCCAGATTACAAATCGTCTAGCTTATTCGACCACGCCGATTTAATGTCGCCCAACGTGTTGGGCCTGATTGAATAAGGATGTGGGCTTGAGAATCAATCCATAGTAATATTATTAATGCGAAAGTGTATCTGTCTGTCTGTAACCTCTTTACGCTTAAGCCGCAGAACCAATTTTGCGTAAATTTTGTTTGGTTACTTTTAGAATACAAACTTGAGTTTGGATCTATATCTTTATTATAAATGCCAAAGTGTATTTGACTGTCTGTCTGTTATCTCTTCACGCCCAAGCCGCTGAACCAATTTTGCTGAAATTTGGGATGGAGATACTTTGACCGTACATTTTTCCAGGATAAAAAGTATCCTTTGTACTTTCCCGAGACTCAAAGTATCTCCATACGTGTACATATGTCGTGAAGAGGTGAGAGACAGACAGACACTTTAATATTAGTATAGAAGTATAGAATCATAGTCTACCTGTTTTTGCCTGTTGGAAAAGTTACATATGTTTTACGCTGCATAAAATAATTTGTCTTTATTGCTTCAGGGAAAAAGTTATTTTTAGAATGTAGAAACAGAAGATTTGAATATTATTTGTCAAAGACGGTACATATTATATTGTAAAGAAGGTGGAATGAACATAACATAATATAATTTTATAGAATACTACTACGGACTACTTTTTGAAAAATACTTTTTGGACAGGTTTCCTCAATAAAATAAATCCAAAGCAGAACAATTACCACTTAAATTCCCTCCTGGCGGGTCCAAACAATAAGAACCAAGTACGATATTTTAAGAAAGTTTAATAAAAGGTGAGTTAGAAGGGTACAAGAATACGGATTGAATTCTTATTAGTTATACTAACCCTCGATAAGCGCAGGTGCGGAACCCAAAGTAAATAAGCTATATCCACAATTTGCGGAGAAGGACAAACAAAGGTATTAAACCAGGTGGCCGGTGACAATATATATTGACAATGTATTTTTCTTGTACCCGTTTTCTCTATTTTATGAAGATCGTTATAATTTTTTGAGTCCTTTATAATATTACCAGATAACGTCCAAGACTCCGTTGCATCAACATTAATTTATCGCGCGGGGAACATACTTTTTCTGGGATTAAAACTATACTATCTCTTCCCGACACTCAAAAGTATCTCAATGCAATACTATACGCAGCAAAATTGATTCAGCATTAGTTTGGGAGTGAAGAGGTAACAGACAGACAGATAAACTTTTGCATTAATAATCATCATCATCATTTGTCCACACTGTGCCTTTTTTGTTCGTCAACAGCGAACGTGAGGCATGCCCGCGACGCATGCCTTCTGATCGTATCCAAAACTTTCGCTCTGTTCTTTAATGACAATGTTGGCGTTGCGTTTATTGACGAATTCAATTATTATTGAATGCGCCAATACGAAAGTTGAATGAAAGAAGATGAATCCAAAACTTTCGCTCTGTTCTTTAATGACAATGTTGGCGTTGCGTTTATTGACGAATTCAATTATTATTGAATGACCAATACGAAAGTTGAATGAAAGAAGATGACGAAAATTGAAGACGAAAGTGTTTAGTGCTGTGTGGACATAGCTTATGGCGTTTGAAGACAAGCGATGACGTCAGGTGTTATTTCCAAATACTCAAAAATCATGGCCATTTTAAAAGAACCAGGCTATAAATGCAATTCAGTTTATCCAAACATTTACACAAAAAGGTTTGCTGTCGATTCCGTTCCAGGTACTAAAAGATTCTGGCGTTGTTCCGTAATCGTGTTCCGCTGCAATTGAGTCTGCAAGTTTCGGCGTGACGCGTTATCGGATTTGTTCGTACGCGCGCCGAATACTCCGACTCACCTTTGAGATATTGAAAGCTATTTGATTTGTAAGTGGATATTTTAAGAGTTTTCATGGACTAAATTGATGAATGAAATAGAAGAGGGGTAGTTGGAAATAAAAGAAACCTGAATAGGTTTTCCATTCCAGGTCCATTTGGATATTACATTCAAAATAAAACCAAATATTTATTTCATTTACTCGAACGAATAAAACATTATAAATTAACACCTACATCGTGGGCATCGCAGACAATAGATTTTCAATTGTTTTGCGGCAGCCTTCTGCCGCTTGGGGATTGATGAGTTATTCCATCGATCGCGGATTATTGGAGATCTATTGTTATTCTATTGTTGTCGCGATCACCGGTGCTCTTATGGCGCTTGATAGGTTTAAATGTATTGGCATCAAAAAGCTAATATTATAACAACTCGTCAAGTTTTTATTATAAGCCGCTGATAGTAATAAGCATCATTGAATCTTGAATGCACCTACATTGCTATTTATTACTTAAAAGCGCCTTAAAAGCTACCTTAGCCATTAAGTTTAGAAGTGTTAAAATGTAAAATCTTATAACACCATTTATCATCACCTCTATAGCTATTAATTTCATAACCTCCTTCAGTCAGTATATAACATTTCCAGACCAAGAAAACTACACAATATGTGATAAACGTATGCAAATTCTCCGTCAAAAACAGCACACCTGTATTATCTGTAACAAGCAGATAATAGTCGTTTAAGGCACAAGAGCTCTCCGCAAAGCGAAGCCGCCACGCTCTTCACAGGTCGCCAGGTCAATAGGCGCTTACTTCAAACGCTATGGATACGGTTAAACGTTTTTGGCCTCGCGAATTTCAAAATGTAAAGGGGCTTTGAATGGTTTTGCACACTTTTATTACTATTTTTGGTTCTAAGCGCATTCGTAGCGGAATTAAATAAAAATATGTTGTATATAAATAAATACTACATCTATTTATTTAATTTCAAAAGCGGAACCGCAATTAAATAAATGTGTGATTCCGCTACAATTTTTGAGGCAAAATGTAAAATTAAAGATACGTCATATTAATGGAAATACTTACCCAATATTGAAGACATCTGAATTCAAGTCACGAAACATTACCTAATTGAAGATTCGTTTTAACTAATTTTATACCGACCTACGTCTACTTTGCTACGATAATATTATATGCCTGCTGTTGCTGCTTCGTTGTTACATCTGCCGGCCCTCTCAGAATTCAACCCCTTGTTTTTAAGTATCTCTTTAATGCTTCAACTCCCAAGCGGTTGTATTCGACCGCGTAAACAATAGATTTCCAAGAATCCACGATCAAGGGAGTAATGTGTCTCTAACATAGAATTTAACCTTTTGACATTGACATCGTTGGTCTCTAATAGTCAAAACGTATTTACAAAACAAACTAACCAATTCACAATATTCTAATATGGCAATAGTATAAATCGTCCAGAAGGTAATTCCCAGCAGTATCTCTTGTCAGGATTCTGGAAAGTTTTCACTATATTTGTGTGTGGGCGAACAAGTGATAGTATCTCCTGTAATAGCGGTAGCTTGGAGCACAGCCAAACATTGTTACATCCCGAAATATTAGATTATTAGTCATACATTTCACATTTTTGAATTCACTTTACAAACATATTTGGTTGGTCTCATTGTTATTTATGGCGTTTATAATGTTGGGGATTTAACATATTTAATGTTACTTGAATGTATTATTCATTTATCAAATACAGGGTGCAATTGAACCTTTCTGACAATTTTTTACTGAGTAAACATTTAGTACTGAGTGACAATAAAAGAAAAAAAGCGTGTATTTTTATTTTTAACAAGGATCAATATATCAAAATTTGGCAGGAAGGTTTAATTGCACCCAGTATACTTTTTACTATTTTCTACTACTTTGAGTCATCTTTATAACTCTTGATAATCGTATTTTATTTTAGATAATATGGATCTGGTTTTTTTGTGAAGACGATTAAAAATTTTAATTTTATTTCCTTCGTAGGAAGATACTTGTTTCATATGAAAACCTCCGCACTACGAAACTCGGTGTGGATCAAAACTAACTTAAATGAAGTTTGAATTTAAATTGTTATACACTTTGGAATGTGTCGCATCGTTGTGAACCGACTACAAAGAAACTCCAAGTACCGAAAAGCTAAAAGATGGCAATAAAAAAGCAATCTGTCTCAAAATTATCATAATATACGGTGGCCATTATGCTGGCCGTAGATATTAAAAGTTAAGCGATGCTATATTGAAATCCCAAGATGCTGCTTAACATCACAGATGATGCGATGTTTTATTCAACGTCTCAAACTTGGCCGCCAATAAGTTGGATAAGCCGATAGGTGTAATTTGCATTTTAACTCAGGGGGAAGCCATTAACACTTTTAATAGTATTCTAGTTGTAAATTAGCCATAGACTATGAATACATAATAGATCAATTTAAATTCTTTTGTTGAGGCAGTGAAATTATTCTATGCGTTATAGAATACTTTCTTAAACTATTTTACAAGCACAAACCGTCATAAAATTTATCAAGCTTTATAATAATAATATGAAATTTTGTATCTCATTTAGACTTTAGTTTAAGCAGAAAATATCGAGATAATAATATTGTTATCCTACTAAGTAATTATTTTCTTATTTGAATGCGATTTCGTATGCAAAACAATTTCATTGCTTTGCTCTAACTATAACTAACATAAAATGTTTCTATTACAGATAAAAGAAAAAGCCAAAATGGATCTCGTTGCTTCGTACATGCTGAACCCAACACTTCTTCTCTACGAAGATCTTCTTCTAGAAGAAGAATATTATGATGGTAAGTGTTAGAAATTATTAAAACATTTATTAGAGCTTGCTTTTAAGCTCATTAATAATTAATTTGTGCCAATGTAAGATTAAGAAACCATGATTGAAAACTTATTTTAAATCAGACTTGCTAAGGAAAATATTTTGTATAAACACAAAATTAATTTTTGTCATCTGATAAATCAACGTTAGACACGTTAATAACACAATAATTGGTATTCTCTAGCCCGTATGCCAAAAGGTCACTAATGACGTCGAAATAGGGGTCATATTTGCTTGTTGGTGAATTTAAATGATTGTCAGATTCCCGTGCGGGCGTCAAACGGACATTCGGAGCACAATAGACCGAACGAACCAGTAGGCCGACTTCAAACAAATTGACGAATCGGCGCAAGTACTGCACTGCTGTCCACTGTAAGCATGGCTTGCTACGAACGGCTGAGCAACGAAGTGCTATGTCAAACATAATATGAATGTCAAGAACACTTTTAAGGGTCAATTCAGATCCCAACGTGATACGGAGCTGCCGTAAGATGCATTTCTAAATCTGTACTGAATTGACAGACGATATTATAAGTTTAAACACTAACGGATTTTGTCGCAGAGCACTTTTATTAATCCCGACGTTTCGGCTACTTTACAGCGGCCGTGGTCACGGGTGGACTAAGGTGACAGGTGTCCAATTTCTTGAAGTTCTTCAACTACCCAAAGATTTATCAATTTTTGTTTGCGTTCCGATCTACGCAGAACGAACTCACAGTGTCTTGAAGCCGAGTCGTCATAGATTTGTACTTCAGTTTGTTGATCACTGGATCCCAACTAGATGGCACCCAACCATCTTCGCGATTAAAAAATATACTCGCGAAAACTTAAGAAATCTATATGAATTGACAGACTTTATTTGCATCTCACGGCATCTACGCGTCACGTTGCGGTCTAGATTAACCCTAAGTCGGCCTACTGGCTCGTTCTGTCTATTGTGATCGAAGGCATATTCGGCGTGGCTCTGCCGGTGTCTACCGGTGTCGGGGGCCTGCATATTCAATCGGTTATGTGTACCTAAAGCCATATGTATAAACCGCACGCTATTTAGTACGAATATAGCTCGAAAGGCATGTTTGTACGAAAGAATGATGAAACGAAGTTTTCAGTTTTGTATCCAAGATAATCCTAGTACTGTACATATAAAAATTTAAAGGATCTGTCTAGTACGCTCAAAACTAGAACTGATATTTTAAAAGATTGAGTTAATAATTTTGTATTATAATAGTGTTTAATTTAGAGATTAGAATGTTGGCTATTTGTATCTGCAAAAATTCACTGTTTTCTCCATTAAATCTATCGTAACCAACAGCGAAAATAAGTGATTTTATTACTACCACAATGTATGAAAATAAGACAATCAAAACAAACCTTTTCTAACTTATTATGGAATCTTGTATCCCGTCTATACATTTGATACAATATTACAGTCCTACGTCTAAAAACAAGACTGTGGTTGGATACGGTTGTAAATAATATACTTGGTATTGTTTTGCGATCCCAACAAGAAACTTGATATGAAATCGTTTCTGGAATATTCATACGAGTTGTGAGTTAGGACAAATATCGCATAGTATGTTCAACGTTTTTATGTTTGGTTGTAATAAGTACTTTCGTAAATTTTTAAGGGTTAAGCACTAATAACATTAAAACATATCAACAAGGGACATTAACGCACCCTAAATAATGATTGAAGACGTGAGTGGAAGAATCGAACAAATAACATTTTGTAACATTCGGAAAATAACTAATTTTGACCCTAATTATTTTATTAAAACTTGTAACTTATCTTCTTCATAACCTAGCTAATGTATCTGGCTACACATATAATCCGTAGTTTATTATTTTAAATATTTTTTCCGGTCCTAAAGCCTCCGTTTAAGCAAAAAAACGGGAAGTTTTTGCATGGTACTTACCTGATTCTTCCACTCACGTCTGGAATTATGATAACTTGTTTATATTTTTTATGGGACCTCTTATATCCCCGTTGTCAGTATACATTGATCCTAATGTCCTAACATACTCCTAACGTATTTATCAGTCTGCGTCTGGCTCGTGATGGCGAATGGACAATAAATTATGATCTCGCTTATCAGACGCAACCTCAAATCCATCTCACCTGTCCCATCCAATTAAACTATATACATAATAAACAGGCTATCACCATAATGCCTAGTCCAGGAGGCAGAACAAGAGCGTTTATGCCTCAAATATACAGTAGTTTGGCTCAAAGCAAACACTATTAGGTACGAGAGCCAGCACGTGGGAATTGAAAGTATTTCCACAATATAACAACAGATATAATTCACGTCTCAGCGCCGCCCTCGAGGGCTCTTAGACTCGCAGCTGCTCCTGGCCTTCGAGACGTTTCTCTTTCAGGGGCGCTAAAAACCGAATAAACCGGCATAGCCGATTTTAAGTCGAGTCTCCAAGGCATAAGCGGATCGCGATTTCTCTTCCATTTTTTAGCTTTTATGCCCGATTCATAAAAAATATAAGTTCTTTTGAGTAAATAAGTAATATTTCTTACATCGTTAAAAATATGCAGAATTAAAACGAGATAATGGTATAAGACCCTTAGTATTCACGCTTACATTCAACTCCAGAGTTTCTGTGCAAAGTAGCGTTTATCCCAACACAACTGAGATCTCAATGTCCGAAACTTTTGTACCACACCCCAAAGTCGAGGACAGTTCTAAGTGCTCTCCAGACAACCAGTGTATCGTGGATAGTTGGAGATTTACGGGCCGGTTCGATGCTCTGTCTAACGTTGCGGACTTAATTTGCCCGGACGTTTTGATATCCTTTACAATCACATTTAGGTACGTCTCAAAAACAGATGAAACCTTCAGGTACCAATATATTTAGGAACGACCTACGAATAATAAAATTTATTATTCGTAGGGAACGACCGATAGTTTCTTGAAAGTTACTCCTAACCCAATGGTTAGGAGTAACGACTAGACGTGAAAGTGCAGAAAATATGGAGTCCCTATTAGGTTAATATGACTGACACTTTCGAATCTTATGCCCATTTGTAATAAACGAAAACAAGTATACAAAAACTAAGGTGAAGATTTTGTTTAGTACACTATACAGTCCTAAAAAGTTAGGATGTGTTCACACATAATTATCTACATAGGACGTACGTACATATTTAAATTTATGTTCTACGTATCATCCCAACGTGCTAGTAAAGAATAATACAACTTGCGAGCTCATTAATCCCATCCCAAAGAACCATTATACTGTGAAATATAACGAAAGTAAGAAAACAGTTCGTGCGTTTGTAATAATAAATAATAACCTGGCGCGATCGAAGCGCGCAATTAATTTTAAGATGGATCTCGCACAATACAAAGATACGGAAACGACCGAGTTTGGTGTCCGTAATGGCGTTCTCTGCGAAACTTTTATGGAATCGAGATATTTTTCATACCTCGCGAATAATGGTGGAGTAAATTAACTAGACGGTGAACTATTTATTGTAAACAACCTCGAGTAAAGATCCGTAGAGAATAACACTCAATGCCACACTCAGAGACATATTTTAATGACGACTAGCTGTCCCGGTGAACTTCGTGTCACTTTAAAACCTTCCCTGGACTTCTACGAACATTTTAAGACTAAAATCAGCCCAATCCGTTCAGCCTTTGAAAATCCATTTTTATATATACATTTTATAGATTAAACTTCAATTTAACAAAGAATTTGAAAAAATAATAATTGAGGGGCTCATGTCAGGATTAAATCAGATCGCAACGCGACGCGTATCTATGCATAAGTCCTTATTGGAAAATCCCTTATATTAAATCAACAATGTATTGAAAGTATTTAATTGAATAAGGATTAATGCCGTATTAGTTAAAATCGCTTCGAAAATTACCACATTTATTGTTCTGTGAAAATTACCCATTATTTTAGGTTAAAAGTAAATGACAAAAAACTGTTATTGTGGGATATCCATAAGAGATAGACATAGGAATATCATTGGTATATGTTTGTTTTCTTTACACCTTTTCATTGTGTACAATATTTAGTACACTATTTAGATAAATCTCGTAGGGTTCAGCCTGCGTATGCAATGTAAGCGGAAAAAAATATTTGCGACATCACATTAGAAACCCCAACAATAACAGTATTTCTCCACTATGAAATGAATGTTATTATACTTATTAAACCTTACATTTGAACCACTCTATCTATTAAAGGAAACCGCATCAAAATCCATTGCGTAGTTTTAAAGATTAAGGGGAACAAAGGGGCATGAGGGAAAAAAGCGACTTTGTTATGTAGTTATAATATAATGTAGTGATGTAGAGATGAAGTGATATAGAGTATAATATTGTACACCAAAGACTTTCTATGATATTAAAATATTAAACGCTTAACATAAGAAAAAAAATGAAACTTTATTTTAACTTCCACATTCGACTTTATTCGAGTTACTTCAAAAGTGAATAAGTCAAAAATGCAGCGTTTAGAGATACCAAGAATTCAGGTGTATATTATTTCCCTGGAGATCGCAGCGACCGAAGAAAGCAGGTAACCCACATTTAAATTTCTCTAGACTATTTCCTAAACACATAAACGTAACTATGTCCTTCGGGATCTCGCAACTACACTGTCAGTTACGAGGTTTTTAATAAAACATAGACTCGTGTTTCCAAGTTCTTTCAAGTACTTGAATAGTTAACAATTTATTGCATAGCGGATGTTTTAATTATTATTGACCAAATTAATGTAGCATTAAGTGCCATATTATTATCTATATATATCTTATATATAAAATTTCCCTGTCACAATGTTAGTTACCGTACTCCTCCGAAACGGCTTGACCGATCTTTATGAAATTTTATATGCATATTCAGTAGGTCTGAGAATCGGCCAACATCTATTTTTCATACCAAAAAACCCAAAAATTATTTAATATTAACGTTTGCCGGGACAGCTAGTACATAATATAAAAATGGATTTTCAATTGTGTTAGTAACGGTAAAACTCGAAAACGGCTGAACGGATTAGGCTCATTTTAGTCTTAAAATATTCGTAGAAGTCCAGGGAAGGTTTCAAAGTGACACGAAGTTCACCGGGACAGCTAGAAATAGATATATTTTATATTAATTGAATACATTTTATATTATTTAATGTCAAATGTAAATTGATTTTAAATAGAGTATATTTATTGTCGAATAAAATAATTTATAAACATATTGTTATGGCAGACATTCTTAATTTTGATCATAAACAACATTAACTTGACATAGCCGAACTAATTAATGTAGGTCGGCTATCTGTCTCTGAATCAATTTCTTCGATAGTACATACATTCACTAATAATAATGTATGTTGTGTAATAATAATGATCATGACTTTGTTTTTGAAAAGTGTTTCAAAAACCACCACTTATGTAATATCAATTCATATCACCTAGGTCACCCACATACAAGACATTATTTTATCCACGATCGCCATTTTCGATCCAATCATAATGCAGATCTAAGTCAAAGGTCACGTAAAGGTGAACGCGCACTTGCTACAAAGTGACATAAGTTTCACAAGCCTTACATACACAACATTTATTTTACAAATTAAGTATTACACTTATGTGTATCTGAGAATTAATTCAAACCTCTCTAGGGATGTCGAAAAACTTTTCTTGAGATGACCAAAAAATTACAAACTTACGATTCTGAGGCGAGTTTAACATTTTTCACGTGACTCTTCTTCTTCTTCTTAGCTCTTTCCCACTTTACGTAGGGTCAGCTCTCCTAGTACATTTGCGCCAAGAAATTCTATCTTGGGTTGTCGATTTAGGCAATTTATTTACAGCTAGTGCTTTGGTCATACTGGTCCACCATGTGGCTGGGGGTTTAACATTTTTCACGTGACCTGATCAAAAATTCCTAAGACGGTGGGAGTAAGGCCACCGGCACCGAGTAGGAAAGGTAGCAACACTCCTCTTCTTTCTGTCAACGAAAGTGCATGCCTGCTACGACTGTTTCGTTTTCACTGCAAACACACCCGGAATGCTAAGTTTTTTATGGAGAAAAAACTTAGCCTCCATAGTTTTTTCAGGTTTTTCAAAGTCTTGTTGGGTTGCAACTGAAAACTTTAAATAAATATAGGTGTAGGTAATTTCCCCTTAGTTCCCGCATAGATGGTATCCATGTTTGATTATAAGTCGATTGAGTAACAGCCGCAGGAAGCTTCATCATGAGCTCCGATAACATTCCGCACACACGGCCGACTAGAATGGACAACGTCTATTATATCGATACTGGGAATTTCAATTGTCATAAAGGACATTTTGGTGAAAATGTCCTTTATGACAATTGAAATTCCCAATATTATAAATACGAAAGTGTGTCTGTCTGTCTGTCTGTTACCTCTTCACGTCCAAAACGCTGAACAGATTCTGCTGAAATTTTGTATGGATATGCTTTGAGGCCCGAGAAAGGACATAGGGTACTTTTTGTCCCAGAAAAATGTACGGTTTCCGCACAATAAACTTTTATGATTTGTGCGTAAACTATTCAATCGATTTTGATGAAATTTGGTATGGACATACTTTAAGTACCGAGAAAGGACATAGGATATTTTTGTCCCGGAAAAATGTACGGTTCTCGCACAATAAACTTTAATGATTTGCGTGTAAACTGTCTGTCTGTTACCTCTTCGCGCCCAAACCGCTGAACCAATTTTACTGAAATTTTGTATGGAGATACTTTGAGTTCTGGGAAAGGAAATAGGATACTTTTTGTCTCATGAAAATTCACGGTTCTCGCGCTTTAAAAGAATTTTGGCGCAACGGAGTCTCGGGTGTCATCTCGTGAGTTTATAAAATTTCCGGTATCGATAATATAATAAAGGGAGTAAACAAACAAAGTGATAATAATTTAGGGTTTGTATGGGGTCCTTATAAGGAGTAACTTGTAAAAATAGTAGCGCTGAAATAGTTACTTTTGACTTAGCTATATTTCTATGAATAATGCATTGTATGCCCTTACATATTTGCTCATTTAATATTTAAAGAAAAAAAACTCCTTCAGCACTGCCACTTCTACAGTGAAGTGAGAGTAACTACGCATAATAATTAATCAGCAACGTCAACGAATATCCCCCATATTAATTTCAGTCCTACGCCGCGCCGGCTGCCTACTTTCCCTCCATTTTATGAATTACGCCACGCCTTAATGCAAGTTTAACATTTTTTCAGCACAAGTGATTTCAGTAGTTTTAGAAGCATCGTCAATGAACCGGCTGAAAGTGCAAACTACGATAAACATAGTGTTAAAGTGCTACAATTATTTAAATCGTACACATTAATACTAAAAGTGCAATAATATAAAATATTGTTAGCTTAACACGTAATCGTACTGTGCGTGCTTATAAGCAGTGTGTGGAGTAATCGTAGACTTTCTCTATTACATCGCGCATGCAATGTTCAGCATGCAACCTGATGGCTCCACATACCGTGTTACAGATCAACTCATGTGGATCAGGCTTTATTACGGTAAATAAAGACAATGTCTATGGATAATACCTATATAAACAAACACTAATCTGCCTACAGATTAGAGGCCTTTCTATATTAAGAAATTTGATACAACCGCCGATTTTTAAGTAGATAAACCAAAAAAAAATTGCGGGCTGATAATGATGAACTATTAGCTAAGAACACTCTCAGGGATGTCAGCTTAAAAAAAGATCAAAATCGAACCAGCCGTTTCGATACCGAGCCTCGGCCAGACACGCACAGACAAACAGGCACACACGTCAAACTTATAACACCCTCTTTTTCGGCCGATAAAAACTGAAAGAACGTAGTTCCTTATCGCGCGTGCGAAAGGGGGCTAGACGGAAAAAGTTGTAACAACATGACACAAAAGTGTCGGTATAATATTACAACTAGAGCAAAAATGCTATATGTAGATGTAAGGTAAGGTAGCGCGTTTTTCTCTCTCTCTCTCTCTCTCTTTTTTTGTGTTTTTTTTAGTGTATACAGGTTTTTTGTAGGTACGTTTATTAAGATATAACTTCGTTCCATCCGGATGTGCCTTGACACCTCTCAAGTTTTTATGAGCTGAGTGTAAGGATCGAGTGGTTAAATTTTCATAACTACTTACAATTAAAAATAACATTACTATGTTTAATAATATGTTTATGGTTCCAATTTAAAAGTGTAGCTGCTGTTATTTAATCCTTCGATCGTAGATTCTTGGAAATCTATTGTTATTCTATTATGTCTCGCTCACCGGTGAGCTTATGGGGCTTGATGGGTTAATATTCAAGTGCATAATAATATTATTATGGATAAAATTGAATAGAGTTATTACTTTTAAAAGTATTAAATATTACTTTTAAAAGTATCTATACTAGTAATATTATAAAGCGGAAGAGGTTGTTAGCTTGTTTGTTTGTTTGAACGCGCTAATCTCAGGAACTACTAGTCTGCTTTAAAAAATTTTTCAGTGATAGATAGCCCATTTATCAAGGAAGGTTATAGGCTAAATTTTATTACGCTACGACTAATAAAAGCGAAGAAATAGAGGAAAATGTGGAAAAAACGGGAGAAATTATATGAAAGGGCTTATTTGAGCACGCTAATCTCAGGAATTACTGGTCCGATTTGAAAAATTCTTTCAGTTTTAGATAGTCCATTTATTGAGAAAGGCTATAGGTTATATTTTATCACGCTGAGACTTCAAGCGAGTGAAGAAATATAGGAAAATGTGGTAAAAACGGGGGATTTTATGTTATTTGGCAAACATGAAGAATAGACCACGTGAAGGGACATCTAGGCTATTTTTTGCGGAAAAATGTACGGTTGCGTGAAATTCCTAAATTATGCGGGCTAAGCCGCGCGGAACAGCTAGTTAAATATAAAACTTTTGTCGTTTCATAACTGTATATTTAAAAAATCCTCACCAGCATATTTCATATTACAGGGCTTTATGAAAACCGAGTTTAATCACTGGCACCTAATGTAAATTGTAATTAGGAGCGCTTGGTAAAAATTCTAATTAATATAACGTGTATAAAATATAATGTAAAGGCAAATAAAAATGTTAACGAGTTTTGAGAGAAGCTTAAAGGTACAAGTTGGAACCCGGGCTACATGAAGCGGCAGCAGACGACGTGTCGTCGCGACACTACTGGTTTCTATGTATTTCTATGAAAAGTGTCGTTAGCTTCGTGCCGCTAGCTGCGAAGGGCATTTAGATTTAGGCTAGAGGGTAGTGTCGCGACGATAAGTCGTCTGCGGTTGCTTCATGTCGCCCGCTGCCAACCGGTACCTTAAAACTTCTGACTGACGTTATGGTCAGTTCACATTGCAACGTGACGTGGCAAAAGATAGCAATACGTTTTTTAATTGACATAATACCACAGAATATATATTAGTTGTACCAACTGAATTCCCACTAACGAAACCCGTTCAAAGAATTAACGACTCATGCTACGATACTATAAAGTTCAAATTGCGACCACGCAGTGCTAGGTGCCTACGATTATATTTGCCTACATCTCCGCTCTCTTTCTATCGCATAACTCGTACCTTTTCTGAAGAAATCAGGGTTGTCTCTTTTTTTTAATAATATTATAATCTTTACATTATAATATATACTAAGATATTATGTCTTAGTACTATGTAAATTTAATTATCATAAATTCGCGTGTAACTAGTTACGCGTACGTAGTTACTACGTATCGTAATTATTGAATCCGGTCTTATATTACCTACTTAAAGTGTTTGTATAACTTAGTTATTTTTGTAAACAAATGAGGTTTCGAATAGTACGCATCGCGCAATATTTCAAATTGTACGCATCGCCCTTTTCTTTTTATTGTCCATTGTGAGATTAATATCAATTCTGTGATAGCGATCACTGAGGTAGTAAGTATTACGTGTAACGATCGAATAATTTACGCAATACGCAGGTATGCAACGAACAACTCGTGCGTGTGCGTCACCGCTCGCTTGTGAGTCCCTACTGATTTGTCACCTGCAGGTGGTACTTACAGTTCGATGCCTATTCGCGCCATCGCATCGAAACTACTTAAAACCAAACTCAAATCAATACATTCTCTAGAGCAATATTATTTTATTATGCGTCATGACTCGTCGCTGCGTCATATTACAATATGAACTGACCTTAAGGGCCTTTACTGATGTTTTGTCCTGGTCTATCAATCGTCTATTCCAATGTAACAGACAAGGAAACATTGTATAACTTAAAGATTGTTTTATTATTTCTATTAGTGAAAATTAGGGATAGATGTTACAATACGTTTATTGTTGTGAACCTGACATCATTATTTTCTGCTTCATACACATTCTAAACCCTTTTCATACGCACTTGACGTTTCCGGGCGGTTTTGACTTGACCTTTTATAATGATTTCTTCAATTTGATCAATTAATCATTATTTTTGTACACTCGTAGGTATCAGAGGTAGAGATAATAACATGCTAGACTTCACCTGACTATCAGAAAATCTGACCATAAAAAAAACTCCACTACACTCTCTTGAAATGTTACTTAGGGTCAGCTCGAATTGCAACGAAACTCGTCGATGCAATGGGCTGCCGGCTGCATTAGTGAGCCATTTAAAACTGAATTTTATTTAATAGACAAGAAGATGCATATCGAATTCACAGACTTGCCGCCAAACTACCGGTCTTTAAACAAGTTTCGCAACGCCTCGCGACGTTGCAATGTCAATTGACCACAATACCTCGGAGCTCGTGCGCGCCGTATGTCTATAGCAGGGTTTCTCAAACTTTCGGCTCCACGAACCCCTGTTAAAATTTCTAGGTGACAGCGAACCCTTTGCTAACTAATGAAACACATAGAGTGCCAAAAGAGTGCCGCGCGTGCCTTCCAGTTATCAAGCCACCATTATGTAAATCTTGTCGCGAACCCCCTGCCCTCCAATGGCGAACCCTTAGGGGTTCGCGTACCCTTTGAGAAACCCTGGTCTATAGAATTATATTATTATGTTGTTCAGAAGTAAGCAAGCGTAATATTTCCATTAAAAAATAAGCGACGCAACTAAAAGCCGTTCAGTTTTAATTCCCCAAAGTTTTCATTTATGAATTGTATTAGTGGCGATAAATAACGAGTATAAAGGGGCGATGTCCTAAACATTTTTCGAGTAGAATTTTTTCATGTGAGAAAAAACCCCGGCAACTTTTTATTGTTTCCGCGCTAAGAGTTAAGAGATTAGCGCGGAAGCCTATAACTGTGGCCGTAAAAAACCGCTTCAGCGCTCATATATTTTTTCCACGTTGCTTTTTTCGGTATGCTTTTCCATTTCAAAAGATACGTTTATTCATTTATTCGGTATGACCATAGATGGTACTGAATGAACCGAATAATCAATTTTTAGTTAAGATAAATTAATTTCAAATTTACTATTATTACAGACTATAGAGCAGGGGTCACCAATTAGTTTCGGTGGAGGTCCATTTCAAGAAATGACCTTCGCGGTCCACACATTTTATAAAATAAGAATTATTAATTATTAAACAAAGGTAATTACGGAAATTACAAATGTATTTATTTATATATTATATCATTAGCAATGAGAATAGCGATAATTTTTGTTGCTAATTATTATTATCTGTATGAAGTTTACAGTGAAATTGGTGTAAGCTATTGATATTAAATCCTGGAGATATTCATCAGTAACTCAAGACCGATATTTATTTTTAACGAAGTTCGTCTTCGAAAATGCTCGGTCCGCACACAACGGGTCGGGGCCGGATGCGGACCGTGGTCCGCCATTTGGTGACCCCGGCTATAGAGTATAGAGTAGTGCAGCAGTGGTGCGCCGTGGAAAGGCAAGAGGAGCGCTGTGAGTCGATCCTCCAGCCTCTATCATATATCCATAACCACAATTCACAAATAGTTATTAAAAAATAAAATTATAACATTATGAATTATTATACAAAGCAGGCAAATGATTAAATATTTGTTTATTATTATTTAGTTGCATAACCTTACTATAATCATTTAAGGTGTTTATTTAAATGTATATTTTTGTAATACCTAGGTTGAGAAGGGCGCCGTTACATAATATTGACTTGTAAGTGCGCCGCAGGCTGAAAAAGATTGGGAACCCCTGGTATAGAGTATTGGTAATTTTTACTTTGGGTATTATTTACACTTTCCTTATCGCCGTTTTTGCAAACCACTATAACTATATAGTCACGAAAATGTTGATCATTTTTTTTAGATTTTAATTTTTCATGGGGAAATGCGTTTGCCACCCCAAGCAAATAAGGGACTCTCCTGTCGCTTCTACCAAAATCCCATCATGCTCCAAACCCATCTTAAGGTCACTTGACACCCAGCACCACTGCAGCTTTTCACTGTATAATTAAAAATCTTAATCTAGTAATTATAATACATCGCTGCATTCCGCGGTAGCACAGCAGAACGGAACATCAGCTGGGCAGGTTTATGTGTTCCGTCCGTGCGCTTTTGTTACCGAATAGTCTAGAAAAATTACGACTTACGTGTGTAGGACTAGTTTAATTTTCAAATCACTTTGGTCTGTTTGGATTTTTAATCGCACGGATTTAATTTATGCGCCGCGGTTTTACCCTTTTCGCTTGTATAACGGCTTTGATGTAAAATTGCGAGAATGTTTTTTCATGTTTTTGACTCAAGTGGTGTATAGAGCTAATGATGCTTATGTTGAATACTTTTTGTTTTGTAGTAAGTAGTAAAAGAGGTAGGTTATTATCAGAGAGTGGGTTATTACCCGAGCCCTCCACAGGCTGCTCTTTTAATGCTCACAAGTTTTCAACTTTAAAATTAATTTCGAAATAGAAAAATAAAAATTTTGAATTTTCAAATGAAATCTTAAAATCTGTAAAACCTCAAAGATATCCCATATATTTGAAACTCAAATGAAAACCTCCAATATTTTTAGAGTCGACAATCGGAAAATGAAAAATTTTCATATTTCGTCTAGCATCCGATAAAATATGATCCAGCCTCAGGTCTAAGCGGAAAACTCGTATGGTTACATTCCACGCTTCAAATAATATAACATTGTCGGTCTCCGCACTGCAAGTGAAGTTAGAAACTATCGTGTTGTTCAAATTACCAACATTTTTGATATTATAGTTCTATAGAATCACTTTTTAACGTTCATTAGTATAGATTTCGAATTTAATATAGTCAAATTATTATTTTTTATTCAAATTGGTACAAACTCCTTTTGAAAGAGTTTTCTGAAACTCCTATCATGCAATAGGAGCATAAAATATCGTATTTTATTGAATTCCTATTATATATTTAGCCACTTCTTTTACAGGCCCTAAAAGCGTTAAACGGAAAATCATACATTGTACTATCAGAGAAATTGATTCCTATGCAGATCGGGGACCTAAGTAGTTTGGTTGCGTTACGTCAAACCCAGCCGACAGATCACAATTAGCATTGAATTGACATATTCGACCAAATAACGTTGATCTATATATAGATGATGATATATGATATATATGCAGTTGGCATAGGAATCAATTTCCTCGATGGTACATTCGCGTTACTTTCATCAAGCCACATAATTACTAAGCATTCATTGCGTATTATCCTAAAAATTTCAGACGCTACTTTCAGTAACGCGGCAATGTATTCAATTTACACGTAAAAAGTCGTTGTTGTTGTGTAAAAATCTGGAATGGACCGGTGAGTGTGACAATTTGCGAATGCCCCCGGGGCTCGGCTGACCTGCAGTAGATTTGACGGTAAATCTTAACGGGTATGAAAACGTGTTACAACGGCCGCCAGGGGTCACATTGTTACGAGGGTACGTTTTGATTCATTCGCAAATCGGAATCAATCCTGTGAGTTTTATTAAAATGACCAACCCGTTGTTGTAAATGTTACGTTCAATGGGTTTTGACGTGACAACGTCTTAAATTAGGTTGCGGCTGGGAGTCACTTATGAAAAAGTGTAACGCTCGGTAACGTTACGATGAGTCACCGAACGAGAGAGAGGCCCGCCGAATGCCTTGCGTCTCTCTCCCACAATTCAATTCCTTGTTCCTATTGTGCAATTTAATTATATTCATATCAATAAATATTCTACCGAGAAAAAGACGTTGTCACGTAAAATCTTCGCCCGTAAAACCGACTTTACAGGCTACCATTTTTTTCTGCTGAAAACAGTTTGAAAATTATCATAGGAATAATTACTCTAGCTCAGTAAAAATGTACTAGCATACTTTTTTTGATTACATGTTGCCCAATTTTCGATTTGTGCAAATAATTTCTATATCCCACAAAGAGAAACTATTCTTTGTCCTTTTAATAGAGCTTCAAAGTATTTCCATATACATTTTAATCAAAATTGCATATTTTGCGGTTGAGGCGTTAAGAGGTTACATACAAACTGACAGACTCAATCACATTTACGTTATGATTTTTTCACCCTATGGTAAATATCAGCAACATTTTATCTAGGTAAAATATGTTTAAGGCTTAGGGATTTAATTTAGAATACCAACAATCCTAAACAAAAACATGCTCTTAAACTGACAAATTCTAGGACATGCTATTTTAATGAATAAACGAGTAGGACATGAATTAAAGACAACGAGACAGCCTTTTAGGCTAATACCTTAAGCTGCACACGATCGGATTTGTCCAAGTAACGGAAAACAAGTGTAAGCTCGTTGGGTATTGATCCGAACCGCGTACTGGGTATTTTTACCGTAAATCTATCTATAATAATCGATAAGAGATAATCGGGTTAACTATTTGAATATCCGGTAGACTTAGTTTCATAAATTTTCATTTGTTAGACTTGGATTTTTTAGCGGCGTTGTGCATTTTTTTCGGGATGGGTAAAAATGTCTAACTATTGTCAAGACACGTGATATTATTAAAATTGCGTTATAACGGGCGGAGAATAGCGGCTGCAGCGCAGAGAAGGAAGAAATATAATATTAGCTGCACCCTTTTTTCGAACACGGGGCGTGAATGTAATATGTTTGGTGGTGTTTTTCTCACTTCTACCGGCTATTCTGGTGCAAACAAATTATTGTTTCAGACTTTTTTCAAATAAAATTGTTATTATAACTATTAAAAAAGTAAAAATATAGTAATTTGCGAGTAATTTAAAAGCAGTAGTATATTTTTTTAGCCTCAAAGTGTCCCAGCTGCTACGCTTATAATATATCGGCGCACACTTGTATTAAACATGTCCGGTATTACCATTTTTATGCTTCATTTACATACCCCTGATAACTCCGTGTACAATTTATCGAGCCTGCCATAATTACAACGTTTGGTACAGCCATAACGTGTGTAATAGACATGGTATGTCGGGGCAGAAACGCGGCAGAAAAGGAACCACTTGGAACTGCTGCGGCCATTTTGACACCGAAACTTAAATGTGCCTTAAATATTTCTAATTTACACACATTTTCTGCCAAATAAGAGTAACCCGTATGAGCTGAGCATTGAAATTTTTGGTTAAAGCGCACTATGTATAGCTTCCGTACTGAAACTGATGGCAAACGACAGTCATGTTATGAATAAACAGTTTTTATTAGAGATAAATGAAAATATGACATAACATAATAAATCCTAAGTCAGTTTTATAAAGTATATTTACAAAATACGCCTATTTACATCTCAGTTAAATGCCCGAAGAAAACCTCACACAGGCTTACAAAATTGCGAATTCAGCTCAAGTATTCGAAATCTCTATCTAGTACATGTGTGTCAAGTGATATTCAGGAACTAATTTAGACTCGGCCATAAATCTTAGCGGGCGCACCGCGCGCCCGACGTGTCGTTTGAATTAACCCTTTAACCTTCACAAGTATTATTAGTAGTAGTACATTTTAGGGTTACATTGTTTGGTCTGTGGAGGAAATGTAATGGTTTATCTTGTTTCCTTCGGCCCGAGTCATGAGGGTAGTCAGAAAATTTTATACCAACTTTGGCATTTAATTGCTTAAAGTTACTTGCCTCCTAGCTTGTAAAGATAATAATAATATCGACGAAGTTGGTGCTTGATTGGTGATTTCAAACGTTTTAGTTTCCACTAGGACACAATATTTTACAAGAAGCAAATATTACAATGTTCTTTTAGGCCTCCGAAAAAGCCAGATTATATAGCCATATTATATAAAAATAGTTGCCCAATATATCGAAAGAGAACCTTTTTATAGGTTGTCATAAATGCTATCATTGTAAGTTTATCGCTACAAAATGCTCAGCGAAACCGAACACAAAAAGAAGTAGCTAATTTGTTCTATTCACGTCCAATCCATTTAATCGAATGACTACTAAAGTGTAACAATTCATTTCGAAACTTCAATTTCCGAGCGTTTACCATCAGATATGGTATTGAAAAGCGCCAAACAGGAATACACTTCGGGAACAAAACAGAATAATTCTATACTCGGACCGCGATTGACTCATTTCAGGCTCTAGCCTGTCGAAATAAGGTCGATAGTGGTTTGACGCGTAGTGGATTATCAGCTTAACATACAATAGCTGTACGGCCAACGCCAAATGTTTTGAACAAATATTCATTGTATGCAAATCCCTGAGTGCGGATTAGAAAGGTTATTTGTATGAATTATAATAATTGCGACAGTTTTATAAATAAAAATATTTCAGACACATAAAGATATAATATAAATAAATAAAAATAATAATCATTTTCAGCTTATCAAGGCTTAGTCGTCAACGGCGATGTTTCATGTCGTGGAAATGAAAAACCGTGCCTTTTCTCTAGACTTGGCTTTGGCACTGCCGTGCCCCTTGATTACGTCAGCGCCATTATCTGCATATTCGATTATATTATACTTTAATTTCTAATAAATAATTTTTAATTCAAGATATAAAAGTGATATTTCAGCATCAATATACTAATTGCTTTTCAAAGTAATTTGCTTTCTTTACGAACACCTAAAATTAAGTCATTTTTAACCAAAACATAATCCTCACGTAGTCGTAGAAAAACATAAACCAAAACACAACTTTCACACTCAAACATATCTCGCAGGCAATAAAGTACGAAGGGAAGGAAATATGGGAGGCTCCATTTTTCCACATTTTGTACAGCTACATGGTAACGTGGCCGAAGTTCTCCGAAGCAGAGTTTGTTTTAACAATTTCTAAAGTAATATTTTGTTAGTTGCTAGAAACTTGAAGTATTGTTTGAAATTCAGAAATGCTGCTTTTTATTAGGATACAAAAATAACAAGACTTGAGTTGAGTTTCAATTCTTTCAGGTACTGTTGTGGTTTTAGTTTGGAATGATCGGAGAATCTATTTATCCTTGTTGATTATATTTTTAGTAGTATTAGCAGTATCATTTGCAGGGATAAAAAATGTGCCAAGAGATTTTTTGGGCTTGTAGCCGTCTTACGATATTTAGCTGGACTTGACATAGCCGAATGAGTTTGTATAATATTATATCAGCCATATCTAACTTTGAATCAATCAATCATGCGCGTATTTGATACGACACGTATCATATAGGCGGTCAATAGCGATAGGGGCGTATCATGATACGCGTATCATTTTGATACGCTTCGATGATACGCGACGGAGATCTGATCGGAGATCTGATCGCACAAATGATACAAATGTGGACGAAGCCTTAGATTACATTTACACTACGATTTTAAACACGCTCCCATACTGAATATTCCAGTCGATATAATTTTAATTTCACATCTTAATATCAGCCGCAGCCGCAGCTAACAAGCCATGTTATTAGAAGCCGCGGTCAATGCACTCCATCCTGCAACATATGTCCCGGACTTTTTTATGGCCCGGATCAGGACTTCTCCATGTGTTATTGGCGGGAAATTCCCGGGACTTTTTAATTCTGCTATTTGTTCTACCCGGGGGTTTGTTGATGTAATATGGGTATCGATTTTTGGTTTAACAGTTTTCATTTGTAGAAAGACTATTCCCGGTTTTCGTAGTACATATTTCCAGCTAAAAGTAACGGTGAAAACTACAGGTTTTTCACATACCAGATGTTTAATTCGTTCCTAAATAAGTACTTCTTCTACTTTTCTAGGAAATCAAAATGTATAGTAATTTCCGAGAGAATTCGTAGTGACGAATGAGATAATTTAAATGGCTAGCTTGCAACTGGCAAGTAAGAATTATTATAGTCCAGGTTTAAAAAATCTACATAAGATTAAAAGTAATTTTAAATTTTGGAATTCTTTTTTAAAATATCTAATTACTGACTTAATCCTTCAATAGCGGATTCTTGGAAATCTATTGTTATTTTATTGTTGTCGCGATCACCGGTGCTCTTATGGGGCTTAAAGGATCAATTCAACAAAATTATCTTAAATATTACAATGTGTTTTTAGGGTTCCGTATTTTTAATAGGAAATCTGTGACACTATCTGAATGCCTAGACTTCAGCGTCATCAATTAATATTATCGATTAAAAATAAAGATAAATCTTACTATCAACAATCAGACTCATAATACAAAGGAGGTAAAATAAGGGAGCGGTCTCGCATTGCAGGTAAATTCGCGGGTAATGCCGGAAAGAGCGGATAGTAAATAATTTGTGCGACATCTGGGCTCTTCCCCTTCTGTGTCGCACCCGTAAGGAACGGTCACACCCACTATCGAACCTTCCAGACTTTTTATTGGGGATCATTTGTTTGAATATACTTTTATTGCGGACTAAGTATTTATGAAGAAATAATTTCAGGCTCTCTGATATATATTTGGAGTTACGTTCGCGCTTAGAGACATTAATAATTACATAGCTAAAGTAAATTAATTTTTTTTCAAGGAATATTCTATGGAGTTTACTGTTTATGAAATTAAGTTGAAGAAAACTAAGTGTGGCTGAATGAAGTATTGTAGCCAATTTGATTGCATTCGAAGATACTATTTTGAACCTTACAAAATAATAATGAGTACCTACTAGATAATTATAACTTTATAAAATTGAGAATACATAATAATTCATAATATTATCCTTCGCGACCACCGTGTAAATTATACCACATAAAACGTTTCAAGTACGCGCAATATTTCGTGCGTATTAAAAATATTTAAACATAAAATATTGGCTGGCATTTTAAGCGGAGAAATATCACAAATAATTTATAATAGAGTGAAAAACTCGTCCGAACTCAAAAGGCTGTGAGGAGTTGTATTTGGCTAATTTCTTTGACCGCTTTTTACGTAAAGCCACCGCAAAACCGACTGTACACAGTTCAAAATCTTTTTATACGTTTTGTGCAAGAGATTTTTTATTGCAATTTAAATGTAAAATAAGAAATGTTCGTTGGTTTTTAAATAACGTTCTACTTATTATTGAAAAACGTAGTTGCTGTGTGTAATTTTATTGAAATTCATAAGTATTCTTTACGACAGTAAAAGTGACTTTTATGATACTAAGGCCGTGTTTCCACCTGCAAGACAACTGTCGCGAGAAGTGTCTGACAGTCTGTCTGACAGCAGCTTGCAAGTGTAAGCCCCGTAGCAAGTGCTGTCGCGACAATTTGTCAAGCGCTCCCTGCGACTAGTTGCGAAAGCATGTCTAAACCGTCATGGACTTGCAACAGAATATCTCGCTGCTATATCTCGCAGCAAGTTATCACATGCACGGCTTGTGTTTTTGTTTACAATAGTTATTATAGTTCCTTTCGCGACATTCGTAAGCTCTCGTGTGTAAATAAATACCTCCGCGATAAGTTGCGATATTATTATCCGCGAGCTTCTCGCAAGACACTTATTGCAGCAATAAATTGCAGGAATTAGTACATTGTAAACAATATTGCAAGAAACTCACGCAAGACTTCCGCGAGTTTGCTTACAGGTGGAAACACGGCCTTACGGCCGCACTCAGAGGCATTTAAATTTCAATTTAATTAATAGATTGATAGATAATGTATGCGTAGGCTCATGTCAAATTATTTTCATTTATTCGCCTCTGAGTGTGACAGGTAAATAATAATTAATAGCTATATCCACACTATGCACTTTCGTCTTCAATTTTCGTCATCTTCCTTCATTTAACTTTCGTTTTGGCGCATTCAATAATTGAATGCGTCAACAAACGCAACGCCAACATTGTCATGCGAAAATTTTGGATACGGTCGGAGTGTATCCGTCGCGGGCATGCCTCACGTGCGCTGTTGACTGGCGCTATGACGCATGCTCTTGATGAACAAAAAAGGCACAGTGTGGACATAGCTAATGTTTATTAAGACATGTACCTAGTATGTAAATCTGTAGTATAGCCATCACAAAGATGTCAAGAAAACGATAGAGGGAACGCTTTTGCAGTAAAATTTTATTGAGTTCTCCTTCTCGGGAATTTTATTGAGGTCTAATAACGTTGATGATCTATGCATACCTATAATAAAACTGTAGAAATAAATATTGTGTACATTAAAGATATTCAAAAAATAATAAGTGGAGGGTGTCACTACATCGCTATATAAGCCAAAAATGTGGTCAGTTTTTTTGTCTGTCTGTCTGTCTGTCTGTATGTATGTTCCACTATCACACGAAAACTACTGATCCGTATGCAAAATACGGTTTTCGCAGATATGTGTGCCTTCTTCCAACTCAACATCAGTGTATAAAATAGAGATAGACCAAACTAATCTAAGATCATACCTTAAGATGGCGGTCAACTTTCCAGTATTGAGTATGTGAAACAAGATTAGCCAGACTGCAGATAGTCTAAAAGATTAGACCTAACTCGTAACGAACATCTAAATTAGATTAATGACCTCTGTCTAGACTCAGACTGGGAGTTATAGTTTTTACGTTAGCCGGGATGTGTTTATGCGATACTCACAAACAATTTCAGCACTAAATCTTACTTATCCAGCGACGATAGGTCGTTATAGTTTAGAATATTTTCTGGACGTGTAGTAAATATATTTTACAGAATGATTTATTATGTTTTCCTCTGGTTTTATAGTTGAAAGGTTTGTTCAGCATCAATCTATTGAATCTACCTATGAGTAGGTACTTAGTTGTTGTTCAAAATCTAAAAAATAGAGCTAGCAGATAGTAGTATAAAATAAGCTACCTTATTACACATAGATTATCATATTTATGAACATTTTTAAATTTTCAAAACTTTTTGGTCAATAATAATAAAACTTAAAGTTTATTCAAAACAATGCGCTGAGTAGAATTTGTTGGTAAACGTGTAAGCTTTACGAGATTACCCCTGCGGTTAGCCGCCCAACCGCTGTGTTAAAGCTATTCACTTGGAAGCGCCGATAAGTAGCGATTCCATTGAAGATTAAATCACAGATTTAGCGGAATAATAGTAACTACATGACCCGGTGAACTTCATATCACCTAACATAATAATATTTTCTCAATAAACATTCCCTAGACAAACAGCCGTTCTTCAGGTTAAGCAGACAAACAAAATTGAAGATTAATTTATATTTGTAGAGATAACGTCACAGAATATAAAGGTTGGTTTTTGTGAAAATTCCGACTACACTTAATTTTTTCATACCATAGATGATATTAAAACCCATGTACACTGATATCTGGTAAGAGATCAGGAACATGATCATTAGGTGTTAATTTGTCATAGATCATCTTTCTTGTCAATGGCCGCATGTTCAAACTAAACTTGAAATTGTTTTTTCGCGGACCCAACGCAGAGTAGAAGCCGAGAGCAAAGCTCTAGAATATAACTGAACCGTACAAAGTCCAAATCAAAATATACATTTCTAAGTAGGTCAACAAAATTAATACTTTTAGAACGTCTACATGAGGCCTACCACCGGGAGGGAACTAACCCGGCGAGACGAACCGGCGTAAGAAACTCGCAAAACACGTTCGTACTTTTCTACCTTTTACCAAAGGAATTGTCACCAAAGGAAAGGAAATGTTATTGAAAATATCATGATTATGTAGTTAAAAATGTACTTCAGTCATGTACTCATAATTTTACGTCCAGCGATCAATAATAATCATTGCAAGACCCGCTTCCTGCTTCTTACGAGTACATACGAAGGGTCTTTGTTTTACTTTAATGAATTATTTTTCTCAGGAAAGTAATTTCATCAAAGTGTGGGATATACGTGGCGACGCTAAAGGAAGATTTTCCGAACAAGCGAGGTGTTATGCTCGGACAGGCTGGAGCCCATGTGATACATTTCAACTGTCGTATATATACCGACGCGATCAGATAACTTCGATAGCCCGATGCAGAAATGTTAGGTTAATTGTGGGTACCGCCACAAAAGTATTTTTAAGCATGCATAATTAATTTCCAGGGGGACGCGTCGCGAAAATTAAAACGTTCCTAAAATAATATTTATGGCGCCTCTTATTTTTATTATTTAATTAAAAACCTCTAAAAATATTTCCATTTGACCGACCCTTTCAACTTTTTGCGATAGACCCCGAAACTAGAACTCTCAAACTCGTGCGCGTGTCATCCCTTTCACAACTATGTCAATAAGGGCTCCCCAAAGAAAACGAGTTATGTGAATTACTTTACGTAACATTGTTATTGGATCTATATTATCTGGAGGAACTGGTTTAGTTTGGGACATGAAAGAAATCAGATGGACCGCACATTATTACGAATTCCTTAAGAAAGAGGATCGTCTTTATTGGATTTCATCTTTTTTACTTTATATTAAAAAAGCTAAACCGCTGTTTAAAGCTGTTTCTTTGTCTCTTTTTATTCTAGCCGAGACATTGATGAGTCCCTTTTTATTAGATTGATTTGAAAGAGATGATACTACGATGTTGCCACTTTTTTATTTCTTCACTTTACTTCACTGTCTTGCCAAGGACCTTGTTTACCTAAATTAAGGGTGGTTTGATAAAGAAAACAAGCATAACTATAAATAATAAAATTAGCACTCATTTTTCATGTGGCAAAAGATGGCTTTGCGGACCACTTGGAATGTCTTCAGGGACCACCAGTGGTCCGCGGACCACCGGTTAAGAACGACTGGTTTAAACGCTTGAGATGTACGATTCCGGCGCGATAAATGAATTTTGACGCAACGGATTCACGGGCAACATCTAGCTCCGTATAAAATCGTAATAAACCTTTATCTAAAATTGCGTGAGACTTATTTATAGTGAGGACTAGATTTATGTACACTATCAATAAATTCAGTTCCCAAGAGCCTAATGTGCTGGCAATTCTTGGGCCACGCCGAAGGGACGTCATTAATCTATCTTTATTACCATCCGTTTGACGGTGAATCCACACAAAAGTATTTATGCGGATGACTATGCGGTATGCGGCTGATGTGCGGAAATTTGACCGTTGACTAAACACTTACGCTGATAAAGTGCTGCTCAATGTAATATTGAATTCGCAAATAACTTGAGTTCTTGTCGGACTTTTTACAATTAATATTAAATGAACAATGGAAACAGAAAAAGTGAGCAGGGAATAAGTAGGCTTTTGAGCCTACAGAGATTTGTCTCTGACAAATGAATGAGTAAAGTTTTCACAGTGTGTAAATATTTAAATAAATAACAGTGAATTAACTGTCAAAACATTTTTTTACTAAAAATAATATAATAAGAGGTATTGTATTACTATAACGTCTGGTTTACATTCTATGAATGTCTTATTAGAACAACAATTTAATCCTTCGATCACCAATTCTTGGAAAACTTTTGTTATTGCGGCCCACTTGGGCCTTACGGGGATTGATGGGATAGTGAAAGATATCTATATTATTATAGTACCCGCTCAGTGCAAAAACTAAACACCTTTTAATAAAGAACTTTTGGTCCAAAAATTTACAACGCGCGTTTAAACTTTCTGACATATTTCGGGAGACGCTAGAAAATATTTTGAGCTAGTAAATCCACATTTCGATCTAGGTTTTAATAATCCGCTTTATGTCCTAACAGCTAGCTCATATAGTGGGAACGTGACTCGCCGTTATTTAGGTACTCAACTACTAAAACGTGATATTCCTCTTGTGTGAATTTTTAATATTCCAACATTTTCATATAGTTTTAAATATAAAAGTATAATATTATATCTTAAAGATCGGCCAAGTGCGACTAAGACACGCGCACATAGGGTTCCGTACCACTATAGAGCAAAAATGGGAAAACAAGTGTTTTACTTTTTTGTATGGGAGCAACCCTTAATTATTAATTTTATTTAAATGCTTTTCATTATTTAAGTATGAATAAAACTGAATATTTTGTAAACATTTCAGGTAGCTACAGACCTGTTGTCATCATTAATATCGAGCAAAAAATGTAAAAAAAATCACGTTTGTTGTATGGTAATTGGCAGCCCCTCTTAAATATTAAATTTATTTTGCTTTTGCTTTGTATTGGCAACAGAAATACAATATAATCTGTGAAAATTTCAACTCTCTAGCTTTTACCGTTCTTGAGTTACAGCGTGGAGACAGAAAGACGGACAGACAGACAGACATCGAAGTCTTAGCAATTGGGTCCTGTTTTTACCCTTGGGTTACAGGACCCTAAAATGCTCTAATTTCGTCATGGTTCAAAGTAAGAAGAAAGGTAGAAAGTAAAGGTGACTTTCCGATCCTCGCGGCAAGCGTCCGCGACTGACATAAATTAAAATAAAATGCTACTTTAAAAACTAGGTTATAGGTTTGATTTTCTACTGACATTGGTCAAGCGACCCATGCCGTCGCTGCTTTGAAGTGGCATAGAGCAAATTGAAATCTAAGCCTAGGACATGTAGTGGCACTTATTTAAATTTTCGTGATCGTTTGTCGCGAGGATCGGAAAGTCACTCTTTGAAATAGATTTTATGAAGTCTTGAATAAAATCAAACTAATTTTAAAAGATCTAGTAAACATTTTATACAGTTGTTATATTAATTAATAATAATAATATCTATGGACGCTTCACACCACGTCAGTCTGGCCCCGTGATTAGTACCTAAAGTACTTGTGTTACAGGTACCAGACAACGGAAATATATTTAATACGTTTATACTATACATATATTTAAGATTTTTATTATATAATACACATATTTAATACACATCCAGACCCGGGAACATTGAAAAACTTTTTGTTCCGTCGACGGGATTCGAACCCGCGACCCCCGGCTTGAGCTACCAACGTGCTCACCACTGAGCCACAGAGGTCGTCATTAATTGCATAATTCGTTGTCTCTGTTTATCGAGCAACTTTTATAAACTGTGGACGAGAATACACATGTTATAATGATATTATTAATAGTAAGGGTCAGTTCTCATTGCAACGCAAATCGATGGAATGCGATGCATTCATAAAATAAGCCAAACAAAACTGAACTTTATTTCCTGCACAAGACATACTGAATTGTAATTGAACTGACCTAAGGATAAATGTTTACCAATCTAATAAAGAACACGAAGTGTCTCATTAAAATAAGGAGTTTTTCCATCATTTGATAAACATCTATTTATTATTTCATTGCCTGTACAACAGAAAGTCATTCAGAAGCTCTCCTCAATATTATATTCGGCCCTCATTCGAATATTCCATTTTCAATGCCTTTTCACTCATTTCTATCGTACTTGAATGTGTTCATTATAATTTTTTTATTTAATATACTATTGAACGCAGGTTGTAATATTATAGAAAGCAAGGCATTACTCGATCTTATTTTTCTCATGATTTTCTAAAATTGATTTTTATTTTAATATTAATTGATATTATCAATATTCATTTATCTTTAAATCGAAAACTTACAGCTTAGGTACATAAAATACAGAACATTAAGTATAATAATAACTAGGTAATATTATAATCGACGTACATAGATAGTTGCTTCAATAATATTGATATTTCAATAATATTAATAATGTTAATGTTAGTATTTAATTATTGGTTGAATATAAAGTATCAATAAACTTTATCTTTTTAATGCGGTTTATTTTTAATGGGCTCCATCGAAATACAGCCTAATCCAGGGATTAACCTCAATTGGTTGATTATTTTCAGAGCAAAGCTTAATTAAGGATTAGCGAAGGTCCGCAAACACCGAAATTGTTATGAAATTAACACGTAATAGATAGAATATTATATTTTGATGATATCCCGAAGGGGTATGCAAAGAACGAATGTATCTGTTCATGCGATATTGTAAACGTAATCACCAGGTTAACTGAGTGCTTTTTTTTCAAAAAAATTACTAGATCAATGTTAATTTTGATCACTAAGTTATGTGTTTATTAAAATACAATGTATTTTAAGAACTAAATAAATAAAAATATTTTAAATTTTTCTTAGTCTCTCTAAAACTTGAGAACGGCTGAACTTATTTGGTTTATGTTGATGTCTTTAAATATTAGGATGGAATTGACCCGAAGTTCATAGACTCATCTAATACCTACTCTGGCAATATCAAATGTATTTTCGGATTTATTTTGTCAATCATTTGAAATACCTTTTTATCAATCCCAAAACCCTAATTGCAACTGATAAGTCAAAGTAACAAGAAACTATTTTCATAAAAGAATACCGTGGTTTACATGTAAATAATGTCCAGAACTGAATATACTAAGGGGTATCAACGGCCATTTTCAAGGGCTATACAAAAACCTTTTCTATTCGCTGGTCCTATCATTATATTATGGTTACATAGTCAAAGGGACAGTAGATTTTGTATTCGTTAGTGGCTGTGACGAGAGGCGGAACACACGAACCTGAATTCGTACAATCAGAGCTATTCACGGGGTAATGTGTGTTCTAAACCCGGCCATGTGAGGCAATGCAATGTATTTTTGGCACTGTATTTATGGTACACTGATTTGCTCTGGGATTGAGAACGATTCACAATGTTACAAAACAAAGACATGATGTGTGACGATTTTTATGATGAAGGAGATGGAAAAATTTGAAACTCATTAGCTATGTCCACACTGTGATTTCATTTTCAATTTTCGTCATCTTCTTTCATTCAACTTTCATATTGGCGCATTCAATAATTGAATGCGTCAACGAACGCAATGCCAACATTGTAATTTTTGTTCAGTTGCAGTGTCTGTCAGCTTATTGTAACATGTGCGGCGAGAACATTTTACTGGGTGCAATATGTGTGCCTTATTTTGGTCATAAGAAATTCCAGAAAAAAAAAACAAAGCGAAAGTTTTGATACGGTCAGAGGGCATGCCTCACGTGCGCTGTTGTCTGCGCTATGATGCATGCCCTTAATAAATAAATAAAAAAGGCACAGTGTGGGCATAGCTATTATTCGACAAATTTTCCTCATCCGAAAATCGCAAAAGTCCCAAATATTATCCGAAGAAATTCGAATATCCAATGTAGGCACAAGACAGGTTTATTTTCTTTTGAGGCTTTTCTTTTCTAAACCGCAATAAACATAATCATAAATTGCGTTTACCATTATTTCACATCAAGACAAATCTCATTATACACCATAAAATATGGCCACTTGACGCACCAATTCTAATAAATCTTTCATTCCAAGCCCGGATTATATTTTAATGAGTTTGTGAGTGTGCATAAAGTATGACAAAACCTGCTTTTCTTGGGCACAAAAAGGCCCTTACGCTACGTGTCAAGATACTTCTGTATTCCGGCTGTAATAAGTTATATTTATCACTGACGCTTACAATTATTCCAGCCATCACTCGTTTTAATATTTCAAAGAGCGAGACGCAAATGTTGGCGTAAGACTGTTAGTAATAAAATGGGGTCGGTATATGCGTGACCTTAGCTAACGAATGGAGTTAAACAGATTTTTGGTCAACATTCAAGTATTAGGTAGATAGTATTTTTTCAATAATTATGACTGTTTAACTTAGTAGAATAGCATTAGTCGAAACGCCACCGTGGTCCAGTGGTCTAGAGCGTCGCTCTTAACTTGGAGGTCGTGGGTTCGATTCCCGCGTTGGAAACATGCTATTTCCAAGTTTGGTCAGGACAATGCAGGCTGATCACCTGATTGTTTGACAAGTTAGATGATCCTGCGTCGGATGGGCATGTAAAAAGTCGGTCCTGCGCCTGATTTCTTGCCAGTCGTATCGGTCTTCCGTCCCACTGGATTATGAGAGTAAAGGAATAGAGAGTGCTCTTGTGTACTGCGCACACACCTGGGCACTATAAAATTACTCCTGCGTACCTGGCCTGGTTTTAATGAAACCGGCCACCGTCACCGAAACCGGTGTGGGGAGTATTATTAGTCGAAACTGACTGCAACATTCATTGTCCAACTTTAGAAGTAATTTACCGAAAAAATCAACGTCATTCCTAAGCTTTTCATTTCTTGTACCATCGAGGAAATTGATTCCTAGGCCGCAGTTGACGCGCCTACGTCGCGTCGGTTGGTCGGCTTATGTCAATTGAATGAATCAACTTCACTGATAGTACATTACAATAATTATTATCTCATGCAACTTGATTCAATTCTTCATACCCAAAATATCTCTGAAAGTAGAGATGAGACGCGGCTGGTTTTTGTCAACGATTGAAAAGGCATAGCGAGATGAGCGACAGTGTAATGTGTAAAGGAAATCAATATCACGAGTCCGAGCCCAAACGCCCTTCTCACAGCTTTAGGGAAAACAAAAGACTGTAGAGACGCTGACATTCTATTTTTTCCGTTTCGATATCGTAATGGACATTTTTAAGGGAATCGTTGATTATTTTTACAACTGAATATTTTATTCGCGTAAAATATACGGAGTAGTTTCAATACAACCGTTTTTTAGTAGTAGAGATTAGAGAACATCAGTTTACTTCAATTTAAAGAGCATGGGATATTTTAGTATGATGCCTTATGATGATACAAATTCGCGATTAAAAAAGTCATTTCGGCGGTAAGAGATGAAACATGGTGCCAATCGATAGTACATCAGAATACAAATAGGAAATCTTTGGTTAAATATCGTAGCTGATACGGTTTCGGAATAAATAATTAAAAAAAAATTGTTAAATTTTTTTTTCTCAGTTTTTTTACATTGTTTGTTACTTTTTACCCTTAGGCTTAAACGGTAAGATAAAGTATTTAAAACTGTTAAAATCAATTATTTTTATACAATTAGCTAAATAAAATTCAACAAAATAATAATTTAAACAGTAGAAAAAAATAAGATAGTCCTTATAGCAAAGTCGACTCAATTGATTGCAGTGTTCTATTCGTACGTATACATAGTTCATTTTTAAATATAACCAGTATCCGGTGTCATCGTGTTATATAAATGGGTGTGGATGTAAACAGGCTTTTATCATGATTGATGGTATTTCGTCCGACTGTCTCCACCATAGTATTATACTGATAATATTCACTATAATATTATACCGTATAGTTTTTTCTTAATTACTGTAATATAAATATTCTTATATACGCCGAACGAAAGCTAAACGACATATTTTTGGAGTTTTGAGCAATCTACCACGGATTAGATCGCGTTTGACGACGGCTTCAAATTTTAGGAGAATAGCATAATGTTGCTTTATTATAAAGGCCAACTGATTTAAACCAAATATAAATGTTGGATTGGAAAAACAAATTTGGAGTATTTTCCGTTTCTCTCTAGGCAATAGGGGTATTAAAATATTATATGTTCCTAAAAAAAAATAAAAAAAAAGTATAGCTGGAAGCATACCAGCCAAGCTGGCCAGCGGTGGCACAGGAGCGAGCACAATGCAATGGAAGACCTTAAGGGAAGCCTTTGCCCAGCAGTGGGACAGCATAGCTGCTAGAATAAGAAAAAGAAAATAAAATTATTTACTAGACTACGTTTCATATCATTCACATTTGCTTATACAAAGTAAATGTTGCCACACTGCTGTCACAAATCTGAAACTTGTACCTACTATAATAATAATTTTCATGACTACCTACAGTTCCTCAACGGTTCATGCAACACAAATATTCTAAACATATGGAAAATCGAGTGCTGCAAATTCATGAATGTGACAAGTTGCAGTCTTACCAGATAGCTCATAACCCCAATATTGGTGGCCCCGCGTTGGATTACCGGGGCATTGAACCGACGTATTTGGGGTGATGAGCGAGATAGATATAGTGGCAGATTTCGTTTACTTTCATCCCTGATTTCGCAAAGGGTGTCCAAAAAACTGGTCATCGAGGGCTGAGCGATTAAAAATAAGTGTTATATTTTTTTATACTTTTCGAAAAGTGAAGAACACAGGAGAATATAATTATAATAATTTGTATGTGTATAATAAATAATAATAATAAAGTTCAAATTGAAGAATATTTTTTTAAGTCTCAGTTTTAGGGGATGTAAAATTTTAACGACTTTAAAAGTAAGTAAAATGTCTGTAATAAGAAAATTGCTACTGAGAACATTTTTTATGATTTAATTCGGCGTAGGCCGTAGCTTCTAAGATTCAAAATATTTGAAATAAAGTTAATTAAATTTAATTTCAAAACATTAAATAAACAATAGTATTACAATATTGATATTTCAACATAATTAGGTAATGATGACATCTTTGATTAGCGCCGTATCTACGGATAAATGTTATTTTAATTTTTATGCCTTAATTTCCTAGTTGACAAGACATATAAATTCTTGCTATTTCCCTCCTATTAGAAACCTTCCCTGGACTTCCAAGAATAATCGAAGACTTAATTAAATCACTCAAATTAGAAACTAACAAAATTTTAAATTCGTTTCTACTAATGAAATAGATGGTATTATAAAGTCACTGTCACAACTTAATATAAAAACTATTTGCCACGCGAATATAAAATAAATTTTAAAAAATACAATATTGACTCATGCAATATACCAATTATCTCATCCAAAAAATTATTCGCCCCCGAAGCCTCCCCAAAATCAACAATACACGTGTAACTATGTTTACACATTTGCGGCGATATCGTACAATATATTTTATAAATTCCCTCCGTTAATATTGTTTCAACAAATAAATATCCCAAGAGAAATTTTGGATAACGATCAATATTGTGGGTGTATGTGCGTACACACTATGACACTAATAGAGTTTGGATGACTGTACACGATGAAGCTTACAGCTTTCCTTGAGTATTTTTATCTCATGGCGAGTTCTTACATAATATACTTGTCTCATTAATTTTCGTCCATACCAAGTGTGTAAGCCCTAAGGCCGGTATCACACTAGCGGTTGGCGAGTGGAGTTAGTGCTGAGCGGCTCTGCAGCGAATACGCGGACACGTGGCGGATATTATGTCAATTATCATGTCATCTGGCCCCTTAGACAAAGTATATTTCGTTAAAAACGATGACGAAATTCGTTATCACAATGTATGCGGTTTGACATAAATCATCGCTAAATGACATTTCGCTTGCGAAGACTAATGTCAAATCCCATACATTTTGATAACGATTTTCGTCATCGTTTTTAACGAAAGGCACTTTGTCTAAGGGGCCAGATTCGTCATCGATAAAATTAACAGTGCGTTCATTGAATAACCCCATTTAATTGAATGACTAAATGGCAACTCTTCAAGAAAATTTAATGTTTAACGTCTTGACTAAAAATCATATTATTAGATATAGTGAAGTTGTCAAATGGGATATTAGATTTTTTTTATGTGGTTCTTGGCGGCGCAATAATCATTGAATGATCGCATTACAGATTAACTGCGACAGATACACAGCGTTTTCTTCGCATGTTTGCAAAGCGCAGAACGCCGCCCCACGCGCGCCGTCCACGACGTATTCCCGACGCATCCGCGACGTATTCGCTGCGTGCCCGTCCCGACCTGAAGTCGCTCACCAACCGCTAATATGAAAAGACCCTTAATAAAGATTTTTATTGTTCCCAAACACGAAGAGTGACAATAATAATTACTCCATAATTACGATAAAATATTATATAACAGTTGAGACGGAAATGCAACATAATGTAAATATCCCGGAACGCAGGGGCCCAGATTAGGTTCTGATAAGACGTTGTTTTTAATTAATAATAATATGTGATAATATTACAATTTGTAACGTAATAGACATAAAAAATTAAGTAATAAAAATAATTATAATAAATGATCAAACGAACTTACCAAGTGAAGTTCGATCATTATTATATGAGTCGCTTCATTCAAAGATATATTAATTAACCAGGTAGTCCTTTGTTTATTTGCTAGGCAATCGCGTTTTTTTAAAGACGTACGTGGGTATTTAAAAAAATAATAATTTCGGTCACTCGCTCATCAGCACGCATTCACATCATTATTTTTAGAGAGAGGTAATGCAAAAAATCTTTCTTTATTTCTTTGGGTACTGCAGCAAACATAGTTTCGTGCAGACTGGGTGGGAGGGAGATTATATCTTTGAATGAAGCGACTCATATAATAATGATCGAACTTCACTTGGTAAGTTCGTTTGATCATTTCTTATATTTCTTCGCTTCATTCTTCGATATATTAATTAACCAGGTAGATTTTCAGAGTAACGAAAGAAAGATTTTTTACAAAATACAATATAATATAATATATAATATATATACATTATGAATAGTAATCATTATATTCGAGAAAGAATTTATATTCTTTCTAATTACAAAATTTTAATTATAAATTAATGTTATCATTATGCCCATTAATAATAATAATAGTCAGTAAAATAAAAACTTAAGAGACCTCTATGGTTTGTGATTCAAATGATAACGTACTGGGATCATGGTGATTATATAACTGATTCAGCGAAACTTTGTTCGTCGATAAAATTATGGCTAAGGAAAATAGCAAAAGTATTGGAGTCGCAAGTCCTGCATGTCGATTGTCGTCTTACTAATCGTGTTCAGTTTCAGTCCCCGTATCGACGCTCGTGTCGACGCCGCGCTACTCTCGCACAGCACTTGCTTTATCTACCGACTGGGAGATAAAGCTGTTCTGTGCAGAGCGTTAAACGTTAGCAATAATAACCCGTACTGTAGCATTATCCTATTTAATATAATCTTGAATAGCCATCGCACGGCGTAATAACTTAAATATAACTTCTTCTTATTTAATAAAAGAGGATTACATAATTTAATAACATCACCGATCCAATCACGCCCGGGAGTTGATGTCTTTGTAATATAAATTTCGATGCCACTATTTAAAACCGTAATTTTTTATTTTGCCGAGTTTTATTAGGCAGAAAGTTTTAAGTCAATAATCAGTATTCAGTAGGTATAGGTAGTGCAAGAAAAAACAAATAATTTATAAGTGGATCCCGGGTACTATACTACTTAGGTATGGGCTAGGATTTTTACCGGAAAGTTTATCTCGAAAGACGCTTCACACAGTCATCTGAGCCAATGTCACCAACCAATAATGTCAACATTGTTCATAAACAAGGACAGTGCACAGTGATGGCTGTAGAAGATATCGTATAACAGACATTGCCGAATTGTTTGGCTAAGGTTCCGATTAACTAATAAGATTGAAGAGAGTATTTATCTAAAATCTAAGTCGAATTAAAGTATTTTAGTATAAATTTGAAGGAGTCTACTGCTTTAACTGGGTCCGGCTCAGTGGTCGTCGATAATGTGATTATTGCATATAAATATGATTGAAAGTCGAGAATATGTTCTCGGTCCACTAGGCTGAATATTTTAACAATTATTATTTAAGAATAAGTATGATTCTGTTATCGTATTTATTATTGCATATTTTTTTAGTATTAAAAAATTTTAATCGCTGAAAACCAGTTGCATTCCGTGACGGGAGTCAGGAATCAGGATATGAAGGTGTCAAAACACCTCTCAGTTGAGCTAGCTCACGAACAGTACACGGATTTAACTGTTCTATATTATTCCGTTTTTAATAGGCATATATTATTACATAATATATTATCTAATATATAAAATTATCGTGTCACGGTGTGCGTGGTTGAACTCCTCTGAAACGGCTCGACCGATTTTCGTGAATCTTAGCGAGTATATCGGCTAGGGTTGAGAATCGGACAGCATCTACTCTTTATATTGATAAGTGTATTAATTTATTGAATAAATAATAGTAAATTGTTACAACTCGAGACCGACGGCGACCACTGTTTGTGCGACGGGTTAGCAGACATGGAGTTTGCCATGGTGACATACTTATTTAGTCACTTCAATAAAATAATAATATGGGAAATACTTTATATGGCAAAACAAAGTTTGCCGGGACAGCTAGTTACGTTATAATAATGTATATTATAAACGTTTAGACTTAAATATTTACATATTTGTTGTGGATCTAATACACCCATGGCACTATTAACAATAAAACGTAAACAAATAGGGGCGCCTGAGGCTGAAGAATTGTCGCCTAGAACACTGATATTGTTAAAGCGTGGTGAGTCTAGTAGTGACAAAGCCCACGCCTGGTCTGGTTTCCTTCTTTATATTTTTTGTGAAAAATGTTAGCACATCAGCTGATAGTCTGTACGTCAAGACTTAAGGCTCTTAATCCGTAAATTAAAATCTGGCGATCGACTAGTGAGTTAAAAGGAACCAAAAAGTAGGCTTTTAAATCTATTTTTGCTGGATATCCACTTTTGGGTATTGGCTTGAAAGCCGTACGATAATTTTTCAAATTAACATGTAATTTCGAAATAAACTTATGAAGTGATTTCTTTAGAATAATTCAAACATTTTATTTAAAATATAATACAATTTTTTCCGCTGCTTTGTTTGGAAAAGAAAATCTTAGAAATAAGGTAACCTTGGTACCTACGGTGGGGGTACACGAAGATATAGTTTTAAATTCTAATAATTTATTGATGTCATGACTCATGATGTATAATATATTAAGCCAGTGGTACCCAACCTGTTTTTGTTTTTGGAACGTAGTTCCCAAATCCTTTTTTTTTTGGGTTTTTAAAAATAACGTTATTCAAAATTAACGATTTACAAGTGAAAAAGACTTTCACGTTGACTGTATAATATTTTGCCGGTGGGCGTGAATTTCAAATTGGTTTAACATCACGCGGGCTACAAAATATAAAGTCCCGGTGGCCCGCTGGTTGGGGATAGCTGTATTAAGCCCCGAATATTTATAATAGTAACATCTATAAAAGATATATAAAAATAACTGTCAGCACTACTGCTGCGGTGTTGAGCGTTTAGTCGCCCCAACGCTCTTCGAACTGGAAGAGGGTTTATTGTAGCGGTACAGTACTAGTGGCACCAGGCAACGGTTACCAGCTCTTCCCTCCCCCCTTTTTTGACGGGTAGCGGGAAGGGTTGCCAGAGCCCAAAAGGTACCCGATTGATATATGTACTAATTGTCTCTGAGAACAAATACTGGAATAATCCAGCGAAACAATAATAATGTCGGTCTGATATTGAGACAAGACTTGTCGAGTCTGAGTGTTATAGGTTTCCGTTACGAAGTTGTCTTGTCTGATAATATATTATCTGATAAGTCTGATAATAATTTATATCGAGATAAGTCAGATACTGTTGATAAGTCTGATAATATCAAGATCTGATGAATAAGAAGTCTGATATCGGTTCTATCGGTACCGGTACTCAGAATCGACTGTTGGCACCTGGTTTAGGAGTGGAAAAGCTTCGGGTTCATTTGTAACCGGGTCGACCCGTATATTGATCTCTTTTAGTGATATTTCCCCAATTGTCTGGTCTTAGTGACCTAAAAAAATAAATGTTGGGGTAGCTCGTTATAATCGACTTATTTGTCGATAAAATATGTTACAAAAAATATTGAGGGTAGTAAGTAGTAACTATCACGTACGTAGATATTAAGTAAGTTTCGTAATACACTCGCGGTGTATCCCGAATCCCAACATTGGTGCAAGTTTTATTTAACAATAATAATTATATACCGGCAGACATAGTAAATTATAATCGTAGTTCTATATTTAGAACAAAAGGATCGCGCGGGATGCGCATAGGTTGTTAACTGTCATCAGACTCGCAGTCAATCTAGTTATTAGCTCGAAATAGCTTTTCTCTATAAAACGGCAAAGATAATATTAATATGAGAATAATAATTATGTAGTTCTATGTATAGAACAAAGAGCGCGGGAAAACGCGCAGTAGCTGCTAATTTTTATTTTTAAAACATTGTCGGAGACTCCTAGTCAATCCATACATTATGTTGATTTAAAAAATATCAATATATATTTTTAAATCAACATAATGTATTATAATTCTATTTTTAGATAAAACATCGTCAGAGACCCGCGGTCAATTCCGATGCATAGGATTGTGTTTAGAGACTCGCAGTCAATCCACACAATATGGCGGTTTATAAAATAGCTCGCTGTTAACCCCCAAACCGGCTAAAGTATAGTTCTAGTTATAGAACGGATAAAACATCGTCAGAGACTCGCAGTCAATTCCGATGCATATAAATTGTGTTTAGAGACCCGCGGTCAATCCACACATGTCGGTTTATAAAATAACTTACTATATTTAACACTTGTAGTAATTAACTTGCAGTTATTTCCCCCAATCGGGCAAACATAATATTCTATTTATTCTATTTATTCTATTTATTCTATTTATTCTATTTATTCTATTTATTCTATTTATTCTATTTATTCTATTTATTCTATTTATTCTATTTATTCTATTTACAGAATAAGTAAAACATCGTCAGAGATCCGCAATCAATTCCGATGCATATAGAATATAGATTGTGTAAAAGGACCAGCGGTTCAAACACACTGTACTAATTGACTCACAGTCGCAGTACTGCATGCCGATTAATTAAATAATTGCAGTAATCACCTGCAGTTGTTTCCCCCAATCCGGCAAACATAATATAGTTCTTTAATCCCTCGATCGTGGCATAAACGAGACACAATAGGTTTGTATTGTTATCGCGGTCGCATGCGACCGCTTGGGGCTTGAAGCATTCTATTTATAGACCAGATAAAGCAAACACATTACACATTGACTCGCGGTCACAGTACATGCCGATTAGTGTTGCATATTATAATAATTGGCTCGTCTTGGCCTCGATAGTGCCTGCCTAAGTATTTAATAGTACTTACATGTATTTTCTTGTTACACAATAAAATAACACTGACTTTATTTACAACACTGACTCAATCATCTCAATAATAATAACCAATTTTCTTCTGAGCGCTGCGCTTTGGCATGGTTATAATATATGTGCTCGCGTTGCCTCGCGTTAACAAAGAATGATGTGAATGCGTGCTGATGAGCGAGTGACCGACATTATTATTTTTTCAAATACGCCTATGCGATTGCCTAGCAAATAAACAAAGGACTACCTGGTTAATTAATATATCGAAGAATGAAGCGAAGAAATATTATCTTTTATCTACCATTTTCTTTTACAATAAAAAATGTGCTTAATTTCGAACACCAGAACAAAAATAATAAAGTGTTTTTTGAATTGATAGCGTTTTAACATTATTATTTTTTTGGAAATTTTGCAATAAATTTCTGAATTTCAAAAATGTAAGAATTTAAAACTAAGATTCTAATTCTAAAATTAAAAAACTTAGTACTCACTCGCAAAAGGGAGAAGTAGAATTCTACGAAACTTTAAAACTCCGGAATATTCGGAAGCGATTTGTAAGTAGCTATTAATCGTTAACTGAAAGCTGAAACTAAATTCGAATGTGAATTTCGATTGGAAAGTTCTGTGAAGTTCGCCTGATATCTGTATTCAGACTGTGCCGCCACTATGATATAAACTTAGTGCCGTTACCTATAAAACCCATTTACAAATTTTATACCACACTTTTGCTTTATCGAAAGATTTTCGTTTAGTTTTCGCACTTTTGTGGCGTATAAAATTTTTGTGAATTGGTCTATGATTCGTTTAATATAATACGTTGTATTTGATTTTTATATTATGTTTTTGCATTTTATTATAATTAACCTACCAATAAGATCACCGGTGATCGAGACAACAATATAACAAAAATAGATTTCCAAGAATCCGTGATTGAAGGATTAAATAAGTCTTACGATTCATAATCGTTTAAAATATGCAAAAGGGCTTAGATAAATGATTAATTTTTAAAAACTGTAGGCGACCGAGATGCTCTTATATTCTAATCCAAGAGGAACAAAATGTAACACAACTTTTGTAATTATGAAGTTTACTAACGTAAAATTGTCTGTCTGGCTTGGACCAATGTTTGGGTCATCATAACGACTGGCGAAATTGTGGGCATATTTCATATAAATTATATTATGAACTTTACTAACATATCTGGTTTCGACCAAAGTATAGATACATCTCGGGTTTCTAAAGCCATATTCGGCAACACACATACCTAGATAACGACTGGCGAAGTTGCGGGTATAACCGTCTTGGGGCCTCTCCACTAAGTACTCGCACTTAAATTATAACTCCCCGGGGCCCCGGTGCGGCCCCAGTTCCCGACAATGTGTGGGTCAAATTTCATGGGTCGAGCAAGGGTCAAAATTAGATACATTCCTATTACTACTAAGACTCATTTTGTACTAGTAGATGGCCACAAATCCGTTGTGTTGTAATTCATTTATCGTGCACAAACCATACATTTTTCTAGAATAAAAAGTATCTTATGTTATCTCTATGCCTTTCAACAAAATCTGTTCAGCGGTTGGGGCGTGAGAGGTTACAGTCAAGACAGAGATACTTTCACAGACAAATTCCATAGCATTAGTATGAATATGGATACGTCACATGATTTTACGTTTTACGAGGTTTGGTTTATAATGAATTTCATCAGCGCCATTTATGTTGACTTCTTGAAATAGGTAGAAAGAAACATAATGGTATAATCAATTTAATCCTTCAAGCCCCATATGAGCACCAGTGATCGCGACAACAATAGAATAACAATAGATTTCCAAGAATCCGCGATCGAAGGATTAAAATAAGTATATCAACATACTTCCAGTATCAACCTGATGAGCAAGAGCTATAAGCAAGTTTCGCTTGTTGTTTAAAGCAATTGCAATATAATAAAAATACAAAAAGAAATGAAAAATAAAGAGACCAAAATCGTCTTGTTGATATCTGAGTACCTATGACTTACGTTACCTGGCAATGCTAAAGACTTGAAGCAGTTATCGAATAACCCATTGTATAACTATAAAATATTGTCTCGTACTATCATTAATTGACCATTGGTAGATTATTAACGCACATTTCGAGTATCACATTTTAAGATGAGTCTGCAACAAATTATCAAGTCTATTCTCACATATTAGCCCGCGCCATTTTCTTTTATTACAATGGTGTCATGTATTGAAATGCGTACATTGTGTCCCCTCCACGGTCATAGAATTACCATAACTATAAAATATATTTCGCCGACGATACAGTCCCTCGAACCAATTTACAGACGATTTTATTTGTGAGAAAAAACGATAAGATAATTTCGTAAACGTTTTTACATTTTCGCTATTGGAACTGTGGGTTGCAGTGGTTAAGAGATACTTTGTATTCTGTTTACATCTGTACAATAAGTAATTTTTATGAAAACCTCTCATACAAAGGGTGAAAATTGATTTTAAAGTGTTATGCGGCTTCTCCTCTTTGGCCTGTTGTTGCGAGGGGTATAATGATGTCATCAACCATGAGCATCATCGATTGTGCATGCTATAAATAGCTCTGTTTGACTTGCCGCCTCCGGTATTGGGCACTCATACAAAAATAATAGTTAAAAAAACTAAAAAGCACGTTTTATTTTTCATTTCTTTTTTCAAAAATTTTAACTAATTATTGCATTGTCATTGGCTCTTAATTAGGCTACTGGAGATAGGTAAAAATCATGCTCAAAATTTTCGTTACTATACAGCAAATAAAAACGTGTTAAAAATAAGTCACATCTAGGTCACATTGCAATGTGAAGTAACCCTAGTTATTCACAAGAATTCAAAGAATGTACTACACGTCTCTTACATTGAATTATTATATAAAAAATATAAGTATATTGTACTTTTTTTTTCTCAGACAGTCATTTCAGTTTATAATTGCGTTTGTGGCTATATCTTAAGGGGGAACGCTGGCTAATGTTTTATTCACATCAAAGCTGCTCCCGAAACTTAGTTGATCATAATTGAAACCAGTGTCTCAAATAATTTTAAGGGCAAAGGGTCAAATGTAAATATTAAAACGTCTTAATTCCCTTCCTTCCACCGGCGCGAATAATATGGCTTAAATTATAAATCCGCTTGCGGAACTTACTATTAATTAAATAATTCTTGGTATTCACTAATTTATTTAGGTTATCTGTGCTGAGGAGCTGTACCCTATTGCGGGTTCGGAAAATCATTACTTTTTAGGATTCTATTAGCTTTAATACTACATTAATCCCTATTTTTTAAATTGGAACTTCGAATCAAAACTTATTTGATTAGGTATTTTTTATGAAAGTTGCTTGTCCGAGTTTCGGAAGGACTTATTGAAAATGTGCATTTTTTTGGAGTTTACTCCTTAAGAATCGATTTTCATATATAAGGCGTCACGTTTTTGGTGCGCACCTTTAGGGCGCAACTTTCTAATTTGTTTTAACAAGATTTGAATGCACAATCCTTTAAAGTTTAAAGAGTGGGTATTCCCGGGTAAATATTAGGTATACATATAGAATGTACACATTATTAAGATAAAAAAGTAGTAGAGTAGTAGATTAGTTCAAATTCGGGGAGGGGGTAGCCGAGGTGTTGCCTTTGATGTTAGAAGAAACCCCGTTCCTCTAGGCCTATTGGGAGCGGAGTTATGGCTACTTTAGTAAGACGTTTGACAGTTCCCGAGCTGTCAATGTCAAAGTTTGAATGCTTGTAACTCGGCAACTATTTGTCCTGGATATGGGTTTCTTCGGCTTGATCTTCCAGGATTTTTCTCCTCTATTTGATTCTGGCCTTAGAATTTAGAAAAAAAATTGATGTCTCTGATTTAGTTCAAATTCAGGGAGAGAGTAGCCGAGGTGTTGCCTTTGATGTTAGAAGAAACCCCGTTCCTCTAGGCCTATTGGAAGCGGAGTTATGGCCGCTTTTGTTCGACGTTTGACAGTTGCTGAGCTGTCAATGTCAAAGTTTGAGTGCTTATAACTTGGCAACTGTTTGTCTTGGATATGGGGTTCTTTGGCCTGTTCTTCCTGGATTTTTCCCCTCTAAACGATTCTGGCCTTTCGGATTTTTTTTCGGAAAATTGCTTCTTCCCTGGTGATGGCAGAAGGGGGTGTAGATAATATTGCCGGAACATCTGATTTCATATGATATTAATCTTTTTTCAGTTGAATAAACTCTTTTTGCGTATGGTTAGATACTCGTACTTAAGGAGTAAACTCCACTCGTGCGTCGGAGCTGGCTGACACACTTTTCTTTTTTTTTAAATATAACGACAGCAGCCTGCAGGCAAATGCAAGTATCATAATGTAAAAAAACAAAATATAATAGTTCCAGTTACAGATTAAAAAAAATGTTACTTAAAAATTATAAAATCTGTTTTAAAAATTTTACTTCTGTTTAAAAAAACTTGTCATTGACTTAATAAAAATTATAGAATAGATTTCAATTTTCTTTTTCATAATATACACTTATATATTATATAATACACTTGATCGACATGCTGCAAAAAAGCACATAGGCTATATTTAAAGACCGGTCGCTCCTTATTAATTCACACGGGTCAACTGGTATCCATAATATAGCTTCATAAAAATAGCGCACCTAATTCCAAAAGGTTATACAATTTTTACAAAGCAGCCATTATAAGGGACGCGAATCATCTAAACTTAGGCTGGCAGATTTTCGTGGGTGGGGCGAGGGGGAACCGAAGGGTACATCCCCTTCTATTTTCGGAGCTTGAGTTATAGCCCGACCAAACATTGAAGACCTTTTTACCGAAATTCCCGTTTCGTTTTACGGCCGCATCCTAAGCATGGACTGAATAAAATATTTAGCTTTTTTTAAGATGTATGTTTATTTCGCGGCGTTAAAAAATAATGCACATAAATCTTTGGAGTTTATGTGGCCGATGAAATTTATTTAAATGCGGGAGAAAGACCTATATTTTTATTTAAAATAAATATTCGAATGTAACATTTATTTAACCGTATTCTATTTATCAATAGGTAGGTATATTATTATGGTATATATTTAATGAAACAAGAATATTTTTTATTTATTTATAAAACTGAAAAATAAAATAAAAACGAGAAAAACTAACAATACTGTGTTTGACTGTACTTAGTGTTTACGTAGACCGGCGTAGGTCGTCTACGTTAGGTCTACATCCGTAGCGCGGCGTAGCACGTGCGCATGAAATACTATCACAACGTAGCACGCGGTACGCATCGCGCGAGACAACGGATTCGTAATAATCAACCACGTCGCATAAACTCACTTCACTTGCCTCTAAATATCTGCGAGGGTGAGCGAAAGGGAGGCCTGTATCAAGATTCGAGGCTCCCCCATAGTACGCTATGAAAGGACCGGGAGGGAATTTTAGGTTAGTGGACATGTAGACATATAGACGAGAACACGGCAAATTTGTTGCCTAATTTAGCTGTCGTCTTGTGTTTCTTTTGTGCGTGACGTCATCGTTCTCTGTTGTCTTGTGCTTATGAAATTTAGGGTGTAAATATAGTGTGTGTTCGGTGTCATTTAGGCTAGGTGTTCGATCAAAGTCGATCGCTATCTGTGTTCAAACGCTTTATTTATGTGTGCTCGGGAGTGAACGTGAAAACTAACGTAGAAAAAACGTCGGTGTCCGCGGTTTGTTTACAAACAGTGCCGCGCCGCACCGTCAACAGTGGCACGCTTCCACGCACGACTCTCGTGTTATTTTTAGTTTAACGAACGTTTATGACATTTAATTGACGCTCAAAAATACCCACGTACCTAAACTAGTGCCAAAATTGTACAAAATAACTTAGATATTAATACTACTAATAAATAAGTGTAAGATAAAAATAAAATAAGTGCGAAAAGAATTTTTGTGTAAAAATACGAGCCGAGTCTCTACTATAAAGATCGATAACATTACGCATTACCCGAGTGTTGGGACACAAACAGACTCAAAACACGCACACTAACGCACCTCACCCTTCACCCTCCGAGCGCCCGCGAAAGCTTTAAACAAAACCGAATTTATAGTATAAGAAATTATAGTACAAATAAACTGTGATTAGTTCGTAGCTGTGATAATGTTGGTCGGCGCCAATTTCAACCCGAGCATGTTCATGCCGGGGTACATGCAGGCGCCGGTTAAGGGGGTCAACCTGCCGGAGTCCAATGCCAGTTCGATGCCGTCTACTCCTGTCCACCAGCGGTCTTCCCCACTGACGCCGGCCGAGCGCACCGGCGCGCCGCCCGGCGCCGGAAAAGACGCCGTCAAGCTGTTCATCGGCCAGATACCCCGACACCTCGAGGAGAAAGACCTCCGGCCGATGTTCGAGGAGTTCGGCAAGATTTACGAGCTCACCGTCCTCAAAGACAAACACACGGGCATGCATAAAGGTGAGTTATTAAATAAATCGAAAACTTGTAGGTTCGAGCCATAAATTCGGGGTAGCGACGCGCGTGGCTTGTTTTTGTCAAACTCCAGCTCAAGTTTCTCCCGAATATAATATTCAAGATTTATTCGTGTATGTTCGAATTTTACGCGCTTGATGTCTTTTAGATTTTATATAACACTTCTTGTACATATTTTAGTACATCTATATTGAATATATTTTTATGTAAGTGTATGTACATGTTATACACGTCTAATAATCTTCGAATAATAAAACCTACTAATAATTATAAAATATTATATAATTGCAGCAAAAATCAATTCTGATTTCTTTAAGACAAGCTTTATTATATTTCTGCCAAATTGCTGTAGAAATAATTGTTTTAACAATCTAGAACCTACATAAAAACTTGAAAGTTTTTAAACATCTACTCTAGCCTTGAATAGAGCAGTAATTTAGTTCATTTGCCTACTACATTAAGTATGAGATAATGGAATCTCACTTCGAAGTTTCGTCTCCTGGGTCATATTGTAGTTTTGCTTCAAACCATTTTGCTTAAGCTTTGACATTACGACACAATATTACAAAAAATTTAGACTTTTAATTTTTGCACTTTTATTATTGATTAGTAAAAAATGTTATTTGTTATTGCAATATTAAAGATTTTAATTTAAATTCAGCTTAAAATATTTTTTTATTAATTATAAACATTTTTAGTAAATAAAGTTATTTTGAGTTTCATTTAAGCGTAAGATATGATTTTTTATAAAATGAACTGAAAAGATGAGTATTTTGGTATGTAAATGTTCAAGGAATAATAATTTATCTTGTTACACGTGTGTAGTGAATTAAGACTTTACTCTAATAATATGGATGCAGGGCTGACTTGTAACTTAGTTCGGTAAGGTACATTAATTAGCAAAATTCAATACACGAACGGAATCCAGTTAGTTAGTGTAAGTTTTGATTGCCTTGTGTTTTGTCCGCTGAACAAATAAGTAAATAACTGAGTAAACATACTTTTTTGATCTATTACGGAAGAAAAATAAGATCAGAATATGGTAGGTAACAATTATTGTTAAATCAACGCGATATTCAAAATAGAATTTTCGATGATTTAATTTGACCGATTTCCGATACCTCTAAAAGTAGGTATGTGTACAAAGTTTCATGATGATTCGTCAAGTAGTTTTTACGTGAAAGCGCAACAAATATCCACGCTTTCACATCTATCTATACTAATATTATAAAGAGGTAAACTTTGTTTGTTTGTTTGTATGTTTGTTTGTTTAATTGTAATGAATAGGCTCAAAAACTACTGGACCGATTTTAAAAATTCTTTCACCATTCGAAAGCTACATTATTTACTAGTAACATAGGCTACTTTTTATTTTGGAAAATATAGGGTTCCGTAAAATATTTGGGTTTTTCTGATATAAGGTGAAAAAAATCAACCAGAAAAGTTACTTATTTTGCGTACGCTACCTAAAATATACAAGATAGAACCATACAATGTTCTAAGTAAATGTAGATCTTATAAATATCTACAAAAATGACCGTGACACACTATACCTATCTATGTCAAGTAAGACACAACAACCATTTTTTTTAAATCTTGATTTTTTGGACTACATTTAAACGCATTTATTATACTCATGCTGATAATCCTTATCAAAATTAATTATTTCATCACTAAGTACAGTTTGTGTTTAAGTCCATTTATCGAGGAAGGCTATAGGCTATATTTTATCACGCTAAGAGTAGACTAATAGGAGCGAAGAAATAGAGGAAAATGTGGAAAAAACGGGGAAAATTATTTGAAGGGGCTAACTTGAAAGCGCTAATCTCAGGAACTACTGGTCCGATTTGAAAAATTATTTCAGTGTTAGACAGCTCATTTATTGAGGAAGGCTACAGGCTATATCTTATCACGCTAAGACTAATAGGAGAATGCGGAAAAAACGGGGGAATTTATTTGAAAGGGCTTATCTCGCGAACTACTGAAGCAATTTTTATGTTATTTGGCACAGATAAGAAGTAGATCACGTGAAGGAACATAGGCTATCGATTTTAATATTTTTTTCCGTGGCTATATATTTTATACCCGTGCGACGCCGGGGCGGATCGCTAGTTTATAATATTATTACTAATGATGATAAAGATTTGAAAGATAACAATATACATGATATGATAATAATATTATAACAAAATTAGTTTATAACAACAGCCATATTTTACATAACAACGCTATCATAAGTGACGTTATTCTTGGCCATAAAACATAATTCTTAGAAGTTGCTAAATATTCTCAGCACACACCTAGCACCTTGCCGTATTTATTATGCTGAATTAATAATGTAATTCGTTATATGGCGTGAACTGCCAACATTTTGTAGTGCAGTTTACGCGAATTAGCAGCACAGCTTTGAAACAAAGACCCTTGTTGAGAGTGTTCTTTGCTCGTATGAAAAACTCGTTTTTCCTTTCACCTTTGTTCAGGTTAATTGAATCTGGAGATACTAAAACGCTATTTAATTAAAGTAAAATTTACAGTTTTAGATCAAGATAAAGAAGATAATTATAGATATACATTGAAATCTCACTCGTCATAGTAGTAGGTAATAACAATATTCGTTGCTATTCTAGTAAGACTAAGCTCAATTTTTAACTTGGTTTTGAAATAAATTACTAGATAGCTATTTTTCTACAATGTAATTATTAAAAATAATATTTTTTTATAAAATACATAAAAAGCCCAAACCACTAGATGGATTGGGCTGAAATTTGGCATGCAGGTAGATGTTATGATGTTGGCATCTGTTAAGAAAGGATTCTCATTAATTCTACTCCCAAGGGGTTTAACCCCTTGGGTGTAGAATTCCCTATTTTAATAGGGAATGAAAATTTGTAAAGAAATTTGTCAATTTTAAACCGATCAGGCTGAGACTTTGCATGCATAAAGCTACTATGACGTGGGCATCTCCTAAAAAAGGATTTTGATAAATTCCACCCCTCAGGGATAGGGGGTGAAAGATTGTATATCATAATACTCCTTAGCGCAAGCGAAGCCGGGCAAATTAAGTTAGTTGTTTTATAATTATGTTATAGAATTTGAATGCAAGATGAATAATAATTTATACACATCTTATAAAACACATAATTATGAGAAATAAATAATATTAATATACATACTAAATAATTATACATACTTTTATAACATACAGTCAGCAGTAAACGAGAACTACAATATTTAATTTTGGCTGCTTGTGTCGAAAATTTAAATTTTTATATTAAAAAAAATGGCAAAGAGTTAAAAAGCAGTCTTGGGTAAATTAGTTTTAATGTCGCTAATCGTAAAAGATATAAAATTGCATTCTAAAAGTTGTATAAAGTAGGATATTGCGTGTCTTGCTAAAATTCTCAAATCTTTTTAAAATTAGCCTTAAAATAGCCTTATCGGCACAACATTCGAAGTATTTTTAAATCGTTCCACGGTGACATAGATTAGGGGTATTATACCTGGTAATTATGGTAATTTACTTAAAAGTTATGTTACCGACCGCTTTTAACTTAAAATGGCAATCAAATTACTATTGAAACAATTATTGTGTATGTTTATTAAACACAAATATTTAGACTGGCAATTATTATGGACGGCGGAAAATTAATAGCTATTACCGCATGAAAATACGCCGCATGTTAAAATAGCGTTTCTTATTTCATGTTAAACGATTTTAAGTAATGAAAAAAATATTTTGATTCTGATAACAAAAAATTTCTGATAAAACGTTTGGTTGAATAAAGTTATATGAATACTAGCTGTCCCGGCAAACGTTATTTTGCCATTTAAAGTATTTCTACTTCATCAGTCGATACAAAATCTGACCCCCTCTTAGCTCCCCTTATACACCAGATTTTGAGTTGGAAGAAGACAAACATATCTCCGAAAACCGTATGCAAATCGGATCAGTAGTTTTTGTGTTAAAGCAAAAGTCATTGGATCAGTAGTTTTCGTGTGATAGTAGAACAAACATACAGACAGACAGACAGACAAAAAAACTAACCACATTTTTGGCTTCTATAGCGATGTAGTTACACCCCCCGCTTGTTATTTTTTGAATATCTTTAATGTACAGAATTTTCATTTCTACAGTTTTATTAAATGTATAGATTTCAAAAATATATTGTACACTCTTGTCAAGACTGGTAATTTATTATTAGCAATTTTGTTATTACCTGCCCTGAATACCTCCTATGAAAAAGATTTAAGAATCTTTCTCATGGCATCTTAGCAATTCATTATATTATTTTAAATTCTTCATTTTATTTTTATGTAGAAGCTACCCTAGCAGAAGCAGGGGGGGGAGGGTCCTGGGGGTCAGGACCAACCCCCATTACTATCCATTTTACTTGTCCAATCGACAATAATATAATTACCTCTCGCCGATTAACATCGGTGCGGTGCATAATTTTAAAAAATATTTTTGATTTCCTAAACACGTTGAAAGTCATTTCTAGGGCGCAAGTGGTCATTCCACGCATGCGTCGTTCTTATACTATATTTTAATCATGCTCTCGTCAACCCTACGGCACCAACTAAACCGGACTGTTTCTACGTAAAATATTCTTTACGGCGTTTTTTATTCGCAATCACGCTAGCGGCGTCGAATTTGTCACGACAATTATCTTTTTTTCGTCGGTGAAATTGTTTCGAATGTTCAGGGTGGGCTCGTTACTCCGCACTTGTAATGGTCTCGTAACACGTAATGTCGCATTTCCATTAAGCCGCATTAAAACACTTAGGATGTTCGCGTATTGAATATATTATGACGCCGACTATCTCGTCTCTTAGACTAGGGTCTGGTTTTTATGACGTATTTTTCCTTATGAGGAACATTGTGCTTTTGCTATCTTGTTTCGTAGACTAGAGCTTCATGTTCTATTATTATGAAATAACAACAGATAAGAAAACAAAATAAAAATAAAATATATTTTCAAACTAGGTAAGTATTACATTTAGTTAACTTCACAAAATGTTTAAATCTTAAGACAGACTCGAAGTAAAACATCTACATAATAAAAATCTCTCATTTAAGCAGTCAGAAACAGTGTCTGTAATATTTTTCAGACGAATACACCGGTTCAAAGCACAACGAAGTTTTACTCCGGTTTTAGTGGGAGCCTGAAAAAAATTGTGCAAAAATTTCTGCTCGATTGAACGAAAATAATGCTCATGTGACCGGGCGACACGGCTTAATAAGTTGGCCTTTGAAAAAGTAAAACGGATACAATGTTATCATTCCTTTATGTACTAGCTGCTGCCCGCTTATTGCCTTCCTTTTGTATTCCTCTATCGCGCGTTTGTTTGAATTAACCATGAATTTTCTGACTACGTTCTGTTCTTGATAGAGTTTTAAGAGGAATAAATAGTGTTTTAACGCATAAAAATAAACAGTTGCACCCCGGGATTTCTGGCTGAAGTGAAAAATTGAAAAGAGAAAAGAGAAGGTGATATTATATTAATATTCACTCCGACTTAGGTATTTTCGATCAAGTCACAAGTTTAACATTTATGTATCCCAAAACATGCATAACGCCGCTAAACAAGGTTTTCACTTTATAATCTGCTTTCCGCGTACGTGCAAAGCGAATCAAAATAAATTCATTTAAAATCTTGGCTTGGATGAGATTTGTATTATTCAGTATTATTATTATTATTTGTTAAAGATTAAGTACATACGTTGTATTCCTTACTAGCTGTGTCCCGCGGTGTTACCCGCGATTTATTAGGTGTAATTAGGTAAACTAAATTGTGTTGAAATAGGTAAAAAGTATTAGAGACAAAATAAACTGAGTTTGATCATCGGAAACTTCAATTTTGATGACTGAGAGATGGAAGTTTGATGGAAGACACTCAATATCTGTATAATTTAGGTAAGAATAAATTCACTTTAGTTTGTTCCTAAAAGGAGAATTAAAACTCAGCACTAACGATGCGACACTGTTTCGTTAAAAGCAGCACTTTCAGGAAAATAGGGGGCCAGCGGCGCAGCCCCCCCAAGTAGAAGACGGCAAAATTTTGAAAATCGGTTCACAAACGGCGGAGTCATCGTTGAACATAAGTATTAAAAAAAAATAACATAACACCTCCTCCATTTTAAAAGTCGGTTAAAAATGTAGTCTACGACTGTCGTAAGCCGCGCGCGATCGTGTCTTGAAGTTATGACAGTCGCGCACGACCGACGACAGTCGTAGGCCCCGCGCGACCGTGTCAAAGTTATATGGCACGGTCGCGCGCGGCTTACGACAGTCGTAGGCCGCGCGCGTCAGTCGCGGGCCTCGGAAGCGGTGCCATACATTTTCATACGTTGACTATGGTCGCGAGCGTCCGACGACAGTCGTAGGTCGTGCGCAACCGCGATCGATCGCGATGCACGGAATTGTACCTTAAATCCAGGTTGTCAGCTACCTCCTTGTAAAATTTTGTCGAAATCGCTCGAGCCGTTTAAGCGTGAAGAAGTAACAAACATACAAACTCACATACTTTCGCCTTTATAATATTAGTAGGATTAATCCTTCGATCGCGGATTCTTGGAAATGCTATTGAATTCTATAATTGTTGTCGCGATCACCGGTGCTCTTATGGGCCTTGAAGGATTAATGTATGCTATAAACCCTGTAGAACAATGCCTGCATTTGAGGGCATTCAATGTAAGGTACATCATTTCAATCTAGCGCACTTGCAAGATAATGTTTGCATCAAAATGACACGATTCTTTACTTACCTGTGACAGTGATGACGCTATTTTAGTCCAAAGTGATTTTTCAATCGATTTGTTGCATACATGAAAAGTTCTAACGTCCAATAGGAATTTTAACATTTTGTTTATTGCAGCCACGTTATTCGGAGTTCATATTATTTTAATTATTGACAACAAAACCAAACAAATAGGTAAATTAATTAGATGTTTAGTGGCTGTGACTATGGCTTTAGAACAGTGCCAATTTTATTACTACTTACTCTTTTGAAAAGTATTTTGAATGATTAATTTATTTTTAAAGATTCCTAAATTCTTTTATTAATATTGATGTGCAAGGAAAGAGATAATATTTCATTATTTTACCCGCAACAAAAATGTTTAACTGCATTTTCACATAATTTCACTGTTTATTTTATAACATAATAAATACTCCAAAAATTTTTCGCAAAACCCTGCGTCACATACGATTAAAGCAAACGCAAGCGTAGCTAGTTCCCGAGATAAATTTTGTGTAAAAATTGTGGTTTAATAGTCTGTCGGGACAAGTCGACACCTTTTTCCCAACGTCAGCAATAAAGGTGGAGTTTCGTCCGCAAAAATCGCGGATGCGGTGTTTTACGCCTGGCAACATAGCTCTTATATAACATCCATTTACATTTTTCGAGAGACTTTCGACTTATTACACTATTTTCTGCCTTTTGTGGGTACTTTTAGGGTCTGAAACATTGTAACGTGATCTATGCGGTAAATTTTTAATGAGCTATTCAAAATTGGTACTAAGCAGCTTTACACCACGGGTGACTAGTTGGGCAATTTAATGTGTAGAATGTGTTAATAAAGTTCACATCATCACATTGCAATGTGAATTTGCCATATTTTAGCCAAGAAGCTTTCTTTATAGCTATCAAACACTATTAAAACCTAGTCAATGTGAATATATATGAAAATGACATAAGCGTTCGATAAAGTAAAGTTGACGTTCGAATTCTCTAATGTCAATGATTAACATTTTGATCGGCGATTCTTCATCACTTCTTTTTATAATCTTATTTAATGTATATATATATATATATATATATATATATATATATATATATATATATATATATATTACTATTCTTAAGTTCTAGCTATATTCAGTAATGTGATTTCTTAAAACTGGTAAATGCTTGTTGGGGGCGGAGCGTAGTTGGATCGTAGTATTAGCGTAATGATGACGTAAGTGCCACAACTTAATTTTACATAACAACCTATTTGTAGCCATTTCTATTTATTATTCGTACACACAGTACAGGTGATGCTGTATATACCGGCTCCCCCAATATTTCTAGGCAAAATGTCACTGAGAGTCGAAACGAACTTGTGTTTAAGGTGGAGAATTCATTGGAGAAGGTCTCTGATTGGGGTAGACGTAACTTGGTCCAATTCAACCCCGCCAAGACACAAGTCTGCGCGTTCACCACTAAAAAGTCACCAATGGTCGTATATCCTCGTTTCGAGGGCACATCTTTAACCATCTCCCCTAGCATTGAGATACTTGGCGTCAACATATCGAGCGAAGTCCAGTTCCGATACCATCTTGATGGCCTTACCCTCTAGAGGGTAAGGCCAAATTAGCCTCGAAGAAGCTTGGTGTTCTTAACAGAGCGAGACAGTACTTCAGTCCGGACCAACGCCTACAACTCTACAAGGCGCAGGTTCGGCCTCATATGGAATATTGTTCTCATCTCTGGGCAGGGGCGCCAAAATACCAACTACTCCCTCTGGATCGTATCCAACGAAGGGCTGCTCGAATTGTTGACTGTCATGGTGTTTCAAACAGCTTGGACCCCTTGGAATTACGCCGAGATGTAGCTTCACTCTGCATCCTCTATCGGTTGTATCACGGGGAGTGCTCTGAGGAATTGTTCGGAATCATACCACCTGCAACTTTTCGCCATCGTCCCACGCGAAAAACATACCATCCTCATCACCTCGATGAGTGGCAGTCTTCCACAGTGCGTTTTTCGCGTAACTTTCTGCCGCGCACTGTAAAACTCTGGAACGAACTGTCACCAGCAGTTTTTCCGGACCTATACGACCTGCAAACCTTCAAGAAAAGAGCGTATTCCCTCTCAAAAGGCCGGCAACGCACCTGCAGCTCTTCTGATGCTGCGAGTGTCCATGGGCGACGGTAGTTGCTTACTATCAGGTGACCCGTTTGCTCGTTTGCCCCCTTATTCAATAAAAAAATACATAACTTTAAAATGCCCACTTGCAGTTTAAGCCCGTCACAGACTTAGCTATAATATATATTAATATATTTATAGCAAGGCATATTAATCTATACTAAATCCACATATCACAGAAATATATATTATAGCTGAGTGGGTGGTCACGCGAAAATTAGTATAGAAAATATATAATAATATGCCTAGCTATAAACATATTAATATATATTATAGCTAGGTCTGTGACGGGCTTTACTCCCATACAAATGGAGCTAAAAAGATACGAAGTTATCATTTAATTAAAGTTTAAAGCAGAATGTTTGAATTTCAACACTTTAATCACGGCGAGCTAGTGTTACAACAATATCATGTTTAAACTAAACTAATAAAGCAACTTTTAACTGAGTATTACGTGTAAGTTTTGATACGCGGAGCACGTGTGCGGGCGCCGTGCGGCACGGACGGCGACGCACGAGGACGCGCGAGGACGCATGCGCCGCGCTGACGTCACGCCGCGCGCCGTGCCGCCGTGCCGTGGCAGTCGCCAGTGCCGGCCGCGCCACGCCACAGCCCCGTGCGCCTCCGTGCGCCGTCTCGCGTAAACAATAATAAAAACACGCGATGTCCCTCCGCCACTTATGATAACACGGCCGCGCGTTTTGGTGTATTTAGTTCGCATTTTGATGTATTCATTTCTCGTGTCGATAGTGTTTTGTGTACCGCACCGGTTATAAAAGCGTGTCTTTTTAGTGCCATTTTTCTAAGATAGTATTAACGATATCTCGCCAGTACAAAGTTTAATATTCTTGCCTTTCTGCGTAATAGAATTTATTAGAAGCTTTCGATTGTAAAGAGTTAGGCGCGCTAGTTAGATTTAGGACTAGTTGTACGGTTTTATATAATATAGAGATAATAAAAAGCGTTTCGATGTCGCTTATTTGTGGAGGTGAGTGTGCTCATGTTCACCTTGCCGTGAGAATTTGACGAAGACGATCACTGAATCATAAATATAAACGAATGAGTAATGAGTCATCAATTAATATTGAAGTAAAAAAAAAGTTTATGATGAACACATAGAATTCAAACTGATAGTAACATTTAAATAATTCTTAAAACACCCTTAAAACTAATTTACGATACTATATTTAGGCTTACAAACCGTAGGTCTCAAAAACTGTAGTCTTTCGTAGCACTTTGTAGAGGTCGGCTACGGTGCTACGCTAACGGTAATATTTTGATGATACGTTCAATGCTGAGTATAATAATAATAAATAAAATTAAATCAATAACTAAGCAACAAAAAAAAATAAATTCCTAAAAAAATTGTGGCGAAGGACATTTTTTCTCTGAAAACATATTTTTAACTACAACCTGCAAAAAAACATAATATTTAGAAATGTAAACAATACTTTAAAAATGTCACTAGCGTATATTGTATGTATGTAGCATAACATTTGATCTCAAAAACATAATCGTCAAATTATAATGTGATGACTAGGCTTTTAGTGACAATAATTATCGTTATAAACATTATTTACTTCTACGCACTATGACATCATGACCTTACAAACGTGTAGACCAACCTAATGAAGATTTTATAATATTTTTATTAATATAAAATACAAGCTAGTATTTTGAAACATAAATTATTTGAATAAAAGGAACAGTATTCAATGTTCATCGGTGATTTTTGATAAATTATTAATAATAGTCATTGGCCTACGCGAGTTATATGTAAGTTTTTATGTACTTGGGCACCTTATTCTTAAAACAGTGTGACGGAGGAATCATTAGTATTGAACAGTTTTTATAGGATATTATTCATATCATCAATGACAGTTCTCTGTCTCTGACACAAAAGACACAGAAAACGCCTAATTTGTATATTATCTATTATATATTATCTATTATCTATTTCCATATAAAAATAGTTGATGTTTTCCATAAACACTGTCCCTAGAGATCAGGAGATCAGGTTGCGAACAACCCTTTTTTACATGTTCAGTGACCGGTATTAAATCAATTATTGTAGGGTTCTAATATTGTAGAGTATTACAAAGGTACACCTTTATAGTTTATAGTAATAAATAGGTATTAATCAATCAGTCACAATTATTTATTTCCAAGGAATTTGTTACATAATTATAATAATATGGCGTTATCACTTATTCTTACAGTAAGTATCAAAAATTCTTGCCTTTTAGGGTGTGGAAAATTACAAATCATAAGTTTTTTGTATAAAAATGCCCATTATATACATAAATCATGATTAAATACAAGGCTTTGCATCCGTTGTGGATGATTTATACAGTGTTTTATGAGCAAAATAACCACTCTTCAAACACTGTGACGACCTCTGTGGCTCAGTGGTAAGCGCGTTGGACGCTCAAGCCGGGGGTCGCGGGTTCGAATCCCGCTGACGGAACAAAAAGTTTTCAATGTTCCCGGGTCTGGATGTGTATTAAATATGTGTATGATATAATAAAAATCTTAAATATGTGTATAGTATAAAAGTATTAAATATATTTCCGTTGTCTGGTACCTGTAACACAAGTCCTTTAGGTACTTAGCACGGGGCCAGACTGACGTGGTGTGAAGCGTCCATAGATATTATTATTATTATTATTACTGTAGTGCCTGGGACAATTTTCTAAATGTCCATAAGGTTGCCCAAACACATACGGCATTTTCGCAACATGGTCTCTGGTTAGGTTAGGTTAGGTTAAAACCCGTGTTAGGTTAGTTTATACCAAATTGAGCACACGTATCTCCAAATTCAAAATATTGTGTTGCAAAAGTTATACTCGTATCTTTTACCTTATAAAGATTCGGAACATTTGGTTACGAAAAACATAATTAGTGTTTAATTATTGTAAGCAACTATAATAACGAAGAAAGTAGTTTATTGTGATAAAAAAATGTTAGCGCCACAAATTATAAGAAGTGGAATCAAAACACTAAAATTACACATATACGAAATACATGTTAGAATATCACCATACTAAGGGTTATCAAAAATAAAGCTAGGTTATATTTGTTGTGATTATAATTCAAACTTACGTAATTAACATTTTTACACCCCTGAAATTATTTGTTTGTGAATATATTCTTATTCTTCATTAAAATCAATGATTGTGTATAAGTACAGTGGAAAGCGTAACTACCATCTTGGAAGCTGCAACGTTCGCGAAAGATTTTAAAAAGTGATAAGATACAGAAATTGTTTTTGCTTTCCTTCAAATTTCCTCTTTTAGATGATAATATCCTTAAAAATATCAGCGGCAACAGATATTATTACTGAGTTAAAGTTAAAAATTGTGTGGATTATTTTTCTGAACATAATGTTTTACCTTAGTTTCATGTGCCAAGTAAGTTATTTAATATTATTTTTAACATACTCGTACCTGAAGACAGTAATATATCCTGATAGAAAAAAGTGTCGAGGTCAAATATCGTTCTGTCTAGCCTTCTTTACGCCGAACGCGCGATAAGGAACTTCTTTCCAATAAATATCTTTCCAATAAATATCTTTTGGAAATCGTTGTGGCTTTCTTAAAATAAGCAATTGATATTGATATTGAAATATTGAAGATATTGAAAAATAAGGTATGTAAGATTATATTGATACTTCAGAATCTAAAGTTCAGATACTCAAAAATGTTGTCTAAAACCTATTTTAATACTAATTTAAAGCAACTAACTCAACCCTGTAGATAACTCATTTATAGCAAGAAAGTTTCGCACACAGTGATGCTGGGTTTTGCAGACACCTTTACGATGTGGAAGTTTTGCGATTGCAAATTTCCTTTTATTAGCTGACTTATTACCTCAGTTCTCCGCAGATCAGCCGTCAAACTTTTGAAAGTGATAAACGATGTTGCCAATCGCACGCTTAGCACGTTAATACGTTGATTCTGTTCAGTTTTGGCGTAGCTAAATGCGGTTAGGATTTTGAAGGTTGACAACTTTTGAATATTGCATTATGCAAAAATTTGGACACTGATTAATTGATTCATATTTTAATCATAACTACCAAATTTGATTAAGTCTACGTACAGCTACTAGTTTAGTAGTTACTAAAAAACCTAACTAAACTATCCGCCGACTACGTTTTAATTCTTGCGAAAAAGTATTGACGGTGTAATATTTTTATAATATTTAAAAATTTATGTTCCTGTGACTGTCCACATAATCTATGTTGAAAGTTGATGTAATGACTAAATTAATGATCCCACCAAAAACATAAATGTAAAAATGCTGAGCCAAGTTCCATACAAACATTATATTTCTTGTCTATGGACTTCGCCGTAAAAAGGATGGAGATTTAAATGAGTGCCAAGTTCCATGGGAAATCGAATTATGTACGTATAGAAACCAAATAACATTATGAACAAATAATAGAGACTATTCCTTTGCTTTATTGAATATCTATAACAATTGATGTTATTTAAATAATGTGAGATCTTTAACTAGATAAGTTCTAACTTGGCCAGTTTTCATTACATCAGTCATTTCATAAAGTTATTGAACATTTTAATTCTCTTTATCTCGCAGGTTTGATTATACGAGCCAAATTTGAAACGTTTAACTGAAATAGTTTCTGAATTATGACGGGGTCGAAAGTAGCTGCAAATGGTTCGTGTAATATTACACACGGTGCATGGTCGCCATTCTGTTATGCTGGAACTTGGCTTGACACTCTACCGCGTGTCTAGATCTGCTTGATAAAAACTGGCAATGTCTGTCGTCTGGTTTCCGTGTCTATTTAAAACGCATCGCAATCCGCACCGCTGCGTTTTTTCTGCACTCCGAAAATAACTCAAGGTGACCTAAAAACTATTAATGTATAATTTTCTATCAAAATAACGTTCTTAAACTTTTGCAGCTTCAAACGGCAGTCAATCAAAATTATAGCGTGTGACGTCTTTTTCTTCAGTTTGACAAATTAACGGTAAACGAAGAAAACTAATATAGTATGCTTGTAACGAAGAAAAATGTTATGCTTATATTATAATATTGTGTAATTATCTTCGTTTAGTTTGGATAGTGTAGCTGGTGACAGTCATAATTATTATCTTAAATGTTTGATATTAAAGTTATTACTTAACAAAATTGTTCTGCAACAACACAGTATAATATAACTTTAAATAAACTAACATTTGTACGTTATGTATAGCTTTGATGTTCATTTCTTTTTCATGAAAAAATGTCACGCAAAAAACTAACCTAAAAAGTATAACGCTTTCGTCCGAGTTGATTTGTTGTAAAATCGTTAGACGACAAAGGCAGCCTCAGTCAAAGGGTTAGAAATGTGAAATTGCTTGAATATAATTCTTTTGTGAGCTGGCAGTTCAGCAGATGTACTTCCTGGCTATTAGCGGAGTTATCTGAGGGAATGAACGTCGCGAACGGAGCCAAGATGTTGAAACGCATGTCTCAATTTTATTGTTCAATTGCTCAAGCATAATTGGAACAGTTTAAATGTAGAAAGAAATGGATTTGAATCTACGAATAATAAAAACTAAGGAAACGTAACTCCCATACTTCAATCGTTTTGAATTTGGTTCTCAAGCTTATTTTCGCACACTTTAATAACATGGCAAAACCCTACATTCAAATTGACAAAATGAAGCCGTTGACATGATTGACACTTCTATAATTACACAAAATTCTTGCATGTATTCGAGTCCCTTTTTGCATAAAGTTACATTTTGTAGAATCGGAACAAATTTTTTGACACAGTTACTCTTCGTTAGTTTTTACTATTCGTGGATTTAAATAGAGTTCAATACGTTAAGAATAACAATTTTGGAGTTTAAATAATATATAAGTCGGTTGCGGGATTAATAGTAATCATTTAAGAGTGATTTTTGACTGAGTTTACCTGCGTATTCATAGTTCGAACAAAATAGTACAAGAGACAAATTCGGTTTACAACCTTTTGAAGTTATTTTTGGATGATAATTATATTATTGTGATGATTATTTAAATTAACCACAGATATAGATCAATATAGATACCGCATGTGTATGTACTTGGTGTGCCATATCGCGATACCAAACGACGAGCAATGCTCGTTTTTCGAAAGTCTGTTCTTTAGTCTGCTATTGGAATCGGACGTCAATCGGAATTTTAAAAATGCCTAAATGACTAAAAGTGCCGTATTGAGCTGTAGAAATTCAAATAGAAACGTTGGCCTTGATAATGGACATGTTTCTTATCAAGTTATCATCGGTACGTCTGCGTCACAGTGGCAGGAAAAAAGTGACACGCTCGTTTTCATACAAATAAATGGAGCGACATGCGGTATCTATCTTGATCTATTGTGTGTGATATTAACAGAATAATTATTAATAGGTACGTTGCGTCAAGTAGAGCATACACCTTAAGACACCTCGTGACATAGAATAGTACCTACCGGTCCTTGGTTGTTAATATTATTAAAGAGAGTTTGAGTTTCAGTTGTATAAATAATATTATAATGACATAGCGTGAAGTACTTTTTAATAATATGCACTTTACAGTATACACCTACTTTATTATTTTGGTATGCAAACAAATATTTCGAATTGGCAATTCATATATTTAATTAATTACAAAATGAATAGGTTAGGTTCGAAAACGAACACTAAAAAGCCGTGTACACATCGCATCGATATCGTTTTATTTTCATATTACGCACACAAATATTATACCAAATATACACAGTGATTAAACAGAAATAAACTGTAACAATATGAAGTGTACACATCAATAAATTCAGCGTTTTGTGAACTCAGCATTGAAAGAGTGTGGAGTAAATATTTTAGAATAATATTGTCGAATGTTTATTATGTATGAACTCTACAAACTCTACAAGTAATAAAAGTAGAACAATACGAATTATTAGGTAATAAAACTAAGCAATCAACATCAAATCATGTTTAAAACAAAAATAACAATTAAATTTAAGCAACAAAGTACAACCTCCGAACACAAATAAGCTAAACATTAAAAAAGTGGTATCAATTTCTCACGGCAAGAGTTGTTTAATTACTTTAATTTGAAATAAACATTAAAAATAAAACATTAATTTTCAGAAACCGGCGGTCCCCTAATGTCTGAACCACTCTTGAGTTTATACAAATCACCCATGTCAGGTAATACATAGAATGTACATTTAATTATTATAAGTGTTATTAATTATTATTGTTGTATAATTTTTATTATACTTTGGAAGTATACTTGTTTTGTTAGTTGTGTGTTTATAAATTTCATTGTTTAGTTTAAGAATGTGTTGTTCTTTTTCAGGGATAAAGATACATAATATTCTGGTAGCGTAGTGAAAAGTCGATCGTGATGCACTTCTGTGCATCACCTTACTACCTTCAAAGTTCTTAAAAATAAAACTAATTTACATTTCAAAACATACTGCTAATTATTAACATTCACTTTACATATAGGGCCCGTACTTTCACCACTTCCTGATAAAGTACTGGATAGGTTATCCATAACTTAATTGACAAATTTTCCGTAGTCCATACTCTATCTGTCAAGTTAAGTGGTGGATAGCCTATCCGGCACTTATCAGGAAGTGGTGAAACAGACCCTTTTTTAAACTTAGCGAAACCCTTGAAAAACCCAATGAAAAACGTTTTTATTTTACAACGTCAACCGTTACAAGCGAGCAAAGTTCTTAAAAATGAAAACATAAAACACAGTACTAAAATTAATTCCGAGTACTTGCAACTGCTGAAATTATAGAAAACGATTGAAACGAGTTTAATTTCACCACCGCAAATGTTTAACAAACTTTGCACATATTGAATAAAAGTAAAATTACTTTTTTATTGTTTAAAATAGTCGGCATTGAAATAAAATGTTTCGTTCCAGTATAATAAGCTCTTCACCCGTAAAATTTTCACTGCAATCGCTTTTTATCACAAAATTACGAGGCACGCTTTACGCTGTGAAATTATAAGTTTTCCATGCGTGAAATTTTCATTGAAATCGGTTCAGTAATCTTGGAGTTTATGAACGCGCCAGTTTATTTAATCAATAAATGAATTTAACTGAACCAGGTCATATGTGATTCTCAGTATTTTACTTCGATGATGCAATTTAAGTTTCCATATTTTAAAATTATGTAACTTTTTGGTTGATTTTTGTCGGCAAGTATATAAAAATATGCTTTAAGCTTGTTATAAGCTTAATAACTGATGTTATAACATAATGTAAATTCTTCTTTACAATTTATGAAGTTATCAAGAAAAACGTTAAACGATATATTTATTTACTTATACTAAAAACATATTTTCAAATGACCTCTTCAAGATTTTCTGTGCTTTTTAGGCAAAATATTATGTCTTTATCAGAGGCAAATCTACTCTTTTTTTTCTGGAAAAATGTATTTATTATACCATTCAAATTATTATTAAATAGCCAATTCGACAAAATTACTACATCAATTAATTAGCTATGCAAAAATATCCATACTAATATTATAAATGCGAAAGTGTGTCTGTCTGTCTGTCTGTTACCTCTTCACGCCCAAACCGCTGAACCGATTTTGCTCAAATTTGGCATGGAGATACTGTGAGCCCCGGGAAAGGACATAGGATACTTTTTGTTCCGAAAAAATAATTACGGTTAAGTGTTTTCTTTATATTTTAATCTAGAAAGTGTTCATGCTAAACGTTGGCCATGAACCGCTTCCATTGAGCTCGATCAGTATGGTTTACTAATTAATACGCAGGTGCAATCACAAACGGTGAAGCCACAACAAATATTGACTCTTTAAATATTTGCGCCAAATGTTATTTTAGTTCAAAAACGCAAAAACCGAAGTCTAAATACAGGCCGCTTTGCTCGGTCCGGCAGCTTCTATTTTGTTTCGAGTCCTGATTGAATGCTCTTGTTTCGACGACCTGCGGATCAGTTAGTGGGCTGTTGATAGCTCAAGCCAGGGGTCGCGGGTTCGAATACCGCCGACGGAACAAAAGAGTTTTCTAAGTTCTTGGGTCATGGATAGGTATTAAATATGTGTATTATATAATAAAAATCTTAAATATATCGACGCCCCCAAGCAAAAAGTCGGTAACTGAAACTTCCAAATTTTACAGGAGCGATGATTTACTGTTTTTTGTGTATATTTTGGCAACGCGGGGAAATATTTTAAACATTGATATATGAAATAAAACCTAATTTTTGGTGCATGTAATTGTTTAATCAGTATGCAAATATGTTTAGTCATAAGCTAGTAATCAGTGAAAATAAATAATACAGGACAAGTCATGAGTAAAAAATTACGCTATTAACACTAACAGGGTTTTTGAAGTAACTTTACAAAAAACCACCATCCGTAACATCATATTATGGACTTTTATAACGTAATTTATAATGTCAAACAGGGCGCGTATGTTTATTTATTACGATGTTATTGCGGTTATATTAATATTTGTGCAGAAACTGTATTGCTAAATTACACTAGTTTTAATAAGAAATTTAATGCAGTGTTGGCACTAATACCGATATTTATTCGACAAATTTATTAATGGTAATATTACAAGGTTTGAAGGAAACACACAGAATATTGTGTATTATTAAAGTTTATTCATATCAAAACAAATTATTGAATTCTCAAATCAGTTTTATGAAAAACACAAAGTAATTAAGGGGTCTAGGTCAAGAAACGGACGATTTTCAAGATTTAAACGGGGAACAGGAGTAGTAATTTAAATTATGAAAAAAATATATGTGTTAGTTAAGGATCTAACACATTGAAATTCATAATCCATTACACAATATCATGAACTTCACTCGATAGAAAAAATCCCAAAGTTACATCTTCTTTTTACGAAATTGCCATATTACTTACGTCCAAATTGTTTGGAATTTTCGGATAATTTTTGTAATGAATTAAAGACAAAGAATATATCTAGTTAGTATCATTTATTTGACTCGATTTAATTGATGTATAAAATAACGACGATTAAAAAAACTATAAAATTGGTTCGGCTGGTGCTTTCAGTCACACATTGCGCCTGCAATTTTATAGTTATTTGATCATCGTTATTTTATACATCAATTAAATCGAGTCAAATAAACGATACTAACTAGATATAGAATATATCTAGTTAGTATTGTTTATTTGATCTTTTTAATTCATTACAAAAATTATCTGAAAATTCCAAACAATTTGGACATATTAATATTGCAATTTTGTTGAAATAAGATGTAATTTTGGGATTACAATATTTTCTATCAAGTGAAGTTCATGATACTGTGTAATGGAATATGAATTCCAATATTATGTCAGATCCTTAACTAACACATATATTTTTTCATAATTTAAATTACTATATTTGTCTCCTGTTTAAATCTTGAAAATCGTCCGTTTCTTGACTTAGATCCGCTTAATTACTTTGTGTTTTTTATAAAACTTATTTGAGAGTTCAATTATTTGTTTTGATATGAATAAACCTTATTAATACACAATATTCTGTGCGTTTCCTTGAACACAACAATATTTGATTCTTTAGATTTTTTTTCTATACAAGCATGCATAGAATCCCCCTCGTTTTGACTATGGCCTGTTTCAAAAAATCTATGAGTTATAGAAATCGCAAGAAGTTTAGCAGCATAAAATATAGCGCAAAAATATAACGATTTATGTTTTGTCCATACCGTCCATCTGAATATATAGTGAAAATTTATTAAAACCTCTCTCTTTTTCACTTTTGAATAATAATAATAATAAGGCACTTCCTATTTCTGTGCTACCTCTTTTGGCTATTTGATAATGTCACACATAAGAATACCTATCCTATTTTCCGAATAGCATCGTAAACAGTAAAATTGTAGCAAGGATTTTTCCGTTTATAATTGAACGCTGAATCTTCAGATTGAGGTATTACTCAATACCTTTTGCATAGCAATTAGCATTTACAAAAACCATAATGAATTTATTTAACGGCAATAATCCGGTAAACAGGTGTTACCAAAAGAAGATGAGAAATATTTATTTGTAAGATTGGGTTACAGTACTTTTGCTCGTAAAGTTTTATAATTTATTTCCGTGCAATAAACATATATTTCATTATATCTTAACAAATATCACTAAGAAAAATCCAGAAAAAATTCACAAGGTGTATTGCAGTCTTCTAATTACGAATTTCACATAACAGGAAAAAGTCCATAATAACACATTACGGACTTTTTGCTTGGGGGCGTCGATATGTATATAAAAGTATTAAATATATTTCCGTTTTCTGGTACTGGTACCTACCTGTAGCACAAGTCCTTCAGGTACTTAGCACAGGGCCAGACTGACGTGGTGTGAAGCGTTCATAGGTATTATTATTAATCTTGTTATTTTTCAGCCCAAGACCCTTCTAGAATTTATGCGGTGAAGTATTGTTCGCTGGAGGTGAAAATTGATTTCAGCAATTTGTTTCCACGTTTATTATTTGCCTAGATGCCGCCCGAAACTCTGTTGCGCCAAGTGCGTTTATCACGCAGAAACCGTACATTTTTCCGGAATAAAAAGTATCCTATGTCCTTTCCCGGTGCTCAAAACATTTCCATACCAAACTTTAGCCAAATCGGTTCAGCGGTTTAAGCGTGAAGAGTTAACAGACTGTAGTGTGTCTGTCTGTCTGTTACCGCTTCACGCCCAAACCGCTCAACCGATTTGTTATACTAAATACTTTGAGTCTCCGGGAAGGACATAGGTTACTTTGTATCCTGCGGAAAAAGTAGGATTCCCGCGTGATCAGCGGGGCTAAAATGGTCGCATAGCTATTCCTCTCAATCAATTCACAAAATGAATTATCAAAACTGTCAAACACACGAATGTCGAATTTAGACCAATTCAATTGGTCTAAATTTTGACATTCGTGACTTTGACAATTTTGACAATTCATTTTGTGAATTGCTTGAGAGGAATTGCTATGCGACTATTTTAGCCCCGCAGGCGTCATCTAGTTATAATATAAACGCTTTCTCGAAACCACAAAATATAGATTTGTCGGTTATTAACGAAACGCAAATGCATTTAAACACCTTCATAACAGTCGGGTTCTAATTTCCCCCGTTGGCGGCGGTAAACACTCGCGTCTACACGGCAAGTGTTTGCTTGCTAAATCTCACAGGACAGGTTCCCGACGAATAGAACCTTATCACTCCATATACAATGTTTATTGCAGTTATGTTATCTTATATATAAAATTCTCGTGTCACAATGTTAGTCAGCGAACTCCTCCGAAACGGCTTTACTGATTTTTACCAAATTTTATATGCATACTCAGTAGGTCTGAGAATCGGCTACTGGGTACTTTATCAAATCAAATCAATTTATATATTAATAAGTGCATATTTTGTTGAATAAAAAATAGTAAATTATTACAACCTTAGACTGACGGCGACCATTATTTGTGCGACGGGATAGCGATCGACGTTGGCATGGCGACACATTTATCTAAAATTTATAAAAAATTGTTTGCAGTGTAGGCATGAAGAGGTAACTGACATTTTTGCATTTAATATTATAGTGAGGGAGCCTTAGAACAATTTTTTTTGTGATTACTTACAAGCTAATTTTTTGTGAGTAGCTACATTTTGATAAGACGAACAACATTTTTATTTTCGAAAAATCTCGAAAGTGGTAGCTAACAGAGATAGAAAGGATTTCATACTTTGACTTGATGGTCCTAAAATATGGGTTGTTTTATTTGTAGGACAAGGTTAAGGTAAGAGTAACCTTATAATAATAATGTAAATAAAAATGAAGCTAATCACAAAAAATTTGCTTGTTAGTAATCAGTAATCACAAAAAAATTTGTTCTAGGGCTCCCGTACATAAGTGATACACAGTAGTACGGGAGCCCTAGAACAATTTTTTTTGCCTTAATCTTATTTCACCTGTGTAGACAGGTTTTTTATTTAGTAGTACATTAATTAAGAGGGACTCAAAAGCACCACCAAAATATGTTTCTTGTAACAAGTACTGTAGTCTATAGCCTGCCAGTTCTATGAGATCGAACTTGACTCACGCGACCGCATGTCTTGATAATAATATTATATAAGCGACACAAAAAATATGGAAACGTTAAAGCAGCAGTATGTTGAGTTTTCAATGATGACATAAGTGTGGGTAGGTCACAAACAAATTGGGAGGGCAGGTCTCTCGGGACTCCGGCGTTGTAAATTATATATTAGAGTGATAAACTTTCAGAGACAAACGTACGAACTGAGCAAGCGCAAATGTGAGCTAAGAAAAAGCAGCGTCTTTCTAAAAAAATATATTCAATAAGTAATTTCATCAATGTTTAATTTCTTTAGGAAATTGCGTCATAATCTTATTTTTTCTGTTTTTTTTTTAAGTTTGATTATGCCCTAAAAGGTAAACCTATACCTACCAGAATCTTTCATTACTCGCAATCGATTAAGAATCCATCTAATTCAGAATTGGAAACATTAATCTTTCTACCTACCATTGCGCGGTATTAAGAAAAATTTCAATTATGCCTCACTCTCGACGTTGGAACGCTAAGGCGCAAAGTTAGGATTTCATTCCTATCCGAATTAAGGCCCAAACGAAATTCCATTTTGTAATTTTCTGATTTGAAGATAAGTCTGCTTTATTGCATCTGTGATTTTATTTAACTTTGCGGTTTTTGTTGATATCGAATAGAGATTTAAGGTAGCATTGATTCGATTATCTTGATTCCTGCCAGGAAATCGATTTTTGCTAGAAGTTAATTAAGCTTTAAAGTTCGTTTCTCTCCTATTCTTATCTTAATAGATGTTAGTTTACAGAGACTTTAGATTTGTTGCTTGAATTTTGCAATTTAATGCATAATCTTAAAAGTTAAGTTTGCTACTGTTGGTCTAAGCGTTTATCGCTTTTCAAAGTTATTTAAGTGTGAAGGTTATCTAAAGACACATAATCATTATAAAATGGATTTTAAATATAAATGAAAATGAATTTTACATTTGACAGTCTCGCACAATCGCAAGAAATGCTGAACCAATTTGGCTGATTTTGGTCTTCAAAATGTATCTGGAAGTCCTGGGAACTGGGAAGGTTATATAAGGAGGAAAGCAACACCAAGATTACCGGTTTATCTAACATAGTACAGAATAAATGCTTAAATAAATAATAATGACAGAAAGAATATTAAAGACCTCAACCACAGGAAATATATTATCTACCTTAACTTAACCTCGTATTTTTTGCATGTTAAGCGTAATCACGTCTCACTCGAAATTAAACCACAAATTATTCCAATCCAATCAGCCATAATTCAGAGCATTGGCAAGTGGAGATCTTATTTATTTTCGTACTGAGAACAATTCGTGGCTCCCATATTGATCTGTCACCACATTTTTATAGCGGATTTATTGTGATTCCGACTTCGTGCGGAATTGATGGCGTTATTCGGATGCGGCCTTGTAAACTGACGGCGTTTAGATGTTTATAATATAATGTGTTTATCATTTTTAGGGTTCCGTACCCAAAGGGTAAAAACGGAACCCTATTACTAAGACTTCGTTGTCTGTCCGTCTGTCCGTCTGTCTGTTTGTCGCCTGGCTGTATCTCAAGAAGCTAGACTTCTGAAATTTTCACAGATTGTGTATATCTGTTACCGCTATAACAACAAATAATATCTATATCTAAAAACAAAATAATATTAACATTTGAGGCAGGCTCCCATACAACAAACATGATATTTTTAGCCTCTTTTGCTCGATATCAATAATGGCATCAGGTAGGCACTTGAAATTATCACAAAGATCTTTAAATATATGTGTTATTTAAAAATTCATAATAATATTTAAATCAAATAAAAATTAAACGGTGGCTCCCATACAAAAAACACAATTTTTGGCCAATTTTTGCTCCAAACGGTACGGAACCCTTCGTGCGCGAGTCAGACTCGCACTTGGCCGATTATTGGGGTGTAACCTAAGTGTAAAAAATTTCTGAAATCTAAAGCTTCTTACAGGCGAATGGCACTTGTCGACGGCATCGGTAGTTGTCGTCATCACTTGTGCCGTCAACAAGTGCCGTCAGTCTTTAAAAAGCCAAACCAATAATCGTAATGTGACAAAAGTATAATAAAAATTAGAAGTACCTGATATCAGAGTTCAGACTTCTACGTTGTAGTAAATAATAAAAGATAGAAGATATTTTTCTTCTGTGTTTGAAGACCCTGCCCTTTTTTTTTTTTTTTTTTTTTACGTAGAGAAATGCTGTGACGCATTCCGCAGGGGATGGGGACTCCCACTGCGGATATGTGGGGCTCGCCGCGGGCGGAGATGGTGTGTGCCGCGGCCCTACCCACTAAAACTCTACGGTGCTCCTAGCCACCGCTTCCTGACGAAGTCGCGGGAACTGTACGACACCACAACTTCATCAGCGGACGTCTGCTTAGTGGGCTGCAGACTCTTCTCGATGGGAGCGTTATACTCGCTCCCCAGGCCGAGCAGAGGCCCCACTGGGGGCTTGCTTCTAGGCCATGAAGACCCTGCCCTGACGTCACTGCGACTCACAAGGATATTTTACAAGTATAGCATAGCAAACAGTCACTTGAGTCACCAGATATAATTATTTAAAATTCTCGAATTTGCTCTAAGCTTTCGATATTAATTCGTGTAAAATGTACAGGTATATATTTTTGAGCAATACAAAATAGTTCCAATAAAAAACAATTTGGAACGAGAAATACATTTTTGGGGAAATGATAAAATTCGCGCTCAATTTTTCGCTGAAACTCGCATGACAGTGCTACTTGAGAGCCTTTGTGCGAAATTTTCAATGAAAGGCAGCCCCTTTTAAGCTGTAATAGTATGTTGCTTTGGCGGCACAGTTTTTAAATGCTGGTTCAAATTTAAATGCTAGTGCAAGCTCTGGAACGTTTTTTCACTTATATTTTACATCAAAATAAATGAATGTTAGAGAGAAAATTGCGAAGGTGTTAATGAGATTTTTTTGCAAATAGATTTAAAAATAATAACCAATATAACCTGTATAGGTTATAATATATTGGTTATTATTTTTTCATAACATAAGAACAAGAGGATCTCCAAAATACATGTTACTAGCGACCCGCCCCGGCGTCGCACGGGTATAAAATATTATATAGCCACTGAAAAAAAGATTAAAATCGATAGCCTATGTTCCTTCACGTGATCTACTTCTTATCTGTGCCAAATAACATAAAAATTGCTCCAATAGTTCGCGAGATAAGTTCCCCATTTTTTCCACATTCTCCTATTAGTCTTAGCGTGATAAAATATAGCCTTAAATATAGCCTTCCTCAATAAATGGGCTTTCTAACACTGAAATAATTTTTCGAATCGGACCAGTAGTGCCTGAGATTAGCGCGTTCAAATTAGCCCTTTCAAATAACTTTCCCCGTTTTTTCCACAATTTCCTCTATTTCTTCGCTCCTATTAGCCTTAGCGTGATAAAATATAGCCTATAGCCTTCCTCGATAAATGGGCTATCTAACACTGAAAGAATCATCAAAATCCGTTGCATAGTTTTAAAGATTAAAGGGAACAAAGGGATATGAGGGAAAAAAAGCGACTTTGTTTTATAATAAGTATATAGATGTGCATTAAAAAAATGTGAAGAACAGAGTTAAGAGCAGAGTTAAGAGAAGTCGAGTGTTTATAATATTATATTATTATAACAATTCGATATTTTTCTAGAAAATTACAAATCTAATAGCTAAAACAACGCTTTTCATTAACCCTAGAACACTAACCTTATTTTCCGACGCTTGTTACTAACCTTCGTCGTTTCGACTACGACATTTTAGAAAGGCGATTAAAAGGTGTTAATCAAATGAAATGTTTACAGTTTTGTTTTCCATTTAATGGAAATGTTGTATTTAAATTATTTATACTATTTTAATAAAGTGATATGGCATATTTATTACCCAAACAGCCTTATAACTGAGATCATAGTTTGCATGACAAGTCAACAAGTTAAATCTTTACTACTACTATTTATGAAGATATTGTGGAAAAAAACTTTAAAATTAATTAAATAATGAATGCAAAAGACTAATAAAATGAAAATGAAATAAAAAGTAATTATTTATATGTTTGTGGCATATGTCAAGTTTGTGCTCTCCACACAATGATTTTTGCACTTGTTGCAAGTAATTTTAGGAGAATTATGCCACATGTTTTCCTTCTTTTTGTACAAGAGGTATATGAGCTTTACTATTTTGTCCAGTTTCTATCATGCAAAACGAAATATTACTACTTTGTAAACATTTTATACGACCATCCATTATGTAAGCTGGATCAATTTCGATATGGTCTTCTTTTTCACTCCCTGATGAATTTTGATTAGCGCTTTCAGCTTGTTATAACATCCAAAGTATTGTAGTTATAATAATAATAAACAATATCAAAAAAAAAATCCGCAAAAGAATAAACATGCACAAAAATGTACAAGCCTAATAACACAAAATGTCACGTTAATACTAACCCTCGTCGTTTCGACGAAACATGGTTGCTGGTATGGCGCTTACAGCCCCCCCACATACAAAATACTACCGTCGGTCGCGAGGGCAACGGGTCGATAGAGATTAGCTGAAGTATGGAAGAAGTGCGATCGTGCGCTCAAAAGATAGAACGAATTTTTTAAAACCGCGTCGTCGAATCGACGAAGGTTAGTAATCCAGGGTTAAACCAATTCATTTACTTTATAATAATAAATTAATTCAAAATTTTCACGCAATAAATCCAAAAAAGCATGACATGTTCCTACATATTGGGCGATCTCTAATTTAAATGAATTAAGGACAGAATAATATTATTCAAACAAGTAATTTATCATTGAACTTCCAAAATCGGAACGGAGCCAATATTTACTCAACTTTGAAAAAAATGCAGTTCACTTTGTCAACTTACTTCTTTTAGTTTTTGTGTTTGGTTTTTTGCCAACTCTAAATCGTTTTTAGCAAAAGTTAGGGCGATCTAAAAGCTATAAAATGCCTTTAAACGCTCGCGTTTGGGATTGAATATTTTGATTTTCCTTAAAGGCGTAGTAATGGTTGGTGATTTACTAGAGATCGCCCAAATGGTCGAAATTCGACCTCAAATAAAAAATTTAACTATAAACATTGAGATGTATGGAGTTGCTATTGCCAACAAAAAACATGTCACACTTGAGGAACGAGAGGGGTGAGAGGCGGGGCGGTGATGGCTATAGATCAGTACCGCAGAAGTGACAAAGTTTTGTGCCTACACTCGAATGAACGCAGACTTGAGTTAGTGGATAAAATAAAACAAAGGTTTTTACTAAACATTATTAAAAAAATTTATTTAACTTGCTCTGTGTATTACTATTTACATATTATTAAATATATTACTACATATTATTATGTAAGTTCGGGTGGAATTTTTGAACTCAATTTCAAAGTATGTATGTACATAATATAATATTTTAACCGATTGAGCTGAAATTTTGTATACACGTTTGGTTTGAATGATTATACACATTGCACAATACAGTATGTGACATCACTATAAATAAAAAATGGCCGACCTCCAAGATAGCGGAATAATTATTTTCTATGCCGTCCTATATTAACAGTATGGATATTAAACGAAAGAACTTTTTGAGAATAACTCTAAAACGAATGTAATGTCATTCTACATCCAATATGGCGACTCATCTAAGATAGGGGAATACAAACAAAGTTTCGTTTATTTCTGCATGACTAAAGAATTGGATTTCAGTTAAAAATAGTTAAGTGAAATCCAACTTTTTAGTCATGCAGAAATAAACGAAATAGTAATATAACAACTCGAATGAGAAAAAAACGGGGTAAATTATTTGAAAGGGCTTATCTCGCGAACTACTGGAGCATTTTTTATGTTATTTGGCGCAGATAAGAAGTAGACCCCGTGAAGGATCATAGGCTATCAATTTTAATCATTTTTAGTGGCTATAATATAGTCACTGATAAAATGATCCCGGCGTCGCGTCGCACGGGTATAAAATATATAGCCGCTATATATTTTATACCCGTGCGACGCCGGGGCGGGTCGCTAGTATATTAATAAGTGCATTTGTAGAATAAATAATAGTAAATTATTACAACCTGAGACTGACGGCGACCATTAAATTTATGCGACGGGATAGCGATCGACGTTGCCATGGTGACATACTTATTTAATAATTTCAGTAAAATAATATGGGCGAAATACTTTATATTATGGCAAAGCAACGTTTGCCGGGAGAGCTAGTTATATTATAATAAGTATGGATTCAAAGTCCACTGCATACTTACTTTATTTAAATTACTTAAATATTTATAAATACAATTATAATGTACGCATGTATAATGTACACGTAATACCGTATTTGTATTACCGAAATACAAACTCGTCTACCTGAATACTTCATTCATTGTCGTCTCATCATAGATATCTGTATTCTGCCTACATTCCCCTCTGAATCTACTACTCTATGACCATGCGAAATGGCGCGCGTCTTCGCCTATAATTGAATGTTCGTATTTTAATTGAAAATAATTAAATAAGAATACTAATCGATAAAATGTTATGCCGCATTTGGAAGTGTTTTTGAAATTATTTTTACAATATCATAAGACACACCAAGGCGTTTTTGTGACTTTTATTTTGTTTTTTTATAATTGTCATACGTCAAACGCGCAGAAGAGCTCGCGGCCGACTGAGTGCGCTGCGGCTATATAGCGTCTCTTGAATGTGACCAAGCATTGCATTGCGGTGTACATCTCAATGACTATAAATTTTATATTTCAATGCTTTTCTATTGTCAAAATATTGACTTAATTATTTTTTAGACATAATTCAAATAAATTTTACCACGTCTATATCGATAATAGAGTATATTTCACAAATAAAAAATTATTACTATTTTTTTCATTTCAATTCATTTATCCTCCAATCTAATACCGCTTGGGCGCACTAATTACAAGGCGACAACGGGTGCGGTATGAGGTAGGGGGCGGCGCGGTGAGGAGCGATCGGCCGGACCGGGCGGCGCTCGGCGCACGAGTACTCAATAGATGCGTAATGCAACCACATTTTTAGTAGTTTAGCGGATAAGTCCAGTGCTTGATATTTTTGTTTTTTTTTCCAAAGGGATAGATAGTAATAAAAATCGCTAGTATTTTTTATTATGACAGCTATTACGTATGTTGATTTCTTTGATTATATACACGTCTAGATAGTTCGAGCAGCTAAACGCCAAAAAAATATCAGCCAACTGTTGGCTCATAAGCGCGACCCGCTCAGTGGCGACACTGTCGTTGTGCGGTAAACACGTATTATCGAAGATTATAAGACTTCTACGTTACAACGTATGAAATTAACGATTCTTGACACGTTGTTTTTCAAGCGCACTATTTTTGACGCTACGTTGTAACGTAGCGTCAAAAATAGTGCGCTTGACGATACGTTACAACGAATAACGATTCTTGACTCGTTTTTCAAGCGCGCTATTTTTGACGATACGTTACAACGAATAACGATTCTTGACTCGTTGTTTTTCAAGCGCGCTATTTTTGACGCTACGTTATAAGTTTAACGAATGAAATTAACGATTCTAAATTAGTGATTGATATGAATGATTTTAAATTAGTGATTGTAACTACAATTAAAAACAACTGAAAGCATAAGCCAACATATCAATTTGATTCATCATCATCATCACAACATCGGTCATCACAATATTATGACCCAATTATTGGTACTTTTCGTGATATTTTGCATCGAAGCAGATGTTTTTGATGATGATTTCGCTGTTTGTAAACCGATTTTCAAAATTCTCATGTTTTTGTATAGGATATAATTTTATATTGTATAACAAAATTATGAAAGTGGTGAGCTGATGATCGGATCTATAAGCAATCGAGGGAAATCCTTGAAATTTATCTAACACTCATAGTGGTTAAAATGTTGTTTCTAGTAAGTTAAACATAATATATTACGAATAAGAGGAATTTCATACGAAGGTGTCTGCTGGTCCAAAGACACTGAACAGAACTCCTGAACCTTTAAAGATAAAAGTTTGGAAATTGCAGCATCGCTTAGATAACTGAAAGTTTTTACCACAATTTCGCGTACAGTAACAATATAATGTGAATAGTTAACATTCGTATTGGTTATTTCCACAATATAAAGCCATATTTTAGTAGATAATTCAAAAGAGTGAAATTATTATTTTTAACAAAAAAATTAAAACCGACTTCCAAGGTATAAAGCAAGTAGTCCTTAAAATTGACGTAAAAATGCTTTTAATTCTATCTCTAGGAGTGCTCTACTCAGGGAAGTTCAAAAACACGTGCCAGAAATCCAAGAATACATCTTACAATGCTATGGTACGGATTCATCACTCCTATATAGGAGCGATCTTTTACTTTCCTTTACCGTTTGTCAGCAAGGCGATCCTTTAGGCCCAGCTATTTTTAGCCTCACCATACATTCGATCATCACATCTCTATCTTCAGAATTTAACATTTGGTACCTAGATGATGGGGCCCTCGGTGGAGACGCAGCCACAGTCCTACTTGATTTACAAGTCCTAATAGAGAAATTCCAATCAATTGATTAGGAATTCAATTTCTCTAAATGCGAGCTTTTTATTAATAATGATAGTCCCGTCGTTCAATCAACCGGTACGATATCAAACTTTAACAATTTGGCCCCTAACATCAAAATTCTTAGTAAAGAGTCCTCCCATTTTTAGCGACGGCTTTAATAACTATATTTCGGAACAAAACAACACATTTTTAGAATCATCCGACAAGCTCATGACAATAAAGTCCCATATGGCGTATCAAATCATTCGTTTCTGTCTACTTGTGCCCAAATTGACATGCTCTAAGGTGCTGTCCTCTATGGGAGTATTCAGATTCGCTATCTCAACTAGACCAGACCCTAAGAAACACACTAGTCAATGTTCTTAACTGCCGAATCTCCGATACCTCTTGGGTTTAAGCTACTCTACCCATCCGGTACGGAGGCCTGGGTATTAGAACGGTGACGAGTGTGTCTCTGCCTGCGTTCCTTTCATCAGCTCATAGCATTAATTCACTTTTTTAAAAAATCGACACAAATTCATTAGGCAGCGTTTGTATTGACGCCTTAACCGAAGCTATAAAAACATGGCGTGAAAACTGTACGGCGGAAATCCCAGTCAATGCCAATATCCAAAAAATTGGGATGAACCACTACTAAATTTGGCTAAACTCGACCTTTTAAATTGCTCGTCCGCCGTAGACCGTGCGCGTCTCTTGGCGTCCGCTGAGCCAGAATCGGGGTATTGGCTCCAGGCAATCCCGTCATCTAATATAGGCACACTTTTGGACAATAACACCTTCAGCGTTTCAGTTGGTTTGCGTATAGGTGCAGACATCATCGAAGCCCATCGCTGCGGCACTTCAGTGGACCGCCAGGGGCACCAAGGACTGTCTTGCCGCTGGAGTGCCGGCCGCCAGTCTCGCCATGCCTCCATAAATGACGTCATCCGCAGGGCTCTTGCCACCGTCAACGTGCCGGCTACACTCGAGCCGAACGGTATCGCACGTGACGATGGAGACCTGATGGAATGAGGCTCATTCCATGGAGCCGGGGCAGGCCTTTGGTTTGGGACGCCACCTGCGTGGACACGCTGGCGGCGTCGCACTTGACGGCCACCTCGAAAAAGGCGGGAGCGGCCGCCGCTCACGCGGAGACCAGCAAGAGGCGGAAATATGAGTGTCTGGGCGAAGACTTCATATTTCTGCCCTTTGCTTTTGAAACCTTGGGTCCGTGGGGGCCTGACGCAAAAGCCCTCTATAAAGGTGTGTTCAAAAGACTGGTCGCCAAATCAAATGACCCCAGGGCTGGCGCTTACCTCGGCCAACGTATTAGTTTGGCCATTCAGCGAGGTAATGCCGCCAGCATAATTGGTACTTTGCCCGCAGCCTCCGATTTAGATTTAATTTTTTACTTATAAATAGTGTTTATATATATTTATTATTTATAGATGTTGTATTTTCTTATAGTTGTAAAAGAAAATTATAATACTCGAGTAAAAAGTATTAAATAACTCTTGCTCTTTAATAGTGCCTTTTTCAGAATTCGTCTAAATCTCAACTATTTCTATTGATATATTACTTTGAAGTCGGCACCAGTCCCAAAAGTTTCAGATATTCTGACATTACTGAACTCACAATTAAATTAGCTGGTACCGGCTTCAAAATAATGAATACTGTAGTATGTACAGAAATAGTTGAGATTTAGCCGAATTCTGAAGTCATTTAATACTTTTAGTTCATATTACTATTGTTTTTACCTTGGAAGTCGGTTTTAAGTTTTTTGCTAAAAATAATGTAGGATAACTTTCGGAAACTATTTCTCAACATTTTAGTACTGAGTGATTACAAAAAAAAATACGTGTATTTTTATTTTTAACAACGATCAATATTATATCAATATTTGGCAGGAGGGTGCAGTGTAAAAAGTACACTTTTTGTGTAGTCTTTTAAATCAAAATCTCCTAGTGTGTGTAATGTTTCATTTGTTAAACTTATGATAAAAGCATAATTTCAAAATAATATATTAGCTCGATGCACTTCCTTCACTATATAAAACTATGGCTGTGCAAAATTTCAATCATCTCCGTTTCCGCATTTTTCGTCAAAAGGGATCCAAAGTTTTTCGCTCGCGTAAATTAATATTATTGTATAGAAAGTATTTTTTTACCGACTTCAAAAAAAAAACTAACTTATTATTCAACTTTCAGAAATTTTTGAAATAGGGTATTTAGAAGTCGGATTTATTTCTATTTTAAATAAATTATTATTAAGAAGAAGAAATATGTTATAATATTTTTGCAAAATAAAAAAAAAATTAACATATTTGCAAAACTATGATAGATACAATAAGATGGTACAATGTAATGCACTGATATTTTTAGATGTATTTCGACGTGTAAAGTATTTTCGTTCTTAATTAAATTTCACTGTAATATAAGGAGCAAAATTAATATCAATCGTAGAGTTTCATTAGTGGAAATCTATCGGCGTCCAATTTCGCCTTTTGGCTTGACCCCAAATTTTCAAATTATACGATAGTTTCACCACATCTATATTTCAACGATTAACGTGTACCTTGGGAATGGAAAAATAAGCTCAAATGAAATCTTTGCGCTCCTTAAATATGCTATTCCTAATGAATATTAATGGTCTAGATGTCATGGAAGAATGCCAAATGTGTGCTTCCAGAGCAAGTCATATTCGATCAATGTGACAACATTGTATAACCAAAGATTGTATTTCAATGTTGAATAGTTAACGAATAAGTTATTGTCCAAGAGCCGCCAGACTTTCGTCATTTAATAAAAGTCGAAAGTTTTCCTGTTTATGACTCCTATAGAGGTAACCGCGACCAAAACTACATACCTAGTTGGTGGTCATTTTTACCTTTGTAGGGAGGGCTCACAGGAGAATTTTCAGCTTCTATAAAATGATGAATATCTAGGTGTCCCTGGCACTTAAACAATTATATATTTTATAAGGATAAGGCCAACGGTCATAGCTTATCCATTAATATAAAACCAGCCATAGTTGTTGCAACCGTTGTGGGAGGCATTATAATATTTAATTTACCGTGGTAATATTTTATGTCGTTTATTTTTACGTTTAAGGCTGATTATAATAATATATCGATTTTTATGTTATTTACGGACATATATATTTTTAATTATTTAGTGATGTCATTATATCACCAGACAAAAATGTTTTTTGTCTACCAAAAAATACAAAGTTTTTTTTTCAACGAAAACCTAGCCTAATTTTTCGTTTACGTATTACGTTTTCCTTATCAAAATATTTAGTATAATAAAGTCTGAAGAGCCAAGCAGCATTTCTTCCAACCTAGATGTTGACGTCAGACGCCGTAAATCTACAATCTGCATGGATTTGCATGGTTTTGCTTACAAGGGCACGCATACGTTGTACAAATTCTCAGAACGGTGCTATATCATATCCATACAAGACGTAGGTTAATGCTGTGAACAGACTACACATCGTGGTCTTGAAGGAAGTTAATGATACATTGAAAATTACCAATTTCAAATTTAAAAATAGCTTACTCTATAGTCTATTTCTTTAACATACAATCCTACAAGGATGTTTCGAATGCCGCAATTTTGCAAGGTATTGGTGAATAGTGAGACTCTTTTACATCCTTACCCCCATGACAATGTCATCGAAGTGCTAAAAGATTCCTGTAGGTTTGTAGCTGCTAAGTTATGCATTCATTGGTCTTCGTGTCAAATTAAGTTTTAGTTAGTTAGTTTTAGTTAGTAATTATTAGCATACAATGTGTTTGTATAAACACCGTTATCCTTGAAACCATCAAATGAGCCCGTCAAAATGAACAACTTTTTCTATGAGAACAATGCTGGGAAATAAAAAAAAAATGCCGTTTTCATACTCATACGGATGCCCGGATCGGAAATTTGTATGGGTGTGAAGACATTTTTTTTTTAATTCCTAGCATTGTTCTCATAGAAAAAGTTGTTCATTTTACGGGCTCATTTGATGGTTTCAAGGACAACGGTGTTTACACTAACATTAAGTATATTTTATTAATGGAAAAAAATAACGTATGAAAGATAAATAGAAAAGAATTTAGACACATATAATATGAAGTTATAACATGAAATATTAGATTGAGATAGCCAATGTAAAAGAATCCTAAATGCCTTTTCCATAGCAATCAAGAAGCTTCTTGGATCGCTCTATTATAAGTCGTATTAAATTCCCACATAATTGGTACACCTTGCCTTTCAAGCTGTAAATAGAGTTCTTATCCGAGCCTGAAGGACCGATCGTACCGGTCGACTCTCGACACTTGATATTGGACTTTATTTTATGCGTCGGAAAGTGGCTATTGCATTACCTGCCCAACAACGTTAATGTGTAGCACACAGGGTACAATTAGGAGCTGGAGGTTACACTTGATCTTCGTTAGAGACAATGTGCAAAGTTCTCGTACAGGTATATGTTAAGCATTAGAAACTTTCAACGATGAATTTGCGCTTGTTTTTCAACTCACGTTCTCTAGTAATTTATTTTGTTAAGCTTCGTCATTTTCTGGCTTTACCTAAGTTGTAATTGGGCGTTTTCACACTGCAACGGTAACGACACGACACGATACCACAGAATAGACAAGGGCCACCGCACATATGACACAATTTCAAGTTGGCCGACTATCGTACAAACTAAATTGCGTAGTGTCACAATTTAATTGGACAACTTCATCGTGTACGCTGCCAGCCGCAGACTTTTAGATTTAGTTAGTAACGGTGTTGCTAGTCAGCGACGTGCGTGTTAAAATGCGTGAAAAGCATGCTTTTATTGTGTCACTAATAAAACGACGGCGAAAAGAAAGGAGAATATTTTGGATGCATTCAATATTAAGTGATAGAATATTAGAATTAGTACGATAGTCAGTTTGTACGATAGTCGGCCAACTTGAAATTGTACGAGGGCGGGATGAGAAGTAACTAGCCTCTGCTATTGGAAAAGTTAAAATTAAAAAAATGGTTGCCTGTAAAGTCGGTTTTACGGGCGAAGATTTTACGTGACAACGTGTGGGAGAGAGACGCAAGGCATTCGGCGGGCCTCTCTCTCGTTCGGTGACTCATCGTAACGTTACCGAGCGTTACACTTTTTCATAAGTGACTCCCAGCCGCAACCTAATTTAAGACGTTGTCACGTCAAAATGTGTATGTCATTTTTAAATTCGTGTCTCTGGAAACCTGTGTTCTAAATTTGAATTTGATGGCGTGAAAATTTTATTATTTTTTTATCATTTGAAAAAAAAAATCGTCAACTGTTTTCAAAATAGATAAAATTTAACCAAGAGCGCCGATAAAGTTTCCTTATATGAAGGAGATAAAGGGGAGATATATCTGTGACGAATTAAAAAATGTTTTGGGTGAATCTGCTTCTTCTCATGCCACAGTAAAAAACTGGGTGGCTGAGTTTAAACGCGGTCGTTCATGTGTCAAAGATGGAGCCCGCCGCGAACGTCCAAAAAGCGTCGCAACTCCGGAAATGGTCCGTTGAAGTTATCTGAAATAGCAGACACTATAGGTATCTCAAAAGAACGGGTAGATCATATCCTAAGTGAGGAACCAAATATGAAAAAGTTATCGGCCCGTTGGCTGCCGCGGCCTGCGATTGCTTACGCACGATCAAAAAAGAATTACAGAAAATCAATGAATTAAAGTATTATTTGTTGCCCCACCCACCTTTTTCGCCTGATCTAGCGCCATCAGACTTCCATTTATTCCCTAAGCTCAAAAGTTTTTTTGGTAGATAGAAATTTGCCACAAATGATGAATTCATAGCACTCATAGCCGCTGTAGAGGAGTATTTTGCAGACCTTGAAAGAAATCATTTTATGGAAGGCATTACTGCTTTAGAACAAAGATGGAGTAAGTGCATAGAGGTTCACAGACTCTATCGAAAAATGAAATTAATGTTATCACGAAAAGTTAAGTTTTCTACTATTACGAGGGATGCTATTTATGTATCCGGAACTGGCCACTTACAAGAACAATATTTAAAAAGTAATTACAACATTTGAAAATAGAACTCTTTGGTTGAAGAATACATTTTGTTTCATGTGACTGTCAATTATTTTTCCATTGTGGCGTCATTTTGAAAATTGCGTGTCTTCATTTGCCATGGATTTAACGCGTGAACATTTTCGTGCAATGATTTACTACGATTTTCGGCGTGGGCTAAATCAACAACAGTGCTTTATTCAACTCACCGCAACTTTTGGAGATAAAGCACCATCAAAAACCACTGTTTATCACTGGCACAGTGAGTTTAATCGTGGGCGGTCTATGCTCACGGATGAAAATAAAGAAGGTCGCCCAAAAACAGCTGTTGTCCCACAAAATATAGATGCTGTGCGGGAACTAATAATGCGTGATCGTCATGTTACATATCGCGAGATAGAGGCGTCCTTAGGCATAAGTATGACGAGCATACATAAGATATTACACGAACATTTGGCTGTAAAAAAAATATGTTCGCGTTGGATTCCGCACAACTTGACAATTGATCAAAAACGGGCTCGTGTCGATTGGTGCAAAAAAATGATAAAAAAATACAACCGTGGTACGTCAAAAGCCGTTTATAATATCTACACAGGTGATGAATCTTGGATCTATGCATATGACCCCGAAACTAAACAACAGTCAACGGTGTCGGTGTTCCAAGATGAGCCGAAACCAACAAAAGTTACTCGTGCAAAAAGTACTTTGAAGCAAATGGTCGCCTGTTTTTTTGGAATTAATGGACATGTGGCTACAGTGCCATTAGAGAATCGTAAAACGGTTAATTCTGAATGGTATACGACCATTTGTTTACCAGAAGTCTTTGAAGAAATAAGAAAGGACAACCGACAACGCAGAATCATATTACATGCTGCGACAATGCTAGCTGTCACACCTCAGCTGAAACAACTCAGTTTTTGGAGGGTCAAAAGATCGAATTGACTGGTCATCCGCCGTACAGCCCTGATTTGGCACCTAACGATTTCTTTTTATTTCCATACGCGAAGAACAAATTACGTGGTCAACGTTTTTCGAGCCGCGAAGAGGCTGTTGATGCGTTCAAAATGCACGTTTTGGAGATACCTCAATCAGAATGGAAAAAGTGCTATGAAAATTGGTTCCAGCGTATGCAAAAGTGTCGATCATCGCGGCGAATATTTTGAAAAGCAATAAAACCATATTAAATGATATATGTTTGTTTCTTTTTTTAATTCCGGATACATAAATAGCAGCCCTCGTAGGCTAGTTACTTATCATCCTACCCTCGTATAATATGTGCGGTGGCCCTCTATTCTGTGGTATCGTGTCGTGTCGTTATCGTGCAGTGTGCAAACGCCCATTGGTGGGAAGGTTTGAATTTTGAGATTTCATGACACGGTACTAACATAATAATTGTACTGATAAAATAATTGTATGTATTTCTAGTATAAATTACATTGTGTATACTATTATAAAACAAAATATTATGGGCTTTATTCTCTAATAGGTGTAATACTTAATTGTGCAATAAAAATTAATAAATTATGTTTGAAGTAATTCTAATTTTGATTTTGCTTTTTAGCATTTTTTGTTGTCTATGGTCATTAGCGCACATATTTTTTATTTATAGATTTTAGAATATGAATAATGAATGAAGCATATAGCCCCGATGGCTGCTTGTAACAAAGTACTTTTAATTTGCAATTTTAATGAGTTTTCTATTAAAAGCTTATTAAGATTTAATGACCACCTCTACAACGAAGTCTATATTAAACTTTCTAAAGCCAAGTCTTTAATTAAAAGTCCTCTAATTAAACTGTTTAAATAAAACAGTTTTAACAACTTAAAATTGAAAACGTAAGTGGATGAAGTAGTAATAAGTAACATTTCATATCATAAAGGCAATTACTCATTTTTTCTCTTATAATTTGAACAAACCTTGTAACTTACCTACTTCATTGAGTTCATCATCTGGCAAATCTTAATATCTTAATATATATATTTCTTGTGTGCGTGTGTATGTGACTGAACTCCTCCTAAACGACTGGACCAATTTTGATGAAATTTTTTGTGTGTGTTCGTGGAGATTCGAGAATGGTTTAGATTTACAGTTTGGTCTACTGGAAAATGTTTTTTCAATTAATTTTTTATTTATAAGGAGTTGTTGATTTTGGAATGTTTTACATTAGATCCGGCGGACGGCGCTATCATCGCAGTGTCAAATTTTAAATAATATTCGAATTTTAATTTTAGTCTGTCCCGATTAGTGTGTTAGCGCTGCGATCAAATTAAAAAAAATATGGCAAAGAAACGTTTGCCGGGACAGCTAGTATATATATATAATTCTTCTGTGAGTGTGTATGTCACTGAACTTCTCTCAAACGACTGGACCGATTTTGATGAAATTTTTTGTGTGTGTTCAAGGGGATCTGGGAATGGTTTAGATTCACAATTTTGTCCGCTGGACAATGTTTTTTTAATAAATTTTTAATTTATTAGTAGTTGTTGATTTTGGAATGTTTTACATTGGATCCGACAGACGGCGCTACCATCGCAGTGTCAAATTTTAAATAATATTCGAAATAGAATTTTAATTTTAGTCTGACCCGACAGTTAGCGCTGCGATCAAATTAAAAAAAATACTTTATATTATACTTAATATGGCAAAGAAACGTTTGCCGGGACAGCTGGTACATTATATAACTGGCTATACATAAAATATTTGTGCAAAAAACGATCATTTTCAAATTATCAGATAACCATTTCACCCACTTACATCTTTCATTGTAACTTAAAAACAAAATGGTCAACAAAATGTCCTTTCAAAGAAACCAGCATGATAATCTATACTAATATTATAAATGCGAAAGTATCTCTGTCTGTCTGTCTGTCTGTCTCGCTTTCACGCCAAAATTACTGAACCGATTGTAATGAAATCTTGTACACAGATAGTCTAAAGTCTGAGAAAGGACATAGGCTACTTTTTAACTGGACAAAGGTGTTGTAAGGGGGTGAAAATGCGTAAATTTGTTCAAATTAAGTTAGTTCCAAAAATTCGTGATAGATGATGCTGGGCGTCTCCTATATCGCGCTATTGCTTACACAAACGTCTTTCTATAAGAGGTGGTATAATCTTATAAGTAATAGATTTTCGATTGTTATTATGTACTCTTTTACGTTATTAAATAACTCAGTACTTTATCTATGCAGTGACGTAACCATCAATGATAATTAATATAGTTTGTAATTGGCAAAAGTTGTGTAATTGGGGGGAAAATATATTTTAAAATTTGGCATAAATAAATTTTAAATTAAAAAAAAATAAGTTATGTGCAAACTGCACAGCTGTTTTTTAACCGACTTCCAAAAAACGAGGAGGTTATATGTTCGGCTGTGGATATTTTTTTTTTTTTTTTATTTTTTTTTTTTTTTTTTTTTTTGTATGTTCAACGATTACTTCGCCGTTTGTGAACCGATTTTCGAAATTTTTGCTTTGTTGTATTTGGTTTTACTCCAATTTGGTACCATGTTCACAAAGTGGTGACCTGATGATGGGATCCAGGAGTAATCGAGGGAACTCCTCGAAATTTATATGGAAACATATGGTGATTTTGGTTTTATGTGAAGTGTACTAAGAATATGCTACCAAAAAGTCAAATATTGGGTCAAGGTATACCATGGTTTCGAAGATGCTGAGAGAACTCCTGACTCCTTATAGATACACGTTTGGGAGTTTCGGCGTTGTTTTAAGAACAGAAAGCATATGCTACTATGCAATTAATATTCATCATCATAATCATAATCATCATCATCGCCATCATCATCATTACCACGTTGTGTTAAGGTCACCAATGTCTCATGGCACAGAATAGATAGTAGTACTGCAAGGCATAGGTATGGATATACTAACTCGTAATAATAATTATGTATTGTTACATAACAACACCTGTTTGTTTTATACACGGCGGTCGGCGCTACAGAGGCGACGGTGTCGCGCGGGCGGCGCGTGGCGGCAAACGAGAGATCGAATATTTTACTACTTTATATTATACAGATCGAATACTTTACTAACTACTGTTCACTTCACTGATAATATATTATTTTGTGAGTGTGAGTTGTGACTCTTAATGTAAAGAATAGACGTCTACGTCTTACGCCTAAAACTGGTCTTATGGTTCTGGGACGTTAATCCCTCTGGCGTAATATCAATTATGACAACCAGTGAGTGTGAGCGAGAAGAAAATAATTATTGTAGCGAATTAGTTATATCAAATGCTATCGAGTAAGCGATACCGCGATGCAGAAGCATAACAACGACATCTGTTGTTGAATTGCGGAACTAAATTTTCTTAGAAAATATAAAGTTTACAAATGTAATAAAATACGTAAAATATACGCGAAGGTTTACGTACTAGTGTAACTAAAAAGAGTGAAATTATTATTATTTTTAACAAAAAATTAAAACCGACTTCCAAGGTAAAAACAATAATAACATTAATATGAACTAAAAAGTATCAAATAATTTTTACTATCTAATAGTGCCTTTTTCCGAATTCGGCTAAACCTCAACTATTTCTGTACTCAATCTTCATAATTTTGAAGTCGGTGCCAGTTCCAAAAGTTTCAAATATTCTGTCAGAGGACTGAGAATCAGCTATCTGGTACCGACTTCAAAATAATGAAGATTGAGTACAGAAATAGTTGAGGTTTAGCCGAATTCGGAAAAAGGCACTATTAGATAGTAAAAATTATTTGATACTTTTTAGTTCATATTAATGTTATTATTGTTTTTACCTTGGAAGTCGGTTTTAATTTTTTGTTAAAAATAATAATAATGGGTGTTTTGATTTAAGGGATACAAGGGTTTTTTATAAAAGCTTTTGACACAAATTTGTTGACATCGCGCGCTATAAACTGAAGTCCACGCGGACGAAGTCGCGGGCAACAGCTAGTAGTCAATAAGTAGGTACATAATGTAGGCGACTGGCGAAGCCGATAGGTAAAAGCACTAAACATTCAAATAGGTATTAGATCGTATCCCGGTTTCCTTAATTAAAATGTTCGAAGATAGTATAAAATATGGCCGCATTTTAATGCATTAAGCCGTAAATCATTTGGGCTTTTGGAAAGGATAATAAACCACCGGCTGGTAATGGGCACCCGTTATTGCGTTACCCCTCCCCTTGTTTATTCTGCTTACTCAAATTTCGTTAAAATTTTTAGTCACAAATTTCTAAAGATTTTCGGTGTATTTTCACCGATATTTTTGGTTTCTGGCTTTTTTAGTTCAATATTATTATCATCATTTTTTGCTTCAAGCTTATCACTACTCAAGGCGTACTTCTTCTCATATTATCATTTATAAATGGAGTTTTGTAGAATTTTGTCAATATCGTCGTCATTTTCGATGTAAAAGTTTATGAATCAATACTTTGCAACTAGCTTACTTAAATAGTAGTAGTAAAAATTGTTTAATTAGTCAACTAATAGAACAAATTTTCTGAACGAAATAGTTTAATTAAAATAAAGTGGAATAAGTGCAAGGAAATTTTACAATTATTTAATTGAATATGAATTTCTACCAAGAAGTGACAGTACATTCAATATCATATCTGAAATAGTTTGTTAAAAGCTGCAATAGTGTAATTTTTCGTAGAAGCTAATAATAGGGTAGCCGGTACCTAAATTTCCTGAAGAATAAAATGTTAAAATGTCAATACACTCTAGCCGCAAGTGATATAGAATTCCAGACAAAAGTTACAGAATTGGATCATATCAAGCTCGTTTAAATTTAAACAGTGTGAGTGGAATCGATACTGGCTTCGTTGGATTTGATTTGCCGCGGATTGCTAAGGTTTATTCTGTTATATCTGATACGCCTTCTGAATGTTTCATCGAATTAATGATACAAAATACTGTGTGGCTTCAGGATGCAGATCTTAAAAAGTGAACCGCAATTCATTTATTTTTCTTGGAACTTCAGTTTACAATCACAATACTTATTAATATTATAAGCATGTAACTTAAATGAATATTACTTTAAATTGATTTAAGTTACATCAAACCATTGCGCGTATTACTTATGTTCACTAATAATATAGAGATAAACTACGATAACATGGCGCGCCCCTCCAAATTACTATTTCAATGTGGGTAGGAAGTCACCTCCGGACTTACGAAAGAGTTTGTATGTACATAGTTGTAAGTATTCAACCAATAAACTCGTAGTAATATTTAACTTAATGTCACTCATTACCAAGATTTGTTGGTCAACTAATCATAACTAACCGACCGCGTAAGACAACGCACTTCAAACGTTTTGAATTTTGGAGGGGCGCGCCATGTTATCATTATAAATAATACGTCATACGAGTAGGAAAAGCAATAATAATTGTTAAAATTTTAAAAATATTAGCAATTGTGTTCATTTTTAGGGTTCCGTACCCAAAGGGTAAGAACGGGACCCTATTACTGAGACTTCAATGTCTGTCCGTCTGTCTGTCCGTCTGTCTGTCTGTCTCCAGGCTGTAACTCAAGAACCGATGATTTTCACAGATTATGTATATCTGTTGCCGCTATAACAAAATAAAGTGAATATTTAAGGGGGGCTTCCATACAACAAACGTTATTTTTTTGGTCTGTTTGGCTCGTAATGCTTAATGGCAACATATAGATACTTAAAATTTTCACAAAATCCTGAATCATATTATGTGTACTTTGAAATGAAAGAATAAAATTAAAATAAAATAAATAATTAAGGGGGCTCCCATACAAAAACACAATTTTGTCCCTATTTTCGCTCTATAATGGTACGGAACCCTTTGTGCGCGAGTCCGACTCGCACTTGGCTGATTATTTTATTTTTATTTCAAGTATTTCAAAATACAAACAAGAAACAGTATTAACTCTTTTGAAAGCTGCTGACGCGCATGAACAGGTAAAGCTACATCTGGATAACGGGAGCCGATGGAAATTTAAATGACGAACAGTCGGACGGGCAGTTTGCGTCACAATATATACAATTACGGGATAAATATGGCGTACTTTTGTGTCGGTGTAATCTAAATGTGTCAGTTTTATGGTATGAGGATGAATTTTGATGCCTTGTTTACTTCACAATAATATGATGTAATACTTTTTTCACCATAAGATTTTTTCATAAAAAATATTTTTTGTTCAAAATTCCATAGTATACTTTCATTATTATTAACGGTTTACGACAATGTGAGCTGAACTGGTTGATTTGTCTGTTGATGATGTTTTTACATCAGGTAGTTTTCAGTCGGTCCTGCGCCAGATCTCTTGCCAGAATGGTCGAAGACGGGTTAGAAGTTTTAAGAAAAGACATTCAATCATTCATTTCTGCCTGCGTGCAATGAAAAAAGCTGTTACAGAAATCATAAATGAAGACGTAAGTGGAACATGGAATCGCTTTTTTCTTAGGACACAGAAAATATTTTGAACCAAAAAAATTTTATTTTATGATTAGCCAGATGATAAATTATCAGGTGAGTTATAAGGTTTGTTCTAATTACACGGGAAAAAATTTACGTTATAAAATGTTACAAATTATCAAGTTCATCCACTTTCGTCTTCAAATGATACTTGACGCTAAAAATGCGAAAAGCCTCAACAATTCCGCAGGCAAAACAATGAAATACTTTACAAAAGACATTGGCAGCATTAGCTCACATCTAGTGTAATAGCGTCATGCATTAGGGACCACTCCGGGCACAATGGCCGATGGGGTGAAATGGGGAGGAAATTACCTGATATATTTAAATTGTGGATTCATTTAAGTGAAACTGTTTAAGTGAATGCGAGTCTTCATTTGGAGTGGAGGATGCCTGAGGAAAATACGAGACTTGACGACGTCCACAACTTCGTTGCGCCAACATTCGTTTATCTCGCGGGAACCTCACATTTTTCCGGGATAAAAAGTATCATATGTTCTTTCCCAAGACTATTGGTTTAGCGGTTTGGGCATGAAAAGGTAACAGACAGACAGACACACTTTCGTATTTATAATATTATAACGAGCTTTTGCCCGCGGCTTCGCTCGCGTTAAGAAGTATTATTAATACAAACTTTCATCCCCTATTTTAACCCCTTGGGGTTGGAATTTATCAAAATCCTTTCTTAGCGGATGCCTACGTCATATCATCTACCTGCATGCCAAATTTAAGCCCGATCCGTCCAGTGGTTTGGGCTGTGCGTTGATAGATCACTATGTCAATCAGTCAGTCAGTCACCTTTGAGTTTTATATATATAACTAGCTGTCCCGGTGACCTTTGTGCCACTTTAAAACCTTCCCTGGACTTCTACGAATATTTTAAGACTAAAATCAGCCCAATCCGTGCAGCCGTTTTCGAGTTTTCGCGCGACTAACACATTTGTAAATCCATTTTTATATATAAGAGAATACGAGTATATAGAAGTAGGCACTGATTTAGGATTACTAAGTAATAAGTATACCTACTAAGAGTGCGGGGTTTTACATAATTTATCAAAATAAAGTAAAAGTAGTCCAAATACGTGTTCCCAGCTTACATTACGGACTCGTACTCGTATTTGCCTGGAATAAACAACTGGATGAATTATGTTACGAACATAAAACAGTAGATGTTGTTTTTGCGAGATCCATCTCGAGATTGAAAGTAGACTTTTTGCGAAGTATTACTTTGAACTTTGCAAACAATACACAGTTATTGTAATAGTCTGGGTAGAGATATCGGTTGTTTTGTAATACCGTAGTCAGGGCAAGATGGTGCCGTGGACGTCAAGTTATGCCCTTCACTTCCTTTGCTGTTTCCATGACAATAAAAGCGTCTGCATACGATTTTGATTTTCCATTTTACTGTTTTTATGTCATTGCTATTTTATCATAAGGGAAATAATGTGGTTAACATAATAAATAAGATTCTCATGTCGTGATGGCTTTAGCCAAATTCCATCGAAACAACTTGACCGAATACCTACTATGAATTATTGTGTACTTACCTACGTACTTACCAATTAACACTTAAAATTTCATCTTTAAAGGATTGAAAATCAGCCAACTATTAAAGTTACTTACTTTAATATTCGAAATAACGTTCACTTGATCACGCCCGCAACACTGTTGCGCCAAAATTCGGTTATCGCGCGGGAACCGTACATTTTTCGAGATAAAAAAGTATCCTATGTCCTTTCCCGGGACACCAAATATCTCCATATCAAATTTCAGCTAAATCGGTTCAGCGGTTGAGGCGTGAAGAGGTAACCGACAGACAGACACACTTTCGCATTTATAATATTAAAGTTAAGCATATTTTATAAAAATTTACTAGCTGTCCCGGCAAACGTTTCTTTGCCATATTAAGTATATAAAGTATTTTTTTTTAATTCGACCGCAGCGCTGTCGGGACAGACTAAAATTAAAATTCGAATTCGAATATTATTTAAAATTTGACACTGCGATGGTAGCGCCGTCTGTCGGATCCAATGTAAAACATTCCAAAATCAACAATTACTAATAAATTAAAAATTAATAAAAAAAACATTGTCCAGCGGAGAAAATTGTGAATCTAAACCATTCCCAGATCCCCTTGAACACACACAAAAAATTTCATCAAAATCGGTCCAGTGGTTTGAGAGAAGTTCAGTGACATACACACTCACAGAAGAATTATATATATTAAGATATGCATTGACCACAAGATTCCTATTGTCTCGTGCTACGAAATGACTTTTAAGTTCACGCCGTACTCTGAAATTGTCTTCCTTATAAAGTTGAGTCTCGTGAAAACCTGGATAAAGCGGAGGCACCTCTAAGTCTCTTGCGATAAACAAGTGTACGGAACTTAATCATGAACCTTGTCTTATTTACATAATGCCGTCTTCAGCCAACTTGCTTAGGGATCAGAAAGTTTCGAATTAACGCTAAGGCGACTTACCGCTTTTTTAATGAAAGTCCCTTTTTGTTTGTGTTGCCGTATTTAATTAATTTTAAATAGTTTTCTTCGTATTAGCTCGCGACTGCCCCATAGTTTTTACAATAATTATTGTTTTTGTTTCTTTACTATTTATTTTATAGTATTACCTGGGCCAATTTTGACATCACACAATGTATACAGTATTGTAGGTAGAATATTATTAAAGAAAAGAGAAAAAGAAGAGAAAGCGGCAGAAGCCGCGTGGATGGTTTCTGCTGGCAGAGCAGATGCCGCTGTCTGGGCTGCTGCAGCAATCGCCTCAGGCGGGTCCAGTGGCCCAGCGACACGCGGAGAGGTGGCCGTTGGGTTTTGGTGGGTAACCAAGGGTGCTCCTGCCGAAGCACCCGAGGAGTCCCACATATCCAGGCGGACCCCCCAGTCCGCCAGGAATGCATCAAGCATGTCCCAACGTAAAAAAAAAAAAAAAAAAAAAGGTAGAATATTATATTATGTATCGTAGAAAATGCTAAGTACTTCTGTATTTTGTTTTGATTAACATGTGTTGTGTGGTGACAAAATATAAATATTGTTATATTCTTAGTAGTCATAGCCATGTTCAGTTACTTCAGTAGGTAAGTAATCCATACTAATATTATAAATGCAAAAGTGTGTCTGTCTGTCTGTCTGTTACCTCTTCACGCCCAAATCGCTCAACCGATTTTGCTCAAATTTGGTATGGAGATACTTTGAGTCCCGAGAAAGGACATAGGATACTTTTTATCCCAAAAAAATGTACGGTTCCCCCGCGATAAACGAATTCTGGCATCATCTAGTTTTTAAATAAAACATACTTTTAAATTCTTATTTGGATGAATCTAAAATCTAATAGGTACTTACCTAAGTTAGATAACATTATACTTCCACACTAATGTTATATATGCGATAGTAGTCTATCTGTTACCTCTTCACGTCTAACCCACTGAAATGATTCAGCTCAAATTCAGTTTTTATATAATTTTTCCCGCGAGATAAACGAATTTTAATAGGTACACATGTTACAATAATTTTTAGAGTTCCATACCCAAAGGGTAAAAACCCTAAATTACTGAGACTTCGATGTCTGTCCGTCTGTCTTTCTCCAGCGTAGCTAGCATACCGTCGTAGACAAACGAAAGAAACTAAATTTTGACAGTTGAACCGGAAAAATATTGGAGAAAAAGTTTCTTTCGTCTCTCGATTTCTTCCGCTTTTGAAAATCTATATGTCAAGCATGACAACCATTTTTATCCGCTTTTGACATTTAGTTTCTTGATTCTTTTTGTTTTTTTAATATGACACTTCGGCTATAAAACCATGGCTAGTGTCGAGTAAGTGGCGGCAAATTCAAAATATCGATGTATAGCAACCCTGTCTATAGCCGGAATTATAGTTTTGATCTACAAACTACAAGTAATAAACTTCTTTAGGTTTTATTATTCGTATTTCGTAGATCAAAACTATAATTTCGACTGTAGATTGGGTTGCTACAAGTCGTATTTTTGAATTTGCCGCCATTTACACGACACTGACCATGGTTTTATAGCCGAAGTGCCATATTTAAAAAAAAGAGTCAAGAAAGTAACTGTCGAAATAGCCGTTGCTATAATGGTTGCTATGGAAAAGTTTCTTGTCTTTGTCCATTGAAACTCAAGTCGATGGGTGGCGCCATGCTCGGGAAAAAGATATGTAGACATGGGAAAGAAACTGCCATTACTTTCTTCCGAAGAATCGACTGGGGAAGGCCGTGCTAGCTATGCAGGCTGTATCTCAAGAACCGCTATAGCTACACTTTTGGAAATTTAACAGATTGTGTATTTATTTTGCCGCTATAACAACAAATACTAAAAACGAAATATATTTCAGGGGAGTTCAAAAAACATAATTTTTGGCCTATTTTTCTCTATAACGGTACGGAACCTTCATGCGCGAGTTCGACTTGCACTTGGCCGATTATTTCATTAGGTATTCAAATAATAAAACCTACATAAATACACAACGTTCTAATTACAAATTCAGTAAGAAGCTGGTTTACCACACAGCTGTTAACACTAAAATGGTCGGTTTCAGTGCCTGTCACTCCTTTCAAACCGAAACACAGCTAATAACTGTTCCACGTCCGAGTCCCGAGCCGTGATTAAGAGTGATGACTGATGAAATATCTTAGTTTAGTGTAATATTTGTAGTAACTGATAATTTAAATTATTATAAACCTGCCTGCAACGAAGTTGCGCAAAAATAAGCCGTGCTTTTTCCGGGACATAAAGTATCAGCTGTGTCTTTTCTCGGGACTCATAGTTATTTGTACTCGTATACAACATTTCAGCAAAATTGGTTTAACTGTTTTTTAAGTGTGTATATCCTCTGTCTAATTCTATGTAGACACATAGATGAACATACAAACTTTCGCATTTATAAAATTGCTATTGTCTATGATTGGATATGTGGCGCAAAGTGTTGATGATCTATTAGAGAAATTGATTCATAGGTTGATGATGGTGATGATTCACAGTTGGCGGGCCTACGTTTTTTTGTCAGATTATGCCAAGATAATGATAGTTTCTAATATGATGTGTGTGTGTAATGTGATGAAATGAAAACACATCAAAATCCATAACATAATTAGGAACGAAACCACCAAAGCGTATTTAGCTCTATTCTTGGATAAGACTATCGACATTAATTGTCATAGATAAGCTAACTTGTAATATATTCAGAACGAACGCACAGTACATTTGTAGATAGTAATATATTGTGGCCGGCTGGGATCGCGGATGCGAATTTAATATCTGTCAGGGACAGGGAGCTACGAGCGACAGTTGGACGCGTGTTATGGACGCTGAATTCGATATTATTTTGGTATATTGTTTTCTCGTCGACTGTACGTGAAGGCTGTTTTATCACATTTCCCATGTCAAAGGAAAATATATTGTGTAATGAAAAAAGTTGGAAAGTTCAGTTGGTTTTGTTTAGTTATTTAAGGTTTGGTTATGTAATAAGTTACATAAGGTTTGGTTAAGTTATTTAAGAGTTGATCTTTCTGAAATGATAATTTTAACATATTTTCACTTATGCTAAAAATCGAATATGAAATAGATCACAATATGAAAACGTGACTTTATAACATTATTTTTACATCCGTATTGTGGTTTTTGTCTATCGCAGTGCATTCAAATATTTTAAACTACTTTGTTTACACGCTTAAGTCACATTATTTAAAAATTAAAATGTAAAAAATAGTTTCTTTTGGGTGTGTTACTAGTAGGGATAAAAATAGGGTACAATGTGCGTAGATCGAAAATAATATTATTGTGTTTCATGAAAACTACGAATCCTCTTAGCACACTTTTGCATTAAACAGCCGATAAAAAAACAATATATACAAATCTAAATGAAATATAGAACACATTAATCCTTCGATCGCGGATTCTTGGGAATCTATTGTTATTCATTGTTGTCGCGGTCACCGGTGTCCTTAATGGGCTTGATGGGTTAATTTACCTTGTTAATGTTGTTTACGGACGGTATGCAGTTACACCATATTATTATATCGAAAGTTGCATCGAAGGCGACTGTATATCGCGGTTTTTAATTATTCTCAGTATCAAATACAGCGCTCGTACGTGGCGCACGCGGCTCGTATCTCGCTGTTATGAGACATCTCATTTCACGTGTTCATTCCTATTGTGCCCGATGGGACCCGTTGTTTACAGGATCACATATGACGAGTATTTTTGTACGCCTCTTAAATTCAGCCGTCTATGCTACATCAAATTCTCAAGTTCTAGTAATGTTTTACTTCTGTAGATATTTTGCTTGTGTCAACATTGAGCCTAAGGTCGCGTTTAGACTTGCGCGTTTTCTGCACGCACGGATTTAGCTAGCGTGTTTTCCCAAACGATACATTTAGGAAACGCGCACTTCTGAAGTGTGAATATCATACAGAAATGTATTATAACTAATCATGTACTCTTGTTACATATAAATATCATGATTATTACCTAAAAAATTAAATCAGTATAATATAATAACTACCTACAGTGCGTAATTTTTCAAAACAGCAAAATACATAACAAGCAAATTCTCAGTAAATCGTTTCTAATTTTGCAAAAGCAAAAAGTAAATCGCCGAACACACAAAAGGCTCATATTTTTTCTATATCAAAAGAAAGCAGAACTCCGCAACATTTTTCGTAACCAATAAATTGTTATTCTAACGAACAAAGTCCTGCCAAAACTCAAGAATAATAATAAACCGGAGATATAAAAGTAATGTTTCGCAGCGCTCCCCAAATGCTCCAATTATACAGATTTATATCCCTGATTTTAGGAGCCCTTCTCGGCTGGGTACGGGAATCTTAATTTTATTTTGCTTATAATAGACCAACAATTTTATTTGCTTTATACAGGCTAATGGGTACGACTTAATTTCCGTCTTGCGTAACAAACAACTCTTTACTGTCCTTTCAGTTTTCAATAACATCATTAGAGTATTAACTTTTTTGTTAATCGAGAAAAAAGGACTTTATCGAAAAACGATAGTGCCGTCTTTTTTTCGAGAAGTTAAATTGTATGCATGTCTTTTAGGAAACAAAAGACAAATTATAATAAAAGAAAAATTTAAATCCATATCAATATTATACATGCGGAAGTGCGTTTGTCTGTTGGTATCAGTTTGAGTTCGAGTTCGAGTTCGACACAAAACACTACTCTCCAACCGTCTTATAGTTTTTCCAAGGTTTTTCGATCAGCACGAGAATCTGACGCGAGTTTCACAGTTTTTACCCATCCCACAAAAGTGCTCAACGCCGCTAAAGAAGTTTTCACTTCAATAAAGATAATATTATGATTACTTCTGTCCCTTCATGTCAACCTAAATTTCAGTAACGGCATAATATTTTTGAATAACGACCAGACGGAGAATGTGAACAGTTTTCGGAAGGCCGTACTCAAAACTCCATTTTCTAATAAACGCTAATGATTTCCCATCTGTTACCCAGTGACAGTAGGGTCTGATGGACCGCGATGGGGTCTGACAGACCGGCGGGGTCCGGCGGGGTCACTAATTAATACTTACCTACTTCCGATTCAACCCATCGGTCGCAATTAAGGATGGGTGTAATTTACTTTTAAATGTAATTTGCGTTGAAATAAATTGCATAATTTAAATACTCATCATGTGGCTCATTATGAGTGCTTTTGTCATTTTAAATACTTTGTGGAAAAATGTTTTGCCTTACGGCGGAATAAAAGTAAAAAGTAAAAAGATCGCCTATCTCAATTTCGTTTAATAAAAATACATCTGCACGAATTGGAAATAACTGATAAAAGCCAAGAACATTATTATGTTTTTAAAGATAAATAATTTCCGAATAAATAAAAGAAATACGCAATACTTCCACTGAGTAGAGCGAGGCGCCCACGGCCCTGTATTGCGAATAATCAAGACGGACACTACATTTCTGTTAATTTTCAAATTCAATTAATTTTTAGTTATACACTTTACTTGCACCAATTCCACTTTATTTTAAAAGATTTATTACAGAAGTAATACACAACTGGTTTCGTAAAAATCATCATCAGGCTTTTTTGAAACCAATCGTGTAGGTATATTATAATTCTGTAATAAATCTATTTAAATAAAGTGCAATAAGTATTTGATTGAACTTGAATTTCCACTAAGAAGTGATAATATCATAATTTAACATTTTCAAATTAACCTTTAGAGTTTGTTGACACCTAAAAATTAAAATACATAATATAGGTATTCGTTATTCGTAGTTACTTGTCTAGTCTAAGACTTACGTCTAGTAAGTATTAAAATAGTCGGCTATATCTAGGTATAAAATGTATGTTAAAACTTTGAAAACGATAACCAGAAAATCACGGATTTTGGTCTTAAATTTTTGGTTTTGGAAATATAAACTTACAATACCAAATTTCATTAAAATATTAAATCCCCTCACTTTCAATGGTATTTGAGTACCTAGCGTAGTTTGTAATAAAAACTAATCCAACACATTTTCAGCAGCAAAAGTGAAACAATTTAAAATAATTGCGGCTAGCTCTGTGTAAGTTTAATCTATAAATGTTAACCGTCCAATATTTTCGGCTTATTGGAAAATTCTTTAGCGGCCGCGAATTCGCAGCATACCTTTGAGAACTGAATGAATTTATTGTAACAGTAAAAGCTATTGTGGCTTATAATGAAAACTTTTTGTCGGATATGAAATTGACGTTTAAAAGCTCGCTGTACACTTTTGTGCTGGTTTCATTACGCTTTCACTTTATTTGCGAATTGCTAATTTCATTTTGCAGAGTAAATTTTACCTGCGGTTTTGCTTGTGTCATGTTTTCGGCCATAACAATACGAATAGATTATGATGATTATTACTTGTAAGCTTAATTCAAAATATTATGTAATAGCTGTTATTTTCTTCTTTTGCGTTATCGTTGCCCGTGTCCACTTTAATCCTTTTGTTTTGGAATAAAATAAATTATTTATTTTTATTATCAACTAAATTTAAGTAAATCTTACTTTCTATATCTCAATTAGACATTTTTATAAAAATATGTACACAGAAGGTATTTTGTACAACAGATACGAAAATAAAAGTTCACAATAATTTAGGTGGCACAAAATTTCAACTCACGTTTGTATAAAAGGAAACGTTAAACACGAAAATTACTACATGTACAAGCTCCAAGTACTGCTAAAAGATCTATTAAAAGAACTATAGTTGGTAAAAGAACTATAGTCGGTTTTAATTATGCAAAATCAGCGATGTACAAGCTATTCGGGTCAACCGAGGCGGACCGCGCGCCGCGGTGGTTGGTTGAAAATGAAACAATGGACTCAAAATGAAGACCAGGGTTTTATGTGTAGGTAATCTGTAGTAAGAATGTTGCCAGGAGTGAAATAGTTTGCCCCAAATCAAGATGTTTCAGGATATTTTTGCTGGATTTATCAATACTTTTACCTACCTACCTTGTACCTATCCAATACCAGAGAATAATCAATAAAATTATTATTTTTTAAACACAATCACAATTTTTAGACTGGTTGTAAACATTTACTACAGTATGTTTAAAACCAGTAACAGTCTACTATGTGTATTAAAGTAAGTACTATTAAAATTTGAGAAATATAACAACATTTATACAAAAGCTAATGCAAAGTCATAATAGTCACAATATTATGTACAATGTTCATTCATTCGCAATATTGCCACACCGAATGATTCATACAATATAGGACATTAGAAATAATGGTCCATAGTCGATATCGCCGGCGAACACTCCTTACACCCTATAGCTTTAGACATTTACGACTAACGTTTGACCTAAGCCCAGGGAATCGTTTTAAACTTTGTCGTATCCCATAAAAGTGTATAATGCGTGAATACACTTTTATGGCGGGATTAAATTCATACTGTATCGTATTTGTAACTTTATAACGAAACTTTAATATCTTTGGTCCCATCTTTACGGTGAGGCTTTGACCTATACGTCTCTGTCTTTTGTGCGATAAAATTATTTATGTATATATAAAAGATGACTATGAAGGGATGACAAAATATATTCCCGATAATAACAGCTCCCACACCGGTTTCGGTGACGGTGGCCGGTTTCATTGAAACCAGGCCAGCTACGCAGGAGTAATTTTATAGTGTCCAAGTGTGTGCGCAGTACATAAGAGCACTCACTATTCCTTTAATCTAATAACCCAGTGGGACGGACGATCGATACGACTGGCGAGAGATCAGGCGCAGGACCGACTTTTTACATGCCCATCCGACGCATGGATCATCTTACTTGTCAGACAATCAGGTGAGCCTACATTGTCCTTACCAAACTTGGGAATAACATGTTTCCAACGCGGAAATTGAACCCACGACCTCCGAGTCGAGAGCCGCGCTCTATACCACTAGACCACGGAGGCGTTTATTCCCGATAGACAATGTTCTGAGTATAATTATGAGTAAACTTTATAATAGTAACTTATATTAATATTATGATACTTATGGTAAAATTTAAGTGTTTCTGCCCCTAATTACTTTCTTAAAATGCGCTGTAACGTTTCAGAATTTTAAACACGAAACCTGTCCGTCATTTAAAATTACAAACGTTAAAAAAACTGTTTCCTCGGCGTCTAAACAGTCGGGGTGGACTATAAATTTAAAATTTCGTCTGATTCAATTAATCATTTCCAGGCGGCACGGGCGAGTTAAAGTCCGGCCCTGAACAACAAACTTTGAAAGGTTTTTTGTCCCTTTCGAACATTTAGGAAACATTCGTCGTCCCGCTTTACCCTCTAGAGGCTTAGCAGTTTTATTTAGAGTATAAATGGCTCTTACGTGAACATTATACACGTACGACTATTAAAAGTATTAAAAGCGGTTGAAACAAAAAGGTATATATCCAATTTAATGTAAGAAGATGCCAATCAATTGGTTTAACAATGTGCTAGCTTAAGTTGCTTTTGTTTTGGTTGTATTTAGAGAAGAAAATCTTATTATCATATTATATTATGTGCCAATGCAATGTAACGACATTTCCCTTCGCCCCATATACGACAAAACAGAATAATTGATAGCATAGCAATATTACTTTTATCTGGTTCGGAGATATTTGGCCTCGATAAAATAGGCAAATCCTTGTCACTGAAATAAGGAATTCGATAGAAACCATTTTATACGTTCCACGTCCTCCAATATCTACATTTATGGGAGCAGGCTCTATATCTTTTTATTTTATTACTGAAACCCATTGACATAAAATAAATATGCCAGGACTAGTTTCGCCCACGCCTTCGCCCACGCTGAAATATTTATTACCATAGCAAAAATTAATGAAAATCCATTACGTGATCATAATTTAAGCACATCATTTCTCAGTCCTAACTTTAAAGAGATATTGTAGAGCTTCATCATTAATATTAATATAAGACTTGTAATCGAAATAAGTAGGCAGCTAATAAATATTAATCTACGAATTTCGTGGCTACAGGAATTAGAGAGAGGGGAGTATATTTTCACAATGTCTTTTGTAAATCAAAACCTCAGTAGAAAGATAAATGAAGATTACTTAAATTTTTATTTATGCAAACCAATTTCTTTAACTTATAGCCTTTCTCGATAACTGGACTATCTAACATTGAAATAATTTTTCAAATCGGACCAGTAGTTCCTGAGATTAGCGCACTTATGCTAAAAATCGAATATGAAATAGATCACAATATGAAAACGTGACTTTATAACATTATTTTTACATCCGTATTGTGGTTTTTGTCTATCGCAGTGCATTCAAATATTTTAAACTACTTTGTTTACACGCTTAAGTCACATTATTTAAAAATTAAAATGTAAAAAATAGTTTCTTTTGGGTGTGTTACTAGTAGGGATAAAAATAGGGTACAATGTGCGTAGATCGAAAATAATATTATTGTGTTTCATGAAAACTACGAATCCTCTTAGCACACTTTTGCATTAAACAGCCGATAAAAAAACAATATATACAAATCTAAATGAAATATAGAACACATTAATCCTTCGATCGCGGATTCTTGGGAATCTATTGTTATTCATTGTTGTCGCGGTCACCGGTGTCCTTAATGGGCTTGATGGGTTAATTTACCTTGTTAATGTTGTTTACGGACGGTATGCAGTTACACCATATTATTATATCGAAAGTTGCATCGAAGGCGACTGTATATCGCGGTTTTTAATTATTCTCAGTATCAAATACAGCGCTCGTACGTGGCGCACGCGGCTCGTATCTCGCTGTTATGAGACATCTCATTTCACGTGTTCATTCCTATTGTGCCCGATGGGACCCGTTGTTTACAGGATCACATATGACGAGTATTTTTGTACGCCTCTTAAATTCAGCCGTCTATGCTACATCAAATTCTCAAGTTCTAGTAATGTTTTACTTCTGTAGATATTTTGCTTGTGTCAACATTGAGCCTAAGGTCGCGTTTAGACTTGCGCGTTTTCTGCACGCACGGATTTAGCTAGCGTGTTTTCCCAAACGATACATTTAGGAAACGCGCACTTCTGAAGTGTGAATATCATACAGAAATGTATTATAACTAATCATGTACTCTTGTTACATATAAATATCATGATTATTACCTAAAAAATTAAATCAGTATAATATAATAACTACCTACAGTGCGTAATTTTTCAAAACAGCAAAATACATAACAAGCAAATTCTCAGTAAATCGTTTCTAATTTTGCAAAAGCAAAAAGTAAATCGCCGAACACACAAAAGGCTCATATTTTTTCTATATCAAAAGAAAGCAGAACTCCGCAACATTTTTCGTAACCAATAAATTGTTATTCTAACGAACAAAGTCCTGCCAAAACTCAAGAATAATAATAAACCGGAGATATAAAAGTAATGTTTCGCAGCGCTCCCCAAATGCTCCAATTATACAGATTTATATCCCTGATTTTAGGAGCCCTTCTCGGCTGGGTACGGGAATCTTAATTTTATTTTGCTTATAATAGACCAACAATTTTATTTGCTTTATACAGGCTAATGGGTACGACTTAATTTCCGTCTTGCGTAACAAACAACTCTTTACTGTCCTTTCAGTTTTCAATAACATCATTAGAGTATTAACTTTTTTGTTAATCGAGAAAAAAGGACTTTATCGAAAAACGATAGTGCCGTCTTTTTTTCGAGAAGTTAAATTGTATGCATGTCTTTTAGGAAACAAAAGACAAATTATAATAAAAGAAAAATTTAAATCCATATCAATATTATACATGCGGAAGTGCGTTTGTCTGTTGGTATCAGTTTGAGTTCGAGTTCGAGTTCGACACAAAACACTACTCTCCAACCGTCTTATAGTTTTTCCAAGGTTTTTCGATCAGCACGAGAATCTGACGCGAGTTTCACAGTTTTTACCCATCCCACAAAAGTGCTCAACGCCGCTAAAGAAGTTTTCACTTCAATAAAGATAATATTATGATTACTTCTGTCCCTTCATGTCAACCTAAATTTCAGTAACGGCATAATATTTTTGAATAACGACCAGACGGAGAATGTGAACAGTTTTCGGAAGGCCGTACTCAAAACTCCATTTTCTAATAAACGCTAATGATTTCCCATCTGTTACCCAGTGACAGTAGGGTCTGATGGACCGCGATGGGGTCTGACAGACCGGCGGGGTCCGGCGGGGTCACTAATTAATACTTACCTACTTCCGATTCAACCCATCGGTCGCAATTAAGGATGGGTGTAATTTACTTTTAAATGTAATTTGCGTTGAAATAAATTGCATAATTTAAATACTCATCATGTGGCTCATTATGAGTGCTTTTGTCATTTTAAATACTTTGTGGAAAAATGTTTTGCCTTACGGCGGAATAAAAGTAAAAAGTAAAAAGATCGCCTATCTCAATTTCGTTTAATAAAAATACATCTGCACGAATTGGAAATAACTGATAAAAGCCAAGAACATTATTATGTTTTTAAAGATAAATAATTTCCGAATAAATAAAAGAAATACGCAATACTTCCACTGAGTAGAGCGAGGCGCCCACGGCCCTGTATTGCGAATAATCAAGACGGACACTACATTTCTGTTAATTTTCAAATTCAATTAATTTTTAGTTATACACTTTACTTGCACCAATTCCACTTTATTTTAAAAGATTTATTACAGAAGTAATACACAACTGGTTTCGTAAAAATCATCATCAGGCTTTTTTGAAACCAATCGTGTAGGTATATTATAATTCTGTAATAAATCTATTTAAATAAAGTGCAATAAGTATTTGATTGAACTTGAATTTCCACTAAGAAGTGATAATATCATAATTTAACATTTTCAAATTAACCTTTAGAGTTTGTTGACACCTAAAAATTAAAATACATAATATAGGTATTCGTTATTCGTAGTTACTTGTCTAGTCTAAGACTTACGTCTAGTAAGTATTAAAATAGTCGGCTATATCTAGGTATAAAATGTATGTTAAAACTTTGAAAACGATAACCAGAAAATCACGGATTTTGGTCTTAAATTTTTGGTTTTGGAAATATAAACTTACAATACCAAATTTCATTAAAATATTAAATCCCCTCACTTTCAATGGTATTTGAGTACCTAGCGTAGTTTGTAATAAAAACTAATCCAACACATTTTCAGCAGCAAAAGTGAAACAATTTAAAATAATTGCGGCTAGCTCTGTGTAAGTTTAATCTATAAATGTTAACCGTCCAATATTTTCGGCTTATTGGAAAATTCTTTAGCGGCCGCGAATTCGCAGCATACCTTTGAGAACTGAATGAATTTATTGTAACAGTAAAAGCTATTGTGGCTTATAATGAAAACTTTTTGTCGGATATGAAATTGACGTTTAAAAGCTCGCTGTACACTTTTGTGCTGGTTTCATTACGCTTTCACTTTATTTGCGAATTGCTAATTTCATTTTGCAGAGTAAATTTTACCTGCGGTTTTGCTTGTGTCATGTTTTCGGCCATAACAATACGAATAGATTATGATGATTATTACTTGTAAGCTTAATTCAAAATATTATGTAATAGCTGTTATTTTCTTCTTTTGCGTTATCGTTGCCCGTGTCCACTTTAATCCTTTTGTTTTGGAATAAAATAAATTATTTATTTTTATTATCAACTAAATTTAAGTAAATCTTACTTTCTATATCTCAATTAGACATTTTTATAAAAATATGTACACAGAAGGTATTTTGTACAACAGATACGAAAATAAAAGTTCACAATAATTTAGGTGGCACAAAATTTCAACTCACGTTTGTATAAAAGGAAACGTTAAACACGAAAATTACTACATGTACAAGCTCCAAGTACTGCTAAAAGATCTATTAAAAGAACTATAGTTGGTAAAAGAACTATAGTCGGTTTTAATTATGCAAAATCAGCGATGTACAAGCTATTCGGGTCAACCGAGGCGGACCGCGCGCCGCGGTGGTTGGTTGAAAATGAAACAATGGACTCAAAATGAAGACCAGGGTTTTATGTGTAGGTAATCTGTAGTAAGAATGTTGCCAGGAGTGAAATAGTTTGCCCCAAATCAAGATGTTTCAGGATATTTTTGCTGGATTTATCAATACTTTTACCTACCTACCTTGTACCTATCCAATACCAGAGAATAATCAATAAAATTATTATTTTTTAAACACAATCACAATTTTTAGACTGGTTGTAAACATTTACTACAGTATGTTTAAAACCAGTAACAGTCTACTATGTGTATTAAAGTAAGTACTATTAAAATTTGAGAAATATAACAACATTTATACAAAAGCTAATGCAAAGTCATAATAGTCACAATATTATGTACAATGTTCATTCATTCGCAATATTGCCACACCGAATGATTCATACAATATAGGACATTAGAAATAATGGTCCATAGTCGATATCGCCGGCGAACACTCCTTACACCCTATAGCTTTAGACATTTACGACTAACGTTTGACCTAAGCCCAGGGAATCGTTTTAAACTTTGTCGTATCCCATAAAAGTGTATAATGCGTGAATACACTTTTATGGCGGGATTAAATTCATACTGTATCGTATTTGTAACTTTATAACGAAACTTTAATATCTTTGGTCCCATCTTTACGGTGAGGCTTTGACCTATACGTCTCTGTCTTTTGTGCGATAAAATTATTTATGTATATATAAAAGATGACTATGAAGGGATGACAAAATATATTCCCGATAATAACAGCTCCCACACCGGTTTCGGTGACGGTGGCCGGTTTCATTGAAACCAGGCCAGCTACGCAGGAGTAATTTTATAGTGTCCAAGTGTGTGCGCAGTACATAAGAGCACTCACTATTCCTTTAATCTAATAACCCAGTGGGACGGACGATCGATACGACTGGCGAGAGATCAGGCGCAGGACCGACTTTTTACATGCCCATCCGACGCATGGATCATCTTACTTGTCAGACAATCAGGTGAGCCTACATTGTCCTTACCAAACTTGGGAATAACATGTTTCCAACGCGGAAATTGAACCCACGACCTCCGAGTCGAGAGCCGCGCTCTATACCACTAGACCACGGAGGCGTTTATTCCCGATAGACAATGTTCTGAGTATAATTATGAGTAAACTTTATAATAGTAACTTATATTAATATTATGATACTTATGGTAAAATTTAAGTGTTTCTGCCCCTAATTACTTTCTTAAAATGCGCTGTAACGTTTCAGAATTTTAAACACGAAACCTGTCCGTCATTTAAAATTACAAACGTTAAAAAAACTGTTTCCTCGGCGTCTAAACAGTCGGGGTGGACTATAAATTTAAAATTTCGTCTGATTCAATTAATCATTTCCAGGCGGCACGGGCGAGTTAAAGTCCGGCCCTGAACAACAAACTTTGAAAGGTTTTTTGTCCCTTTCGAACATTTAGGAAACATTCGTCGTCCCGCTTTACCCTCTAGAGGCTTAGCAGTTTTATTTAGAGTATAAATGGCTCTTACGTGAACATTATACACGTACGACTATTAAAAGTATTAAAAGCGGTTGAAACAAAAAGGTATATATCCAATTTAATGTAAGAAGATGCCAATCAATTGGTTTAACAATGTGCTAGCTTAAGTTGCTTTTGTTTTGGTTGTATTTAGAGAAGAAAATCTTATTATCATATTATATTATGTGCCAATGCAATGTAACGACATTTCCCTTCGCCCCATATACGACAAAACAGAATAATTGATAGCATAGCAATATTACTTTTATCTGGTTCGGAGATATTTGGCCTCGATAAAATAGGCAAATCCTTGTCACTGAAATAAGGAATTCGATAGAAACCATTTTATACGTTCCACGTCCTCCAATATCTACATTTATGGGAGCAGGCTCTATATCTTTTTATTTTATTACTGAAACCCATTGACATAAAATAAATATGCCAGGACTAGTTTCGCCCACGCCTTCGCCCACGCTGAAATATTTATTACCATAGCAAAAATTAATGAAAATCCATTACGTGATCATAATTTAAGCACATCATTTCTCAGTCCTAACTTTAAAGAGATATTGTAGAGCTTCAGCTATTAAAAGTTCATAATTAATAACATATTCCATATACACCTATTTTTTACAAAATAATTAAAAATGACATCTTATACCGTTCAAATATCCGTTATTCGGTAGAAAACAGTTCGTATAACTCAATACAAGAGAAAGTTTAATCGACCTAGATTGAGTTTTGTGAGACTGCCTCCCAAAAGACTATTCGCATCCAATTTGAAGCAGCCACTTGACGAAAAACAGCTCGTCTTATTTGCTATAGACTAACATAGCGCCTTTCATTCGGTATTCAAAGAAGATTATTTCTGTTTTCAGCCTTATATCGTGTTTCTACGAGTTATGTTCTAGTTTATTCGGGAGATAAAATTTAATATATCTTTTTATTTCAGTGGTAATAGTCAATAAAACCTTTTCATGTTTTCCTTTCACTAGACACCGCTTCGACACTTTTATCACAATGCCATGATTAAAAGCCTTAAGGCACGAAATGGGTTGAGCGATTCTAGTCTCTAAGCATTCGTAAAAAGGGCTGTAGTCGCACATGTCATGTTGATTGAAGTGGGGGTTTGTAATGAGACGGTCAGCAGTTATTGATTCACGTGGTTCCATTAGGCTGAATTTAGAGATGTCATTGAATTGCATGCAATGTCGATATGACATTACTATATTGGGCAGTATATATTTGATAGGTATGAATAATATCAGAGTCCACGGGATACTGCAGACTTTTAGTCGCCGATAGTTTACTCGAACGCTTAACCAGTTTGAAGATGTATGTAGGTGCGCACATTAAACGATTTACATGTGTGTGATTATAACGATGTATATGCCGATAATAATGTATGTACCATCGAGGAAATTGATTCCTAGACGGAACTACTTCAGTTGGTCGGCATTATGTTAATTCAATGTTAGCTGTGATCGGTAGGATGGATTGACTTAACACGACCAAATTACTTAGGTCCGCCATCTGCCAGCTGCCTAGGAATCAACTGTACATCTCGGATAGTACTCCGACTAAAAGTTCGTAGTCTACGGGAGCACTTATATTGACAAACGTTTGCAACAACGCTCTATATAATATTAATTCTATTTTGACGTGATTACGTCTAATTATTCGATATGGGCTGCGCGCCCGAAAAACATGACAGTTCGTGCGGCGTTACCTCGCTCTGAGGCGTTCCATTTAAGACTTGAAGTGCAAGCGAGAGCGCGGAACGAGCGACAAGGAAGCACAATCGGCCTTTGCGTTCGGCAGCGTTCGACATCCGTCTCTCTCCTAAGTTTTACTTGAGTAACGTCATACGGTCCGATCCGTTCTATAGGGTTACCCTGAGCGCAAATCCCTCTGGCGTAATACATATAATAAAACTGTAGAAATGACGATTCTGTACATTAAAGATATTCAAAAAATAATAAGCAGAGGGTGTCACTACATCGCTATACAAGCCAAAAATGTGGTCATTTTTTTTGTCTGTCTGGCTGATCCGATTTGAATGCGGTTTTCGCAGATATATTTGTCTTCTTCCAACTCAACATTTGCGGGCCGATTCTGTATCGTACATTTGTGAGTTAAAAACTGAGTTAGTAACGAAACCGAGGAGTGAGTAACGGAAAGTGCCACTTTTTGTGTACATTTGTGAGTTAATCACTAACTCAGTGATTAACTCACATTGTGTACGATACAGAATCGGCCCGCTGGTGTATAATTTTTTTTCTCTCACCCCTCTAAAGGGGCAAAAGAGGGGGTAGATTTTGTATAAGACTTTTGCTTTAACACGAAAACTACTGATCCGATTTGAATACGGTTTCCACAGACATATTTGTCTTCTTCCAACTTAACATCAGGTGTATAAAAAATTTTTCCCCCACCCCTCTAAAGGGCCGAAAGAGGGGGTCAGATTATGTATAAGACTTTTGCTTTAACACGAAAACTACTGATCTGATTTGCATACGGTTTTCGCATATTATATGTTTGCCAACATCTGGTGTATAAAACCTCACCACCTAAGAGAAGGTCAGATTTTATATTAAGTAAACTTTTGTATGCTGATGAAGTAGAAATACTTTAAATGGCAAAACAACGTTTGCCGAAACAGCTAGTAATAAATAAAACAGCGATGCATAAAACAGTGTCAGCGAAAAGACAAAATTTTATTCCATTGAATTACATAATATACCAAATGTTGTCGAGTAAGCGATAGCGCGATCTAGAGGCCTAACAGCGACATCTGTTATCAAATCGCGGAACTAAATTTACTTATAAAATATTATGAAGTTCAACTCAACAAAGGTAGTTGTCACGTTCAACTATCGTCAGTAAACCGACTGACAACCGATTTTTTACCAATTCTGATGAACAAAGGCTATCTTTTTCGTTGCTACAGTACCTATCCTTCTAAAGTGTCTATGGTACTATCAATCCTACTAATTTATTTTGTGTATCAATAAAGCAAATAAAAAGACAAAAACGTAGACAAAGTTTTGGAATAATCTGATTGCTTGGATCATTAATATTAATATAAGACTTGTAATCGAAATAAGTAGGCAGCTAATAAATATTAATCTACGAATTTCGTGGCTACAGGAATTAGAGAGAGGGGAGTATATTTTCACAATGTCTTTTGTAAATCAAAACCTCAGTAGAAAGATAAATGAAGATTACTTAAATTTTTATTTATGCAAACCAATTTCTTTAACTTATAGCCTTTCTCGATAACTGGACTATCTAACATTGAAATAATTTTTCAAATCGGACCAGTAGTTCCTGAGATTAGCGCGTTCAAACTATTACTAAATAAGCATTTCATATAATTTCCCTCGTTTTTTCCACACTTTATTCCACACTCTATTTCTTCGCTCCTATTAGTCGTAGCGTGATTTTTATAGCCTTTCTCGATAACTGGACTATCTAACATTGAAATAATTTTTCAAATCGGACCAGTAGTTCCTGAGATTAGCGCGTTCAAACTATTACTAAATAAGCATTTCATATAATTTCCCTCGTTTTTTCCACACTTTATTCCACACTCTATTTTTTCGCTCCTATTAGTCGTAGCGTGATTTTTATAGCCTTTCTCAATAAATGGGCTATCTAACACTGAAATATTTTTTCAAATCGGACCAGTAGTTCCTGAGATTAGCGCGTTCAAATAAACCCATTCACATAATTTTCCCCGTTTTTTCCACATTTTCCTCTATTTCTTTGTTTATATTAATCTTAGCGTAATAAAATATAGCCTGTAGCCTTCCTCGATAAATAGGCTGTCTAACATTGAAATAATTTTTCAAATCGGACCAGTTGTTCCTGAGATTAGCGCATTCAAACTATTACTAAATAAGCATTTCATATAATTTTCCCCGTTTTTTCCACATTTTCCTCTATTTATTAGCTCCTATTAGTCTTAGCGTGATAAAATATAGCCTATAGCCTTCTTCGATAAATGGGCTATCTAACGCTGAAAGAATTTTTCAAATCGGACCAGTAGTTCCTGAGATTAGCGCGTTCAAACAAACAAACTAACAAACTCTTCCGCTTTATAATATTAGTGTAGATACTTATAGTGAGTTGTACGAAAATACATTTATCTCGCGGAAACCCTACATTTTTGGGGATAATAATTCCTATGTATTTTCCCGGGACTCAAAGTATCTCTATATATCAAATAACAAAATCTGTTGGGCATGAAGAGGCAGACAGACAGACACACTTTCTCCTTTATAATATTAGTATGGATTCACTTGTCTCTTTATCGATATAAAGCTATTATTATATCGATAAATATAATGCCAAGTACAACACTAGTCAGTAGTCACCCTAGTGCGAACTCAGCGTTATCTTGTATTCGGCCCTTTTTGTGAAATGCAATAATGTGAGATGTCCCCATCTATCTTGACGCGGGCTCATTTCATTACTGCCTTTTATTTTTACTTCTGAGCAAAAAACCAATGCTATTTAAGGGCATCAGTTATAGTTAAATGCTTCCTGTAACAAAATTGGTAAATGGTTATTTCTAAAACAAGAAAGTACAGTTTGTTCTAGTATATTCTCATTTTGAAATTGGTGCAGGTTAAAAATTCCTGTAATTTTATTCTGGAATTCTAATTAATCATGAAATAAATCTTTTAATTCAGTATTTTGTGAATAAATAAATAAATAAATAATATCTATGGACGCTTCACACCACGTCAGTCTGGTCCCGTGGTAAGTACCTGAAGGATTTGTGTTACGGGTACCAGACAATGGAAATATATTTAATACTTGTATACTATACATATATTTAAGATTTTTATTATATTATACACATATTTAATACACACCCATGACCCAGGAACATTGAAAACTTTTTGTTCCGTCGGCGGGATTCGAACCCGCGACCCCCGGCTTGAGCTACCGACAGCCCACCCACTGAGCCACAGAGGTGGTCATGCTTATGAGTTTTGGTTTTTGACGTGATAACTTCTTGTAATTCGATATGGGCTGCGCGCCCGAAAAACATGACAGTTCATGCGGCGTTACCTCGCTGACATTTACACATTCAAGTCTCTCAACAACCGTAAGGCCCACCTGGACCGCGCTTTTTGTTTCGATTATATTGAGTACGTATTTCGATGATTTAGAGAATACTCTTGTATGAAGAAGTTTGGTTAGTTATGACTAGACATCGGATTATATGCATGATCAAAGTGCCGAAATATGCATGTGTCAGAAATGGCTTAGGCTTGCAAAATAAAAGTATTGTATAAATCATAAACACCAATAAATAAAACGTAGTTTATACGTATTGTAAATACGTAATACAATTATTCACTTAGCTTTTCTTCATTTCCAATAATTATTAAGCTGAAAAGAACAGATTCTACACTTAGATCTTAGTCAAAAGGCCAAAAAGTGTTTTAACTAGTGTCCGACCGAAGGTCTATTTTTGGCCGAAGCCGAAGCCGAAGCCGATTAATCGGCAATCGCCGCAACCTTCGGCTGAAGCCGAAGCCGAAGGTTTATAATCTTAATCGCTCGACTCTCAGTAATTCATTTTTAACCGACTTCAAAAAAGGAGGTTATCAATTCGATGCGTATGTATGTAATATTTCCAGAACTGCCCAATTTTCGTATATTATGTTAGTCTGTAATCTGTATCAGCGTCTGAACAAATGTGCCAAATTATAAATGTAATATGTATATGTATGTATGTATGTCTGTTTTTACTACCGTTCCGATTTCAGTAATTCTTTTTTTGTCGCACTAGGTAGGTTTTTGTTCGTACTGTTCAACTTAGGGAATAGTGCAAGTTTCAACAAAATCAGTTCAGTAGTTTTGGAGATACGGAGTTTTAATTCTCAATTACGTATAATTTTGAAGTCGGTTTTATCTTTTTTAAATACAGTTATGTTCAATATTGTTTACAAGCTACAATTAATGTTAAAATTAAGTATTTCAAAACTTCATTATTGAAGGTTTACCTCTATATATTTTACTGTCTCATAGAGAAGTTGATGTAGAGATGGTAATAAAAGTTTGTGATTTCGTGATTTTACTTAAATTTGTGGACTACAAATAATTAATTAAGTTTAAGGAATGACTCAAATGTGCAGTTCGAAAACGGATGAGAATTCGGAAAAAGTGTATAGAATCAAAATTATAGAGAATTTTATAAGTTTTTTTTTCATCGTAGAATATTTTTGCTACAAGTTACAACGCGTCGTTTTTTAGTTATTAGCCAAAAACCAAAAATTGAGACTTTTGGCACTCTCCCCTCACTCCGGCTCATCTGCTAGACTTCAGGATTTTTAGTATGTTTTATCCCTAAGCACCCTGAATAAGTTCTAGCAGAAATCTCTCAGATTCCTCGCTCACGCATTCTACAACTACTTTGTAGCTGTTATAGAATGCGTGAGCGAGGAATCTGAGAGATTTCTGCTGGAACTTATTCAGAGTGCTTAGGGATAATTTCTTTAGTATTGATTCACACTTAAATTGTTATTTGTGAATTTATAATAAAGAAATTATTATTTTTTTACAAAAGTTCAGTCAATAAAGTAGTAGAATGCGTGAGCGAGGAATTTGAGAGGTTTCTGATTGGACTTATTCAGGGTGCTTAGGGATAAAACATAGTAAAATTCGTGAAGTCCTGAAGTCCTAATTATTGAATTAGACCAATCAATCAGTATTTGTTTTACTCGACTAGACCGAAACTAGACTAATAAATAAAATAAACACAAATTCCTAATAAATAATTTCAGTTATTTAATATGAAGTTACTGTTTGTTTATTGTATTTGACAGTTACTCCCAGCGGTCTCTGCGTACACGACCGGTCCGTCGCTCTCTCACGACTCACTCAGTTTTTCGTAACAGTTTACAGTTCGTTCAATTTCGACGGTTGCTCGGACCTTCGGCAAAGCTTCGGCTTCGGCCGGGTTTTAGGCCGAAGCCGAAGGCTTCGCCGAAGGTGTTTTATTTGGCCGAAGGCGGCCGAAGCCGAAGCCGAAGCCGAAGCTTCGGTCGGACACTAGTTTTATAAGTATGCACCAATAAATGGCCGAAATATGCACAAAATATGCACAATCAAAAGTCACTAATCATGAAAATTTATTAAATTTTGAAGAGCTTTCCGGTGGTGCCGTTAATAAAAGCGTCAATTTTATAATTTCCTCAAATCCAGGATTTCAATTTTTTTAAACGCCACCAATAATAATTTTCTACCAACATTTTCCTATTGCCTATTATTACATCATTAAGTTGCTAACCGATTGCATTAGTAACATTACTTACTTACTATTTACTTCGATGTCTCAGCGACCCAAAGTGGATCTTGGCCTCCGACACGAGTTTGCGCCACTTGTCGCGGTCTTGCGCAGTTTCTAGCCACTCTGTGACTTGAAGATCGCGCAGGTCCGAATCCTATTCATTAGTAACCTTACAATAATTCCGTAGTATTAAAATAATAAAAATATAACAGTGTTTAATTCTGAAAAGTCCTGAATGATGGACTAATACAGCAGGCCTTGATTGCGCTGCATAGATATCTTTATAAGTAAGGATGTATACTGTATATCCACACCTAATATTATTATAAATGTGAAAGTGTGTCTGTCTGTCGGTTAGCTTTTCACGCCCAAACCACCGAAGTGAGTTTGCTGAAATTTGGTATGAAGATCTTTGATCGGGAAAGGACATAGGATATTTTTTATCCCGGAATAATGTACGGTTCCCGCGCGATGAACGAATTTTGGCGCAACCGAGTTTCAGGCTTCATCCAGTAGGTTCATAGTTCGCCTAATCAACTCCAGCTAAACAAAAGGTGCTTAATAATGCTTTAGCGTAGCATTTGATGCCTCCAGGCCGGCGCTGGCCGGACATCCGGTGACTGTAGCGGATCTATTCATAACCAAATATTAGCTCAGTTTGCAGGTGGATAGGTACTAAACAAAATGATACGTAGTGCACACTCTAAAGTGTATTTACTCATACTAAAATAAATACTGTAAAAGTGAATCTCTGTTACTTTTTATCGATTAAACCGATTTACTAAGATTTACATTATTAATTTTATTAGTTTACAAAGAACTTGCTTGGTAAGTTATGCTTACAATTGTAACTTATTGATATATTTTTATGAAATTTAAGTCAATAGTAAGACAGAAGCATACATACAATATACATATTGCAAAGGCTATAAACAACGATCACAATGTTTGTCAAGATACATTAAACAAAATGATTGTCACAAATATAACGTACTAAGTATTTATCTTCAATATCCATGGCAGTATCGCTTATCCGTGATTAATGTTTGTAGTTTTACTGCTATTAATCGGGATCAGAAACAATAATTTAAGTATTTCAGTTACACTTGTATTGTAATTGCCAATAATTATGATAAACGAAACTGAATCGGTGATCAATTATTATTTTACCGCTCGTCCGATTTTGTTTTCAATTTAATTTCGAGACCGTTATTTATAAAAACAAAGAATATTACAACTACAACAACAAAGAATATTGTTCCAAAATACTAATGGTATTTCATGCGACACACAGTTATTTGATTGATTTTAATCTTTAGGGTTCCCGAATGGTAAAAACGGGGCCCTATTATTGAGACTTCGATGTCTGTCCGTCTGTCTGTCTGTCTTCAGGCTATAACTTAAAAACGGTAATAGCTAGAGAGTTGAAATTTTCACAGATTATGTATGTATAGACATAGGATACTTTTTATTCTAAAATGTTTACGGCTCCTGCGCGATAAAAGACTTTAGGCGCAACGGAGTTGCGGGCGTGTTCTAGTAATATAGGATGTATTCTACATTATTTTTCAAAGTTAACTGTTATCACATTGCAAAAATATACAGAAATGTCGCCAACTTTAACCAAACTTTAATTACTAACCTAACTTAGAAGTTATATTGTACCCAAGTTTGTAGTATTCAATTTGACTAGCTGAAAAGCAAATCATAACAAAACATTGTTGAGAAGTGTTTGTTCTCAACATAGCGAGATTATTCGCGATTGCCAAAATGGCTGCCCCGCAAACTCTGAAATACGCAGACAAGTAATCATGTTCTGTGATAACTTTAGTTTGGTGTGATAAAATAGTTTCTTCCTCATATTTATTCAAATGTTTTGGCTTCTTCTTTAGTATGACAGCCAATTGGCTGTATTTTTGTTACGTATTTTGAATAAAAAAACATATTGTCGTTTGAAGCCAAACGCGATTTTTTGTTGTTTATTATCATTTTAAGGTACTTGTAACAATTTCAAACATTTAATACTTATGAGTGGAATATTTTATTAATAACGAAATTAGCCTTATACCAAAAACATTACTCTGCATTTACAGTGTACGCCTCAGTCATCGAAAGCCCGAAATTTTTCTTTAATATCATGAGCATTACATGTGCACATTTGAGCTGTATAAACAATCATAATATCTTTATTCCAGAAGTCGATTACAAAATATAAAGTAAATAAATGTTACTATCGTAGTTTTCTCCGTATTTTGGGCACTTTCTATCTCTACGTATCTGTTGCGTAGAATTACTACGCTAGTACATACTAATATTTTAAACAATATTCTCTATTTCAGAAGTCAATCACTATGTAAATAATAGTAACTATTTTTCTCTACGTTTTTGCCCAACATTGAATGTAGATTTTTCGATTACGGCCTAATAGGATCTAAAGCAAACTCGGTAAACTGGATCCGAGACGCTACCCCGACATTTTCCCGTAATTACGGTCGCGAACTTTCCCGGAATGCCTCGGACAACAATTATACCGGGATTACTCCGAGATACCTCGGGAAAACGGGAATTCATAACTCTGAATCCCGTTAAATAGGTAGGTCTCATATTAGCTTTATGCGTTTTATAAGCTAGATTAGATAAATAATGGTAACTTAAAATGTCTAGTTGAAAAATGAGTCTAGTTAAACCGATATTATTTATTTCATTTTGAGACATTGAAAAATGCATAGGTCACCTTACAAAATATGTTAACACGATAGCTGGTATGCATCACAATGTGATAATCCATACTAATATTATAAATGCAAAAGTGTTTCTGTCTGTCTGTCTGTCTGTCTGTTACCTCTTCACGCCCAAACCGCTGAACCGATTTTGCTGAAATTTGGCATGGAGATACTTTGAGTCCCGAGAAAGGACATAGGATAGTTTTTATCTCGGAAAAATGTACGGTTCCTCTCGCGATAAACGAATTTTGGCGCAACGGAGTTGCGGGCGTCACCTAGTATTATGTAAAATTCGATTTAAAGACAACGATACAATATTTTGTACCTAGTTCATTGTGTATCTTTTTTATGAATTAAGAGGGCTATTCTAATGTATTAGAATAGCCCTCTTAATTCATATTCATTGTGGTAGATTTATAAATCTACCACAATGATGTGAAAGTAATTTTATGACGTAATGTTATAATTTGGGACGCGCAAGGGTTGAGTTGAACTAAGCCCGTATTGTTAGCGAAAGGTGAAGGTGTTATAGTTTGCCACATTCGAATTGGAAAACTTTTCATGACATTAAGTAGGATTAAACTCTGCGTTATCTAGATTAAAAGGGATTAAATGGTACAACTTGGAAAACAATAGAAATGTTAACAGTTAAAAATATGTGACATTACACGATCCTTAAGTTTTTGTAGTGAAAAGGTAAGTTTGTATAACGATTGGAATATTATTCATACAACAAAACTTATGGCATCCTATTAGAATGACTGAAATCGTTTAAGGGTTAGAGAATATGTAAAGAAATGATATGACATGCGACATTAGTCCATAATTGTTGTCAGGGTGTGTCGGGGGACCGCCAACACCGACTTCTGCATTTTGTCATTCCAAGTCACTGATTGTCTCGATTCGGTTCGCTGTGAACTGACCCTTAAACTTAATAATGTTATGTGAAATCAAACATCTACATTAGCGATCCCCCGATACATCTTGACAACAGTAATTATGGACTAAAATATCACTTAACACTTAGGTATTATTTAATCTTAAAGTCAGTAAATATAATTATTTCATTACTTTTTAAAGTTGTTTGGCGGGGATTTTTTAAATTTCTTAATTTAATTTTATTTCATGCTTTTTAAACTTATGTTGGTTATAGTGGAGAATAATTCCTATCAATAGGATCATATCCCAATGAATACCATAATCTATGAATGTCATCTTGGATGAGGCAGTCAATATGAGTCCAAACATGAATCCTCCGCTTTAGGCTCATATGGAGCTCGGTTCCTATAGAATCCAGGTGATGCTGCAGCAGCAGCATGCAAATATTTACTGTTTATCTACGTCTTACTAGTTGTTACAGTTAAAAAATGAGCCCAACACGAAACATCCGCTCTAAGTTGGTGAGGAGTTGGGTATCCTATTGATTACCAGGTGATGCTGCAGCACCAGGTCAACTTTCCATTAATGCGTATGTACTTATTCATCAATGTCACAAACTAGAATGCAAAATAGAAAGCCCACCAAACGACTGCAAGTTGCTGATCGGCCCTTCACGAACCAGATGAACCGCGATTTTCCAGCAGTGAGCAAGCTGATGATGATGAACTATAGCTAAGAATACTCAAGATCATGTCAAATTTTAAACAAAAAAAAACTAGATCAAAATCGGTCCACCCGTTTGGATGCTACGATGCCAAAGACAGAGACACACACAGACAGACAAACTGACAGACAGACAGGTCAAACTTATAACACCCCTCTTTTTTGTCGGGGGTTAAAAACTGAAATATTATGAAACATCGAACGATTTAATAGAATTTTACGAATACAATACGAAATAAATGCCAAAACGTGTATGTGTGTCCGTGCCTCAGGGATATTATGATAGTTTTTGAAAAACGATAAACGAATTTTAATTTTAATGAATTTATTTTCAATGAATTCATTGGAATTATACGACGACCTCTATGGCTCGGTTGGTGGGCCGTTGGTAGTTCAAGGCTTTCAAGCCGGGGCGGGGTCGCGGGTTCGAATCCCAGCGACGACGGAACAAAAAGTTTTCATAGTTCCTGGGTCATGGATATTGGATGTGTATTTAATTAATATGTGTATCTTAATATATATATTTCTTGTGTGCGTGTGTATGTGACTGAACTTCTCTCAAACGACTGGACCGATTTTGATGAAATTTTTTGTGTGTGTTCAAGGGGATCTGGGAATGGTTTAGATTCACAATTTTGTCCGCTGGACAATGTTTTTTTAATTAATTTTTAATTTATTAGTAGTTGTTGATTTTGGAATGTTTTACATTGGATCCGACAGACGGCGCTACCATCGCAGTGTCAAATTTTAAATAATATTCGAATTCGAATTTTAATTTTAGTCTGTCCCGACAGTTAGCGCTGCGATCAAATTAAAAAAAAAAATACTTTACATACTTAATAATATGGCAAAGAAACGTTTGCCGGGACAGCTAGTAATATAATAAAAATCTTAAACATAATAATATGTATAGTATAAAAGTGTTAAATATGTTTCCGTTGTCTGCGGTATCCGCAATACATTAAGCCCTTCAGGTACTTAGCACGGGGCCAGACTGACGTGGTGTGAAGAGTCCATATTATATAATATTATTATCCATAGACAATAATAATTAAAAATTGCAAATGAAATTTCAGTCAGCCTCTATTAGAATTATTATTGATTTACAATCCAACCCTCATATTTCACACAAAATTAATTAAATATCACGAATAGCGTTCCCCATAATAATATTGTTTTCGTTTTAAGAACGCCATTTTCGCGGTAATTATGTACAAAACTGTAAAACGCGACATAATTAGCGAACGAAGAAGGCTGTTATTATGGCGCGACTTATTATCCAGTACAACACTTGTATGTTTGTTTATTACCGCATTCTCCTAATTAGGTACCACGGAAAGGCACAGTGATTTTATATTTTCTTTATTTTTCAGTACATTTTACAATATTTAGCACCCAATAGATTTGTACAATTAGAAAGCTTACTTTAGTCCGGTTATGTTAATTCTAGACGACAAAATAATTATTACCTGTATCTAAACGATATAATAATTATTATACTATATACTTGTATGTTTGTTTATAACCGCATTCTCCTATAATTAGGTACCGCGAATGGCACAGTGATTTTATATTTTCTTTATTTTTCAGTACATTTAACAATATTTAGCACCCCATAGATTTGTACCATCAGAGAGCCTACTTAATTTAGTCCGGTTATGTTAAGTCTAGGCGACAAAATAATAATTATTATATCGTTTAACACTGAATTGACATAGCTCGACCGAATAACGTAAGTCCTCATTTGATAACGAATAAATTTATGAGTTTGCAAGATATTTGGATTATTGTCTTGCTATCAAGATGACCTTCCAAAATAAACAGAACCGTTGAAAGCTCTAAGCAATTTCAGAACTTTTTTTTTTTTATTTTTTTTATATATTTTGATCATGTTATTGATGATGAATAATACTGGCTGCCTGAGATAAACATAAGTGCATTCATGCCATAAAAGTTGTTAGAAGATATTTGGGTAATAAAATTACACATAACACTAACGTTACTCTGGAGGGTAAAATACCTAAGATAGGACTAGTGATAGGACGCGTGGTTTAACCAAAAGTCATTTAAGATAAGATAAGGGATACATTCTATCTATATTTGCCTTGTTAGATAGTAAGAGTAGCTGAACATGACAACTTTGTCTGTAACGGTTTTAGGGCAATTTTGAATAATTGGATCAGGAAAATTTATTTAAAATTTTAAAGCACTGCACCATAATTATTGTTCATAATATAATAAGTTTCTTTAACCATATTCTCTCGTACTCAAATATCATCTTAAACAATATTATGTATTACTAGATGACCCGATGAACTTCGTATCATTTACCCCTAAAATAAACCTTCCCTTTTTAGGGTTCCGTAGCCAAATTGCAAAAAACAGAACCCTTATAGATTCGTCATGTCTGTCTGTCTGTCTGTATGTCCGTCCGTATGTCACAGCCACTTTTCACCAAAACTATAAGAGCTATACTATTGAAACTTGGCAAGTAGATGTAGTCTGTGAACTGCATTAAGGTTTTGATACAAAAATGGAAAAAAAACTATTAAAAATTTAGGGGTCCCCATAGGTACAACTGGAACTGGTTAGGGTAGATTGTTAACAATGTTTTGAAATTGAATCTTAAGCCGAGTCTGCTAAAACAAACAAAAATATTAATTGCGAAGAAAGCGTCAATACAAAAGTTGAACACAAATAGTCCAAACATAGTTAGCAAATGCAACTAAGCCGTCAGCAAAATAAGTTAATTGCGAGCCGTTTGTTTCGAGCATTTTAAATATGAGAGTGCTACATTACTGAATGAAAACAGAAGCAAAACTTTAAAAAATAACAAATCAAGCAAAGGAAATGCAAAGCACCGGCAAACAATGTGAAAATTGCCAAGTCAAAAACGAATTCCAGCGAAAACAGAAGGAAATGATTGCGGTGAACATACTGTTGAAATCGCTGAACACGTAGATCATATTGTAGATTAGTATCCTTATTTCTTTCGTCATGATTAATTGTAAATGTGCTTACTGCTTACTTGTCTAGTGAGTAGTAGTGATTGTGAAGGAACTTTCTTGTGAGTTGTGACAGTATGATGTGTGACAATAATATAATATTTATCGCGACAATGTAGATGCAAAAGCAATTAACGCTTCAACTCCCGTAAGGCCCAAGTGGGCCGCGATAACAATTGAAAGGCATTGTGTCTTGTTTTTCCGCGATTGAGGGATTAATGCAAGAGCTGTAAATTATAATTTACTATAAAAATATCCATACAGTTTACCTGTCTGGTACACCTAGTCTGGTTATATTATAAGCCTTGTATTTTTGAAGCAGCAAAACAGGCAAATTATATATTTATGACTAGCAGACAAATGTTCATAAAAATCACAATAAATTCACACTTTAGTTGGAAACATTATTTCGTAATTGAATGAATACAAAATATTTTAGCGATACGTTTGAACAAAGCTTCATTATCACCACTTATACCAGCGATTGGACATCGGTCTATCGATTAGTCATTGAATGGATTTAATTAACCCGTTAATACAATAGCAACTGTAATTAGATCGTGTTTAAGATTTAACAAAGATACGTAATAGGTGCCATTAATTAGTATGTATGATTGACAAGGTGATGAATACATTAACGTGATAATGGCTTGTACTTGTCATGAAGCTTGTAATATTAGTGATTAGCAAGTAGCGATATCCAATCTGCTTTAGTAGAAGATTCCTCAATCCTCATGTCGGAAAAAAAATCTCATTTTGTATTCAGACTTCGATCTCTTCTAATCTCCTAAAATGACGTTAGGAAAGTAGATATTAAGGTATGTCGTTGCAATTATGCTGAAAATCCACTTTTGTTTGTCTCTCTAAAACTTGGGAACAACCAATATTAGTTATTTTAATACTACGTTGATAAAATTTTGGAGTTATTTCAGGGGGCATCCAGTTGTTAATATAATGTTAACCATCCATCTGTTAAGATAACATTGAAATTTAAATTTTGTAAGGACTTGTTACACCACTTGCTGATAAGCGCCGAATAGGCTATTCATCACTTAACTTAACAGATCAAGTATGGAGAACCTGTCAAAAAAGTTGTGAATAGCTTATTCGGCACTTTAGAAGAAAGTGGTGAAACAGGCCTTTAGTCTCCCTAAAACTCGAAAAAAGCCCTCCCTGGGGCTTTTTTCGAGTGAGTGAACTTTGTATCACTTCCCTCCATATTAGGAGGGAAGTGATACAAAGTTCACCGGGTCATCTAGTAGTTAAATATAAACATTCATTCAATTGCAGCGACATAACAGAACGAAATGACAATAAGGGCCTGTTTCACCACTTCCTGACAAGAGCTGGATAGGCTGTCCACCACTTAACTTGACAGTTGAAGTATGGAGAATCTGTCAAAAAAGTTGTGGATAGCCTATCCGGCACTTTTTTTGGAAGTGGTGAATCAGGCAATAAAGGTAGTAAGGGCCTGATAAGTCGATCCACCACATAACTATTAGGAGGGAAGTGATACAAAGTTCACCGGGTCATCTAGTAGTTAAATATAAACATTCGTTCAATTGCAGCGACATAACAGAACGAAATGACAATAAGGGCCTGTTTCACCACTTCCTGACATGAGCTGGATAGGCTATCCACCACTTAACTTGACAGTTGAAGTATGGAGAATCTGTCAAAAAAGGTGTGGTTAGCCTATCCGGCACTTTATTTGGAAGTGGTGAATCAGGCAATAAAGGTAGTAAGGACCTGTTTCACCACTTCCTGATAAGGCTATCCACCACATAACTATTAGGAGGGAAGTGATACAAAGTTCACCGGGTCACCTAGTAGTTAAATAAAAACTTTCGTTGAATTGCAGCGACATTACAGAACGAAATGATAATAAGGGCCTGTTTCACCTGAAATATAGGAGCTGGATAGGCTATCCACCACTTAACTTGACAGTTGAAGTATGGAGAATCTGTCAAAAAAGGTGTGGTTAGCCTATCCGGCACTTTATTTGGAAGTGGTGAATCAGGCAATAAAGGTAGTAAGGACCTGTTTCACCACTTCCTGATAAGGCTATCCACCACATAACTATTAGGAGGGAAGTGATACAAAGTTCACCGGGTCACCTCTACTAGGTTTAAATAAAAACTTTCGTTGAATTGCAGTGGCATAACAGAACGAAATGATAATAAGGGTCTGTTTCACATGAAATTAAGGAGCTGGATAGGCTATCCACCACTTAACTTGACAGATCAAGTATGGAGAATCTGTCGAAAAAGTTGTGGATAGCCTATCCGGAACTTTATCAGGAAGTGGTTAAACAGGCCCTTAGTCTTCACAAAACTTGAAAACACCTGAACTGATTAGTAGGAGTCCTGGGAAGGTTTATATTAGGATGGTAGTGATACGAAGTTCACCGGGTCATCTAACTTTCGTTCAATTGCAGCGACATAACAGAACGAAATGATAATAAATTCTAAATGTTATCTGTAACTTAACTTATCTAGCGATTACGAAATGGTCCGTAATAGGTTGAATTAATAAAGCATTGATTATGAAGATGCGCTGTTACTGCCAGCGCTTAATTGGACCATCCATCATCGCGCCTACACATATCTCATGTTTCCCGAACGGTCGATTAAATAGATCACTTAATAATTTCCCTATTTATATCATGTATGTATACGCCTCCGCGGTCCAGTGGTATAGAGCGCGGCTCTTGGCCCGGAGGTCGTGGGTTCGATTCCCGCGTTGGAAACATGTTATTTCAAATTTTGGTTAGGACAATGCAGGCTGATTCCCTGATTGTCTGACAATTAAGATGATCCATACGTCGGATGGGCATGTAAAAAGTCGGTCCTGCGCCTGATCTCTCGCCAGTCGTATCGGTCGTCCGTCCCATTGGGTTATGACTTATGACAGTAAAGGAATAGAGAGTGCTCTTGTGTACTGCGCACACACTTGGACACTATAAAATTACTCCTGCGTAACTGGCTTGGTTTCACTGAAACCGACCACCGTCACCGAAACCAGTGTGGGAGTTATTATTATTATTATATCATGCGAAATTTTACCTTTTACAAGATAAAGGCCCCAACTCTGTTGCGCCAAAACTCGTTCATCACGAAGGAAGGATACATTTTTCAGAATAAAACAGGTCCTGGAACTCGAAGTATATCTGTACAATATTTGTACAACTTGTAGGAGTAAATTAAACACAGAATACTGTATCACTGCACTACCACTCGACTGGCTCGTGGATAATAGAAGTGATCGTCAGACCGAAGTCGAGCGACCAGTCACCACTCTCCTCCCCCCACTACCTACCCAAGTAGGCGGGGCATATCTTTATTTATCAATACACTACAATATCCATACCAAATATCAAACTCGGTTCAGCAGTTTGAGCGTGAGAAGGTAACAGACAGACAGACACACTTTCGCATTTACGACATTAGTATGGATAGTTTGAATTCTCGTGTTGCGGTGTTTGTTGCCAAACTTCTCTGAAATGGATGGATTTTGATAAAATTGTATGCTTATTGCTTATCGCCTAGGCAGGCTAGGTCTAAGAATCTGCCAACATCTTTTTTTCATACCCGAATATGGGCGTTTTCACACTGCGACGGTAACACGACATGATACCACAGAATAGATGAGGGCCACCGCACATATAATACAATTTCAAGTTGGCCGACTATCGCACAAACTAAATTGCGTAGTGTCATAATTTAATTGGAGAACTTCATCGTGATTCGTGTACGCTGCCAGCCGCAGTCTTTTAGTTAGTAACGGTGTTGCTAGCCTAGCGACGTGCGTGTTAAAATGCGTAAAAAGCACGCTTTTATTGTGGCACTAATAAAACGAAGCGAAAAGAAAGGAGAATATTTTGGGTGCATTCAATACTAAGTGACAGAATATTAGAATTAGTACGATAGTCAGTTTGTACGATAGTCGGCCAACTTGAAATTGTATAATATGTGCGATGGCCCTCTATTCTGTGGTATCGTGTCGTGTCGTTATCGTGCAGTGTGCAAACGCCCTATGTTGTAGGGAATTAAACAGCGCACAACACCGAATCATACTGTCTCAAGGTTCCCTCATCTTTTTTTTTTTGATGCGCAGAGGAAGCCTTTTATGGGTGCCGCGCGTCGGGGGTCTACCTCACAAGGGACCGGACTTCCACCAAGTTAGGAAACGCTTAGTCAAAGGTTCCCTCACCTGGAGCATTAGCATGTAATGTAATGTTACAGAGTCGAGCATTACATCAGTGAAGAGAAACGGAGCATTACAATGCACACCTATATTATCGTGCAATATTTTGATATGACTTGTGATATTTGAGGTTCCGAAGGGAGTTGTTGATTATAATTTATAAATGTGATGCGTGAACGGTGAGGCCTTGAAATGATACCCATTATAATGGGTGATTATAATCAGTGCTATAAATTCTCCACATCATTTGTTAAATTTCAACTTTTTAACTTTATGATTTAGAAAGTAACATACTTATACCTAAAAGTTAATAGAAGCCAATGGATAATCTCAAAAAGTAACAAAATGTAAGACAATTATTATGTTTCTTGTGAAGCTCAAATCCGAAATGAAAACAGGAGCGCATGCCAAGTGCAGTCTCGTATTCGTCTAATAGAGTTTGAAGGAATTGTTGGGAACTTTGTTGTTCCTTATTGCCTTCACCAATTTAATTTTACTCACTTTATTATCTTTGGTAATTACAACTGTTGAATTTGTGCTGTATATTGAGACTATGTGCGTAACGTAAGAGTAGTTAATAAATTAATCCTTCGATCAGGGATTCTTGGAAATGCTATTGTATTCTATTGTTGTCGCGATCACCGGTGCTCTTATGGGGCTTGAAGGATTAATATGAATATCTATTAAGTACCTTAATAATTAACAGCTTATGCACAATGCTTATGTAACAGAAAAAATGTTTTTGGTAATTTAATCCCACCAAAAAATTTCTTGTAAAATGTTGCCGAGACGACCACCTAGGTTTACCTTGTGAAAACGATATCAGATCTCATGTAGAGCCAAGCTTCTGAATCTACACGGCCTAGCCTGACCCCAACTCAAATCAATTCTTTATATCAGTAAATATTATGTATGGCTTGGCTGTTTCGTTACTAACTTTAGACCAGAAACTAAATATTCGCATCACCTAACGGTAACAAAACGGCGATGCCATACATATTTACTGATATGCAGAATTTGTTGAATTTAGGAGCGGTAGGGTTAGGCCGTGTAGATTCAGAAGCTTAGCTCTGCATACGACCTGATTTCTTTTTCACAGGGTAAGCCTCATGTCGTCGTCTTGGCAACATTTTACAATAAATGTTTTTGGTGGGATTAAATTCTCAAATCAGTAAATTCTTGTAATTCTTTTTAGAAAAATAAAACAAAACAGAACCAAAGGTACTCTTTATCGTACAAAGCAGACAAGTTTGCCGTGGCTACTATAAATTCACTAGTTCTTGTGATTAATTAAAAGTCTGATAACGAAATAACACACTTGCAAAAGGCTTGAAATGTTTTTAAAGCACAAAATGCTTGTAATAGTATCCGAGTTATCTGGATTCTAGATCATTCGATGGATATGATCAACAAGCCTTTAAACCTTTTTGGGGATTTTTGTTTATAAAATATTTTGTATTGACGCTGGAAAGTGATGTGAAAAATTGGAGTTCATCTACTTTAGGTTCTAAGCAAATTCCAGTGACTTGATCGGTTAAATATTTATTCTGTTTTGAAGAAATGAGTGGATAAAGTTAGTTACTAATATTTTAAAACATATGAGCAGTTATTCATCTTTTTCCATATAATTTGAAAGAGTCTATTTATATTTTCTTTCAAATCATTTTCCCGGTCTTAAAGCTTCCATTTACGCAAAAAAACTACAGTTTTCAAATTGTGAGTTACTACACAAATTCATCCACTTGTAAGAATATATATTTTAAAGTATTTTAAATCGAATGTAAGAATAGATTACATATTTAAAATACTTTAGAATTAAAGTATTTTAAATATGTAAGGATAGTTAATTTAAGAATGTAAGGATAGATATATTAAAGACAATTATTACATTTTAAATATGTAAGGATAGATATTTTAAAGACAGTAATTTTATAGATATTTTATATTGTCAATACTAACTTGAAGTTGGCAATACTGAGAGTGGTGTTGAGAAGGGAAAGGGAGGTCCGCGCGGGGGGAATCGTGGCCCCGCATTTTTTGGGGAACGAGCTTGGTGGCAACACGTTCAGCATTGGCGCCTTCAGGTTGGAGTCCGGTCTATGGTGAAACTTAGGAAGCGAATAAAGAAGATAGCATTATAATAATAATAATAATAATAATCTTTATTTACAAAAATATGGTCATAAGATGGTACAAATTTTACAGTGTCTCACATATTTTGGTCGATTTTCTCGACATGCAAACATTAAAATATGAACATTGGTCGAGACTCAAGTTAGTAACATTCATTTCATAATAATCATTACATTGTCATAATCATTACACCATTATTAATCGAATTTATAAGTAATTTAGTCATATATTATCGTATTGTATAACATGTCAATTCATAAAATCTTAAAATTAGCAATGCGTACAATACAAATTAATCGTCTAATTAAAAACAAACCATATAAGACGAAGAAGAAGAAAAAAGATAAAAAAAAAGATATTAACATGTCAGTGTCATCTTTACAAAATATCTGTGCTTTACAAGGTTACAAAAATCAAAATATTATGGCCTATTAGCTATTACATGGCACTGTATGGTATCTCCAAAAACAATACTTAATACGTAACACTAATACAATGAAACTTATAAAAACAGAACTACGCAGTAACTTTAAAGCACCCAAAAACCATCAATGAGTAACTTTCATCAAAAAGCTTGTGAGTTGATTGACCTGTTTGGTTTTATTATACACTCATGTCTTAATTCCTGATACCTACCAATCAGAGTTTTGAATAGGGTGTTGTTTTTGAATTTTGTTATTCTAATCTTCTTATATATAAAATTCTCATGTCACAATGTTAGTCCACGAACTCCTCCGAAACGGCTTTACTGATTTTTACCAAATTTTATATGCATATTCAGTAGGTCTGAGAATTGGCTACTGGGTACTTTATACATTGATAAGTGTATTAATTGTTAAATAAATAATAGTAAATGATTACAACCTGAGACTGACGACGACCATTGTTTGTGCGACGAGATTGCGATTGACGTTGCCATGTCACTTCAATAAAATAATATGGGTGAAATTTATAATTATATATTATGGCAAAGCAACGTTTGCCGGGACAGCTACTAATATATAAGATTTTCGTTTCACGTGTGCGCGAACTCTTCCAAAACGTTTCAACCGATTTTAATGAAATTTTGTTCGTACATTCGTTAGGATTGAGAATAGGTACTTTTTATATTAATACTAGAAATAATTTATATGAAAAAACAACGTTTGCCAGGTCAGCTAGTTTTATATAAAATTTAATATTATTAAGTGTAATATATTGATGAAACTTTCTCAAAGGTAACGTCTGAGTAAGCCGATGTGCTTAATATGCTAATAACCTTAACGAGACTTGCATCAAAATTGAGTTAAAAACAGATACAAGCTGATACTTAGAAACTTATGATAATTACATAGCGATTAGCATAATATTCAATTATAATTTTCAAATTGTTTTTAGCATTTAGTGTTTTTCTATTTTAATAGAACAAGCTGTAAATAGGAAAGTAAAAACGGATAAGTTTTTGAAGGACTAGGCAATAGGCAATAGGCCATACTAAAAAAAATATTATTGTAATTTAAAGCTCGGGTCAAGGCTCGACCATGATAGAGTAAATATTGTCGTTGCTCCTTTATAATATTATTATGCTGGTAATATTTTTGGTTTAAAACCTAAAGCTTTCACACTTATAATTACGATAGTGTGTCTGTCTGTCTATCTGTCTGTCTGTTACTTTTCACGCCCTAACCGCAAATCCGATTTTATCCCGGAACCGATACTTTTTATCCCGAAAAAATGTACGGTTCCTGCACGATAAACTAATTTTGCGGGTGTCATCTAGTTTAATTATAATTCACCGGTGTCTAAAGTACAAAAAACTCAAAACAAAAATATAAGGAGTTATTTTGTAATATTTTTGAGTAAAAGAGCTTTTGAGATAGCATCTTTCAAAGAATAATGAAATCTACGTTTAATCAAGGAGCCGGAGGATGCGAGGTGCTCGTCAAAGGCCCCTAATGTAACGGGCCCCGGGCTCAATATTGTTATCTGCGTTAATTAGGGCCCCGTACGTTTTGAAAAAAAAAACATGTTTCTGTTTCATATTATTTTGTGATGTTGGTATTTCTTTATTAAAATAACCTTTAAATACTACTAGCAAAAAGCCGAGCTTTGTTCACTATGTTACAGCACAAATCAATAAGCGTGACAGTTTTTCGGTAAAGTGTACCACAAAATGTAAAGGTTGTGGGATATACTAGAGATCGCTTCGCTCGCCCTGATTATTACATATTGTAATCTAATTAACGAAAATTAGTGGATACTCAACTGAGATAAGTAATAATCTTAATGTTTTCTAGAGCTTCAAACAGATGTTTAGACACACAAGTGAATTAAAATAGTAACGATGTAAGTAGAAGTGCTTACATAATATAAGCCACCTTCATTATTAATGAAGTATTATTTCTAACAAAAATAAAAAAAATATCCACAGCTAAACATATTATAACCTCCTCTTTTTGGAAGTCGGTTAAAAATAAAAGAATACGTACCTACATTTACTTAGGCTATAAAAAAATTGTAACTCAAAGAAAATATTATGCTGCAGATTACAATATTATAATAATTTCGATTATGGAAGTAATACAAGAAGTCTAACATTATCCTAAATGAGGATTTATTTATGTAAATTTATAATATATTCACATTTTAACAACTCCGAAAGATGTGCCAAAACTTTGACATTTATTTTGCTAACTCATTCCTTTTGCTAACTTGAAGAATAATTTACAAGTTCTTGGAAGCAATTATTTTACAATACAAATGTAGATTATGTGTTCGTTGTGGTCTAACTTTTTGTGTTGAATATTGAATATTTGTTGTTAAAATAAATAAGGTATAGGTATATTATGTTTGTTAAAATCGCGTTAGCTTTGTTTTTTTTTGTAGCGAATTCGTCAACTTTAATTACGGACTAGTTTAAAATTTTTAATTAAAATATGTTAAAAGTTATTTTATTATAAGTAAATCAATAATTATTTACCTTTTAGTTTATTAAGAATATTTAATTCCAAATCACGCTTACAATATTTCGACATAGAAAGCGTCTTAAAGATTGAGAAAACATAAAATCTTTACATTTGTAAAATTTTTGTATTTGTAGAGTATTCCTTTTCAGTATTTTATACCCTCATTATAAGAGTTTGAAAACAAATAAAAGTCTTTCAATTTGAACGTACAAACTCAAGTCTAACTACTGCCTTAAATTTTAATTTAATTAGATGTAGTTTTTTAAGACTCGGAACACGATTGCAGTTTGTAGCAAATAATTTTACATCGGGGCAGAGTTTTGTAAATGTATTGAAATCCATGTATATAAAGTATGTTATGCCTTGCTTTTAAAGTATGTTATTATTTAGTCTATTGTTATATCGAATACAATCTAGTCAAGTTATGCTGGTAGTGAAGAAAACAAAGTCTACCATGGTAATAATTTATATACGCACAGTCAAAATGAAACAAAAATCAAAACTATTTGCCGAATGTGACGTTATCAATGTTCAGACCTTTATAATATAATATAATATCTATGGACGCTTCACACCATGTCAGCCCGGCCCCGTGGTAAGTACCTGAAGGACTTGTGTTACGGGTACCAGCCATCGAAAATAATATATTTAATACTATTAATTACACTATACATATATTTAAAATTTTTATTTTATGATACATATATTTAATACACATCCATGACCCAGGAACTTTGAAAACTTTTTGTTCCGTCGGCGGGATTCGAACCCGCGATCTCCGGCTTGAGCTACCAACAGCCCACCAACTGAGCCACACAGGTCGTCTTTAGCTGTTATAATAGGCGACGGAAACAAAACTTTTGGATAAGTTAAAGGTAACATTAGACAATTATTGTATAATATTCCACTAGCCGATTACAGAACCTACCTAAAGATACAGTAGAACAAAGAAAGCAATTTAACTCTTAAAGCATAAATTCTTTTAAAAGCCTGCTTTAAGGAGCTAAGATATTTGTTACGTGAAAATACGTAGGTCCATAAATTAAAGCGAACAAGACTGTAGACGTCTACCCTATTTCCTGCGAGGCAGGCGTGGCGGTAGTCGATTTGCAAGGCCTAAGATAGCATTCGGAAATAAAACCTGGAGTAATTAACCAGTGGGCGAATTTGACCACGCCGCACCACGTTATTTACAATCGCGGCAGGTAATTTTGCTTTGGCGCACTGATTTCGCAATTACGGAGGTATTTCAGATTTGGATTTTGGAGTTGATTAGGCCTATCGGAATTCGATTTGGATACATCATGAGATTAGTCTGGGCTATTGTTTACTATTTCGTGCATACGAGAATGAATCCTTAACGCAACGTTGATTATAACTGATTTCAAAATTTCCTGAAATGCGATGCGATTCGTAAAATACAGGTCAAGTCAGTGCAACACAGGAAAAAAAGAAAGACGCGTGCAACATGATGCTGCATTTTCGGGCTCTCTCAACCTATCTGAAATCACGCTAAGGTGTGCGTGTATTCAAGTTGCCTAGTGTGAAGATAGTCTACGGCAGTGTTTTTGAACCTGTGGGTCGCGACTCCCTCTAAGTGTCCTGCCATGGGGATCGCATCATAAAAAGGTTGAAAAACACTGGTGTACTCTATTTTAGTACTAGTTAAGTAGGTACTATCAAATTGATTCATGGCGGCCTTACAAAGTTTAGTCGGGCTATGTCAATTCTAGGTAATAGTTGAATTGTATTAACTTGACATAGCTCGACCAAACACAAAGCGCATCTCTATGAACCAATTTCTAAGATAGTTACACATTGAACTCCCGGTTCTTTTGCGCCCCTTGTCCATTGCGAAGGGGTAAATTTAAGTTTGTTTACACATAGATACGTGAGCATTGTTTGGTACATGTTTAATTCATAGATAAACAAGCAGGAACAGTACTCAGCTAATTGGTCCGTGTGTCGGTCGTGGAGGGATTACGCGGCCGGAGCCAGCTTTGAACCGGTCACAAATGGCTCTAGTTTCAATTCCACTGCGCTGCTGGTTTAGAATTGTATACTTAAAGATATTTAGCGGTGTCTGGTATATACCGGAAATACTAATATGACTAAGCAGAAAAAGGGTGTGTCAGATTGTAAAGCCTAATAACGAAAACATAATGATTCAGGAAGGTGGTTCTATCTATGAGTGTATAGATATTATGAATAACAATAATAATATTATCATGGCATGTACCAGGACAGACTAAAAACTTTTTAGTAAATACTAATAATATGATATAATATTATGGATGTTTTAAAGGGAGGCATGTACCAGGACAGACTAAAACTTTTTAGTAATTACTAATAATATGATATAATATTATGGATGTTTTAAAGGGATAGAAACTTTGTTGTACTTATATACACTGTTGTAGAAAGTCAAAAGTGTTAAAATAATGAAAGTCACTTTTACTAAAAAAAGTGACACAAACTATTTTTGAAAACAGATGTTTGCTTAATGTATAAAGATAATATTGAGAGATGAATAATAATTATGTGCATGTTTAAGCACCATCAATTCACCAATATTAATAGCGTTTTAATAGACATAACCAATACAAACAAATCTAAGAACTCGGCATAAACGGCAATGCCCTTGACCAAACAACATTGTATGCTGGGAAACGTGACCATCCATCTTCATAGCAATCAACCGAGAGGAGGCTTCAAGTAGCTCGTATTGGGAATATAGGATAGAGTTCGGGCTTGAGCTAAACGTTTGACTGGCCGTTTTATCTTTCTAGTGTATGAATATTTAGAGTTATTAATACTCTACGATACTTACTATATTTTAATGATTAATTAAATTTAACTATTGGGGACATCCCCATATTATTTATAGATTTATTCTGTGTTAAACTCTTTAAGTTTTCAAGCGCTGTTCTAAGTTAAGCTATTAAACAAATCCAATGCATTTCGTGAATACGGATTTTGAAACAGTAAATGATAAGTACAATGTAATATTAAAAGTTAGTAACTTCAAATATTTTTTGCCCGCAATTCGCAAATGATGTCAACTACCTGGTAGGTCTACCCGTTTAGTGAACAGATATATCGGCCATCTTGTTGACGTGTTCATTTCCTGCGCCCATGCATGGTCCAGTCGGTTCGATGTTGCCAGTTTTTAAAGATTAATCCATTTTTCCTACATATTGTTAGAGAAAACTTGTTTTCAAATTAATAATTGACACGTACAGAATATTTAAAACGGTAAAAAATGTTCACTAATAATTTCAACAGTGTGTCGCTGAGGATTTTTTAATTAAAAATATCAGTTTTATTTTTCAAATACAATTTGTTTGCTTTTCGAACAAGACTTTTTCATAAATATTGAATATCAGTGTGCATTCGTGAATATCCTATCTGATAGTAGATACAACCGAAAAGCAAATGCATACTGTGGGATAAAAAACCAAATCCGTTTAGGATTAAGCTTTTAAAAACAATAATATAGTGTTGTACAATGTACATATTTTAAACAAAAGTAATTCTATTGGAGAGCTTTTGTGGCCATTTACTCGGCAAAGTACAACAAAAAATATAATAATATGTTTTAGTGATGAGATCTTATTTATCCATATTCCAGAGATACAATATATTTATATTTTACTAGCTGTTCCGGCAAACGTTGCTTTGCCATAATATAAAGTATTTCGCCCATATTATTTTATTGAAGTGACTAAATAAGTATTTCGCCATGGCAACGTCGATCGCTATCTCGTCGCACAAACAATGGTCGCCGTCAGTCTCGGGTTGTAATAATTTACTCTCATTTATTCAACAAATGTACTTATCAATATATATAAAGTAGTACCCAGTAGCCAATTCTCAGACCTACTGAATATGCATATAAAATTTGGTAAAAATCAGTAAAGCTGTTTCGGAGGAGTTCGTGGACTAACATTGTGACACGAGAATTTTATATATAAGATAAAGCGAAACAAAATATTTAAGTAAAATAACGACAAAAAGGCATTCTGTCATAAAATGCTATTGTCATATTATTATGCTGGAATCCACTCCAATATAGAACAAGCTATCATAATATTATATTAAAGTCAACATGTATTTTGTTTCAGGGTGTGCCTTCCTGACCTATTTCAATCCAGAAAGTGCATCTAGTGCACAGTCGGCCCTACATGAAAAACGGACACTACCAGGGGTAAGTGTATTATATTTTTAATCATTCGCAATCATGAATCATGAGACATAATTAAGATTATTTACTCAGAATCAAAAGATGGTTACTGGTATATGGAACTTTGTATTTGCATATCTGAATGATTAAGACACAAAATATGATAGTAAAAATCGATGTTGAAATCAAAATAAAAAGAAGCTGGGGTGTAACTAAAGGGCCTTACATACGAGAGTTCTACAAAGGGGACAAATACCAATTGGTCCGTTTGGAATGATCGCAGGCCGATCTGAGTGACACACATGAGAATGCACAAAACGACTCAGTCAGTTCGGCCTTGATCATACGTTAGGGTGTGTATGAGTCTCCTGTATAGAGCTGTGAAAGTAGCACCGCTGAAAGAGCTAATTTTATTTTTACTTTTGTACCAGCGTCATCCATGACGCTGGAACGCTTGCTCATACAAATCATAAAAATTTTTTGCCCTTTCACCACTGCTACTTTCACGATGAACTCTATATTATAATTGAGTAGGGACATAAGCACGCACTAAAGTATTATTACTTCGTTTAGTTACACCTGTCACAGAATACATATTATTATTAGTACCGGGGCTAAACTGGTCACATTTAGCAATTCCTCTTAATCAATTCACAAAATGAATTGTCAAAACTGTGGTTTTTGTTGAAACCTTGCGTACTCAACTCGGAAGACAACAAAACTGAAGCAGAAGCCCAGATATGAAACCGACACTTATTAATTAATTGCTTACACCCGGTTGTACCGCGCGTGTTTGCGATGTATCAATTTAAAATAAATTCGCTCAAACAGTAAACAAAATATCGCAACTGTCAAATAAATATTTTGAGTGCACCTGTTTTTAAATTCGCTATGGAAATATTTTATCCATATTGCGCGATTTGTAGTCGTGTTCGACTCGTTCGGGACAATAATATTGTTAAAGATATTTATCTTTTCCGTTTTCATATTTTTAATTTTTTAACTGTATCTTTTTTGACAGGTGCCCATTAACCTGCTAGTTGATCTTTATAGTTTAATTAATATTATTCGATGTTTAACTTCTTTCATTACTATCTACTATGATAAAGCTAAAAATATTATAATCTAATGTTAGTTTAGGTACTTTTCGGTTATTTCAGCATTACATAATATTTAAACATAAGGAATTAAGTTTTACTATGTATTTATAGGAATAACACGTTAGGTTGCGTAGTACCGAAAATTCATTTTGTTTTGAGGATAATCGTTAAACTTTTACCAAAATTTCTACATTAATAATCATAGGGGATCTGAAATATCTACCTGAAATATGCCAAAACATTTTTGTATTAGTTATTTATACTTAAGTATTTATAGACTAGTCAGTTATTTACTCAGTAATGTTTTTTAAATTATAAAATATAAAAAGGCAACAATGTTTAAAGATGGCTAGGTTTTATACGCCTCCATAGGCTAGGGTATAAAGTAATTTTACCTTACAGTTTAATATAAGGGGAATTAACGTGCACTTTATATTCGGGCCGCGTACGGTGTAAAACGATTTCACTATAATGACTGTATCACCGTTAACGCTGGATGGGTTATTCTCAAACTGCAAACTCACTGATTCTGACTATAGAAACTACTTTTGAAGGGAAAACTTTACTAGTTTTGCGCCTATTTTCGGATGGGTAAAAAATTTAAGACTCGCTTGGGACACTTTACGTGTCAAGGTAAGTAAAATATCAAATAAATATTTGATGTTTTTTGAAAACTTAAAATTCTCATACTTACAAAAAAATTAATTATTTAATTCAGTACTTATTAAGACCAATGAGCTTATAAAATACTAGAGTAGCAACGTCATACAAACTATTCTCAATTATTATTATTTTTAACAAAAAATTAAAACCGACTTCCAAGGTCAAAACAATAATAACATTAATATGAACTAAAAAGTATTAAATAATTTTTACTATCTAATAGTGCCTTTTTCCGAATTCGGCTAAACCTCAACTATTTCTGTACTCAATTTTCATTATTTTGAAGTCGGTACCAGATAGCTGAATCTTCAGTCCTCTGACAGAATATTTAAAATTTTTGGAACTGGCACCGACTTCAAAATTATGAAGATTGAGTACAGAAATAGTTGAGGTTTAGCCGAATTCGGAAAAAGGCACTATCAGATAGTAAAAATTATTTAATACTTTTTAGTTCATATTAATGTTATTAACCTACGGTGCACAAACTTGGTCATTGACCGAATCACAAAAGTCCCAACTCGGGGTTTGCCAAAGAGCAATGGAGCGCAGTATGTTAGGAGTAAAACTACAGGACAAAATAAGGAACACCACACTGCGCTCCAAAACAGGTATCAAGGATGTAGGTGTCAAGGCTGCCAAGCTGAAGTGGGATTGGGCGGGTCACGTTGGCCGTATGCATCCCGACCGCTGGGCAAGGATCTCAACAGAGTGGGCACCTGAGGACGGACGCCGCCGCCGAGGCCGGCCTAGAAAAAGATGGCGTGATGAGCTGGAGGCATACCAGCCAGGCTGGCCAGCGGTGGCGCAGGAGAGAGACAGATGGAAGTCTTTGGGGGAGGCCTTTGCCCAGCAGTGGGACAGTTTAGGCTAGAAATAATAAAATAATAATGTTATTATTGTTTTTACGTTGGAAGTCGGTTTTAATTTTTTGTTAAAAATAATAATAATTTCACTCTTTTTAGTTACACTAGTAGGTAAATCTTCGCGTATATTTTACGTATCTTATTACAATTTGTTAAGAGTCACAACTCACACTCACAAAATAATATAATATTATCAGTAAAGTGAACATATTGTGCTAAGTAATTTAACAATTTTAATACTTCAAGCCCGAAGCGGTCACCGGCGATTGCGATAACAATAGAAAGGCTATTGTGTCTCGTTTTTCCACGATCGAAGGATCTATCAGATAAAAAATTGTACAAACTTGCATAGGATGTAGCGTGGCATAATCTATATATATAAAAGAAAGTGGTGTTAGTTACACTACTTATAACTCAAGAACGGATGAACCGATTTGGCTGAAAATTGGTGGAGAGGTAGCTTAGAACCAGGAATAGGACATAGGGTACATTTTGTCCCGGAAAAATGTACGGTTACTGCACAATATACTTTTATGATTTGCGCGTAAACTATTCAATCTATTTTGATGAATTTTGGTATGGAGATACTTTGAGTCTTGAGAAAGGACAAGGGATACTTTTGGTCCCGGAAAATGTACGGTTCCCGCACAATAAACTTTTATCTCAAGAACTGATAAACCGGTTTGGCTGAAAATTGGTGGAGAGGTAGCTTAGAACCAGGAAAATGACATGGGATACATTTTGTCCCGGAAAAATATACGGTTACTGCATAATATACTTTTATGATTTGCGCGTAAACTATTCAATCGATTTTGATGAATTTTGGTATGGAGATACTTTGAGTCTCGGGAAAGGACAAGGGATACTTTTGGTCCCGGAAAATGTACGGTTCCCGCACAATAAACTTTTATGATTTTCGCCTAAACTATTCAGTCTATTTTTATGAAATTCGGTATGGAGATACATTGAGCCTCGGGAAAGGATAAGGGATACTTTTGTCCGGGAAAATGTACGGTTCCAGCACAATAAACTTTTATGATTGTCGCTTAAACTATTTAATTTATTTTGATGAAATTTGGCGTGAAGATACTAATTTTAATCTATTGTTTTCTTAATTATACCAATTCGAATTAAATAATCATCGTTAAGACAGGACAACGTCTGTCGGGTCAGCTAGTATTTAATATTATCCTAATTATTGACAGCTGTTCTTGTAATCAAGAATTCAAATCGATAGGTACTTAGTGCACCATCTATCGATTAATAAGTATAACTAATTAAAAAGACACTTAATGACTTTGTTTTGTTTAAATGCTCTTTTTAAAATAACTTTATTTTAATTCCATTTGTCTATTAAAATTTTATAAAGTAGTAAAGTATTCGATCTGTATATAAAGTAGTTATTAGTAAAGTATTCGATATTCTGTCTTCTGCCGCCACGCGCCGCGCGGCGCCGCCGTGTATTAAAAACAAACAGGTGTTGTTATACAGTACATAATTATTATTATTAGTATATCCATACCTATGCCTTGTACTATTATCTATTCTGTGCCATGAGACATTGGTGGCCGAACAGCCGAACATATAACCTCCTCGTTTTTTGGAAGTCGGTTAAAAATGCGTAACCACTTGATAGTTCAAAAGACGTAGCTTTGAAACCGATACAATATGCCAAAGTAAATTATTATTTTGTCGCGTTCCTTCCACTCATTAAGTAATGGCGCTTACTAAATACTAAACGCTTACTAAATGTCAAGCAGGCAACTGAAGTCAGATATGCCTGCAGGCATCTTCAAAGTGGCAACGCGTTGCTGCCGTAAACTGCCAATCTAGTTACGTTACGAGTAGTAACATACAATATCATTCGTTAGAACCTACAAAAACAAAGTCCTATGTCTATAGAGTAAAAATCCTTTTAAGCTCTGGCCGGACAAAAATCACAGATGAAAATCCCGTTCTGAAAAAGGTTTGCACTTTAACAAAACATGTTTCATGTCGAGCAATTTTCTAAAAAAGGATCAGGTGTGGCTAATTGGGCCCTTTCGCGGCGCGCGTGTTAAAATTTCCATACATCACGGCACTCCTGGCCTTAATTTTACCGAAATATATTATTTGAAAGGAACCTTATTTGAATATTCTCTTTATATAAGAAATAGTTGAGCAACATTATCTTTTGTGTTTAAAATATAGGTGGTAAGTAGAATGCAAGAATTATATTTTAAATAAAATATTGAAAATCAAGAAGTTTTTTTTTATTTAGTTTTAAAGCAGACCCTATATGCCTGGGTTCCCTTCACCAATTTTTAAAAGAGGGCCTTAATGTATGCGATATGACACTCGGTTCTTTAATGGCTGGTTTACACGTATTAAGTAGATAAGTAGTTAACTAAATTTTAACTTAATTTTAAGTTACTTATTGCATGTAAACACAAAATTTAGTAGCAAGTAGTAAGTTAAAATTTAGTTAAGTACTAAACAAGGAAATTATAATTTTGACTATTTTCTGTTAGGTTGGCAGACGGGGCTTGTCACTTGACACATTTCCGGCAGGCACTTCAAATTAAGTTAAAATTTAGTTACTACTTATCTACTTAATACGTGTAAACCAGCCCTTACTTTTAGTGACGGATTACGGACACGACTATCAAGAGATCAAGCACAGGACGAAAACTTTTACGTCGTGCGTCGTCTTAATATCTAACAAGAACTGTTGCCACTATGCATCATTATATAATCCGGTTTGAACAAATTTAAACAAAATTAGTTAGTTATTTAGTTAGTTTTCGTTTCAAATTTTTAGTTGTTCCAAATCAATAATCAACCTCCACCAAGTCGGAAAGAAGCTAAGCATCTCAACAACTAGATCATGGAAATGTTAAAGCATGTATAGTTTGCTCACGAATATAACGCATTATATATCACGGTATATAACACAAAACAAAACATTCACACACACATCCTCACTGTTTTTCTAACCCACACGTGTCGTCTCACACATTATACATATTTTAATGTCTCCCTAGCCCCCCGATCCCTTAATCTTCGCTATAAAGTCATATTCGGAGTGGCGAGAAACGCATTGAATACAAATTGTGTCATTTCGAAAAGCCTTAATGGAATAGGAGATTTGATGATTCAGGGACAAGTGGGCCTGGTAAACAACGACTGAGAGGAAAAGTTCGGTTTGTCCAAACGATATTTCTTATCAAACTAATATTTTTCTTATCAAAATAAAATCAAAAATCAAAATCAAAATATTTATTTCTATAGTTTATAGGATGTAACAAAAATAAGTGATAATACTTTAGGGTGTGTATATTATGTTCCTTGTAGTGAGTTCACTGCGAAAGTAGCAGCGCTGAAAGACCTAATTTTTTTTCACTTTTGTATGGGCAAGCGCCCGAGCGTCACGAGTTTTCCCATATAAAAGTGAAAAAAAAATGGTCTTTCAGCGCTGCTAATTTCACATTGAACTCTCTACAAGGAACACATACACACCCTAAAGTATTGTCACTTATTTTTGTTGCACCCTGTATAATCTAATAGGAAGCGAACACTTTTAGAACGTCGAGACTACATGAGGCCTACCATATTACAAGTCCTGTACCATTTACGTCAATCTAGATTAAAGTTATAACCATGTGTTGAAAATACCATGTTTCTTCTTTAACACTAGGCTAGGAACGAGAAATAACGAAATGATTAACTCAGTCAAACTAAACTAACTAAATAAAACTAAACTAAACTCTAACTAAACTAAACTAGTCAGACTAAACATCTCCATCGTGGGTATCACAGACATAATAGATTTCAATTGTTATGCGGTATCCGGCTGCCGCTTGGGGATTGATGGGTCAATCTAAGTTTGAAGTAGATTGAAAAACATTTTTATCGTCACTAACAATAACTAGTTAAGTGGACAACAGCTAGTAGACCGTACTATTATTTTATAAAGCATAGAATTTTTGTAAATACTAGACATAATACACTTATTTTTTCATAAAAATACCACTTTGAAAATAATAGTGCAACTTTACCCACTACCTATAAAAAGGTAATTTGCCGTGCAGGTACCGTGAGAGAATACTTAAAATACGTTCGTGGCCGTCATACCAAGCCTATTTACAGCGCTTCACAATATAGGTTATGTACTGTCAGAGAAGTTGATTCCTATGCAGATGGGGCACCTACGAATTGACATGATCGACCAAATGACGTTGGTCTCTCAAATGCATAGGAATCAACTTCCTCGATGGTACTTTCAGGTAGGGTCAGAAGAAATTAAGTAATAAGTACTGACATGATTTTTTGGTCACTTATTAAAAAATGTTAGAATCGATTTATTTGGTATATTAAGAAGTAGGTAATCTTGTATGCATTTATAAACGATAATCTAAGTTTTCTAAATAAAATAAAATAAATACAGGTCCTTCATTAAGTAACAACATAATAATTATTATTACTTGAAGAATGATATTATGAATTATGATATTGTACTTATGAGTAAGTATAGCCCATAATATTATTATCTATCTTCAGTATACAAATATAACAAATTTTTTATTCCAACTGTACGTAGTTTACGTTACTTTATATTTCAAGAGCTTACTTAGTGTAAAAATGTTTGACTTTGTCATAGAGAAAACTTTGTAAACAAATTTTGAACTTTTAATTTCTCCTAAAAGTTGTTTACTACGAAAAGAAGTCACTTATGAAAACATGTGCTAATTGGGCGAGTTGGGAAGATGACAAAATATAAATTCTGTTTGAAGAATACTGTAAGCATTTTCGTGAAATTATAAGCCACTTGTAAACGTAACGATAAAGGTAAACGTAAATATAGGCACCTATATACCATAATAATTATACTATTGAAAAGAGAAAATCCCTTAGCCTGTTGCGAAATACTTACTATTTTTGCGATCCACACAAAATTATAACGTGATAGTAAAACTATTCCGGTAAATGCTAAAAACCTCGTAAAAGAAAATAATAAAGGAAACTTTCAAAAGAATGTTCATTTTTACTCGTAATAAAAGTCCTACCAAGCAAGTCCATATTATCTGGTACAAAACATGTTGGCACAGGGCCGTAGTGAATTGAAAAATGTAAATGATAACTAAAATGGTTTTATTAGAGTATAATTCACTTAAATACTGGAATGGATCCAGTGCAACTATGGTACTCGCAACAGGTCGTGCGTATGCTTCGGGATTTGGGAGCGATGGAGAAGCTTTCACAGTTATATTCATTCAAAATATTTTATTAGTGAGCGATTGTGATTATCAGGTATGTTCATGGGGAAATTGGGCAGTTGCCTGCTTATAGTATGCGTTCAAATGCATGTCTGTCACTATTTTGAAATGACAAAATATGATATTGGTGCATAAATACGGTTTGGCAAAGCCAAGTTTTCAACCGCTTATTGTGGGTCTGACTGTAGGTTGATTTTAGCTACAGACATAAGCGTTGAAAATGGCCGTAGAAAAATAAACCGAAGCACAGCGTTAAAGCTTATAGCTTAGCTGTTATAGCTCCTGAACATTACTTGGAGGTTAAAAATGTAATTTTGTCCATAGCTTCGAATGCCGTTGGTGATGATTTGATTAGTCGTAATATGATTCTCCCTATCTTAGATGATGTTTTACCTGCTATCTCACACATATTCAATACTTCCATTTCTTCTGGTATATTTCCCGAAAAATGGAAGGATGCGCTAATTATTCCCATTCCCAAAAAAAGCAAGCCTATCAATTTTTCAGATTATCGTCCCATATCAATTTTACCGTTTCTGGTTGACAGGTGTCAAAAGAAATAGCTGCATTGGCTCTATATTAATTATTCTTAAAAAATATTAATTTACGCTATATTGTCGAAACTGTGCTACAAATTAAAAGACTATGTGCTAAGTGTCTAAGTGATAAAATAATCATAACAAAAAACCTCCAAATGTTAAAATTACAGTGTTGTTTATAAAACTTCTTCTAACATTTAAAAAGAATTGGATTAAACGGTTCTGAAGTCTCAAAGAAGAATCTACAAGTTTAAAATACTTATTCAAGAAGTTATAATTTGGAAATAGTGGAAATAAACACAAAAAAGTAAATTTTTACTAGTGCTAAAAAGTTATTTTTTAAATCATATCAACGGAACAAAAGTGCGACGTACCTGCCATCTGTTGGTGAACTGCAGAAGTTTGTTTATCTACTGTATGCCACAGCTGACCACACAATCTCAAGAACTATTATAAATATTCACTATAATAATGGATACATCCCAAAACGAGTTTGTAACTCTAAGGAGAAATGCTCGATCAAACTCGTTGACAAACATTGATCACTCGTTCACATTTGACGCCTCTATGAACAGCCTACCTAACAATTCACTTAACTCCGGTAGTACTGAATGCTTAGAACACATTAATAAAATTCAAAAATTATCAGATGACCTGCTTATCGCCAATCAGGAAATTGAAAATTTAAGCTTGGAAATCCTAAAGTTAAGAAATGAATTGGAAAAAAGGAACAAAATAATTGATATGTATAAAAAGATTGAAACCGGCAGCAGTTCCATCACACCAAACGCTAGGAGGAAGAGTAGAAATAGGATGTATGATCTAAATAGATGTCAGAGCTTAGAGACAACACCACAAAAAAGTAAAACATTAGAAACTGAAACACCACAAGATACCGGCAACAACAAATGGGAACCATTACGGAAAGAAACAGTGACATTGACAGACGGCTCGACACAGACAAGCGAAATTAATTACAATATGCAGTGCAGCAACACTGAAGTGGATGATAATTATCATACTGCAAAGAAATCAGAGACAACTACCAATGACAATAATGAAAAAACATCAAGTATTCCTAAGAAGAAGATGAAGAACTTCAAACAGCAAAACATAAACAAAATATGTATCATAAGTACGAAACCAAATAATAAAATGCTTCAATTTTCCCTTAATACTTTTGGGCAAAATTATAGTGTATGCCATTACAGCTTGCCCAATTCTAATACTACAAATATTCTTAGTTCTTTAAGTACCAAACTTGATAAATATAGTATGACCGATTTTTGCGTAGTGTTCATTAGTGAAAATGATTTTATTGTTACTAAAAATTACTTTAATCTAGTTATAAAAATAAGAAATATGTTACTAAATATAAAAAACACGAATATAATTCTATGTCTTCCGACATTTAGGTTAGGTTATGATATGTACAACTGGAGAATTGAACATTTTAACAATCTACTTTATTTAGATGTTTTGACACACGAACATGTATACTTATTAGATTCTAATAAAAATCTTAAATATGACTATACAATGTACAATAAACAAACCGGAAAACTTAAAGACATAGGATTTAATACAATTTTCCTAGAATTGCAATATTGTATTAATGACATTTCCTACACTAATAATATTTCTCAAGACAATTATAATGACAGTACTAAATATAATTTGGAGGATACTAATAATAACCACGGCACAGAATTAAATCACAAAGGTATTGATGGGTCCAAAGATTTTTTATCCTAACAAACAAGATATTAATTCTACACCAGAACATTGCTGGGATAATAAATAAGTGTGATTCCTTGGTAGCTAATTTATTTGAATTATCAGACAATAATAGGCTTGTACACATTATTTGTGTGACTGAACACTTTATAAAAGCTGGATATGAAAACCAGCTATTAGTACCTAATTATACTCTGGGAGCCAGCTTTTGTAGACAAAATGTAAGCAGGGGTGGATCATGCATACTGATAAGACAGGGCATTTTGTGGAATGAATTACATGTTACATCTAAACTAGCTATGGAAGGTTCATTTGAGTGCTGTGGAGTAGAATTAGTGAATCACAACTTAATCATAGTTTGTTTGTATAGAGTTCCAAAATCGACTAATCTAAACATATTTTTTACTAAACTTGAACAGTTGCTAACGACTCTGGCTAGGAAGAAAAATAAACAAGTTATAATTGCTGGAGATTTTAACATTGATATTTTAAAAAATAATAACATGACATTAGAATTTCAATGTTTATTGACAAACTTCTCTTTTAAACTTGCCCTCAATGAGCCTACCAGATCTAGTAGTAAAACCTGTATAGACAATTTTGCTCATAACTTGAGTACAAAGTGTAAGACTGAAGTAATAGAATTAGCTTTATCCGACCACTCAGCGCAAATTATCCATTGTCCGACTAAGCATATGCCTACAATAAAATACTGGCGTAAAAACAACGTGACTATAGTACAGAAAATATTGACAAATTTAAAAATTACCTTAATAGTTTAAGTTTTCATGATTTGTATACCATTGAGGACGCTAACCAAGCATATAATTGTTTCTTGGAAACATTTTTGTTATTTTATAATTTATGTTTCCCGTATAAAATAATAAGAATACCTGTCTATACTAGACCAACATGGTTATCTAGGGGAATCAAATTGGGTTGTAAAAAGAAAAGAAAACTATTATGGTTATATAGAAGATTTCCTAACAATGAAAATAAAATGAAATTTAAAAAATACTCAAAGACATTAAAGAAAATAATAAAACTAACTCAAAAAGCGCAAAATACTTATAAAATAAAAATGTCTAAAAATAAAACAAAGTCTATTTGGAATATTATTAAACGAACTAAAATAAATTTACCTCGGGATAATATATCAGAAATTATAGTAAATGGCCACACGATAACAGAACCAAAGCAAATTTCAAACGCATTTAATAATTACTTCGTAGACAAAATTGACCCCATCCCTGGACACGGCAAAAGTGTCACAAACAATATTTCATCTACAATGAATTCGATTTTTATCGCCCCCAGCACACCTAAAGACATACAGAAAATTATTCAAGGTCTAAGAAACTCAAAGAGTGTTGGTTGGGATGAAGTATCAACTCCTGTGATCAAAAACGTTAGTGAAATAGTGTCTGGTCCCTTAAGCTATGTCCTAAATTTGTGTATAGTATCCGGTGTATTCCCGGAAAAACTGAAAATCGCCGTCATCACGCCATTATTTAAGAAAAATGACAAAAAATTACTAAATAATTACAGACCTATAGCCTTGACATCCGTAATCTCGAAAATATTTGAAAAACATATTAATAATCAATTGTACAATTATTTAGAAAAATATAATTTACTATGTAAGGAACAAAAGGGTTTTCGTCGAAACATGGATATAAACAGGGCCATTTTTGATTTTCTAAAGATAGTACTGCATAATGTAGATAATGGAAATCCGATATGCTCTATATTTTGCGACATGACCCAAGCCTTTGATTACATTGATCACAAAATCTTAATAAAAAAACTTGAGGCATATGGTGTTCGCGGAAATGCATTGAGACTAATAGAGTCGTACTTATCAGATAGGAAACAGTATACAAAAATAAAGCGAATAAACACCAAAACACTGCAGGAGGACGTATTTATATCTGAACTGAGATATATGATTTATGGCATTCCACAGGGTGGTGTTTTGGGCCCTCTTCTATTCATAATCTATATAAATGACTTCCCTAAAACAACTGACAAACCAATGACACTCTTTGCGGATGATAGTACCTTAACAATAGCTTGTGACATATTAAGTAATTATGAAAATGACATTAATAAAACTTTGACATATATAATATCTTGGCTAAACAATAATAACTTAAAAATTAATTTAAACAAAACTAGTATCATGTACTTCACACAAAGAAAATCTCCACCCGAAATTAATGTGCATTATAGTAATACAAAAGTTAACCGCGTAGATGACTGTAAATTTTTAGGATTAAATATTGATAGTAAGCTTAACTGGAAATCTCACATAGAAAAACTTAGCAAAAAAATCTGTAGCTGTTCTTATGCACTTGCTCAGCTAGCTCCTATTATGAACACTGATGGAATTTTAACTGCTTATCATGGTATGGTTGGATCTCTCTTACGCTATGGTATAATATTTTGGGGCAATTCACCTGAAAAAGACGTAATTTTTAAAATGCAAAAACGATGCATTCGGGCAATGTTTGGTTTGCAGGTAACGGATAGTTGCAAGGCATATTTTCTCAAGCACAAAATTCTATCACTTCCGTCCTTGTATATATTAGAAATGGTACTATTTGTTTATAAAAATCCTGAATTATTTCCTAAAACTTCTGAGGTCGTAAAAAGAAACAGGCGTGACAATGATAAAATATACACAAACAATTATAAAACGTCACTTGTTTGTAAAAGTGTATTAGGTATGTCATCCAAAATTTATAATAAATTGCCACTATCTATAAGAAAAAATAATGTCAGTATAAACTTGTTCAAAAAATCTGTCAAAGAACTTTTAATAAGCAAATGCTATTATAACCTTTCTGATTATTTCAATGATACTATTGCTAATTTAATCTCGACTAATTGACATTTTATTCTATTATTACTATTATTTTATTAATATTTGACATATTATTATTATTTTATTAATTTTTGACATTTAATTATTATTATTATTTAACTAATTTTGACACTATATTTTATTATCATTATTTTTTAATTAATTATTTTAAACATTATTATTATTTTACTAATCAATGACCAATTTTATACCCATAGGACATTATTTTCATTAATTAATTCAATCTATTGACTTAAATCTGTATCTTATGACATTTTAGATGATGACAATCAAAAATATAAATATAAAACATTTTTAGATGATTAATTATTACTCTTCAAATGACACTTAGCACTGTACCATTTTAAATTTGATTTTGTTATTTTGTTTAATTACTATATTCTTGTTATTTTGTCTTAATGTTTATATTTAATATTGTTTTTACCCTTTTTAAATAATAAAAAATGAACATTTGCATGCTAACAATTTATTAGCGAAGTGTGCTGGTACTGTATCACTTTTTTTGTCATCCTTTGTAACCACATTTCGAGCAAATAAAGATATTATGATTATGATTATTATGATTATGATTCTGTCCAAAGCTCTTGAAAAGTTAGTACATCGACAGCTCAATAACTACCTAATTAAAAACAACCTTCTTGTTCCTCTGCAATCCGGATTTCGGAGAAGTGTTGCCGAAGAAAATGCTCGCAACAATAATAAGAAATCTTTATTCCAAAACAAATATTAATTACAGACACGTCGTTCCTCCAACATTTTTCTTGTCATTCTTAAATTAGGTTTTTCAACATTTGACATAACTAAACAAATCCTCTAAAATATCTATTGTGCCAATTTGCAACACACTCCCGGGGGAGGCAACAGGTGCGCAATATCAAAGGTCCGAGCCTTCACAACTTAACCATTAATCCAGGAACCTAAGCGGCGTTTTCACTACTCGCCCCGATCTAGTTATCGTATTTATGGGACGTTGACTACTTGGATTATGATAGTTATTACCTGAATCTGCGGTGCCCGGTGACTCTTCTGGCAATTTGTCAAGCCACTCCCGGGAAACTGCCGAGATTTCTAATGGGAATAGACGTTGATAGGGTCTTACCTTTTCGCCAGATCGGGTCTTTACCCTTGCTGCTCTCGTATGTCCATCTTTCCCTGTGTATATCTCTTTAACTATACAAATAGGCCAATGTAGTCTATTCGACGTTTCTGTTTGGAGAAGGACCACATCTCCCACCTTGGGTTCGACTTTGGTTTCCTTTCCCTTGTTGATCAATAATGACAAATATTCGTTTCTAAATCTAATTCTAAAATCCTCTCTTAGTTTCTGTACATATTTGTATCTAATGTTAAGGTTTTTATGGTCAATTTGATCAAGATCTTCAGTTGTATTTGAAGACAATCCATGTAAGAACATCATAGGTGTTAGTGGTCTAATATCTCCCATTTCCACATATGTTAGTGGTCTACTGTTTATGACTGCCTCACAGTCACACAAAATCGTAGACAATTCAATCCAATCAACTGAGGCTCGACCTAATATTCTACGAAGCATATCCTTTACCACTCTTACTAATCTTTCCCACCACCCTCCCCACCACGGCGCGGCGGGTGCTGAAAATCTCCACTGTATTTTATAACAGTTCGATTCTTCTTCCACAGTTTTCTTTATAAATACTTTAGATCTGGGCCAATACTCCTCCTGAAGGTACAACCATTCCGGTCCCGTCCACCAGGACTTCTCTATCAGTGTCTTCGGATTGCAGCCTCGTGATGGTAAGTCTGATGGGTTATAATTACCAGGTAAGTGATTCCACCATTCTTTCTTAGTATTTTTGCATATCTCTTTTACTCTGTTGGTGACGAAAGCTCCCCATGCCTCTTCTCTTTGGAGCCATGCGTACACCACCGATGAATCAGTCCAACAATATGTTTTATAGCTTGTGCACGTTGATAATGCGCCTGAATTCGTAAACTCTTTGTATAGCCGAGAAGCAATAAGTGCACCCATCAACTCTAGTCGCGGTAGAGTCATTTGTCTTTTTATGGGGGTTACTCTACTTTTCGCTAAAACTAGCCGAACATTTACTTCTTCTTTATATTCAGTGCGCAAAAAAATACATCCAGCGTACGCATCTTTGCTCGCATCACTAAAGACATGAATTGTTACGTCGCACTCTCTTAATAATTTCTCTGAAAGGCGTCTTGGTATTTTGCACTGATTAATGCAGTCTATATCCTTGATCCATTCTGTGTATTCTGATCTCAACTCTGCAGATATTTCTTCATCCCATCCTGTCTTTAGCATCCATACCTTCTGTGTTATGATTTTAGGCACTAATGTGACAGGTGATAGAAATCCTATCGGATCAAATATCTGCTGTGTTATAGAGAGTAAAACTCTCTTCGTAATTTTTCCTGGTACAGCTTTTACATTAATACTACAACATAAATCATCAGTGTGTCTATTCCACTGCAACCCTAAGACCGAAATGGGATCAACATTGTGTGCTGAATTTGTCATCCAACCTCGTAGTTCGAATTTCCCTTTATTCATTAATTCGGTTGCTTCCTCAATAAATACTTCAACCTCTTGCGGGGTATCAAAACTTGTTACACAATTATCTACATAAAATGAATCTCTCAGTACCTTAGCTGTGTTCTTGTAGTTATCTTTCTCTTTCCTTATATGGTGATATATAGTAACTGCTAACATGAACGGGCTACAAGTCACTCCAAATGGAACCCTTGCATGCTGATAAGTAACTAATTCTCCCTCTTTTTTATCAACATCTTTCCACCAAAGTAATTTCAGATACTTTCTGTCTTGTGGAGCGATTGATATCTGTAGGAAAGCTTTTTTTATATCGGAAATCAGCCCAAAAACACCTGCTCTAAAGTTTAGCAACAATTTAGGTATTTCTTCTATGAGACAAGGTCCCTTTTCAATACAACTATTTAACGACCTTTTATTTTCGTCTTTACAAGACGCATCAAATACTGGCCTAATTTTTGTAGTGGCGCTCTCCATCTTTATAACTGCATGGTGTGGTAAGTAGTGACCTTCTCTTATGTTATCTTTCTCCACTACCTCTATAATGCCTTCTTTTACCCAGTCCTTTATTACCTCATCGTATCCTTCCATTTTCTGAATACTCTCTAACTTTTTAGTAGTAGACATTAGTCTTCGGCGTGCTTGCTCGTAATTAGAGCTCAGATCCGGATCGCCTTTCCACATCAGGCTCATCTCGTATCTTCCTTCACCGTTTACTGAAATACATTCATTAAAGCTGTTAAGTATCTCGGTTTTATCTTGTTTTTCGTAAGGATCATTAATACCTAACAATTCGATGGCCCACAGGTATTCCGGTGCCTCTTCTAGTAACTCTGAGACAAAATTTGAGCTTACTGTTGTGTTATAAACACCTTGGATGGGCCCTTGCAATGTCCAACCGAGTTTGGTAGGTATTGCTACAAGACTTTCATTTAAACGGATGAAGTTTTCTTTAATAATGAAACCTAATTGATCCGAACCAATCAGTATACTTATATCTTCGATATTCTCCTCTGTATCAGTTAGACTGATTTTGTATTTATTCAAATCCTGTATCAGTTTGGAGTTTTGCACTTTGGGTAGACTGCCACAAAGCACATCTTGTTCCAAAGCTGTCATAGTAGTATGATACTTATCGTCTAGACTACTTATATTAAACCTGAAGATCTTATGTGTCTGTGTTGGCTTTTTCACACCCCCAAAAAGTGCATGTCCGAGACATTCGCTGCCTGTTACCTCAAGTCCAAGTTCTTCTGCCAATGCCTTTTTAATATAAGTACGCTGTGAACCAGAATCAAGCAATGCTCTTACTTTCCTCTGCTGCTTGTCCTTTGAAATCTTGATGACTAGCGTCTGTAACAGAGTCGTGACGTTATTACTTGTAAAATTACTGCTTGTTTCCCTATTATCTTCTATTTTTTGTTCACCTGTCTTTGTAGGTGCATGGAGAGTTGGACAAAGGATAATGACATGCCTCTTACTGCAACACATACATTTAATAAATGCTTTGCAATTCTTGGCAAAATGTCCTTTTTTTAGACATATGTAACATCCGCCTTTTTTCTTTATTGCATCTTTCTTTTCCTCTAAAGTGAGACCATTAGCCTTACGACACTCCAATGTATTGTGGCTTTTATCACAAAAATAACAAATAACCTTACCTTCTTTGACGACGTTACGCTCGGACGAGGTGAGACATGCTGCTGTAGGAATAGTTTGTATATTATTATCAAAAGATTTCGCTAAACTACAACGTCCCTGGGCCTCGATTTCGTTTTCCATAAACGATAATAGTTGTTCCAGCTTGGACCCTTGTTTAAGTGGAGTTTTAGTCCACTGAACTAATAAACTATCTGGCAAAGATGACTCTATAAGTGGTAAAAGGATACATTCATATTTGTCCCTACCAAATCCGAGTGATTCCAAAATCTGTAAATTAACTGAAATTTTGTCAAAAATATTTTCGATTGAAATGTTATTTTTTGATAGGACTAAAGCCAATATTTCCCTGACATAAATTTCTACTAAAAGTTCATCCTTGGCGAAACGTGTCTTCAGCGTATCCACCATCTTCTTGTAGTTTTCTTTAGTAGGCGGGTAGCTTTCCACGAGCGCCTTGGCTTTTGAATCGTCCGTCATGCAGGTCAATAAGTAGCTACATTTATCCTCCTCCGGTATACTGTCATCTTCGTGGATTTTCTTATACTGGGTCCAAAACGGTATCCATGACCTTGGGTTGTCGTCAAATTTCCTTAGTTGGATCTGTGGTAATCTCGTCTGCCGCTGATCTTGTCTCAATGTTGCATTCAGCGCCTTTTTGTGATTTTTTATCTTGAGCCACTCGAGCTGATACTTTTGGCTCTCGTCGTATTCGTTATCCAGACTTTCTTCTTTACACTCTGAGTCCTGTACCATGACCTCTTGTATCTTTTCGTCTAGTCTCGATAACTCATATGCTTTTGTTTGGAGGAACTCCAAATCGGCATCCTCTATCACATCACTTTTGCCGATTAGTGTAGCGTGCCTGTTAAAAATACGTCTCAATTGAGACCTCTGCTTCTCCCAAACTAATATACTCATTCTGAAATCTCAATTTTTTCACGTATTTTTCTCTAATGGTTTCTCGCCTCACGGTCGCCACTATATGTTGCCGAAGAAAATGCTCGCAACAATAATAAGAAATCTTTATTCCAAAACAAATATTAATTACAGACACGTCGTTCCTCCAACATTTTTCTTGTCATTCTTAAATTAGGTTTTTCAACATTTGACATAACTAAACAAATCCTCTAAAATATCTATTGTGCCAATTTGCAACAGAGAAGCCATAGTACTGTTACGGCTCTTACTAAAATTACCGACGACATTCGACTAGCGATGGACAACAAAAAAGTTACATTTTTGATTCTCTTGGATTTCACTAATGCATTTAATTCTGTGGATTTCGACATCATGCTAAGTATCCTGCAGTCACTAAATATTTCAAAAGATGCTATTAACTGGTTTCAGAGCTATCTATATGGTCGTCGACAAAGAGTCAAAATCGATGAAATTGCTTCAAACTGGTGCCGCACTTACTGGAGTCCCACAAGGCGGTGTACTCTCCCCGTTGTTGTTCTCAATCTATATTAATTCTATATGTAATAACATAGCGTCACTTTACCACATGTATGCCGATGACCTTCAAATATATTCGCATGTTACTTTAGATAATTTAACTTCAGCTATTTCTAAGTTAAATCAAGACTTATCGAATATATTTGACTGGTCAACAAACCATGGTTTGCAACTCAATCCTGCAAAAACACAAGCTATTGTTATTGGCAGCCAAGGAATTTTAAAAAGAATAAGTTTTTCGGATCTGCCTTCTATTATGTTGAACAACGTCATAATAAAGTACTCTGAGACAGTTAACAATTTAGGGGTTATCTTTGACACCACATTGTCTTGGTCGAGCCAGATAAATTATGTCTGTAAAAGAGTTTTTGCAGCATCCGCTTCATTAAAACGCCTTAAAAGCTTTTTGCCCATTCCGACTAAAGTAATTCTTGCACAGACTTTACTCCTTTCTATTGTTGACTATGCTGATGTCAGTTATATCAATTTGACAAAGGAACAATTAAATAAACTCGAACGCATGCAAAACGTATGCATTCGATTAATTTTTGGGCTGCGTAAGTTCGACCATGTCTCGGAACATAGATCGAATTTGAAGTGGCAACCTATTCGTTTACACCTACTATATATTATACTTTTTGACCCCATGGCTCCCCCTTATCTAAAGCAAATGTTCACTTTTTCTGACAGTTACAGTGCGCGTTTTGCTTTCAAATTAAATGTTCCCTGTCAAAAGACAAAATTTTTTGGTAATTCCTTTTCGGCCCAAGCAGAGCGCTTATGGAACTCATTACCTAATCATGTAAGACAGTCAGAAAACCTAAATTTATTTAAAAGACAACTTAAAAATTATTATCTGACTAAATCATTGAGTATTAATGACACGGATGGAACTTTGCTCAGCCTTGCTAATCATTAGAGTTTTAACCATTAGTAGTAGGTATAATTAATAGTTTTTCATCGAATTTTTTTTCGCTTTCGCATCATTTCGCTTTGAATGTTTTGTGTGTGTGCTTATTAGTTTTAGTTTGTTATGCACATTATGCATCCACTCGTTTTTATGTAATCTTAATATCAATGTACTAGTCATAAGATGGTTGCCTGGAAGATATCGCTATTTAGCGATAAGGCCGCCAGAATTGTATTGTCTTTTTCAGCTTTTACTTTTTTTCGTGTATATCTTTGTGGAATGCAATAAAGTATATTATTATTATTATTACTTTGGAGAGAAGTAATATTCAGGCCTTCATTACACCTACCGAGTCTCTACTCAGTAGGTGTAATGACATGCACACTGTCTCGCCACTCTTGGCGAAGCAGTGTTCTCGGCCAATAAAACTGGCCGAGGGCACAGAGGGCTCGGCCGAGGGCACTGTCTCACGAGTCCACTCGGTAGGTGGATCAGGCCATCACTAGCGTCTGCTACTGAAAAGATTTGTTGAATTCTGTAAAGAATTGTGTTGTTCTACAAATAATTGTTGTGGTGTCGACTCCACGCATGCGAGTGTGAGCTATGCGTGCGTTCCGAGGCTGGGTATCGCTATAAATTGTAGCGATGCGGTAGCGCGGTCTAGCTTAGCGGGCGGCATTTTATCTGGTTTTGTCTCGCTCGGTCCCACATATCGTGTTGTCACTGCATCTGGAGAATTTTGCGGTGCATTTGTCAAACGCTCCGCACACGAATTGGCTGTATCGTCGAAAATTATTTTGTTCAACATTTATTTCCACACTTTATGTGACTGTTCTGGAATTTGTATTTGTAACGTGTATAGAGTTCTGTATTATAGAGATGTTACTGAAAAGTCTGTTGTATTATTTGGTAACAAAGTACCTTCTATACTATACTCGGCGAAACATGGCGGTAGCGGTCATTGACTCCCTGTCAAAAACTTGTCATTTTCTCTACAAAGTCGCGATTGACAACATCTGACACTTCACTGTCAATCGCGGTTTATAAAGAAAATGACAAGCTTTTGACAGGGAGTCAATGACCGCTACCGCCATGTTTCGTTAAGTAGAGTATAATATAGTAGATTCGAGACTGGTTTTCGACGCCTCCGAGGAATTTAGAGCTTAGCTCACGACTCGGAGGTCGTGGGTTCAATTTCAATGTTGGGAAAATGTTTTTTCATGTATGTTTTGGACAATGTAGGCCGATCGAGTGATCAGACAGTCAGATTGTTTGACAAGAAAAATGATCTATACAGCAGGTCATTGGAATCTGTATCATCCCACCTCGGATTACGAGATTAAAGGAATAAATAATGGCCCTTTTTACTGCTCAAATACTAGGGTCACATCACTTTTGCGTAAATTGTCACTCAGTGACGAAAACTAATTCATTAATTAATTATAATTAGTCAAACTCTTTATTAAATCAAAGTTTATAAAATCATTATTTCTCACCTCCGGGCGGAAAACGTCAACTTTCTTCCCGCTGCGCTTACCGATGTTGCCGTTTTCCGCCTCCGTCGATGAGAAAAATAGTATACGCATCATGGGCAGTAAATAAGAAAGCCTCAGATCACATGTGATCTGAGACATTTTTTATTTTCCTGCCCTAGGTGCGTAATGTATCTACGATTCAATGTCTCTGTGAAACCGACCACCGTCATTATCTATACTTATAAAATTACATGTCCTGAGTGACTGACTGACTGATTCATCATCGCTGAGCAAAAACTGTTAGTTACAGCCACTCAATTTGGTGAGTAGGGTTGTTTTATTAAGTAGACACCCACTAAGGAAGGAATTTTGAAAATTTTACCCCGAAGGGGGTGGAAATAGGGGTTGAAAGTTTGAATGAAAGTCCGTCATTACTTAAATTAGGAACATGAAACTTTGTTTTTAGATTACTAATTAAAAATAAATGAATACGTATTTAAGCGATTTTGGAAATTATACCCCCCAAGGGGGTGAAATTGGAGTTGAAAGTGTGAATGAAAGTCCGTTATTTCTTGAGTTAGAAACATGAAATTTTATTTTTGGGCTAATAATTAAAAAATATTGGATACGTGTTTAAGCGTTTCTGGAAATTCTACCCCTAAGGGGGTAAAATAGGGGTACTATGCTAATGTGGACAAAGTCGCGGGCAACAGCTAGTAATTAATATATTATCATTATTTGCTAGTAGGTCTATAATAATTGTCTATAGCTACAGACTAAATTATAAGAATCAGATTAATATTTGTAATTATCTACTGCTGAATGCTTTTTCAGCGGAATCCAAAATCAATACAGTAGCATAAGTTTGAACAAATCAAGCGAACAAAATTTTGTAATCCCCTTACATTATTCATTTCAATTTCACCCGTAGAGTTATGAAAGTAACATAAAACTAATTGGCTGCTCCAATATGAAAAATTTGATGAGATTCAAACTTTGCGCAAAAATGATTGCACGCGGTGCATACAATTAATTAATTTTTGACAAACTTTACTCTCATAGGCGCTTAATTAAAACCGTAGAGTAATATACGGATTGAAAAAGCTCTACCATATAAATTATTAATACAAAGTTACGGTGAAAATATAAAACAAACTAACATAATGTTTGAAGTAACTCGCGAGTCGAGCGTACCTCGCTTCCTCTTGTAACACGTGGATAATAAATATATAGAGATGTTGCTTTGATTTTTTCATTGTGTGGAGGCGCAAAATAAATTGTTGGTGTTTAAGTGTTGCGATGTTTTATTACAATAGAATTTTGCTTCGTTTTGTTTGATTTGTTAATATAATTAATGTAAACACCACAAATAAATTACATTTCTTAACTTTAATAGGTTAGGTTTACACCGTTTACATTATATTTTGATTGATGGTTATTGTTGTAACTACCTACTATAAAAATAGATAAACTTAGTAATAAAATTAAAGATCAAAAATTACATGATAATAATATAATATTCATATATTTTATAAATACATATATTATTTTGTTTCCATTGAAGAAAAATCGGTCGAGGGATTAATTTTTATTTTTATTAAAATTTTTAATTATCTACGTAAATATTATACTTATTTACTATTAAATATATTTTAGTTGAAATAAAAAAAAACTTCCATAATCAATAAACTCCCGATCAAACAAATCGATCGCGCGCAACTACTCTATACAGTTCTCTAACGTACCAAAGATTTGTGTTTAAAATTTGGTCTTATTTTAGCTTTACAAGCGGTAGTGTACGTCAGTCGTTACTCGACCAATGCGTCTTACATCGACGCCAGTGTAGGAGAAAATTAGTGTGTTCCATTACACAAGAGGTTCCCCAGTGCAAAAATCCAGGGTTCAGTGTGTGATTGTGCAAAATGGATTACGATTCGCTCGTTTACTCGCAAATCGCCAGCTACTATGATGAACTGGTGAGTATTTTTAATGGTGCGGAATGGTTAGGCGTGGTTTACGTTTCGCGCCTTGGTCCAGTTAAAATTAAATCTTTAGTTTCATCCTAAATAAAAGTAGTTTGTGTCGTTTGGACCACTCTAGCAAAATCTAAGGAGGACGAAAGACGAGACTGAATGACGAAATGATTTTCGTCATTCATTTCATATATTATTGCATTATTCCTGTTAGATAAAATACTTGGCCGTGTTTTAGACGATACTGGTTATCACTGGGCATATCAAAAGACGAACCGCAGGTGGTTTTAGTGAGTAAGAGTCTCACATACCCCCGGGGTACCCAACCCGGGGCACCCATGATGGGTTTCCCCTGCGATATCAAAAAAAAAAATCAAAATAAAAATTAATTGAAAAATAGGAAACCTTGAAGGAACACGAATATTTCAGTCCTCTTGCAACGTAAACAAGTCATAGATCCATTATGAAACTGAAAAATAATGTGAATTTTTTTAACTAACAAACATTTATATTAAGTTTGTTAGATAGTCTTTGGACTAAAACCTAGCTATAATTTAAATTTATTCGCTAAAATTTCATAGCTGAAACCATTTTGAAAAGTCTAACAAGACGCGTTCGGCGCTAGGTATTGTAATATTGTTCTCATTTGCCGATGACCTATTTTCATGTGCCAATACTAGGAATTACGTGAATATTAGCAAACGGAATATTATAGAGAATATACCTAGACAGGCCGATATGGTAAAGTGTTCTCATTATTCCTATTATAATGACAACGGTATGCAATACAGCTACAGTAAGTAACTGTTTGGCGGGCTGCTAGAAAAATCCAATAAGACAAAATATGTTTTTGTTTCAATAAAGAGTTTTAATTATTGAAAATCATCACAAAAAACTGTTGTTATTCTGTAGCCGTTGTTAAATTATAATTGTTAAAATTATAGATTAGTATATGAAATTTCAGGAATAATTATGACATGAATATTATCATGGTTTTTGGATACTCACATGAAGATAATATATTTCAGTTACAAAATCAAAATTTCAACTATAAAACTATAACAGAGCAAATTATTATTTGGATCTTATAACAAAAGTTAAGCGATTTCAAACTCAAGTGCGTTAAGAATAAGATTTAAAATTGAAAATATCGGAACAAATCAAACGTGTAAACAGACCTATTTACAAAAGTTGTTAAACTCTCACTTTTAGCAAGTTCGGTAGTTTTGTAAATGTTGGAGCATTATTTGAACATTCCGTTGATACTGTATCATTGGAGTTAAATATTTTGCTTGTTTTATTAATTCACAGCGAAGAAGACCGGTATAGTTCGTGCAGTTATAATATAATTCTGTATACCAGCTACTATAATATACCTTACCTACTCTACCTAAGTATAAAATTTGTGTATGTACTTCAATTAGGAAATTTTATGCAAAAATTATTCAATAATTTGCCTACTTATATCAAAGTATAAATATATATCAGCTTTCAAGCAAAAAAACTCTATCAAAATCGGTCTACCCGTTTGGCTGCTACGATGTCACAGACAGACAGACAGACACGTCAAACTTATAACGCCCCTCTTTTTTGTCGGGGGTAAAAAGTAACTCTACCCTGTAGAATGAAAAAAATCTGAATGCACAATAAATCATTATTGTTAGATAACATCAAACACAATTAAATAATAATAATGATAAAGTCTATCATCCATCGAAGTAGTTGGCTCATGTAACCTACATTCGGGGTTTACGTTATTAGTACAGTACTAAAAGGCCTCTCGAAGGTTTCAGTAATTAGTACGTGCAATTAGACTGGTGCGATCGAACCGACAATTAGTGCCTTCACAAACACCTACAGACAGATGAAAATCTATAGTTGGCTTGTATTAAGGCCCCTCGTCACGTTGGGAAAGACATGATTGAGATTACGCTTGCGAATGTCCATAATAACGTTTAAAAATTAAAAATTACTGTCAACCTTTTAAAAATTAAAAATTTACGGTTCCCGCGCGATAAACAATTTTGGCGCAATGGAGTTGGGGGGTCATCTAGTTGCACAATAGTATTTAATAATATGGCCAATTGTGGTTTTGAAAAAATACTCTATGTTAAAATTTAGTTCGTTATTATTTTTAGCGTTATTATTATTTTTTTAGTTCGTTATTATTATTTTTAACGAACTAAATTTTAAGCTATGGATTTCCGCAAAGTAACGCCTGATTCCATTAAATATTTACTCTATGTTAATTCTAATACTTCCAAAATATACATACAAACTAGAAAATTTATTAAATACAAGTAAAGTACTTTTTCCGTGAAAACTTACTTAACAAACTTTTTAACAATATAACTTACACTCATATTTATAATTCTAGTAGGGGTTTGGTGCAAATCAAAAATCTTTTAAATAAAAAAAAAAGACGGGAGTGCCGACAGAAGTGAAAACTTGATTATTAACGTTGTGCATTATTTTTTTAACCCATTTTTTATGAAAATCGATTTAAAAAAAATCGATTGTTTTAATTAATCGAAACCCTCACAATTTTTTTAACGCATTTTTTAAGAAAATCGATTGTTTTAATTAATCGAAACAATCGAAAAAAAAAACAATCGATTGTTCGATTAATCGATTTCGATGTTACGACACTACTACGGTTACACAACACTACGGTTGGAGAACCGTCTTACGGTTTTTCGATCAGCACGAGAATCTGACGCGAGTTTCACAGTTTTTACCCATCCCACAAAAGTGCTCAATACTGCTAAAGAAGTTTTCACTTCAATAAAGAATCCCGAAAAATATTATCACACGCATGTTATATTTCTTGATATTTTTGTACTGCTTGCGTAATAAAACATCTACTGCGGTTCTGGTGATGCAGCTGGTTATTCTTTTTATAGATTTTATTACATTTCCTGAAATAATACTACTGCATACATGTGTAGTGTGTACGCGGTAGAGTATAAATTATTACACAACACAAGGAACAATTTAAATAATTCAATGTTTCAGGATAATTTAAATTTGTAGTAAGTCATCTGAAAATATAATTATATGTGAAAAATAACCATCAATTCATAATCTTTACATAATATTACACACACATTATCACATTTTATTTTTATTAAAATTTACAAGTTGACATTCGCAAGTGTTAGGCCGTGTTCCACCTGCAAGCAAACTCGCGGAAGTCTTGCGTGAGTTTCTTGCAATATTGATTTCATACTAATTCCTGCAATTTATTGCTGCAACAAATGTGCGAGGAGCTCACAGATAATACTATACAAAACTAGACCTTATATCTGCGGGGACGCAAAGCGAGATCTGTCGCGAGTCCTCGCAGACGTGCAGAGTGTGAAGTCCTCGCAGTCATTCGCAGGATGCGCTTGACAAATTGTCAACAAATTGCCAAGCGCTTTCTGCGAGTAGTTGGGGGTTTACACTTGCAAGCTACTGTCAGACAGACTGTCAGACACTTCTCGCGATAATTGTCTTATAGGTGGAAACACGGCCTAAGTCATTGCAAACAATAAAGGTACCGTTCCGATCAATGTGGAAAGCAAAAATATATAAAATGCGACTTTATGACATGGCTATAGATTTCATTTTGCTCTACGCCGAATAGAGCAGCGACGGCTGGGCGTCGCTGCCAATGTCGGGCCAATGTCGGTAGAAAATAAAACCTATAGCCAAGTTCAAAAAGTGGCATTTTATTTAAATTTTTGTCGGTCGCGGACCGCGGTCGCTTGCGGCAAGGATCGGAATACCACCTTTATAGGGCCTCTACACGATGGGCCATGATGCGGACAATCACAGGCGACCACGATCGTGTAGAGGGCATAATCGTTTGCGATTGGCCATGATGGATGTTGATGGTGTAGTGACAATTTGTTTTAATATACAAATATAAAACCTGTATACAAAGTCCCGGTTTAAATTTTTTGACAGGAGTTTATATTTTATTCACAAAATTTTTTCATTGCCTTAATACTTGCACCAAATAAAAAAATCTACTATTTATAATAATTTATATTATAAGCGTTATTATAACGTTGTCGGATTTATAAATATGTTACTTGTGAGACATTATAAACTAGGTTCTGGCTCTATGGATTTAGCGTCACATTGTCATGTTGTTCGTTAATACGTTAAAAGCCTTCAGCGAATAAGGCTTAAGCCGGAAAACTTAATAAGTATTAACGTTAATTAAATGGTATTGATATGTTTCACCAATTATCGTGGAACGGGGTTATTATCTTTAATTCCGATCCGATTACCACTTTATAATGCAGACGATAATTAAATGGACCTTCTGTGGACTGGGACGCCATTATTCACCGTATAATTGCTTTTGTTTTAATATGAAATTATTTAAATATGATACGATGCGCGATAATCTGAAATATATTATTGTGTTGTTTTCTAATGTTGCCCCACGCAGTAACTAAAATATGTAATTCAAATTGGCAAAATTTTCACGACGTTCACGAACGTTCACGACCACTTTGGACTTTGGCGCTAGGGGTGAAATTCAAAATGTTTTAACTACAGGCCGCGGGCCACTGAAAAAGTCCCGGCGGGCCGCAGGTTGGGGATAGATGTGTTAGACGGTAGATCATTTCCACTGTCATCGTCATTGCTCATCTCACGTATGGATCATCTCACTCGTCACTTGTCAGACAGTCAGGTGATTACTGATCAGTCTGCAATGTCCCTAACCAATCTTGGAAAAAACAATACGTTTCCAACGCGGGACTCGCACCAAACCCCGAGTCAAGAGCGATCTAAACCACTGGACGATGGAGGGGTTTTAAATTTTTGTGAGAATTTGTTACATGCTGTAAGCAGAATATATTCTGAAACAAAGTATCATCTTCTTTGTGATGAAAGAAGCATCAATCACGTCTTACTTTGCCTATTGATTTATTTGCATTTCAGAGGAGTGACGTCATTTATTCTGCCTTTTTTACATTAGAATTTATGGCCTATAAACATTTTTTTATCTGCGTACAAATGCTTTTAGAAATATTCAAAGAGTAGACGAACCGTTATTGAAGATTTCTTGGTTCAATTTTCTATCAAAAGTTGAAAATACAAATAAAACAATTATCTAAAATATAATCAAAAAGTGTACGAAAAGTAACCTCGCTCAGTTGAGCGATACACAGATGTTTCACTTTTCATAATGATATTAATATCAGTATGGATTTAATGAAATATGCTCTGTGAAATATTAGCCTTTAGGGCCAACCCACACGTACCACAACCACACGACAACCACAACCACACCACGTGGTCGGGCGTATATTTCGGACATAGATGATGCCCGCAACTCCGTTGCGCCAAAACTCGTTTATCGCGCGGGAACCGTACATTTTCCTGGGACAAAAAGTATCCTATGTCCTTTCCCAGGACTCAAAGTATCTCCATACCAAATTTCAGCAAAATCGGTTCAGCGGTTTGGGCGTGAAGAGGTAACAGACGGACAGACAGACAGACAGACAGACAGACAGACAGACAGACGGACAGACGGACAGACAGACAGACACACTTTCGCATTTATAATATTAGTATGGATTGTAAATGAACTGGAACATTTACACGTACCATATTTTGCAGTCGTTGTCGACCACTTGTCAGAAGCAACCATGGCCGACCACATCGCAACCACGTCGCAACCACATCACAACCACAACGTTGCGTCGATGCAACGACAATGCGCGTACACCGCCCGCGCTCTTCTCCCCTCCGCGCCGTTTCATTGACTTTTGTACGTAACCACATCGCAACCACATCGCAACCACATCGCAACCACTGGCGACAAAGCAACCACGTCGGCATTTTGTCGGTACCACAACGCAACCACAAAATGCTGCAGCGACACCATTCACACGTAACCACTGCTCGACGACATTTTGTCGTTGCGATGTCGTGTGGTTGTGGTACGTGTGGGTTGGCCCTAAATGAATTGGACCATTCACACGTACCACATTTTGCAGTCGTTGTCGACCACTTGTCAGATAGTTTGTCAGACGCAACCATGGCCGACCACATCGCAACCACGGCCGACCACATCGCAACCACATCGCAACCACATAGCAACCACAACGTTGCGTCGATGCAACGACAGTGCGCGCACACCGCCCGCGCTCTTCCCCCCCTCCGTTTCATTGACTTTCGTACGTTACCACATCGCAACCACATCGCAACCACTGGCGACAACGCAACCACGTTGGCATTTTGTCGGTACCACAACGCAACTACAAAAAGCTGCAGCGACACCATTCACACGTAACCACTGCTCGACGACATTTTGTCGTTGCGATGTCGTGTGGTTGTGGTACGTGTGGGTTGGCCCTTAGAGTTTAGAGGTGACGCACATTTTTAACCGACTTCCAAAAAACGAGGAGGTTATAATATGTTCGGCTGTGGATATTTTTTTTATTTTATTTTTGTATGTTCAACGATTACTCCGCCGTTTGTGAACCGATTTTCGAAATTTTTGTTTTGTTGTATTAGGTTTCACTCCAATTTGGTCCCATTTTCACAAAGGTGGTGACCTGATGATGGGATCCATGAGTAATCGAGGGAACTCCTCGAAATTTATATGGAAACATATGGTGATTTTGGTTTTATGTGAAGTGTACTAAGAATACGCTACCAAAAAGTCAAATATTGGGTCAAGGTATACCATGGTTTCGATGATGCTGAGAGAACTCCTGATTCCTTATAGATACACGTTTGGGAGTTTCGGCGTTGTTTTAAGAACAGAAAGCATAAACTACTATGCAATTCATATTCATCATCATAATCATCATCATCATCATCGTCATCATCATCATTACCACGTCGTGTTAAGGCCACCAATGTCTCATGGCACAGAATAGATAATAGTACAAGGCATAGGTATGGATATACTAATAATAATAATTATGTACTGTATAACAATTAACAACACCTGTTTGTTTTTAATACACGGCGTCGGCGGCGGCGCCCAGCGCAGGCAGAAGACAGAATATCGAATACTTTACTAACTACTTTATATACCTACAGATCGAATACTTTACTACTTTATAAAATTTTAATAGACAAATAGAATTAAAATAAAGTTATTTTAAAAAGAGCATTTAAACAAAACAAAGTCATTAAGTGTCTTTTTAATTAGTTATACTTATTAATCGATAGATGGTGCACTAAGTACCTGTCGATTTGAATTCTTGATTACAAGAACAGCTGTCAATAATTATGATAATATTAAATATTATGCTATGCTACATCCTATGCAAGTTTGTACAATTTTTTATCTGATAGATCCTTCGATCGTGGAAAAACGAGACACAATAGCCTTTCTATTGTTATCGCAATCGCCGGTGACCGCTTCGGGCTTGAAGTATTAAAATTGTTAAATTACTTAGCACAATAATATGTTCACTTCACTGATAATATTATATTATTTTGTGAGTGTGAGTTGTGACTCTTAACAAATTGTAATAAGATACGTAAAATATACGCGAAGATTTATCTACTAGTGTAACTAAAAAGAGTGAAATTATTATTATTTTTAACAAAAAATTAAAACCGACTTCCAAGGTAAAAACAATAATAACATAAATATGAACTAAAAAGTATTAAATAATTTTTACTATCTAATAGTGCCTTTTTCCGAATTCGGCTAAACCTCAACTATTTCTGTACTCAATCTTCATAATTTTGAAGTCGGTGCCAGTTCCAAAAATTTTAAATATTCTGTCAGAGGACTGAAGATTCAGCTATCTGGTACCGACTTCAAAATTATGAAGATTGAGTACAGAAATAGTTGAGGTTTAGCCGAATTCGGAAAAAGGCACTATTAGATAGTAAAAATTATTTAATACTTTTTAGTTCATATTTATGTTATTATTGTTTTTACCTTGGAAGTCGGTTTTAATTTTTTGTTAAAAATAATAATAATTTCCAATTACAGACCACAAATAAATATTTGAAATCACACCTTACATCCAAGCATAAAACATCAACCCTTTCATCCAAAATTTTGAGCACAGATGTAAGCTGGGTACGGAATGCGTTTATTTATAGTATTCTAACAACAGCGGTGCAAGCGTTCGATTCCACGCCGAATGGATTATTTACGAGCGCGGCCGGGATGGAAATAGACCAGAATATTGATAGATTTTAATATCAGCGGCTGAAAACGATTGTACTTTAATTTTTGATTTATTTCATACAAATTTTTTTGGCACCGACTCGTTGGTTATGAATAGAAAGTGGCTGGTCAATTTTTGGTGTGGATTTTTTTGGCGTTAGAATGAAATATTTATGCCTTGTGAAGAAAGTTATGTAAATTTATGAAATAACTTGTTGTAATGACGTTTAGGCGCAGCGCAGACGACAGACTACCGTGACGCACTTTTTAGTCAGTGAGAAATAGAACCTATGCAATTATATTATGCAGTAATGCACACGATGCGCAAAAAGTCCGCATATATAATTGCATAATGCATAGGTTCTATTTCCACAGACAAAAAGTGCGTCACGGATAGTCTGTCGTCTGCGCTGCGCCTTAGTCGTCAGTGTTTGGTCGTGGTCAGTCCTTTATTTGGTTTTTAACGGTATGATTAGGTGTAATATTATAAATTCTATACTGTATCGTTGAAATAATTGAGCAAAGCATCCCTCGTAATGTAACTGCGAATAAACGACATTCATTTCTTATTTTCCACTGCCAAATACAGTAGGCACTTAGACATCTCGCATTAAAATTATAAACAGGCATAGGATTATGAGTGAATTATGCAGGAAGAAAGTTGATGTGCATCTTTCAAGATTAAAGAAAGAAGAAGAGAAAAAGAAATTAAGTTTTCCAAAACGAAAACTTTTAGATAGGAGGTTCCGACATTTTTAGCGGAAAAGGCTGGATTCTTCAAGAAATATTCTTTTTAACTTCATGATATTTTTTATTTCCCTCGACGTTTATCCTGGGATTTAGAGTCGCTAAAATGCAAAGACCACATCCAAATCTTTAAAAACTTTGTAGATTTTTATAAAAGCATCGATTTTTGTTACACAAATGACGTTACGCAGTATTTTCGCTTTAGTTTAACTCGTAAAAATTTAACGTTGATGACACTATACAAAGTAATCTTGAACCAATATGTTCTTCATAAATTCTTAACTATTAAAAGCAAGTATCAAACACTTTAAACAAAAGGGCTTACTCTAGACTTTTTCACCTGGTAACCATCAAAGATTGTGAGTTAACAACACCAGCCATTACAACAGGTTTGTTGATGCGTATCTCCCCTCATCTAGACCTATTCTCCCTATTTATCATACACTGTACCTTTGTGAGGGTCGCCAACAATTCACAACGTGTTTTATTCGACGGTATATTTCTAGGGGTGGGCCGAAATTCGTTTTACATTCGGTTTAACCGAACTTCGGCAGCTTGAACCGAACTTCGTCATTCGGCCGAATTTCGGTTAAAATGCCGAACATCCGGCAATAAATATACTTGTACTATCATAATAGAAATTAATGAAAAAAACATATCTATAGTAACAATGAAATAAAATAAGTCTGATACAAGAAGTATGAACTCATTCATAGTCATTTACTTATTTGAATTAGAAAAAGTAAAAAAAAAAGAAAAAGTAAAAGGGAGCCCTAGAACATTTTTTTTTATTACTAACAAGCAAATTTTTTGTGAGTAGCTACATTTTGATAAGACGAACAACACGATGTCGAACGACGAAGTCTATTCAACGACCATAACCCAGGAAAATTAAACATTCGACCTCGGAATAATTCGCATAGAGCTGAAAATTGGTAGAGACGTTAAATACACCATTACAAATTAAACCTCAAAAGTCCCCGGTGATCCTCCTTGTGCAAAATTTTTTATTCAAGGTCAAAGGTATAAAAATGAGGTTATTCCTGTTTTTTTCCAAACTGGACATTTTATCACAAAAATAGGTAGGGCGAGAGTGTAGATCATAGAATTCTCTACAAAAAATATTCAGATAATACGACTTCATATTCCTTATAAATGGCGGGCCTAAAGTTTGGGAAAATCATAATTATTTAATAATTATATTATAAAGATTAAATTATAAAGATTACGATTTTTTTGCGTATCATTAGACCGGGCTACCAGTCTCAAAAATTTTTCGTTACTTAAACAAACAAAACACAAAATTGAACGGCTCTTCTCACTAACAAAACCAGCCTCAGAAATCTTTCTTGCTAAATCAAAAATATAAAATTTTACTGCCCTTCGCAACAAGTCTAAGAAATCTCTCTTACTTGATCAAAAAATAAAAATTTTGATTTTATTTTTACTTTACAAAATTGAAAATATATAATATGACTAGCGGGCAAGTGCGGAGTGCAGGCGGGGCACATCTAACAATATTTGCAGCAAGTGCGTAAACAAGTCACAACACGAAAAGAGCGGCGAAATTGAACCGAACTTCGGCCGAATTTTTCATTTTTACCGAATGTTCGGCCGAAGTTCGTATTCGGTTCAAACCACATTCGGCCCATCACTATATATTTCAAGATAAGTTTTCTAATACTGCGGCTCTCATATTTTTATATGATAATATCTTTACCTGAATTTATGTGGAATATAATAGTTCGCGTGCTGTATCTATCGTATATTTGAAGCATAAACAATAAAACGTTCATGTTATTACTTAGAAGATTTTGAATTTTCTGTATAGGTAACAGGTAAATTAAAGTTGCTATCGTAAACTACTTACAATATATTAGTAGGTTTACTACCTACTAGAAGTCGTAGCAAAACTTCAAGCTAATATTGTAGAGTATTGGGGATATTGTTGAGTAGTAATTATAATAATAATATTATTGTTGTAATCACGTGTCTGACACCTGCAAAACCATACTTCGATGATATTACTAGGAAAGACTAAAGCAAAAATGTAATACAATGTGGTGGGAAGGCGCTAAAAAAGTTAACAACTTAAGTGAAAATCAAGTTGTATTTGCTAAATAATTCAAATTAGTACAACGAAGTGGGTCACAATAAAAGCGGATTCCACGAATTCCGGACATCTTCGGCGGCGTGAGTCGTGACCATGACGTCACAATCCTGCAATACCTAGGAAATTATTAATATGGCGGCGTACGGCGTGACATGGCATTTGCCCCCATTCTTCACGCAGGCATGCTTCCTATCTATTACAATGCAGGCTATACCTTAATATAATGTAATATGGAATATGATAAATGGGTGTGAATTAGTTAATAGAAATCTGGCATTTATGACTTGAATATGCTGAATGCTGATATTGTTTTGAAAACTTTTTATAAGATCTTCCCCTGAAGTATCTTTCTAATAAAACTCTTTTGAAATACTTCAAGACCATCGTAACCTTGGCTATCACGTTAACATTTTGTTTCGCATAAAAGAAATTTCTGGAACTAAATACAGTAAACTAATACGAAATTTTTCTCTTTCATAAAATTGAAAAGAAATTCCTTTATTACATTTTCCATGTCAGATGATCCATCATAATCGTTCTCTTTGCTTACAAGAAAACAACCAGTTGGAGATAAGGCCAGTTTACGTTGGCGTTTATTTAATAAAAATGTCATGTCGGCAAATAACAGGCGGATAGGTATTGATTAGGGCTGTGAGCAATAGATGTCCATGGTGGCCCAAGTAAAAAATATGGCGGATAAAAGATGGAAAAAAGATCTGATCCATATTAGATTGAGTACATTTTAAAGGTACTTAGATTATGTAGAATAGGCTGATACTCAACTCATCGCAGACCTGTAAGATAACTTGAATAGTAATCTTAGAAAAACTGTGCAAAGATAGGTAAAATTAATAGTTTAAATGTCATCGCCAATCCTGAATCGCTCCATGTAAATTCGACGGTATTAATAAAGTTAGTACTAACAACCGGGCTTCGGCCTGATCGGGAATGCCACTTCACTCGCTAGGAAGATCTCCCTATAAGACTCCAATTTATGTAATCCCACATTGGTGACCCCGACGTGATATGAACGCGCAACCTTCTGAATTTCGTTCATTGTGAAAGTACGCTTCAGTCTGTTCCCTGGACGGTATTTACGTTAAAGTAGGTATGGGCGCGGCTCACCCTACTGCAGCGTATATCGCCCGAGGCATCGGTCTTTGTAATTGATTGATATGTCCACGACCCTCATTTAATGGCTAAAATTTTGTTGAGCTGGCACTATCTTATCTTTTATTGGGTTGAGTATTAGTGGCATCATCAGCAACGTTCTTGGAATCAACCGTAATTTTTACTACATAATATTTTGCAAAGTATTTTTTGCTCATTCACTACTATAACTTTTTTTATCTTTACTTTTTTAGGGTTCCGTACCCAAAGGGTAAAAACGGGACCCTATTACTGAGACTTCGATGTCTGTCCGTCTGTCTGTCTGTCTCCAGGCTGTAACTCAAGAACAGTAAAAGCTAGAAAGTTGAAATTTTCACAGATTATGTATATCTGTTGCCGCTATAACAACAAATACTAAAAACAAAATAAAATTAATATTTAAGGGGGGCTCCCATACAAGAAACGTGATTTTTTGGCCTATTTAGCTCTATATCAATAATGGCAACAGGTAGGTACTTGAATTTTATTCAAGGTTCTTAGTTTTATGTGCACTTTAATATTTAATAATAATATTTAAATAAAATAAAAACATAACATAACATTAAAACATAACATCCCATACAAAAAAACACATTTTTTGGGAAAATTTTGCTCTATAAGGGTACGGGACCCTTAGTGCACGAGTCCGACTCGTACTTGGCCGATTTTTATTTTAATTTTACGGTCTGACTGAAGTAAACTGGATTCATTCTTGAAAGAAAACTTTGGCGATTAACAATTCAATCATTTTGAATTGTAACATTTTGACTGAAAAGTAAAAACACATTATAGTTCTTGCAATCTAAGAGTGTCTTTATTTGTAGTTGGAAATGTGAATAGACATTTTCGTTAGTGTGCGTACCCGACGAAGCAGTCAGTAGCGAGCGAGCCATGTACGCGTGTATACATATGGTCACTCACACAACTAAGGGCGACGCGCACTCGTAGATTGCAAGAACTATACCCGCCTACTATCATCAAATTGTTTTTTTTTTATTAACTATTGTGTTAAATTGTTAATATTTGAGTAGACATGACACCACATTGACCAGCAAGTCAAAATCTTTAAATCGCGTCGTGTCAATTGGAAAATATCAAAAATATCGAACAATCGAGGAGATTGATTGATTTGAGTTTCATCATAAACTACTCGAAATAAACTGTTTCCCTATCCCCCCGACAGATGTGAAAAGCAATTGAAATGGCGTCGAGTGAAATCAATTATTTTTTACTGAAAATTAAGGCTGTGATTGAATTTTGTATGTTAAATCTGTTATTACTTTTTGCGATTCTGACACAGTTCTTTTGTTGCTCCTTACAAAGCGTAAATTGATTTATATCGAAAGTTTCACAACGTATTTTTAAGTCTCTGGAAATACGAAATGTATTATTTTGTTTGAGGCGGATATAACCTGTACACATCGTATCACCTCCTCGCATAAACCAAACGCAAACAAAATATTCTGTTTCATAAAGCTGCATCACAAAAGAACCTTATTAACGTTCGAGCTTAAAATTTAACGGAATCGTTATCGGATAACCTCCGGTAATCGTAATTAAGTATTACCAAATTAATAAGTACGGTAATAAACATTAATCACGACAAAATATTGTCGCTGTCAACAAATATGTCCGTATTACTCCAGGCGTGCCAACGCGGAGATAGCATCGTTACACCTCGACAACTCGCAACTGACAGCAAACTGACCGCGATGGCCACTGTACACTTGATAAATGAACAACTCTAAATACGAACTCGTAAAATCCAGTTTAACTTTAAATTTAATATTAAATTCGAGTACCAATATGCTACACAGGTTGTAAAATTGATATCGTCCTAATAAAAAGCGCCAGATGAAATTTAACATTTTTGATTAGAATTTAGATGTTAACGGTCAAATAAAGTTTGAAATTCCGATTAATAGAACCTTCTATACAAAAGAAAAGAAATTGCCGATCAACAAGTAGAAAGATGAAGATACTGTAACTAGAGCACGGGAGTAACAAAATTCTAAGATAAGTTTACATTTGAACATCTGAAAGGCTATTCACATATCCGATGATAACAATCAATGGATCGGGCCATTTGCATGGACGATCGCATTCCAAATTCCAGCTAAAGATTACGGGGATAAGGGAGAGAATGGCTTAACCGGATTTGTCACTTACATTGATAACTTTACCAAAGCTACATTCAAAATCTGAAGTGGAATAAAAAGGTTGGCCCCCATTATGCGGGACAACAATGGCCTCTACTGAAAAGTACCCGGATAGCATCTGCAACATAATAATAAAAGGTAACTGCGAATAGCTTCCGGGATAAAATTTTATTGTATACCATCGACAAAGAATCGGATCGATTCCGTCTAAAGTCGAACTGTATGAAAGCATCACTTGTAGATTTTAACATAATTTTTGGTACTCGGTGATTTAAATGTTTCCTTTTTGTACTCCTAACTTTTGCTGTAGCGTTCCCATCAAAGTTTGGACTAATATTGTAGAATGTTCGTCCGCAACATTTGTTTGAAATTTTATTTGGTCTAGACTAGTAAAGTGCTTACCCGTAGAGATGTCGCCATGATACTTTTAAATTAAGTATTGTGAGATTTTTATACTTAAGCTGTCAGTAAATTTTTAATAAAAACTAAATACGACTACTTAACGACATGACCATAAAAGCTACTCTTACAATACATTATTGTGTTGATAAATTGTAACATTGTTTAGCAGGTTAAATTAAAATACACGTACAAATTCTTAGCAGCGTTGTAATTCTAAATTGTAATGCTGATATGATTTATGCCTGTAATGTGGCGGGCTGTGTTTTTGTAAAGGTGGTGCTGCTAGAACACTTTGCTCAAACATAGGAAATGGAAGTCGGTAGACCGCGTGGACAGCTATAATTTATGGTGCTCCACGCTCGTACACTCACTAACTTTAGTGGTTCAAACGCTAGGTGTATTACAAACCATTTTGATATTAATGTCAATGCAATATGGAGCAATGTTCTGCGACTAAATATCGCAATAAATTCATAACCTGTTCCCGTACAACCTCTCACATAATGGCTTACAAAGTGGCGCATCGCGAGACACAATTTTCTAATTTAGGAATATGTAATAGGGTACATATTTGTTTGGCTCCCGGTTGTAAGGTAAATGCTCTATTTTGCCCCTTTAAGATATAAAGAGGACTATGATGAGAGTTTAATGAATTCATTACAGGAACAAATTAGTTGGCGAAGCATTTGCGCCGTACACGGTTTTAATCATGACAAATGATAGTTGAAATTTATGCAAAATGCATCTTTATCTATGTTTAAAATTTAATTAGAATTTTGCAATTTTGGACACTCAAAAAAGGAAATATTATGTGTAATACTGTGATAGAATAAACAATATGATAATCACTACCTAAGATGTCTGACTGAGGTAACTTCTACACAATAAAATGCTAAGATGACAATATGATTTTCTTAAATCCGCTTTTCTGTAAGACTACGATGCTATTGCTAAAGGTCGGAATATTTACTATGAGTGCTAGTAGCAGTTAGCACCCTCTGCTCTGACTTTTGCCTAATATTCCTCTATGGTTGCTTATCACCACAGTCAATTAGCTTGGCCCACACTGTGCCTTTTTCAGTTCGTCAAGGGCACGCGTCATAGCGCAGTCAACATCGCACGTGAGGCATGCCCGCGACGCTATGACACTTTTCTTTCCAACGCGGGTGGATTTCGACGCATTCAATTATTGAATATGCCAAACGAAAGTTGAATGTAAAGATGATGACGAAAATTGAAGATGAAATTGCATAGTGTGGACATAGCTATTAGCTATGTCCACACTATGCAATTTCAATTTCAACACCGATTCAACGCCTTTCAAATATTCGATTTCAACTCGCGTCACGGGCATGCCTCACGTTCGCTGTTGACTGCGCTATAACGCATGCCTTGATGAACAAAAAAAGGCCCAGTGTGGACAAAGCTTTTCAGTGTTTGAACGCAAATTAGTCTGCGTGACTGAAATTACGGAATGGGCGCGCTAAATCTTCGACTGTCGGAACATGTTGCTGAAATAAGGAAACCAGAAGCGACTTATCGCGGACGTGGGTGTTCCTCTTGATAAAACTTGATGGGAACTAATTATAGTTGATTACTGACTCAAAAATAAAAGTTTGGAATGCACTGTCACAACCAATTTTAAAATATTTATATTACAAAATTAGCAGTCTCCTACAATTATGTATATAGTACAATCGCTTTCTTGGCAACAGCTACGTATTTTTTTAATGTAGAGTCAATAACTATTATTGTAGTATTATGTTATTTGCATTGTTTTTTCTAAACTTATAAAAAAAGGTAAGTAAACATTTGCCTATATGTAGTACTTCGAGCACAGAATACATATTAGTTTTACCTTCGACTAACTAATAATATTATTAATATTTTCTAAATAAATAAATATGCTTTGAAAATAAAATATAGAGCCAGAGCCCACATTATGGTGTAGACACGCCTCTTCGCGTTTTTGCTAAGTGGTTAAACACGTCATTAGAGCTTTATTTATTTTATTATTTTGTATCAGAAATAATTAAGTTCATTCAACTGGACCTTACGACCTATATTATGACCTTACCTAATGACGACCCATGGTACAAAATTTCACAAAAAAGTTTCAAAAGTATGAAATTCTGTGCTTTGTTATTTCGGTTTAGGCATAATTAAGATACAATATAATATATATCATCCATATTTAAATCAGCTGCACAAGCAGATATAATTACGGCTGCATCTAATACGCAGATGTTCGTGATAATAAATAAAGTGTCCATTTTGTTAAGTTTTAATTAATTAACCGTCCGGCGCTACAGACGATGCTCAAAGATTTTTACCCGCGCTGTACACTCAAAAGAGTTCCTTCTCTGTTAATTATTTTATGAACATAAAGAAAAAGTAAGGATATTCATGTCAAGAGGCATCGTTAAAGTTTACATGAATTTTAATTAAAACTTACAAAGCAATAGGATGTGTGCTCTAATGATTTCGTGAGATCCCGAAAGTCAAATTTTAATTAGTGTGGTAAAAATTAAGGAACTAAGATACAGCTAAAAGAGAAGTCTGTGAGGCTTTTATTGAATAGGTAAATTTTTGCAACTTCTAGTGCTTTTTGTTTTAGCATGGTTATAAGCATGATGTTGTTGTAATTTTTATACCCATTCGTCAACGATGAAAACGAGAAAGTAGACCGCCACTTCGGTCTTCTTACGAATTTTTGGCCAGATCACAATTATTTCACCTATCCTAGAAGAATGTGCACAAAGCCTCTAAAGAAGTTTTCACTTCAAAAAGGTTTGAAGCCGCCTCAGTAGGGCTGCTATGCTGTACTCAGCGAAACATGGCGGTAGCGACCATTTACTCTCTGTCAAAAACTTGTCATTTTCTACACAAAGCCGCGATTGACAATATCTGACACTTCATTGTCAATCGCGGTTTATATAGAAAATGACAAGTTTTTGACAGGAAGTCAGATCCGAGAATGACCGCTACCATTATGTTTCGCCGATTACAGTATAGCTAAAAGACACACACGTTTTTCACCCATCCCAAACAATTAACAACGCTGCCAAAGAACTTGACTTCAAAAAGGTTTGAAGCTGCCTGATAAAATCCCCATAGTTATTCGATTTTCAATAAAAATTAAGCCTATTTATTTATTAATATAAACCGGTTATCCCATTTTAACATTCGCCGGGGCGTATCCGTTGGCAGTGAGATCGGAATAAATCTTACAGATGCACCCTCACAAAATGATCCTTAATGCATCTGAATGGTTACAGTATCGTAATAGACTTGAACAAGCGCCAATTCACCAATTGATTATTGATATTGCAATTCTATATCGGTTCTATGCATCCACTTTATTGGGGAGGACGTGGATAATAAAAAATTTATTTTATTGTCAAGAAAACTCAGAATCTCCAGCGGAGCTTCCTATGGAATCTTCCTATCTTTAATTAAGGTTATGATAATTACAGATAGCTGCGAAATTGTAATACTTGATTGTGAATTTAAAAAAAATTATGAATCATATTGCTTTATTTATTTATTTATTTATTTAAAACTTTTGCACATTTCCGTACAAAGGCGGGCTTAATGCCTTGTGGCATTATCTTCCAGCCAAACCTTAGAGTGTTCAGAGAAAGTGAGGTAGATGCAAACCCAAAAGAGGACAAAGGGATTAAAATACCTTAGAATGAATAATACAATATTAGGTATAATTATATTCATAATAATATTATGTAAAATAAAATAAAATAAACACATTATATACAATATATACATATATAAATATAAAATAAATATATACATATATTACAACATATATAGATAAAATAACTAATTACGTATTATAGATTTTGTTGTCTCATTTAAGTCAACGATTTAAGATAGTGTTCATGAACTTTGCGTTTAAATAATTGTTTTGTTTCGGCCATCCTAATTTCCTTTGGAAGCGAATTCCAAAGGAGAATTGATCTTTACTCTAATTGCTAAGGTTTTTTTAGTTTTATATTTTTAAGGTGTAACAAAAAAGTGATAAAACTTTAAGATGTGTGTCCCGTGTATGTTCATTGAAAATAAGCAGCGCTGAAGAAGCATTTTTTGTGATATGTATGGACAAGCGCCCCAGCACCATGAATTTTCCCACGTCACATCAAAATAAAAAAGTTTTAAAGCAAAGCTCTTTTAAAAGAATCATTCATACCGTACAATACTATTAGTTATTACTTAGTTTTTATATTAATTATACACCCTGTATAATCATTCTAAATTCAACAAAGTATAAATTATAGGCGATTAACGATTATGTAAATATGAATTTGTAGAAACCACTGAATGCCTAAAAACATAATTATACTCGGCGAAACATGGCGGTAGCGGTCATTGACTCCCAGTCAAAAACTTGTCATTTTCTATACAAAGCCGCGATTGACAACATCTGACACTTCATTGTCAATCGCAGTTTACAGTACCCGGCAATAAATATTGCACATCGACTTTTGGAAAGTGACAGTCGGCTAATTTCGGTTTTGTAGAGCGTTATCTCTTACGCACGAAATACAAAAAGTCCGGTATATATTAGGAGCTGTTAAAAAAAAACCATAATTATTATGGTTTGCTTCTTTTGACAATTTTATTATTCTTTGTATAAAATACACCAAATTTTCTATAAGTTATGGCTTTAGGTTCGGGTAAAATAAAATAAAAAAGGGTGTTCAAATTATGTTTACGTATTTAAAATTCTTTTGGAAAATTACAGCTATAGCAAATTTAGGGGTGTTAACAACTCTAGATATATATTTTGAAGTGGACGCGACTGCACTCTATTGAATTTGAACAACGACTGACAGAATGTCAAATAGGTGTGTGCTACAAAGATAACGCTCTATGAAACCGAAATTGGCCGAATGTCTCTTTCCAAAGGTCGATGTGCAATATTTATTGCCGGGTATTGTATATAGAAAATGACAAGCTTTTGACAGGTAGACAATGATCGCTACCGCCATGTTTCGCCAAGTACAGTATAGTAAGTAGTTACTAGTATGTTATTCTTAGAGTTTCAATAATATTATGTGTTATATAATATTCAGTGCTGACTGTACTTAAGTAATGAAATGGAAACCCACTTTGCATACAGTATTACCGTTAAAGTAAATAACCTTAGCCAGTAATTTGTAAATTGATTCCTGGCGCCAGTTCGGCACCGGATCGACCGACAATGCCCCATCGTGACCAGATATTTGCATACCTAGATGAGATATAAAGCTGTATTTACATGCATTAAGGTTCATGAATATTTAACTTTTTTATGCATGAATACAATACAGAATTTTATGCTAGATTTATTAAAATCATATCATTTGTTAGAGTTTTCACACTCACAAGGGTTTTCACAGTCAAAACAATCTTCTTATCTTCTTCTTTCTTATATATAAAAATGGATTTTCAAATATGTTAGTCGCGCTAAAACTCGAAAACGGCTGAACGGATTGGGCTGATTTTGTCCTTAAAATAATCGTAGAAGTCCAGGGAAAGTTTCAAAGTGACACGAACTTCACCGGGACAGCTAGTATTATGTTAAAAGTGCATGGTTAGTAATATTTAGGGCCTATAAACATATTGTAATATCTAAGATAAATTCATGAACGTAGAAAAAAAGGCGGACGGAGTCTTGTCATATACAAAACTGTGTCTTCACTTTTCTTCAGAGTCAGGCCACGCACACATTCTGACGCCTGTCAAATAGTATGGACTAGCGCAAGAATGTGTGCGTGCGGACCGTGTACATACAGCCAGCTGGCCGACTCTATTTTTTTCACTTTTGTATGAGGAAACTCGTGACGCTGCACTGGGGCGCTTGCCCATACAAAAGTGAAAAAAAAATGTTGGTCTTTCGGTGCTGCCACTTTCACAATGAACTCTTTACAAGGAACACGTAGACATCCTAAAGTATTACCAGTTAATTTTGTTACATCCTGTATTTATTCTGTCACATTTTAAAGAAATTTAGATTACTACACAGTTACATTTTTTATCTTAAATTCGTATCAATCACATTATTGAAAATTTGTCTTCGTCAGCTTCAATTTGGGAGCCCTATATTGATTTCGCTAGGGAAATTCATAAAAATAATTGTGAATAACACTCCTTAAAAGTCGTTCTATTTAACCTCCTTTAGAGTTCTACTGAATTAAGAATAATATTATGTGAGCTGTTCACATAATATTATTCTTAAAAACAACAAAATCAAATCCATTATTTAATACTACATATTATTAAAGTTTTACAAAACTAGATTTAAATCAATAAGTAAATGACATTAGTAGGGTTCTACTTGCTCATTGGCACTCATCCAGTATTGAAACTTTCGAGTCTTAATTAAAAGATGGCGTAAATGATGCCAATAATTACGAAGCCTGCAGGATAAACAATTTTTACCAAAATATACACATTTTGGTGAAAATTTTTCTCTCTCTTATCCAAAAAAGAAGCCAAAACTCATGCCTGAGAAGTCGCTGTCTAAAGGCCTATATACACGGGTAGGCCGATCGATCCGGCTGGAATGATCTTAGGCTTACCTGACAGGACTCGTGCACACACACGGGAATTCACAAAACGATTCCAGACTGGTCGGCCTGTGTCTTATCTTAATATTAAAAAAAAATCTAACAAAGACTTTCAAAGAAAGATAATTTAGACAATCCTCAAAAGTGTTGAAATTCTCTAAGGGACCCCTCAAGTTAACGTAATTATACTGATCTATCTAATATTTGTTCTAATCGCAACAACCAATTTTAAGTTCTTTAAAACCTAGAAACTTGAGATGAGGTAGATTTTCGGTAAAGTAAGGTCGACATTATCATTACGCATAAAAGTTTAGCGCACATTCTGTTTATTTGTTTAAAGGGCTTGGGTCAAACCAATAATAGTTTGCGAATATTTCGAGCATTTAATAGGGGTCTAAAAATCCCCTTTTGTTAAACTTAACCAGCAAAATGTGTAGGGGCCGGCTTGTTTATTTCAACTGTTGATTTTTAATTTAACGCTGCATTGTTATTGGTTGGTATACCTTTGACACCAAAAAAGCCGTTACTTACAAACAATGATAGACGAATTAGGAAAAATTATAGTACTTATACTTAAAAAAATATGGGTACTTATTATTTAAAAAATTGAAGTAAAAGAGTTGTGCCTTTCAAACTCTTATTATTTCAAAATTTAGCTACTGTTATCATAATTTTGTATGTATCGTTTTGTACTACTAACATATTATATTCTGTGGTATCGTAAAGAATCCGAAGCAAAGTTATGAGGACTCAAAAATTGGAGGAAAAACTTTGAGTAAAGATAAAAGGAGCCCTTGCGTTTTGCCATTTTTCTGCTATGCTCCCAGAACCCAAATGAAAGGATTTCAAACCGAAAAAATTACAAAAGACAATAGAAAACAAAAAATAACAAACATTCTGTAGGTACTCCATTTGTAGTCTGTTTCGAGAGGGCTCCTTGACTCTCAATGCAAGCAATAGTCAACGTTGGAACTCAGAACATCGATTACTTGGAAGTACCTCCAGTCTCCAAAGTCTAGCCGTCTTTCGAATGTAATTATTGCAAAAGTTCGTTATAATTGCGAATATTCAATCATCATCATCATCACCATATCAGCCTGTATGTTTTGTTTACAAAACAATTTTAATAAAATCAGCCTAATTGTTATGTTTTGCTTACAATACAATTTTAATACAATTTCAAAGAAATATTTCTAAACCACATTTCCAAATACAAATATGAATCGTATCGAATTTGTAGCTGAATAGAAAAGGGTATAGAATATACAGAATTCTCGATATTAAGGCCTCTATATCCGCCAACGACCTTGATCATTGTCTGTCAGTGCGAATATCGACGTAAATGACATTAAAATAACATTCATAACAGCGCGCCTTGTACGGTGGCGGTTACGACGCTCGCCGCGTCCATGATAGGGCTAAATAGGAGAAAAAACCTTTTAAGGCTTAATATAATACATATTTCAAAAAAGTGAAAAAACAAAATTATCAACTTATGTATTGCAAAGTAGTAGATATTTTTTATATTTTCTTTTGATAAATAATGAAGGAGTAAAGTGGTTTCATTCAACGATTTGGAGGTGATTTGGTTTTTTATTTCTTTATTATGTGATACCGATAGAAAAAATATGGCAAAACCACGTTACGTATCATATCATGTAGATTACTTATTATTTTTTCAGATATAATTTTTCTGTTAATGCCGATGAAAAGTGGTTTCATCTGCACGCTTTTTTCGCGAGAGGAGCCTTAACTAAAGTACCTACTATCTTTATAAAATGTTTTCCATTTTGTCCGTTTACTTTCGATTTCATTTTATATTTTATCTTGCTTGGGTGAATTTATTCAACATTGCTCTTTTACGGACTACTTAAAGTATCTGTTATTTTTCTCGGAATTATGGATAGGAAAAGTAATGAAGTGATACTGGATAATCTGTTCCTTTATTATTGGCCAGTTTTTGCAATAACTAGTGACATCTTTTAATATACTAACAAAACTAAGCGATAACACTTTAAGAGTTTGTATTATAGGTACTTACTACAAATTCAGGGAGATATACGCACCCTATATTAGGATACTTGTCACATTTTGATATTTGACACATTTATTCCGACGCTGATATTAAAGACTAATATATTGCTATACTGTGCTAATATATACGAAAATTGGGCAGTTCTGGAAACATAACTTACATACGCGTCGAATTGATAACCTTATTTTTTTGTAGTCGGTTAAAAATATGGCTATTAGTTTGAAATAACTAGAATAAATTTAAAAGGTGAGACTAAAGGTATAACGGTATTCGAACCAAAAGTGTCGGCGTATTCGGCAAGTTTCAAGTCGTTTGGAAAACTCCGATGCTGGAGCGAAGTCTCTAGGGTACAGTTCTTACCAGTTCCCGAAACTTCAGAACATGTTAAAGTTTTAATATAATGCTGAGGTGGATTTTGTATGCGATTGTTTGTGTAATGCCGATAGAAATATGTATTTTATATCGCAGACCCCGATTCTATTTTAATCTTACACTAATATATCGATGTAGTTTCGATGCAGACTCGTTATAATATAGCTACAAAATTGTAGTGTTGAAAAATAAAAACTAACGTGATTGGCCAAAAGTTTAAAATCAGTTTGACATATTTTATAACAAGCTATTGCCCGCAGCTTCGCTCGCGTTAAGAAGTATTATTATATACAAACTTTTATCCCCTATTTTAACCCCTTAGGGGTAGAATTGATCAAAATCCTTTCTTAGCGGATGCCTACGTCATAACATCTACCTGCATGCCAAATTTTAGCCCGATCCGTCCAGTGGTTTGGGCTGTGCGTTGATAGATCACCAAGTCAGTCAGTTACCTTTCAGTTTTTTATATTTAGAAATTTTGGCAGTTTATGTATTGTACAACTAGTATTTTAACACAATATAATAGGGAATATTATTATTTATTACGCAAAGGTCGGAGCAGAGCGCGCAATACTTAAAGCATACAGTAAAATAATCCGATTAAAATCAAATCAAACATATTGCACATAAATCAGAACATTTACGGAAAAGTTGTCAAACGTCGAACAAAAGTTTTTGTGTACCGTATTAGATGATGCTGCCGTCTTAGCGTGAAAACGTTGCAGTACTTTATCCTTATAATGTAACGACGATGACAGTTAGAATGTCAAAAATGGATGAACGTATTTTATGCACACTCGAAGGTGTAGAAGGATAATTGTGACATATTGGCTCTAAAGTAACGCCTACACGTTCACATGCGTCTACTACATAGGCGTTAATGTGTCTGTGAGATATTACCGTCACATGGAACTACATAACTCCAATGCGCATTACTGTCACAAATTATATTATGACGTCATTATAGCTATGTGATGAACTGCACAACATCCATACTAATATTATAATTGCGAAGATGTGTCTGTCTGTTAGCACTTTACGCTTAAAACACTAAACCGATTCTAATTAAATTTGGAATGCACATACTTTGAGTCCCGTAAAATGATACTATGATAGTAAGTAAAGTCAGAAAGTAAGATGATAGTTTTAGGTAAGATGTGGAAATATTATTTAAATATGAATTATTAAAACAGAATTACTTAGTTGATTTTTGGACCTGCCCGATAGGTACATTAAATCCGAATTTTAGCTGATTTCATCTCTGTCGCTTGTACATAATGGACGTAAAATTAGGAAATTTGCAACGAATAGACAACATGCCCATTAACACAATTACTGGCACAAACACAATATTCAGAAATATTTCATTGGATTATTCAATCGAAATCGAATTTATAATGTACAAGTTTTCCAAACAATATCTAATCACAAATGTAGCTAATAATATGCCAATTGTGAATTCAATAACTATTTCAGTACATACCAGTTATGCGCGCAGCGATAAAACCATAAATTTGACTTTAAACCGCATGAGATACGGTCCGAATTCAATTGCCGCCGAAAATCAGTGCTAAATAACAAGCTAATGCTGTTTGCACATCATTTGTAGAATTGAAAATACATGGAATAGCAAAATTAAGTCTAATTATTAAATAGCATGCGAGTAATGATTTCCATGTTTTACATTTTAATGTAAAATAATTTAAATATTAACTGTTTAAATTACACAATTTAAGCATTTTCGTTTTGCATTAATTGCATTCGTGCGGATATTTTTGTTGCAATAGCGGTATGACGTTGGGTCGTCAAAATGGCGGTAAAAATTTGCGCGATAAATGATTCGTCGAAGTGCGTATCGTCGAATACGTCAAACGTCAACGTCACATGACGATGGGGTGCCGACGCTTAACGTCCGCGAGGCAATTTGACGAGCGCTGTGACTGGTGACATCGATTGTCGTCGTACTTTATGTGAAATCGACTTGTGATCGAGTTTTCTTAACTTTTAACACATTAGCGATATAAACAGATAGGAAAAACGTTACTTCTTCGACATAGACCGTAGCTTAGCATGAATCTTTCCTTTCATGTTAAAATGATAAGTTTTATTTCAATAGAAATCTAGAACAAGTTTAACGTAAAGCTATAGAAAAAGAAAAAAATGGTAACAAAAAATGAATTAATCAGTTCAACTTTGTCGGAAAAAGAAAAAAACTTAATTAGCCTTTAACAAAACGGAACAAAACCCCAACGCGGCGGCCGAATAAACAAACCTGAAACCGCCCTAATTTCGCTAAGTTGGTAATCTACAATTCGTGTTAGGACGCGCCTATCCACTTTTGATGTTTGTACGTACTACGAGCCGCGGCCTGGCAGGTAAAAGTCAACACGTCATAATGTGACATAATAATTATTATGGTAAGTTCCGAAATGTAACCCAGGGAACCAGCCAGTGCTCATGACGTCTAGAATCAGCGTCATAATATTTAACTATTCCGAAATAAATGCCAATTCATTGACGTATGTAAGTTTGTCAGGGTGTAATTAAAAGTGTAACGTAATCTAATTGTCTCTCCAGTAAACTGTAATCAAAAGCTACTGGGTACTTTTTGTATTAATAAGTGCATTACAACTCGAGACTGACGGCAACCATTGTTTGTGCGACGGGATAGCTTCGATGGACGTTGCTATGGTAACATACATAACACAAAAGTCACTTCAATAAAATAATATGGGCGAAATAAGTACTTTATAGTATGGCAAAATAACGTTTGCCGGGACAGCTAGTTTTATATAACACATAATAATATTTTAGTTAAAAATACTGAAGAAAATGCCAATGATGGTCATAAGGACAGACATGCTTATGATGATACTGTGATGTTCGAACCACGCAATAGTATGCTAGGCAATCCGTATTTAAAGAAGATGATAATGTCGTGATTGTAATAATAATAAAATGTGTATAAAAGAAACGCTTTTCCGTTGCCGCGTCACCTACTGCGCACATACCTTAAATAGACAAAAAGGTGTGGTGGATGCATTTGCGGTCGGGGACAGTGCACGAATAAAGCCAAATCGGGCTTTTCCGATTGACCAGTTCCACCCAAAAGTTTTTGCTGATACTAATTTAACTGAGTGTGCTGTTTTACAGCTACCAGATTTGCGCCACATTGGAAAATATTATGCGGTTTGGTTATGCTTTGACACACTAACCGATATCCTTACTTGGCTTTTAACACTTGAAAATTCTATATTATAGTTCTAATTTTTATTCTACGAATCAAATTAAATTGTGGTAATGTAAAGCGTACGAGAAACTAGTAAATTCTCTTAGATCTATCATTACATATAAAGCCCGTCACAGACTTAGCTATAATATATTAATATATTTATAGCAAGGCATAATATTCTATACTAAATCCACATGTCACAGAAATATATATTACTCGTATAGCTGAGTGTGTGGTCACGCGAAAATTAGTATAGAAAATATATATTAATATGCCTAGCTATAAACATATTAATATATATTATAGCTAGGTCTGTGGCGGGCTTAAAAAGGTTACTAGATATACATAATAAACAAAACTATGTTGAGAAATATATGTACATAAGCACTAGGCCAAACATAACACTTCCATAAAATTCCCAAAAATACAAGCGTGTCTACAGCAAAAAGCAAAGTCGAAGCAATATTCACGAATTTACTTATTTACGAGTATATAGTTCGGTACCCAATGCAGTTACTAGAAATAGTTCAGAACTTCCTCGGTAAACTTGGTTCGATTGCAACTTAGTATTCGGTAAACACTAAGTTTACATGTCAATATTAACTCCTAGGTCACTGTTTACCTATTTACAATGTACACTACACACTAATATAAATTAGTTTCAAACTACACTATGTCTTTTAGTATTTCCCGAAATACATTTCTCTTCGGGGCATACTCGTAGTACTTTGCATGTGGTTACGAATATTATATTGTTAAGTTATAATTATTCTGAGAAGCTATTTTCGATTCTGACATGTTTCAAGTCAAGGACTATAAGGGTTAGTTAGGGTAGTATATTTGTCTTTTCAATCCATAGCAAATGGTATGAACTGGTTTCTTAGGAAGCGAACATAAGAAATACCGTTTAGAAACCAGTTCGTACAAGTTTTTATTATTGAGAATATGGTCGATTGATCGAGATCACAGACATATTATATCAAAATAATATGTACCGCATGTGTATGTACTTCGCGTGCCATCGCGTGTTCTCAAACGACGAGCAATACTCGTCTTTCGAAAGTCTGTTCTATAGTCTGCGCTAAACCGTTATCGGAATAGGACGTCACGGAATTTTAAAAATGCTAAATTGTGCCGTATTGAGCTCTAGAATTTCGAATAGAAACGTTGGCCTAGATCGTGGACACGTTTCTTATCATCGGTACGTCACAGTAGGTAGGAAAAAAGTGACACGCTCGTTTTCATACAAATGGAGGGACATGCGGTATCTAACTTGATCTATGTCTGTGATCGAGAGGGTCAATCGCTAATGAGAGGCCACCCTTCGATTAGACACTAGACACAAAATTTTGGTAGTTACTGTAACTAACAGTCCTTGCTATAACTTTTAAGAACGTTTTCTATTTTAGAATCTTTGTTACTACATTTTTATAGTTATTAGTAGATTTTATAAGCTGTAAGTCGTAAATACCTACATCAAGGTTAAAAATTATTTTTATATTATTGAAGCCACATTTAAAATAAACCTAATGGTAAAGTTTCAACTCAGTGTTTGTAAACTTTTAATTAGATATATGAATTTTGTCACGTACAAATTTGGATTTATTTGGTTTCAGGTAAGAGTTTTTATAATCATTTATGGATTGTAATGGGGATTGTCCATTATTTTTAAATTTTGCTCATTACAAAAACATTTCGAGGAATAAGGTCAGTGATCGCTTTTCTGTATATAAACGAAAAAAATACCCATTAGTTACTTATATTTTTGAACAAACATGTTTAACCTTACTTTGACCTTCAATGGCGTTAAATTAGCAATAAATTCGACCAACATTACGTTTTGAACTTTTGGTAAGCTTCTCGTATCAGCTTTCACGTAATAATAACTTGCATTTAACGAACCAGCCATTATAAATAAGATTGAAAGGAAAAAAAACATACTGCAGAGGTCAATTGGCCGCCGATGATGACGTCAGAGCGAAACTTTAAAAATTTATTAAGAAAAAACTAGCCAATGAATTTCAAAATTATTTAATTTATATTCTTAAAATAGGGTATTTTAACGAAAAAAAATATAAAAAGTACATGTGATTTTTTTTGGACAATGCCCATTGTTGGTAAGCTTAAATGTTTATTTAAATAATACTTATACAGGGTGTAACAAAACTAAGTGATAATACTTTAGGGTTTGTAGGTACCCTATCACTTAGTTTTGTTGCACCCTGTATAAGTATTATTTAATTATTCTACATATTATATACACCCTGTATATTATGTAGAATAATTATTGTATATATATACTTATATTCTACAATAGACCCTGATGGTAACCGTAATTACAATTATTATGATTGCGTTGCTAAAGAAACCGTGTATTTTGTTGTAATTTAAAATTGTAATATTATGTTTGTTCTCGGGACTCAAAGTGTCTTTATACTTTAATATTTATTCCTGAATACTTGAAGCAGTGACAGGTAGGTAGTTTGTTACTAGACAGACTAAAATACTCTCTTCTACTATATTTAAACTGTAAGTCAATCATAAAATGTATGACTTATACGATGAGTATCGGTCATAAATTTTCGGAAATGTTTTATACTAAACTTTCCCAAAAAGCACAATATAATAAAACTTATTTGAATATCAAAACACATAACTTTCTCTTTAGTACGAAAATAGTCAGTTCTAAATGCTAAAGTTTCCTAACGCGTCGAGCAAACTTTTGCTTAGTTTTAACAAAACACTAATGTTATGAAAAATAAGCTTTTCAAAAATATGAACGGGCTTAAGGAAAACCATTTTCGAGGCGCATTTTGTAATGCAACATTAACTCCGTAGTAAAGATCATTAAAACTAAAAGTAGCTTGGTCCATTAGCTTAAAACATGTCGTCAGAATCTATGCAACATGCAGCGTTATAAGCGAATTTTAAGCCGAGCAAAATGGGCTCTTCTTAAAGGTAAGACGGTATTATTTTCACTTAAAATTTTAGGGGAAACTAAAATGGAGTCACAATAGGAGCATTTTGAACAATACAACACCCAAACAAGGTGCTTCGATAGCATCACACTTTACTTAAATACAAAATATGTTAGCTATAATGTTTATTAATTTATTCTGTAAATCAAATTAAATTAGAATATTTAATCCATCGATCGCGGATTCTTGGAAATCTATTGTTATTCTATTGTTGTCGCGTTCACCGGTGTCCTTATGAGTTATGGGGCATGATGGGTTAATTAACTATACAAAAAAATGCATCTTATAGGTGTTTTTGTGTAAATAAATCTAAACTTATATTTGCTTCTCATCAGGTGGTTCCATAATATTCCTATTACGTGTAAACGCTTGTTCCTAGCTTTTGCCTGCGGCTTCCTCTATGCGTTTCATACAAATCTAGCCTATTTAATATTATCCAGACCCAAAATATTGTACAACGGAATTTCATTACGCACAGGCCACGGCGACACTATTCAATACAATAATAATATTACGTAACAGCACTATATCTTTCTTATATCTCGTGTCACAATGTTAGTTACCATACTACTCCGAAACGGCTTTACTGATTTTTACCAAATTTTATATGCATATTTAGTACGTCTGAGAATCGGCTACTGGCTACCTTTTATATTGATATAAGTGCATTTGTTGAATAAGTAATAGTAAATTATTACAACTCGAGACTGACGGCGATCATTGTTTGTGCGACGGGTAGTGATGGACGTTGCCATGGTGCCATACTTATTTAGTCACTTCAATAAAATAATATGTGTGAACAGAGAAATACTTTATAATATGGCAAAACAATGTTTGCCGGGAACAACTAGTGTTATTATAAATAGTATTACGGACCCATAAGTTACTAGGTACAATACATTACATTACATTTAGCATTCACAAAGTCACCGGCTCAGCAGAGATGTATTTGTTTTGTCGTTCAATTTGTTGCGTCCAAACTTCGTATGTACCATTGTACGTTAACTCCTGAAAAGGGTAACTGTTGTAAGCAGTTAAGCTCCACGGCGGACTGACTTTCCGAGAGTTAAGGTAACTTCCCTCTCATGTATACTAATTATCAAGCTATTATGTAAGTTTATGTGACTAATTGTAAGAGCCTTTGTGACTGTGGAGTACTAATGAATATTCCAAACATCCTTTGATGGTCGTATTAAATTTGAGGTGAGGAAAGTTAATTTTGGGTTGAAGAACAGCGCGTTAACAAAAATATGCGCTAGATGTTGTCCGCGACTTTACTGTGATTTTACGGCGCGCAAAATAAAAAATTGATGAAACCGTAAATACACCACTAAAATATAATATCCTATACATGAGTAAAATTGAATCAAAATCCCGCAGTTAAAGAGCCTATATAATAATATATAAGCAAATAAATAAACAAATCTTTCCTATTTATCTCATTCTTAATAGGTACCTACGGGTACCCCCATAGATTAATGATTCCACCAATCATTAATCTATGGGGGATTCCCTTTAATCATTAATGGTTCGATTAAAAAGTAAACATTTTCTTTAGTGACTGATTTTGTTAACTTTAATATTTTGTCTTATTACTAAAAGGTACTGGGGAAGTTTTGTGCTACTTACTTTTGTAGAATATTAGTGAAGAATAGATTCCCCACAAAGTAATAAAAATAATTCATAAACACGTCGTAATAAAAACGTACTCTACTAAAAACTTTAAAACAAACAAGTGATGACGTGCGATCTAAAACTTTTCATCGATGGTGCTAAATGCAAACACATTATATTCCTAAAATACCATTATTTTGTTTGGCAATTGTTAACCAATAAACATTGAGTAGTATCGTTAAAAGAATAAGAGTTTTCATTTAAATCTTTCAGCGTAATCTCATTGCAACCCCAACCTGCAACAAAATAAGTAATTTTTAATTGATAATAATATTTAAGTAACGTCAAAAAGTTAATAACGTCAGTTATATCAAGGTGAGGCCACATTGCACCAGTGCGTTGCGGAGGGAGCGTCATAGAAACGAAATAACGCATTATAGATCACGTGGCTTTGCGTCGCGGCGCATAACACAGTACAAGAGGGCGACCACATAAAAAATTAACCTTTCCACTTCTTCTCCTTTTTTTTTGTTTAAAGTCACTTCTTCTTTTTTCCGTCGTTTCGATTAAACATCGCCTTAACAAAGCATTACAATAATTATTATCAATGTGACATATTAACTTGAATATGTAAAACGTCAGAACAGCACCGTCGCAGTCACAACGCAACGGAGCAATGTGGCTCCGCTTATATTTTATTTCGTTCGAGACTGGTATGAAATTCATATTTACAATCATACTTCAAAGTCGAAGAAAACAAATTGTGTTTCCCTATGTATGAGCTGAAATTAGGGTTTAACGTCATCAAACTTTGATGCCACCATAATCTGCCATGAATCGCGAATCGTAAGCCCATAATTCGGAACCATAAAAACTCATAAAAATAACTCTCAAACAAAAACAAAGCCCTCAAAAGTAATAACGCGAAATTGTATTCTTTACAACGACAAAATTATTACCCCAGTCTTCATTTGGGTTGGATAATGAAAATAATACAGAAATGCCTCCTAAGAATCTCTACAATAACATTAATAATTCAGAGTGTTCGCGGACCATTTTGCCGCTCTCCTCCGCGGCGGGCTTTGGGCTCAAATAAAAATTTTGTTTGAAGAGACGCCGGGAAAAATGTTTTACTTAACTTTTATTTGCTGAAATTCTAGGCTTTAAGAGCTTTGATCCTGAAATATTCTGAGTGGGCCTTTGATTTTTTGCACAAAAAGTCGTGACAAGTTCCCAACATGGGTCTAGTTAGGCCTTTCTACGATTCTAGCCGCTATAAATTATATTAACATTTTATTTCTAAAATAAACTAAACTTGTAATTTAAAACTTGTTAATTACGCATATAATATGCTCAATAGAAAAACATAAGCTTCCTGGTGCTGTCAGGTAATAATTTACAAAACACAAAAATACTTTTTAATAAGCTTACTCAATGTCATTATGTGAGTAGCACTTAATGTAACACCGACACAATACACACCACATAAAATATCTTATAAAGAAACAATAAAATGCAATTACAAAAGAAACAAAGCAGATGGTGCACCTGTTATTACCCATTCTTTCATTAAAGCACTAATGTTTCTTGCACAAATGCGCTAAAAAAATATGATTTATTATTGGCATTGCGGCTACACCAGATGTGTCGATTACTCATGGCTCTATAGTCTATGCGGTTGTGTCTTGTTTACCTAATGGATCCAAGATAAAATATCGTTTATAACGCTTTACGAATATAAATATGGATGGTTGTTTAAGTACTTGCGTATACCAAAATATACATTACTAGATGACGTTTATCGCGCGGGGACCGTACATTTTTCCGGGATAAAAAGTATCCTATGTCCTTTCCCGGGGCTCAAATCTACATACTAAATTTCAGCAAAATCCGTTTAGTGGTTTAGGCGTGAAGAGGTAACACACAGACAGACAGACAGACAGACACACTTTCGCATTTATAATTATTATACACTATATACATATACCTACATTATGATTGATCATCATCACCTTTTAACATCACGACAACGTGGATTGTTTTGAATTTTGACTGTAATTCTTTCCAATCTTCTTCATTCTTGATCATCAAGACGTGTTGTAGTTATTGATATCATTTAATTTTACTTATATGTTATGCTTTATATTAAGATAATAATTAAAATATTTATAGTAATTATTAATTGATTTTCAGATGGGAATTAAGCGCGTAAAGCTTAGTGCAGACTGTAGTACGACACTTTTATTTTTTCACCTTTTTTTCACACTACATTTAACATGCCAGATTTTCAGATTTCCGTACATGGACGCAAATGGATATCACACGCTTCCATTTTGTTTAATTTACATACGCTAATGTGATACACTGAAAGCAATTTTTTCGAATAAATCGATTCTCTTATCTGCATGGTGGGCCAGTAAAAACGGATTACTTGGCGCGAAGGATATTGAACATTGGCCACTGCAGCCCACAGGATATATATTATATTTTTTGTAATTATTTTTTAACGTCTAGGATAAAATATAATAAGTAGGCAAGAAATTATTACCGAGCATTATATTTTCACGTTGTTATTGCATTTATGGTACCTTCATTTTTATGTTTAAAATTTTGCTTTCTTCACAGTAATATTTTTTAAACTACCTACCTTTCATCACATAATATTATATTTCACATCCATTTTAATTATTTGCATATATAATATTTTATGACCTAAGTGCTTATTATTATCCGGGGCTTCTAATTAAAAAAAAACATTTATTTGTCCAATAAACTAACTCTGCAATGGCTACTAAGTCTAGCCACGTAAATTGCCTTAATGCATTTTGTTTATCTAGATTAGGTCCGGCTGAGTCACGTCGCGATCTGTGATTTCGGGAAATTGCTTTAAAGTAATTAATAGGTGTTTTCAAGAAGCAAATATTTTTAATTCTTCCTTGTATTTTGAGTTGATTAAGTATGATGAGGTCATGTTTTTGATTCTTGAGATAAAGGAGGAAATTGCAGAAAAGTCAAATGCCATAAACAAGTTCCATCTAAAACAAAACTGAAGTGAGATAAATCTATCTTCTATACTCATAAAATAAATGACTGATTCATAATCGCTGAGCAAAAACTGTTAAAGTTACAGCCACGAAATTTGGTGAGTAGGGTTGTTTTATTAAGTAGACACCCACTAAGGAAGGAATTTTGAAAATTTTACCCCGAAGGGGGTGAAATAGGGGTTGAAAGTTTGTATGAAAGTCCGTCATTTCTTAAGTTAGGAACATGAAACTTTATTTTTGGATTACTGATTAAAAACGCATGAAAACGTATTTAAGCGTTTTTGGAAATTCTACCCCCAAGGGGGTGAAATTGGGGTTGAAAGTGTGAATGAAAGTCCGTTGTTTCTTGAGTTAGAAACATGAAACTTTATTTTTGGGCTAAGAATTAAAAATTATTGGACACGTATTTAAGCGTTTTTGGAAAATCTACCCCCAAGGGGGTGAAATAGGGGCTGAAAATTTAAATGAAAGTCTATATAAGTATACTATGTTAACGCGGACGAAGTCGTGGGCAACAGCTAGTATTAAATAAGACTCAAACGCAGGCTGCTATTAATCTTAATTCCTACGTAAAACTAAAAAAAATACTAAGCGAACTTTGAGTGAGATTTTGCTTAAGTCTAATTAAAAAAAGCAATGCTAAGAGAAACATTTTAAATGACTAGGTATTTTCTTTTCTTGCTCCCCTGGAAGTTTTGGTCAAACACGTGCTTTAATTATCTTCCCCAGTGGCGGATTTACCCTAAGGCCCAGTAGGCCCGGGCCTAGGGCGGCCAGATATAAGGGGCGGCAAATCGTGCAAAAAAATTGAAATGGGTGCTTCTGCTGCTGCAGTCATGTGAAGCTAGTGGCAATAGGCGCGACTCTGGACGGACGCTATATTGTGATAGTGAATAATAGGTCTCAATATCTGAATCTCCATATTACGTAAATAAATAAAACGTACTGGAATCAAGTTTCATTATATATATTTTTGTTTTTTAACAAAGTAAATTTTGGGAATTAAAGTTGTGTGCAGTAAAGATGCGTAGTGGCTTCTCAGTTATTAAAATTTTGCGCAGGTTTTTGTACAGCCAGTTTTGGTGAGATATTAATTAAAGCTTCCAACCCTCATCTTTCATAATAATATGATTAAGAGGACGAATAAAGCAAAAAATTAAACATAGTCCTTCTCTCTTCACACTCACGCCCGGCTTTCGTATGCCGGGTGAAAAAGGACGACGCAGAATCATTGCAAAGTTAGTTTTTTAGGGTTTTGTACCGTAAAAACGGGACCCTATTACTAAGACTTCGATCTCTGTCTGTCTGTCTGTCTCCAGGCTGTAACTCAAGAACGGTAATGGCTAGAGAGCTGAGATTATATTGTATTTCTGTTCTCACTATTACAACAAATACTGGAAACTCAAAAAATTGAACCCGACTTCCAAGGAAAAAAACAATAAGGGCCTGTTTCACCGCTTCCTGATAAAGCTCCCATTATCTATTTACCACATAAAAATATCTGCCATATAAATCCACCAGATGTATTTTTTTGGTTCCACGACGTACGTCTCTGTTAAATTACGCGCCAGATAATTAACTCTAACCTTATTTGACAGTCGGAGTGGCAACGTCGCAATTTCCGTCGTACGTTCCATTTTAACCCAATCTTATATTGAAAAGTACAATAGTTTCATAATTTCACATAAATATATTAGAAAAAAACAGCAACAAAAATAGAGTTGACGTATGTATTGATGGATTTACTAAAGTTTTACATAAGATTTGTTTTAAAAGAGTCAAAAGGTTTTGATTCAACAACAGACATATTTAATATGCAAGGAATATGAAATACGTAAAACGAATCGTAGGTGACACCTTTCAAGACATTTGAAAATATTTCAGTGTTCTATGTTCTTCTAAGTTCTAAGTAGTTTCTTGAATAATTTACCTAATATTTTGTGATTTGTATTATAGAATGTAGACTAAAAAATGTTTATATACGAGACGCTATATTAGACAACGGAAAGAATCGCGAGAGAAGTGTAAATTTTCCCATGGGGATTGAGGATACTATACTACTATAATAAAAACACGATTTCGTTGGAAACCTTGTTGCTTTGGTCTGAGTTGGAAACAGACAGTTAATACAATCAAAGAAGCCTCAAGGAAGTTCTATTGAACTAGTGATACATGTCTAAAGATTGAGGTTAAGTCGAATAAAGGAAATGATAAGGAAACGACTAAGAAGATGGATTTGTGTCTCCAATCTCTCCAGCATGTTGTGCTCTGTCTCATGCATGATGCAGTTCAGTCTTTAGTTGTAGATTAGACAGCTGTTGATACCTATGTTTGAATAAACTCTCTGTAATCTGTATTATCTGATCCCAATGACAGCTAGTGATACAGTGAATGGTAAATATTTTCATTAGATAAAATCCTTAATAAAAAAACATAATGTAAATTTATAAGTACATATGTTGTTTGTTTCCAGATTCCAGAATAGATATTATTGTGGCTAGTACTTCTTGCCAAAATGATATAGTTGTTGTGGAGCTTTCACCCAAGCGGCAGCCGGCTGTTGCATAACAAATGAAAATCTATTATGTCTGTGATACCCACGATTGAGGTGCTACTGATCAAAAAACATCCTGCTCTGTGTAAGTTTTCCTGATACTGAATAAATATTTAATCCTTCAAGCCCCATAAGGACACCGGTGACCGCGACAACAATAGAATACAATAGCATTTCCAAGAGTCCACAGTGGACTTTTAGAACATTTACATTTACTCAGTATTATTAAAATCTCAAACATCATAATCTGTGAAATTAGTAATGACTCATAAGTCATAACTCATAACCCAGAGGTAACAAGTTCAACCACCCAGTGTACTTAACATTTTTGTGACATAATTATTATTGTATCTGATCTGACTTAAAAGTTGATCACCTACCAGTCTTATAACCTACCTACCAGTATTTGTGTTCAGTGCAGCTGGTTGATGTTGATCTTGGGCAGATTTGCCTCCCTAGCTGAAGTTTGCAGGATATCATTATTTAAGTATTTGTTATGAAATACTTGCATATTAAAAATATGTATTTCCTTACAGGTAAACCCGAAGCAAAAAGATCTTTTGATAAATTAGCCGAAGAAAAGTTCGAATTTGTAAAGCTACAAAAAACCCTTCTTGAGGAAGAACTCCAGGAATTTTTTTTAAGAAACAGCTGATGTTGAAGATGGAAATGCGTTATAAAAAAGAGTAGATAACTTGAAATGGAGAAGGAAGAAAGGCTATTCAAATATTTTATATTATACTTATTTTAATAGCTTTTCTTCCTCCTCCATTTCAGTTAAGTGTTAACTCTGTTAGTTTTAAAATGTGAATAAGAAAATAAAAAGTAGTAATTATAAAACTTAATTTTAAATATTTCAATTGTAACGGTGATTGAATATTGAAGGATAGTAATATATACTTTTTGCATTAATACTTTTATTTCCAGGCTCCAGGCTGTAACTCAAGAACGGTAAAAGCTAGAGATATGATATTTTCTCAGATTATGTATATCTCTTGCCGCTATAACAATATAAAATTAATATTTATGGAGGGCTCCCATAAAACAAACATGATTTTTTGGCCTTTTTGCTATATATAAATAATGGCAACAGGTAGGTACTTGAATTTTTCACATATATATTATATATATATATATATATATATATATATATATATATATATATATAAAAAATATATATATATATATATATATATATATATATATATATATATAAGTATAAAAAACTCAAAGGTGACTGACTGACATGGTGATCTATCAACGCACAGCCTGTACCACTGGACGGATCGGGCTGAAATTTGGCATGCAGGTAGATGATATGACGTAGGCATCCGCTAATAAAGGATGTTTATTAATTCTACCCCTAAGGGGATAAAAGATTGTATATATAATTATAATTCTTAATGAGAGCGAAGACGCGGGCAAAAGCTAGTTTAATTATATGTGTTCTTTTAATAATAATATTAAAATAAAATAAAAAATTAAGGAGGACCATTCCCATACAAAAAACACAATTTATGGCCTACTTTTACGGAACCCTTTGTGCGCGAGTCGGACTCACACTTGGCTAGACAGATAAAGACATACAGACAGACAACGACGTCCAATGAGTTTCTTACGTTAGTAACATAGAATATCGTTGACGAAGTCTCAGTAATAGGGTCCCGTTTTTACCCTTTGGCTTTTGGTTGCGGAACCCTAAAAATCATCTAATTCATCTTCTAAAATCTCTAAAAGATCCATGTTTATTCAAAATATCATTATAATATTATATTAACTTGAAGAAAGTTCACACAACACTGAACTGCATCATTACGATAACTGGCAAAAATATAATGGCTGCAGGATGGCTGCAGGCTGGAAATATTTTCGCGATCTCAAAAAAAAAGTTTTGTTATCTGACAAATAAAACCTTTAACAGCCACATGATCGGGCTGATAGGATATCAATGATTTTATCTGCTTGATTGGCTTATCAGACACGTGTGGAACAGAATTTTTTGCATTATCTGTCAAATAGCCTATTTGACTCTTTATCAGGAACCGGTGAAACAGGCCCTAAGTATTCTTAAAATGACCCAAAAAATATGAAATAATTCTTATTATTCATAAGTGCCTTTTTCAAAATTCGACTAAATCTCAACGAATTCTGTACTAAATTTTCATTCTTTTGAAGTCAGTACCAGCCCAGAACTGAGATACTTGACACAGAACTTAGCCAGTACCGACTTCAAAAGAATGAAAATTGAGTACAGAATTCGTTGAGATTTAGTAGAATTATGAAAAAGGCACTAATGAATAAGAATTATTTCATACTTTTAGGTCATTTTAAAAATATTTTTTGTTTTTTCCTTGGAAGTCGGGTTCAATTTTTTGTTAAAAATAATAATTTTACTCTTTTTATTAGTTATCTACACGACAAGGCTTTATGTGTAGATAACCACTACGAATATTAACTATCCATATTATATTACTGTAAGCGAAATTGTGGTAAATGCTTGCAGTTATCTAAGCGATGCTGCAATTTCCAAACTTTTATCTTTAAAGGTTCAGAAGTTCTGTTCAGTGCCTTTGGACCAAGAGACACCTTCGTTTGAAATTTCTCTTATTCGTAACATATGTTTATGTACTAGAAACAACATTTTAACCACTTTGAGTGTTTTGATAAATTTCAAGGATTTCCCTCGATTTCTCATAGATGCCATCACAGACTAGATACCATCATCAGCTCACCACTTTCGTAATTGTTATACAAAATTGAGATTATATCCTATTTTGAAAATCGGTCCACAAACAGCGAAATAATCATCAAAAACATCAGCTTTGTTGCAAAATATCACGAAAAGTACCGTAGTAATTGGGTTATAATGTGATGACCCATGGTATAATTATGGTTGTGATGATGATGATCAATCAAATTGATGTGTTGGCTTAAGCTTAGCGCAAACCTACGCGACCAAAGCGACTACGAAGCGGTAGCGTCTACCGCGCGGCGGACGCTGCCCATGTAATCTTATGGCGCTGTGCACACCTGCACGACCGCGACGCGAAATGTTCGCGTCGGCAAGCAGAACGTGCGCGTCAAGTTGTCAGACGCGTGTTTTGAAGTGTACATAACTAGACTTCTTTTTTAAAACCTTTTTTATATTATTTTGTACTACTCTTTAGTTTATGATTTCTTGATTTGTTTACGTTTTGATAGATTGTGTCATGAGTCAAATTGCCCGATATTGTAATATTTCTCTATGATCATGATATTAGTAGTCGCGCAGGTGTGCACGCCAAGTTTCGCGTTGCAGACGCTCCCGATTCGCGTACCGCGTCCCCTGTCACTGACGCGTAGGTTTGTTTTAAGCCTTATGCTTTCAGTTGTTTAATTTAAACAACGCCGAAATCCTCCAATCTGTATCTATAACTAGTTTTATAAGCTAATACTTTTTGTTAAATAATTTTCGGAATCAATTAAAAATGGGACGGGTGCTAAGAAAGGGGCGGCACATGGCCTGGGGCCTATAGCGGCCAGGACTGAAAATCCGCCACTGATCTTCCCTCGCGTTTATTTTATTTTGCGTTACATAATGTTCTCTAGCCGAAATGTTTAGGTGTGTCTCTATTTTCGAGGCAAACTAAAAAAGTATTAGTACATAATATAAGTAATAATAAAGATGGCGTGATGAGCTGGAGGCATACCAGCGGTGGCGCAGGAGAGAGACAGATGGAAGTCTTTAGGGGAGGCCTTTGCCCAGCAGTGGGACAGTATAGGCTTGTAATAATAATAATAATAATAAGCCCGCAGGGCAACTTGTGGCGAGCTGTTGTGGGAGTAGCGACCCCACGAACCCGAGTGCTCCCAGGGTAGCCCCTGTTCTCCATCTCCGGCTTGCCTTCACCGGCCGGCCGGAGTGAACACTGATGGAGAATCAGGCCCTACCTCTGCCTTGCCATAACCGGCCGGTCAGAGTGGAGTCGCGAGAGCTTCGGCTCGGAGGAAAATATAGCTCGAGCCGCGACCGCTTACCCATTGCGATTGTAATAATTGTATGTGCGACACACAGGTTAAAAACAACTGGTCTATATAATCGTTTGGGTTTATATTTGATGATGTCATCACTTTTTAATCTATACTTAATATTATAAATGCAAAAGTATCTCTGTCTATCTGTCTGTCTGTCTGTCTCGCTTTCACGCCCAAACTACTGAACCGATTGTAATGAAATTTTGTACACAGATAGTCTAAAGTCTGAGAAAGGACATAGGCTACTTTTTAACTGGACAAAGGGGTTGTAAGGGGGTTCAAATTAAGTTAGTTCCAAAAATTCATAATAGATGACGCTGTTCGTCTCCTACATCGCGCTATTGCTTATACAAACGTCTGGTAGTATTATTTTACACTAGGTTTTCGATTTTTTCGATTGTTAAAATGTGCTCTTTTACGTTATTAAAAAACTCAGTACTTTATATTCTATATGCAGTGATGTAACCTTAAATTATTAAACCTATCAATGATAAATAGTTGCAAGCAAAAGTTGTGTAATTGGGGGGCTAAATATTATACTTTAAAATTTGTCATAAATAAAGTTTAATTAAAAAAAATGAAATAAATTATGTGCACACTGCGCAGCTGTTTTTGGGTGTTTTGATTTAAGGGGTACCAGGGTTTTTTATAAAAGCTTTTGGCACCAATTTTGTTGACATCGCGCGCTATAAACTGAAGTCCACGCGGACGAATTCGCGGGCAACAGCTAGTGAATCGATAAAACAAAACGGATGTTCCAGTTATAGCATTTATCGTCCAAACATCACAGCCGCCTCTTGACCTCGTCTAAGGCCTCTCGTAAACATTTAGCTCTCCTGATCTATATTCCTCATATATTTATGGAACATTATAATATTATATTTATGTACATATTGATGTTCAATAACAACGACCATATTCATATCTACAATAATATTTAAGTAAGTAAATATTATTATTATATTTTAAAATAATTTTCCTATGACACTTTATGATTATAACTGCTAGGACTGGTAGGATTAATTAGGACTATTTGAAGCAACTTTTTCGTTCATTTTTATAATTTATCATTTCACTTTAATTATATTTTAAGTTAAAAAAAAATAAAGTAAGTACACAAAATAGTAAAGAGTGTGGCTCATCCAGAATTTTATCATAAACAACTTGATAATTGCCGTAGGAAAATATTTTGGTTTTTTGTCGTAAATGCAGAGAAAAAAATGCACAATTTAACTTACAATGAAAATAGCTTGACTTTTCCGTATGTAACTATGACTGAATACTCGATACCATCTAGCTTCCATGAAATTAGCTACACGAAACATCTACCTTATATTTCACATTGCCTGAATATTAACATTTTGTCGCGATATAAACCGTTCGCTTAGTACACTGCGCCCATTATTCTCAGCCGCAGAATGTATAATTGGCATGCCAATTTGACGCGAATTATGACCACTTCATTTCCTATAATAACTCACAACAATACAGCAGTAAGCGTTTCATTACGCCCCAGATGTATTTTTAAGCCACTTGTAAACAAAAAGACTTTGCGGACATTCTTTTTGTGGTGGTTTGCGGAGAAATTTTTGCGTTACTTTGCGGACCTATTCCATAGATATGTTAGTTGCGGTTTCACAGGTGTGGTACTTTAGGACATTATTTTTATTGATTTATTGTAGGTTTTACTTTTTGCAGGTTCATTTAATGTCTCAATGTTCGAGTTTTGTTACAAGCTCATAATAATTATTCATAATATTTTCTGAAATTACAGATAGGTTGTTAATAAGCCCTTTTTTATGAAGAAAAACCATTTTTTTACGCCGCCATCCATAAAATCTTTTTTTTTACTACCTTAGATCTCTTAAAGGACTTGCAAGTGTATTTGTCATGAATCATGATAATAATCTAAAGTCGGCACTACATATAGGCGAACGCGTTGGCCAACGCGTTGGCCAACGTGTCGGCCCAATGTGTAGAACGGGCGACTCGCGCGTTGGCGGTAGGTATTTAGACGTTGGCCGACGCGTTTTGTCGGCACTACATATAGGCGAACGCGTTGGCCGACGCGTTGGCCAATGCGTTGGCTAACGCGTTCGCCTATTTGTAGTGCCGACATTACATACACTTTTTTAATGATCGCATCGTTAGCAAGGTCATTTAGCAATCAAAATAACTTACACACTTTTAAATGCTCTATATTATTCAGTATGTTCTAAATTATCTACGAATAATAAAAACTAAGGAAGAGTAACTCTGTCAAAAAACATGTTCCAAAATACATGTCAAAAAAGTGTACCTTAGGTTCACTTTTCTTACATTTGCAATATTTAGGTGACTTTGAGCGGTATAAAAGCTAATGTTACATGACAGTTCGAATGGAACCAAATTTAAAACTGTATTAGTATTACGTTTCCTTAGGTTTTATTATTCGTAGTAAATTATATTAATAACCTAAAACTTTGATATTAGTAATCTGGCAGCGCATATCGCATCGTACATTACCGTGCAACAAATTGTTGCGATACCACATTTCCTCGCGAATTTCTGGTTTGATCTAACGGCACGCCGCCGATAACTTTATCGCGTCAGAACCGCGCGAGTAAATCACAATTACACGGAATTCCAAAATTTTCACCCCAAATTGAACATTATTCAGCCGAAAAGCTAACACAGATATAGAATTATGCACGAACTATGTTTAGATGATGAATAGGTACGGTGCAAATTATTTTCGTGTTTCGATTTCGATAGATATTTTGAGTTTTATTAGTTCGGTGCACGTTCGTTGGTTGCTTGATTATTTACGATAATGTTGTGAACTTGACTGCACCAAAAGAGTGGCTACGTTTTCGAGAGTGTGTATGTATAATTATTGTTATTTGAAATGCTCTGCCACCTGAACGGCTACATGGATTTTATCTTGAGAGGTATCATTCGTATCGCAGGTTAAAGCCTACAAAACTGCGTGCTTTGTTGGCTTTAACTTGCGATGAAACCTAACCATACCTAAACTGTGTGACATCTCACATCACCTTGTGATTTACAAAAAGATTAAGACGTGCCAACCCACACGTACCATAAACAACACGACATCGCAACGACAAAATATCGTCGAGCAGTGGTTACGTGTGAATGGTGTCGATGCAGCATTTTGTGGTTGCGTTGTGGTACCGACAAAATGCCGACGTGGTTGCGTTGTCGCGAGTGGTTGCGATGTGGTTGCGATGTGGTTACGTACGAAAGTCAATGAAACGGAATTCTTCCCCCCTGGAAAAGCGCGGGCGGTGTGCGCGCACTGTCGTTGCATCGACGCAACGTTGTGGTTGCGATGTGGTTGCGATGTGGTCGGCCGTGGTTGCATTGCACCTGATAAGTTATCTGATAAGTGGTCGACAACGACTGCAAAATGTGGTACGTGTGAATGGTGTGGTTGTGGTTGTCGTGTGGTTGTGGTACGTGTGGGTTGGCCCTAAGGCGCATCACTCTTTTGTTCATACTTATTCGTCTGCATCCTGTCAGTTAATATTTGAATTTAAAATGAAACTTTCTTATTTGTAACCTTTCTTACTTAGTAGCTACCTATGCTACATAGACTAAGGAAAATAAAATATATTAGTAATAGTATTAGTAGTATAGTTACAAATAAGAAAGTTTTATTTGTATTCTGTTATTATAATCAATAACTATACGTTCCGCGCGGCTTCTTAAATTAGATATTGCACAGAAAATTCTCATCTGTGCCAAATAACAGAATAATTGCTCCAGTAGTTCGTGAGATAAGCCCTTTTAAATAATTTCCTCCGCTTGTTTTTTTTTTACATTTTCCTCTATTTCTTCACTCCTATTAGTTTTAGCGAGATAAAGTATAGCCTATAGCCTTTCTCGATAAATAGGCTATCTAACACTGAAAGAATTTTTCAAATCGGACCAGTAGCTCCTAAGATTAGCGCGTTCAAACAAACAAACTCTTCCGATTCATAATAGAAAAAAAGAAAGAAAGAAAACGTTTACTGGTACAAGAAAACATACATAGCTAGTAACAATAAATAATAATACATCATAAAATGTTTTCGAGCACAAGCCGACGCAGCTCAGCATATGCTGACTGCAAGCAATCAGCGCTGATCTTCCGCTGGGCCGACAGGTGACGTCACGGACATCAATCCGGGTTCACAGATACAATTAAAATTTATATAATGACACAACAATATAGAAAACAGCAAGTCACAAAAGTATATTTTAAATTGAAAAGAGTAAAGACCCAAATATCAGAAATGTACCTAAAAATATACCTATCTTCAATAATATTTATAGCATTTTATAATTAAGATTTAAAACCAGAGTAAATAAAAAATATAGTTAAAACAAAAAAGGGGAAACCACATCTAAATCAATAACCCAACAACTAATCTAAAATAATAATAATAAAATTAAAACTAAACCAAGAATTTCATTGAATAACGTAACTTCAGAATTTCATTGTAGGTAAAAATGTATAAATAAGGTTAAAAAAATAAATTAATTAAAAATATAAAATTGGTGTATAAATATCATATTATTATGTATAATAAACATGCAACATTAAACTGTACTAATAAATATTGTGAAAAGGTGAACAATATAATAAATAGATATAAATAAAATAAAAGAAACACATTATTATTAATATTATATTGCACTTGTGTCTATTTTCAAGGAAGCTTCAGCCATTTGGTAATCAAGAATAAATCTCCTAAGTTTATTTTTAAAAGTATTTAAACTCGGCGAGTTCCTTATTGGGGGTGGAATATTATTCCAACACTTGGTCGCGGCATAGCGGAAGCTGCCTTTGAAGGCGGCTGTTCTGTGTCGCCAAAGTTAACTGAGGCACACATAGTCTTGACACATGTTGTCGCGTTTTCCATGTAAGTTTCTCAAAAAGATAACTTGGCTTCTTATATTTCATAACGCCAAAAAGAAGACACGCCAAGTGAAGCTTGCGTCTATGTCGCATTTTTAAAATAAAGTTTTCATTGAGATAAGGAGTCACGTGAGCCCTTTATATATAGTTATAATAATATTATAACTATTGTATATTTATATATTATAAGTATTGTATAAGTATACACACAAGCTATACGCTTAGCACATGATATACTATAGCACAAGATATACACAAGCACACATCAGCGAGATTAGATAACATGAAATTTTGTCATAACTCATAACATAATACAGCTTTTATCCCAATAGGTCTTACTCTACTGTGTATCATTTATACTGTGCTTCTAGTCCGTTTGTCAGTCGTCTTTGCAGTTCTATTAACTAATGCAATTGCATTTCTGAACACAACTCCACCAATCAACGCCCACTCACAAATCTTTATGAATGCTCGTAGGCAGTACAAATACGGCTAACATTTACTGCTACTGAGTTTCGTGATTTAATGCTGTTATTGTGGCGAATTTCGGGCTTATACTTCAAGGAATATTAGGTGCGAATTGAATTATAAATGGGGTTATTTTTGCAAAACTTGTCCATAAATTAATCTATGCAATAGGTTAGATAGTTACTAACCGTTTCAGTTAAACGAATGATTATCATTAATCACACACATGACACAATGTGTCAGATGCATATTTATTGTTCTTTTCCGACAAGCTACATTTTCGTACATCACAAGTTTTTTTAGGGTTCCGTACCCAAAGGGTAAAAACGGGACCCTATTACTGAGACTTCGATGTCTGTCCGTCTGTCTGTCTCCAGGCTGTAACTCAAGAACGGTAATAGCTAGAAAGTTGAAATTATCACAGATTATGTATATCTGTTGCCGCTATAACAACAACTACTAAAAACAAAATAAAATTATTATTTAACGGGGGCTCCCATACAACAAATGTGATTTTTTTTACCTTTTTGGCTCTATATCAATAACGGTAACAGGTAGGTACTTGAATTTTACTCAAGGTCATTAGTTTTATGTGCAATTTAAAATTTAATAATAATATTAAAATAAAATAAAAAATTAAGGGGCGCTCCCGTACAACAAATGTGATTTTTTTTTACCTTTTTGGCTCTATATCTATAATGGTAACAGGTAGGTACTTGAATTTTACTCAAGGTCCTTAGTTTTATGTGCACTTTAATATTTAATAATATTATTAAAATAAAATAAAAAATTAAGGGGGGCTCCCATACAAAAACCCAAATTTTTGCGGCAAATTTTGCTCTATAATGGTACGGAACCCTCAGTGCGCCAGTCCGACTCGCACTTGGCCGATTATTTATATTATAATCTCCTACCTGCAGGTTACTTTTAAACGCGGAGATCCATTCTAAGTTCAAGAATTATCACGTTCAAGAAAAATCTGTTAAAGCTTTTTAGCGTTAACTAGATGAGCCGGTAAACTTTGTTTCTCTTACATCCTACCAAAGGGCGTTCCGTCCGGAGATTCCGTAATTGACCGTATTTAAAACCTTATAAACTCATAATCTGAAAGCTACAAAGTTATAATAAAAATACAGCAATAATCTTCAGTATATCAACATTCCTTTTGTCGTTTTAAATTTTCTATTTTTGTTTCTTATACTCATGATATCAGCTTCCAAAGTAATCCCAATTTGTTAAAATTCAAGCATACATTCAACATCTCCTTACGATTTACAAATTACTTTTATTTGAAACTCACGCCAATAGATCGACAATATTATAAACTACATATTCGCCGTTTTAAATTTTTTTTAGGACAATTTTGAACTAAGATAAGTAAAAATAATAGGGTTTTGGCGCGATCTCGGCAACGCGGCAAATGTATGGCCAAGGTCGTTTGCTCGGGGGACGGCCTTAACTACTTATAAAACCTTCCCTTGACTGCACGAATATATTATTCCATATGATAATAATCGATTGCAATAAAATTAAACCTTAAGAGCCAACTTAACCCTACACGTTCAATAAAATATGTTCATAAGGACCCATCAATTGGGTTCGTGAGTCTGAAACTCAGAGAAATAATGACCGCGGCGGAGTCCACATTCGGATCCCACTTATTTATTTATACAAACGTGACCTCATCACAAATTCAGTAAATGCAAACCTATTCAAATTTTCAAAAGCACTTTGCAAAGTATAAAGTTCCCTTCGACTTAAGCTGGCAGATTTGTGGTCCATAAATATACATATACTATGTACAGTATACTAACATAATATTAATGTTTTTTTTTTCTATACTAATATTATAATTGGGAAGAGTTTGTTTGTTTGTTTGTTTGTTTGAACGCGCTAATCTCAGGAACTACTGATCCGATTTGAAAAATTCTTTCAGTGTTAGATAGCCCATTTATCGAGGAAGGCTATGGGCTATATTTTATCACGCTAATACTAATAGGAGCTAAGAAATAGAGGAAAGTGTGGAAAAAATGGGAGAAATTATTTAAAAGGGCTTATTTAGACGTACTGGAGCAATTTTTATGTTATTTGGCACACATTAAGAATCGATCACGTGAAAGGACATAGGTTTCTTTTTTTGCGGAAAAATGTACGGTACCCGTGACATTCCTAAATTACGCGGGCGAAGCCGCGCGGAACAGCTAGTATTGAATAAGGGGGCAAACGAGCAAACGGGTCACCTGATGGTAACACTCGCAGCATCAGAAGAGCTGCAGGTGCGTTTCCGGCCTTTTAAGAGGGAATACGCTCTTTTCTTGAAGGTTTGCAGGTCGTATAGGTCCGGAAAAACTGCTGATGACAGTTCGTTTCAGAGTTTTACAGAGCGCGGCAGAAAGTTACGCGAAAAAGGCACTGTGGAAGACTGCCACTCATCAAGGTGATGAGGGTGGTATGTTTTTCGCGTGGGTCAATGGCGAAAAGTTGCAGGTGGTATGATTTCGAACAATTCCTCAGAGCACTCCCCGTGATACAACCGATAGAGGATGCAGAGTGAAGCTACATCTCGGCGTAATTCCAAGGGGTCCAAGCTGTTTGAAACACTATGGCAGTCAACAACTCGAGCGGCCCTTCGTTGGATACGATCCAGAGGGAGCAGTTGGTATTTTGGCGCCCCTGCCCAGAGATGAGAACAATATTTCATATGAGGCCGAACCAGCGCCTTGTAGAGTTGTAGGCGTTGGTCCGGACTGAAGTACTGTCTGGCTCTGTTAAGAACACCAAGCTTCTTCGAGGCTAATTTGGCCTTACCCTCTAGATGGTATCGGAACTGGACTTCGCTCGATATGTTGACGCCAAGTATGTCAATGCTAGGGGAGATGGTTAAAGATGTGTCCTCGAAACGAGGATATACGACCATTGTTTAAAATTAAATGGATTTTTTTGAAAGGCTGGATCTAAGTTCTATATAAGTTTTAGGACGGCCAAGAAGAACCTTATATAAGGTACCGATTACAGTTTTATTATTATTCTAGATATTAATCTAGAATAATAATAATTATTTCATTAAAAGAACTTCGTATACTGTTACGAGTAAGTACTATTTTAATTCAGGGTAACATACTTTTAAATTACTTTTCTTTGGGGTTTGCTGAGTCCGATCTACGTTGAACGTAGAGAACTTTAACAATCATTATATTATTACGATGGTAAGATTGCAATAAAAGGATCACGTTCATACCATAACCTTATTAAAACATGAAAATTTATAGCATTCTAGACATGACCCGCTACTTTGCTTAGAATAAAACCAAAGGAAAATTTTGCAGTCTTAAAAAGTGTTTTTTCACCATATTATGGTTTGTTCTTTATACTTCACAAAGGTATGGTTTATTCTTTTTACTTTGCAAAAACAGCTCTGATCATGTTAGGCGGAGAAATATGGTTTATTCTATTTCTTAGGGTTTTTTTTTTAAATCGGTCCTGTACTTCCGGAGTCTATTGTTGAAACATAATATGATATTATTTACATATTATTTTTCCTAAAATGGTAAAACTAAATAGTTATTGCTGAAAAACACAACAATATACTATGCACTAATTTTACGCAATTCATAATTAATAAGCCCAACTTACAATATTATGATTGCAAACAATTTCATTAATGTGGTTACACGTTTCAGTAATATTCTATCATATTTACTTTATTGAAATTCAATAGCCTTGTGTAAATATATTTATTACTACTCAATTACACTCAACTGTACTTGTATTTGGATTCTATAACTGCATACTTTAATATAATATTAACCTATCAAGCCCTATAAGATCACCGGTGCTCTTAATGGGACTTGATAGGTTAAAGTACTTAGTTTATAACAATGCTTGGTTCATACTTATCTACTTCATAACATTGCAATGATTTAAATATTATAATTATATTTGTTATTTTCAGTACGTCTGTGCAACAAAATATACAATATTACATTGTGTCTACTCTGTACAATTTATACTTAGGCAATTAAATCTCATATTATCTGGGCAGTGCCCCAGCCAAGCCAAGCCAAGACGTGGGAGAGCCATGCTTTGCGGCACGAATGGGCCGGCTCGACCGGAGAAATACCACGTCCTCACAGAAAACCGGCGTGAAATAGCGCTTGCGCTGTGTTTCGCCGAGTGAGTGAGTTTACCGGAGGCCCAATCCCCTACCCTTTTCCCTTCCCTACTCTTCCCTATTTCCTTCCCCACCCTCCCCTATTACCCCTTAAAAGGCTGGCAACGCACCTGCAGCTCTTCTGATGCTGCGAGTGTCCATGGTCGACGGAAGTTGCTTTCCATCAGGTGACCCGTTTGCTCGCTTGCCCCCTTATTGCATAAAGAAAAAAGCTTTTTAGCAAAGGCACGGCCGTACCATACTTTCCTCGAAGCGGTTCGCGGCTATTTCTCACCTAAACCCACCTTTGTTAAAGTTGCCGAGTCACTATAATAATTTTAAAATAAAGAAAACTATTGATACATTCACTGAATGTTGATTTCAATTACAAAATAAGTTGAAGGCTTGGCTTGAATGTGATCTGAAAACTTTTTACGACAGAAGTATTGCATAGCTATGCAATATTTTGCTTGGCTCCTTTTACACTTAATGTTTTGGTGGGATAATATCATTATCTATATTGTTTAAAAACTTAATTTGACACTAAACTTTGAGAAAACAACAGCGAACATTAATACTATACTTTCGTCCAACCCTGCGTCAAACTAATCAGTAGAGGTACTTTGTAATTAAAGTACCTACTGATTCACAAACTGAACTTAAACATGTAGCATGCAAATTCGAATGTTTCCTGCATAAACAGATAACTCAATTGTCAGTTCTGGCGAATCTATTAGCATGTTATTTCCGGTCGGCCATCGCGACGAAAGATTTGGATATTTACCATGGGAAATGAAGTATTGAAGCCGAAAACTCATTCCCACATCGTGGCCCAAGAGCCAGTGATAAACAGACTTTCGTCATTGCATGAAAGCTGAAAGTTTACCTGTTTATGACCTCTACAGGGTATAATTAAACCTTCCTGCCAAATTTTTTCCAGGGCTTAGGTATCATTAGGAGAGTCCATTTAACCAAAAAAATGTTAACGACATATTTTATCCCATTTAAAATTGTTGTAGAACAGTAACTCGCGGCGGTGGGTATGAGCGGAGATTGACGCGGGGGCAGGCGCATGCGCGGGAGAACCTCACGCGCGGGTGACTTGTCCGTATTTAATTGTACTGTTTTTTAGGATAACTTTCGGAAACTATTTCTCTACATTTTAGTACTGAGTGATTATTAAAGAAAAAAAACCATGTATTTTTATTTTTAACAAGGATCAATACTTATATCAAAATTTGGCAGGAATGTTTAATTGCACCCTGTATACATGTAACGACCAACAACTATGAAGTTTCGATCGTGGTTGATTTAGTAGGTATCCAGTTCTAAAGGTCTACCTGAACTTCAATAAAGAGTAAAGTTATATTTTTTTTCCTTATTTTCTTTGGGATAACTGTAGGAATTTTGTCTTCTACTGCCGGAAATTTTTGACAGTTGCTTCCCACTGCCAGACCACCTCAAATTCCAATACTTTAAGGAAGTTTATGTGTGTTCTTACCGCGACTCCATAGTTGCTGGTAATTCTTACCTCGGTCGGTCATAAACAGGTAGGTAAACTTTCAGCTTTCATAAAATGTTGAATGTCTGACTGTCACTGGCTCTTACTCTATCGGAATCCACTTGTCGATTTCGGAATGACGTTAAGCCCCGAATGTGGTAAGTCGGCGTCAAAATAAAGCGTGATTTGTGGATTTCGTGTCGTGGTTTATGAAAATATTGGGATTGTGAGACTTTTATCCCGATTTGTATGGAACTGTCTTGTATATTTTTATGATCTCGGTAAATATTGTTTTGGTATTTCTTGAAATTTCAAAACTTCAATTCGAGTTCTGAACTACATATTCGATAGTACTTTAGTAATTTAATTTACTCAAATAAGATTCTTATAAAATAGTTCAAGCAAGAAGATTAAATATAAAAATATCATACTGAGTGGTTAAAGTAAATAAACCTAATAATAATTAAATTTGATATGTGAAGATCACATTGGATGAAAACTGAATTTCGCTCACAATTCGAACAGGAGCTAAACCTATCGATTTCCGGCCTATTCGACTTTAAACGGGGAATCAAACTCGATATCCGAATAGATTTAGTTGCGGACACGATAGTTAGAAATGAATAGAGATTGGCTTCTGCATCCGATTCTATTTTATATTAATCAATGTTCAAAGCTTCGGACGTATGACTTAATTATCAAAGGCGGATTATATCGGAGTTGTAATGAATTTAGGACTTAACGAAATATGAGCGAAAGCTTTCACGTTTTAATTGTGAGCTTTCGAAGTGATTAAAAGCTTTTAGCAGAATTGACTTCTTGGACTTAGTAAATGCATAAAATATGACTTCGTGTTAATTACGCCTTAGTAGCGGAAATTTGTATTGTTTAGAAATTGTTTTGTAAAGGATTTAATTTATGGTAAGGATTTCTACATTGTTTGGAAAAAATAAACCAGATAGTACGTCACCTCAAAAATAAGACAAAAAAAGTTGAGTGGTCTCAAGGGACAACCGAATGGAACGAAGTTATTTCTTATGTTCAAAAAACCTGTATACATATTATTATTATACTCTCAAAAAAAATAGTATAAAAAACGCTATCTATTGACGCACAGGAATACTAACAATACTAATAAAAAAGTGTCGAGGTCAAATATCGTTTTGTCTAGCCTAGCCTTCTTTACGCCGAACGCGCAATAAGGAACTTCATTCCAATATAAAAAAAGCTGAAATTTCAATGTTAAGCTCTGTGAAATTAAAACGGGCATTGTTTTTATACCGGGCACTAACATTCTGTTCGGCGAATGCGCGCCACAGATAAGTATTAACGAACCCCATAAAAGTGTCGAATCTACCCGTACAATTTTATACATCCGTAGTTTAATCAAGGGAATAATCATACTTGATAGTTATTGCCACCTATGTTGTCCATTGATAGAACAGTCTAGAATTACTCGGTGTATTTAAAATACTGATATTTGTTTTTCTATTGTTTTTGTCGTCACATAAAAAGACTAAGTTAAATATACAAAAAGATAAAGTTGATTTAGGATACTTTGGGCTCGTTTCAAGAATTTAAAACAATAAGGCAGAACCATTGAGAGCAAAAAAATCGGTTGTCTGTAAAGTCGGTTTACTGACGATAGTTGAACGTGACAACGTATGACATTGTCACGTTCAACTATCCTTAACCCTTTAACCCTCGCTTCCGAATCTCTATAAATAGAAACAAACTTTTTCGTCTGTAACCTAAAGTTATTTCGATGTATTTCTTTCAAATCGACCTATGCAAAGAACAAAGTTCTATTTGAATATATCACCAAAGTACTTTTATTGTATTTTTTACTGCTATCGGACCTCTACATTTTATAAAAAAAAAAGTGAGAAAAGTGTGTCAGCTCCGACGCACGACTGGAGTTTACTCCTTAAGTACGAGTATCTAACCATACGCAAAAAGAGTTTATTCAACTGAAAAAAGATTAATATCATATTATGAAATCAGATGTTCTGGCAATATTATCTACACCCCTTTCTGCCGTACATAATTATTAAGAAACGAATATAAAACTGCATATTTGGAGGAGTTCATACTTACACAGAAGACGGCAAGCGTAAAGTGTTTTTTTTTTCGTTTATCGTAACGACGAATCTGGTCGATGCAGGTAGGTACCCATATGAATTCAATTAGTCGCTGATTATTTCTCTAGTGCTCATTGCCAAGCCACTATGATAATTTTAAAATAAAGAAAACTATCGATACGTTCACTGAATGTTGATTGAAACGTAGTAACTTTGACCATCCGTAACTAGTAAGCTATTAATCAGAATATAATGTAATTTTGAGGTTAAGCTAGGTTTAATACTTGCTCCTAGTCATCGAAATTCTAAATTTCTAGCTTTGTTAACATCGAAGATAAGGAGCGTGTGAAATAGCCGCGAACCGCTTCGAGAAAAGTATGGTACGGCCGTGCCTTTGCTAAAAAGCTTGGCTGGGGCACTGCCGTGCCCCAGATAAATATAATTATATAATTATATAATAATATAATTCAACAATAATATAATATGTATAATATTCCGATGTCCGATGATTCCAAAAACGTGACACATTTTTTCGTTACATGTTTAATAGGTTTTACCCAATGATATTGTATGTTACTAACGTAACTAGATTGGCAGTCTACGACAGCAACGCGTCACCACTTTGAAGATGCCTGCAGGTATATCTGCCGTACATAATGACATAATAACATTATGAAGTGACATTGTCTTTTGGGCTATCAAGTGGTTACGCATTTCTGAGAATCGTTTGTAAGACGTTGCTACTCTAGTATTTTAGAAACTCATTGGTTTTACCCCTCGGAATTTTCTCATACCGGGTGCCTTATATATGAAAATAGATTCTTAAGGAATAAACTCCAAATAAAAATTTAAAAATGTTACGTAAAAACAATAGTTACTACAAGTGTCACCTCACTACCAACTTCGAGTAGCAAGATATCGACAATTGCAGCACTTACGTCAGCGTCTTGTTGGCCCAGCGGGACAAGCTAGATATCACAGCGCCAATATAATTGCTATACTGTGGCCAAGTTCCAGGATCGCGTCCACGCGGCGGCAATACTTACTTTTCGCTTTCTTTAAAATATAAGCATCGCTCACTCAAGTAGGACTTAGGAGAGAGACGGATGTCGAACGCTGCCGAACGCAAAGGCCAATTGTGCTTCCTTGTCGCTCGTTCCGCGCACTCGCTTGCACTTCAAGCCTTATATGGAACGCCTCAGAGCGAGGTAACGACACATGAACTGTCATGTTTTTCGGGCGCACACCCCATATCGAATTATAAGACGTTATCACGTCAAAAGGTTTTTTTAATCAATTGATCAAATTGTTATGCGGAAGCTACTGCAGCTTTGAAAACCTGCTCGCTAACAAGCAAACTTTTTCTGGTTCTCTGAAAACTGCGCCTACAAGATATCGTACCGCATCAATACAGTTATAGCTATCACAAAACAATGAAGACCGAACAATACAATCCAAGTATTACAGAAAAATTCTGAAAATCTTTTTATTCCGAACGCCATTCATTCGAGTGATAATGCGATATGGCATACGAATAAGAATTCCATTCACACTGGAATAACGGATCAGGGCGTCTCCGATGTTCATTATCCCGTCGCTGGCTATCGATTGACTTTTAAATCCGGATGGTGCTTTTACCGCTCCGAATCGCCTTTGTTAGAAGGGAAGGCTCAGCGCAACCTACTTTAAGAATTTTGTAGTATTAAGATTTTTATGGGGCGAAATATTAAGGGCTTTGCGAAAAATTCTAAGGGTTGTAAGAAAATGTAAAAACTTGAGTATGGTTCTGTGAAATCATCATCATCATCATCATGTTAGCCTATATATTCGTCCACTGCTGGACATAGGCCTCTCTTAATGATCGCCAAGATGACCGATCTCCTGCTACTCCCATCCAACATGGACCCGCAACTAAACAGAGATCGTCGTCCCACCTAGTGTCTGTGAAATATCTGATTTAATTCACCCTCAGTGACAGACATCCCTTAATTATATTTTCACAAAATTATGGCTTCCAAACTTACCTTTTATGAATACAATATGATACCCGCAACGGAGTTGCGCCAAAATTCGTTTATCGTGCGGGAACCGTAAATTTTTCCTGGGATAAAAAGTAGCATATTATTTCCTTTACAGGGACTCAAAGTATCTCCATACAAAATTTCAGCAAAATTTGTGCAGTGGTTTGGGTGTGAATAGGTAACAAACAGACAGACATAAAGACAGACAGACGGACACACTTCCGTATTTATAGTATTAGTAAGGCTTTGGATGGACCAAACCATGAGACAAGTCAAAATATAATATTTTCATTTTAATCTTAATATCTGACACAATAATTAAATTATTATTTAAGGGTGAAGCCAAATGAGCGTAATTTGTGAGTTGTGAGTCGCAGAATTTCGGTTGCATAAATATATTTTCATAGAAATCATGACTCACAAAATTAAGCTCGTGTGAATCAAACAGGACTTGTGTATGAAACTGAATGCAGAAGAATTTCTGCCAGCCGAAATTCTGCGACTCACAACTCATAAACTCGCTTGGCTTCACCCTTAATCCTCATAAAATTACACACGATTTCTATTTGACAGAAATTCCGTTCAAATTCTACCCTGGTTCTTTAAACACAGTATGGGCGTTGAGAATCGAATTTACGTAGATATATTCAGGTGAAGAGATGAGTACATGCTATTACTATTAACTATTCAGATAGCACGTTTGGCGCGTGCTTTGACTGCGAATGTTCCGGAACATAATATTGTAGAACATAATATTATAGTCTGAATTATCAAAGTGTTACGGGGACGAGGCGTGGAAATGATAAGATTATTCCAGTTCTGTGTTTATGCACATAAAAAACAGCATGTAGATTTTAGGTACCTACCTAGGAACTATTCAATAAATTTATTTAAGGCCGTCCCCCGAGCAAACGACCTTGGCCATACATTTGCCGCGTTGCCGAGAGCGCACCAAAACCCTATTTTTTTACTTATCTTAGTTCAAAATTGACCTAAAAAGATTTAAAACTGCGAATATATTGTAGTTTATGATATTGTCGATCTATTGGCGTGTGTTCCAAATAAAAGTTGTAAATCATAAGGAGATGCTGAATGTATGCTTGAATTTTAATAAATTGGTTTTACTTTGGAAGATAATATCATGAGTATAATATACAAAAAATTAAAATTTAAAACGGGGAAAGGAATGTCGATATACTGAAGATTATTGCTGTATTTTTATTATAGTAATAATAATATAATAATAATATCTATGGACGCTTCACACCACGTCAGTCTGGCCCCGTGCTAAGTACCCAAAGGACTTGTGTTACAGGTACCAGACAACGGAAATATATTTAATACTTTTATACTATACATATATTTAAGATTTTTATTATATCATACACATATTTAATATACGTCCATGACCCAGGAACATTGAAAAACTTTTTTGTTCCGTCGGCGGGATTCGAACCCGCGACCTCCGGCTTGAGTTGCCACATACTCTAACCATTGAGCCACGGAGGTCGTCAAATTATAACTTTGTAGCTTTCAAATTATGAGTTTATAGGGCTTGAAATATTGTAAATTACGGTATCTCCGGAAGGAACGCCCTTAAGCAGATGGCGGTCATGTGTCATTTGGTCGGGTTACGTCAATACAACGTACAAGTCTATCCGCTGTGTTTGAAATTACCTGACCAAATTATGTTGGTCCGCCATCTGCCTGTGAATACACTTCTCTGATGGTATCTACCAACTATAGTGTGTCCATCTCAGATGTGCATGTGCATACTATTATCTATAAGCCTTATTTTCATAACTGCGAAGAGGGTGGCTGGTGGACCTATGAAGAACGAGATGTTTGGCGATTGTTGGCGAAAACCCTTGTTTAGCTTTGGACAGCGATGGGCTGATGATTATGATGATTATCATATCTGCTAGTTTTCTCCACAAGTAGCATTTTGTTAAAACTTTAAAAGTAGGCGCGGAATAACATACAAAATATAATTCTATGTATGACGTTGGTTACATCTCAATGACGTTGGTGAAAATTATTCCCGCGCAATTATAACAGTGCCAATATTAATGGCATACACTGTGCAGCTTGTAGGCTAATCCCTAGCTGCAAACTTGATTCCGTAGCTTTATCTTACATGTGAACACGTGTGATACAAGACGATCTGTGTTGCTTAATATTAATAACTGGATATGGCCTGCGACGTGGTTGACTTGAGTTTCCAATTTGCAAGCACATACGGAATGGATTTACCGTCTTACTGTGGCAAGTGTCTCTCGGAGAACATGTTTTTTTTTGCCATGAAAATGATCATGATGATATAATATTATGATGTTTCTTAACTAAAATATTCTAGTATTACGATAAACGGCTCTGTTATTCGCATCTACGTATATTGATATACTATTATGACAAAATCGTGTGAAACAGATAGGCAAACTATATAAAACAAATATCTAATGGCAATCAAACTTTTGAATCATTATCCAAACTTAAACCAGTTTTTTTTTATTCTTAGTGCCAAAGTTTTAATATCTCGTCGTAAACATGACATAATATATTATGGCATAGCTTATAATGTTAATGTAAAATAATAATTTTATTAAGGAAACCTTTAAAAACCGTAATTGAAACGGTATATTTCAAAAATAGTGGCATGAATTAAGAAAACTAATGTGCAAGTATAAACCAAACGAAGTTGGCTCAGATTCAGCTTTCATGAACCTAAACTGATATAAGTACATAATAAAGAGCTAACCGCTTATCGTACGGATACCTGATCGCAGTATTATAAAAATATATGAGCTACTTCCTTACTCTATGATTTCTCATAGCCGAACGATTCCCGAGCTAAAATATTTTATAAACTCTCATTTTAGTCCGATGAATTAGATATTTTCTATATTATAATATTTACATTTAACTGCGATGATTCTTGGTGCAAAAAAAAATCTATGCATGTTTTTCGTTCGTCATGACTAGTGATGAGCAAAATTAGTCTTGGTCTTGCAGTCTTGGTCTTGGTCTTGCAAAAAATGCAAGACCAAGACCAAGACCAAGACTACCCTAAGACTAGCAAGACCAAGACCAAGACTAGGTGTGCAAGAACAAGACCAAGACCAAGACCGACTATGCAAGAGTCTTGCTCCATGCAAGACTCTTGCTAAAAATTTTTATTTATAGTCGCAGTGACTATAATATTCACGAGGTAAAAATATTTGTAACAATATAATATCAATTTAACATTAATTTCAAGTTCTTGTGATACAGCCTGGAAACAGGCAGACGAACAGGCAGTGATGTGTAAGTAATTGGGACCCGTTTTTGCCCTTTTTATTATGTAAACACTATAAACATGCATTTAAACTAAAAATTTGGGAATATACGTAATACGTGGCGGCCGAAAAGGAAGATCTTTCAACCGAGAGAGAATCCGAAAATCCAGCCAAGTGCGAGTTGGATTCGCCCATGAAGGGTTCCGACTCCGCAGCAGCAAAAAGGTTTATTTTAGGAAATAAAAAGGTTTTTGATTAATCTTTATATTTCAGTTCATTTAATGAAAGTTAAATTATTAAGGTTTTATTAAATTATTAAGGTATGATGAGGTATGATCATCGATGAGAAAAAAAACTTGAGAGGTGTCATGGGACACCCGGATGGAACGAAGTTATTTCTTATCATGTACAAAAAAGTAAAAGCCCGTATACACTACAAAAACAAAAACAAAATCATAACTGGCCTTCTTTCTATGAGAGAAAGAGAGACCGGTAGAGAAAGACGCGCACGCCGCACAGCTTACAACTATAGCAAAAAGCACAGACATAGATCAAGATAGATACCGCATCTATCTTGATTCTTGATCTATGTCTGTGGCAAAAGGGTCGTTACAATTTTTTTCCGTCTAGCCCCCTTTCGCAATGCGCGATAAGGAACTTCGTTCCCAAAATTTTTTTTGTTTCAGTTGTCCCTATGGGGACCCCTACAATTTTTTATATTTTTCCTATTTTTGTACATTTCTTACACACCAAGTTTCAATTGTATAGCTCTTAGGGTCTTATCACACTGGCGATTAGCAAGCGATTTCAAAGCGACGCGATTGCGCAGCATGCACGCCGCGACAGCGCAGCGTCGTCGCGGGCGTGGCGTGGACGCCATTTTGTACACTCGTCTAGGGAATTCTCTAGACGAGTGGACTCCATTTTGTACACTTGTCTAGGGAATTCCCTAGACAAGTGTACAAAATGGCGTCCACACTACGCCGCGACGTCGTTGCGCTGTCGCGTCGTGCACGTCGCGCAATCGCGGCGTGCGCGCTGCGCAATCGCGTCGCTTTCAAACCGCTCGCTAATCGCCAGTGTGATAAGGCCCTTATAGTTTCGGAGAAAAGTGGCTGTGACATACGGTCGGACAGACAGACAGACAGACATGACGAATCTATTGGCAACCTCTGTGGCTCGAATGGTTGAGTGTGTGGCAGCTCAAGCCGGGGGTCGCGGGTTCGAATCCCGCCGACGGATTTCCGGGTCTGGATGTGTATTAAATATGTGTGATATAATAAAAATCTTAAATATATGTATAGTATAAAAGTATTATATATATTTCCGTTGTCTGGTACCTGTAACACAAGTCCTTCAGGTACTTAGCACGGGGCCAGACTCACGTGGTGTGAAGCGTCCATAGATATTATTATTATTTATAAGGGTTCCGTTTTTTGCCATTTGGCTATGGGACCCTAAAAAAAACTTGTTTTTCAAAATTTTCATTTTTCGTAAGGAAATTATTGTTGCCGCTAAAAGATCAGCTTATGCTGAGTTGGCTCTCGACTTTTCATAAGTATTTTCAATATTCTCTTTACAAGTTAAGATTATAATATGTAGCTAGTCTAATAATTTAGGTTTGAAAATGTTTTTTTCGAGAGAAAATTAAAACGTTTACAGAAAGTTTTGAAAAATGTTTGCAAGAGTCTTGCTTTTTGCAAGACCAAGACCAAGACTAGGCGTGCAAGACCAAGACCAAGACCAAGACCAAACAGATTTAAGCAAGACGAAGACCAAGACTGCACAAGCAAGAACAAGACCAAGACCAAGACTGGTCGAGTCTTGGTCTTGGTCTTGCTTTGCTCATCACTAGTCATGACGTTTTTTTTACTGTGTATACGTAATTAAACAAACATAAAGTAGTTTATGAGTTAGTATTCTAGTCGGGTTACTTTCTTAAAACCTTAATATCATTGAGGTTTAGGTTAAGGAGCTACATTTCCACAGACAGACACACAGACACGTCAAACTTGTGAAACTATGCGAATTAACCATGAAATAATCTATATCATTATATAAAAGGCTTTGTCCTGAATGAAATGAAATGAAAATGGAATCACGCTAGGGCCTAAACCACTGATTGCAGATACTTAAAATTTGGAGGAAGTGTTCTTCGTATGACGTAGACGTGCGATAAGAAGGGATTTTTAAAAATTCCTCTCCTAAGGGTATGAAAAGGGGGGATGAAGTTAGTATGGGACAACTCGATTCCATAGTCCGATCTGCTCGAAAATTCGCATCATTATAATTTCATGTATTTTATCGAATATGTAATTTATAGTTTGTTGAAATTTACCATTAAAAGTCATTAAAAAGCATGAACAGTTTACAGCGCTTTACAGCGTTTAGAAGCTGCTTGCGACGTAGGGAGTAAGAGACGCCAATCATTGCTTTTTGCCACAATAGACATAATCTGTGTACTCTATTTTTGCCATTTAAGTTATGGCTGGTTTACATGTATTAAGTAGATAAGTAGTCAACTAAATTTTAACTTATGACTTTATACTTTTTTTACCTAAACAAATTTGAACTTGCTACCTGCCACTAAATTTGTGTTTACATGCAATTGATAACTTAAAATTTAGTTATCTACTTATCAACTTAATACGTGTAAACCAGCCATTAGAGCTCTTTTTGAGTAAATACTCTTTTGCTTGTGAAATAAAGCCACCATTCACGATAAAGCGATCTCATTCTATTTGTAAATTATCTAGATTTACAATAGAAATTGCAACTTATGAAGCCTACCTATATTATCGTAACAATTATTTGTTACATCTAAATATTAACAATTGATTGTTATTATAATATTATTGTTTTCTTATACTGTTGTAGAATTTAGAAAGATTGTCTTGAATAGAGGCTTTACATTATGTTTTATATTGGCGTTCGAAATTCAAAATTAATTAATCCTGTACGAATTGGTGTTTTTTTTTCATTGAGATTTAATTTTATGCACAAAAGATTGTGTAAAGTGCAAAAAATTTAAAAATATATTTTTTATAAGAAATGAAGTTAAGTACATTTTAACTAATCTGTTTAATTTAAAATAATAATATATGGGGCGTTCCACGCCAAGCGGACAGGAAAAAATAGTCCATGTGTCCGATTTTGATAATATTTAGATATGTTATACCTACATGTGTTATTAATACGTGTGCCAAATATTTTTGTAATATATTGGCTAGATTAAAAATGATGGGACTTTGAAACGTGACTTTTCCATTCGGCACTCGGTGCTTCAAAGCCGATTATTGATTAAAAAAATTATATATTTGAATAATTAAACCACTGAACTTGTTACTTCATTTAATGAGCTCTTTAACTGCATTTTTGAAAACAAAATTTTTTTTTCTGTGAAAAAAATGCAAATCAATTCTTTTTTCTTGATTTTCTCAAAGAGGGACCCCTTTTGATTTTTTTTATATTTTTTGTGTAAGTAGCTAATATTCTATAGAACATTCCTGCACAACTGCTATAATGGGCCGGGAAGTGGATTAGGAGCTAGACTGAAAATACTTCCGAAGGGTGGCGTCCAGCGCCATACTGTACTATGGGCAGAAATCGCTAAGGTGGGATTTCACCAAACACACATAAAACTTCGATTTATAAAACTTAGTTCCCATTGAACGCGTTCATGCAGCGACGTAAATCTCGTTCTCTTTCAAATGGATTTCACAAAATTCTATTGATCGCGATTATTAAATCTAAGTTTACGTGACGTCACGCGATTATTCTACATGTTTTCATCACTTTAAAGCCTTTTCACGTTAATTTACCTACAAATTAGTAAGAAACAATACATAAACTAACCAAACACATGTGTCAAAACTGTTATTTTGACATTTCTTTTGTCTATGTTTTTCGTTCCGCCATGACAGGGCTTGAACGGGTTTTATGACGTTAAACTTCGGACTTTGGGCGTTCAGAAGATAAAACTCGGATTGCTGTGAACGCGTTCAGTTTATGTTGGCGAAATGCAATTCGATGTTATAATCGCGTTTATACATTTTGAACCGGTTCAGTGTACATTGAACGCGTTCCATTTCTTTGATGAAATCGCCCCTAAGTAGCGGAAATTGCCAAAAAACTTCGATTTTTTCCTGTCCGCTTGGCGTGGAACGCCCCATACTATACAATATACAGTACCCGGCAATAAATATTGCACATCGAGCTTTGGAAAGAGACATTCGGCTAATTTCGGTTTCATAGAGCGTTATCTTTGTAGCACACGCCTATTTGACATTATGTCAGTCGTTGTTCAAATTCAATAGAGTGCAGTCGCGTCCAGTTCAAAATATATATCTAGAGTTGTTAACACCCCTAAATTTGCTACAGCTGTAATTTTCCAAACGAATTTTAAATACGTAAACATAATTTGAACACCCTTTTTTATTTTATTTTACCCGAACCTAAAGCCATAACTTATAGAAAATTTGGTGTATTTTATACAAAGAATAATAAAATTGTCAAAAGGAGCAAACCATAATTGTTTTAACAGCTCCTAATATATACCGGACTTTTTGTATTTCGTGCGTAAGAGATAACGCTCTACAAAACCGAAATTAGCCGACTGTCACCTTCCAAAGGTCGATGTGCAATATTTATCGCCGGGTACTGTACATATTATCAATAAATGGCTTTGTCTTGAATGATAATATAATAATCATAATACTTACTTAATAATTTTCAGTAAGTATTAATAATTAATATACATGGTGATATATTAGTTTACAGTGTTGCCAGAATTAGACATACTATTTCCTTAGTCTATGCAGTAGTAGATTCTCAGACCTACTGAATATGAATAATATTATAATATACGGTTTATAACTAACATTGTGACACGAGAATTTTATATACAGTATGTAACAAAACTAAGTGATAATACTTTAGGGTGTGAACGTGTTCCTTGTAGAGAGTTCACTGTGAAAGTAGCAGCGCTGAAAGACGTTTTTTTTTTTCACTTTTGTATGGGCAAAGGCCCAAGCGTCACCAGTTTCCCCATACTAAAGTGAAAAAAATTTGGGTCTTTCAGCGCTGCTACTTTCACAGTGAACTCTCTACAGTCTACGAGGAACACGTACACATCCTAAAGTATTATCACTTAGTTTTGTTACACCCTGTATAAGATTATTATTTTATGAGTAAATTATGTCTTGACTCTTGACTGACCTGACTAGCTGGAAAAAAAATAGTACGTAGCAATCTAAATTCCAAATTCAAATTGTATGCACACTGCACAGTCAAACTCATTTTGAAATCTTCATATTTTATTTTTGTGATTTGCGATGTGATATGCGATTCTGAGTGTAGATATTATTTTAATTAATTATATTTTTGTGAAATTATTAGGTATTAGTTAAGTGTAGGTTTTGAGTTTTTGTGTTCAATTTGTCAATTTAAGTATCTGATAATGATCGGAAATAGATTTTTAGTTTTGTAGGTTAACGTGTATAATATTATTTGGTAAGAAAGTTGTTTTTTTCACTAAGGTTCACAAACCTACCCCAGCAAATTGCCGAAATGACTGCCGGCGGCGTATAAAGCGCATCATTTTTATTTCATTTCATTATTAATGAAAAGACTGAACAGAAGGGATACTTAGAAAGGCCTACCTAAGAAAGGGGGGCTCAGGGGGCGCAGCCCCCTGCCAAAACAAAACAAACACAATCAAGAAATTCTAAAAGTAGGTAAGGTTAGGTTAGAACCTAGACCACAATACAGAGGAAGCTGAGCGAGCGCAGCGAGCGTGCTGCGGCAACAGCCGGGGACCGTTATAATTATTTTTTTCCGTGGCTATAGCTATATTTTATACCCGTGCTACGCCGGGGCGGGTCGCTAGTAATAATATAATATTTTTAGTCTGCAGAGCTTGAAGACGAAAGTCTTCGATCAATGCGTGCTTCCCGTTATGACCTACGGGGTGGAAACCTGGCCTTTTATAGCAGGGCTAGCTCGTAAGTTTTCCGTTGCTCAGGGTGCTATGGAGCGCGCTATGCTCGGAGATTCTTTGGCGGATAAGCTTCGAAATGAAACAATTCGTCAAAGAACTATAGTCACTGACGCGACATAGTGCAGAGAATCAGTACTCTGAAGTGGAACTGGGCTGGTCACGTAGCTCGAACAACAGACGATCGCTGGAGTAAACTTAATCTGGAATGGAGACCAAGGCTGGGAAATCGGGTTGTAGGTCGACCTCCAAGTTCCAACTAGGTGGGACGGCGATCTCCGTTTAGTTGCGGGTCCATGTTGGATGCGAGTAGCAGGAGATCGGTCATCTTGGCGTTCATTGAGAGAGTCCTATGTCCAGCAGTGGACGAATATAGGTTGATATAAATATTTTTAGTCAAACTTTTATGAGCAAATCCGGACGGTTTTTTTTTCTTTTTTTTTTCGCTTATCAAAATCTACGTAGCTTCGAATACTATTATACTAGGTACTATCTTTCCTGTTCCAACTTGTGCAACTTACGGTAAATACGACAAGTATCGTATTAAGACACTACTCCGTAATACTCATGAGTCATGACCATTAAAAGGTAAAATTAAATAGTTCAATATGGTAGAGTTTTAAAATGAAAACTGGAGCTTACATAATCTGCTATGGTCTATATTACACTTAGTAGAGGGTAGTTTCTTTTAACGATTATAGCTGGCTATATCGGCGAGGCGGACCGGTAAATGCTAAAGAAACGTACCCGATTATGTTCTTAGGCTTTGTTGGGAACTTTGCGGTATTCTTCTTGGCTTTATTTGTATGGTAGCAAAAAATCGGTTCATTTTGCCTTTGAGTTATGAAAATTTTTTCAGAAATACAAAGGGTTATTAGCACATTAAAATACTGTGACCAGTGACGCAATAAATGAACGTTTGTGGGACGTCACTACCGAAACGAGACGTAAGGCTGTGTTCGCACCAAACCGACTGTGAGGCGCCGAATGTGAGCGAACGTAACGCAGTTTATTGTATTGACGACCTCTGTGGCTCAGTGGTAAGCGCGTTGGTGCTAAAGCCGGGGGTCGCGGGTTCGAATCCCGCCGACGGAACAAAAGGTTTTCAAAGTTCCTGGGTCTGGATGTGTATTAAATATGTGTATGATATAATAAAAATCTTAAATATATGTATAGTATAAAAGTATTAAATATATTTCCGTTGTCTGGTACCCGTAACACAAGTCCTTTAGGTACTTAGCACGGGGCCAGACTGTCGTGGTGTGAAGCGTCCATAGATATTATTATTATTATTATTATTTGTATTTCCATACATATTCACTTTTTCGTTCACACCTAACCGACAATACGCCATTACGCTAGACGTACGCCATTCGATACCATAATATATTTTCACGTTCACACTGGGGCTCACAGTGACCCTGCTCACATTCGGCGGCGTATATAGTCAGTTTGGTCTGAACACACGCTAAGTACTGTGTAATAGCTGTTACAAACGAGATGACACCCGTAACTCATCACGCGGGAACCGTACATTTTTCCGGGATAAATAGTATCCTATGTCCTTTCCCGAGACTCAAAGCCAAACTCCATACCAAATTTCAGAAAAAATATTTAGCGGTTTAAGCGTGAAGAGGTTTAACAGACAAACAGACACACTTTCACATTTTTATTAGTATGGATAATACGAAATTCGTAACATTTATTCGTTTGATGCAAATACATCTATAGACTTTCTCCTAGTCCCTAAGCGTAAAACGTCCACGGTCCAATCTGTACTTAATCTTAGATCAGCCATGCCCAATCATCTTTAAGTGCTAGTTAAATAAAAAGTCCACTATCTGGGCAGCTTGAGGCTATTACTTCGCTTTTTATATTTAAGCCGGAGCTCCCGCGGCGACCGCGGTTCTTCCATTAATATCCCCCACGGGAAATCACAGAAATTCGGGATCCGTCCTAGCTCACTTCGCAAACTTTCATTGAAACACTAGATTGTTATTGCGGATAAAATTAACATTTTCCAAGTGCTAATGGTTCCTTTTTGTTATAATTGTACGAGTAGTTATATGAAATTGAGTACTTAATATTTACTGCATTGGTGTAGAGTGTATAGACTGTGAGGTAATAATAATTAGTGATGCCACGAATAGTGAATAATAGGCCGACAGCGTTGCCGAATACCGAATATCCGGCAACGCTGTCGGACGAAGCGCCGAATATTCGGCACGAAATACATACTTTTCGGGGGCGCGGTAGCTGGATTAAAACATGTTTTCCTCGTTGCGCTTTCAAACGAGTCATTTGCGTCAAATAAGTTGGATTTTTATTTGAAAACAGTTCACCTAGATCGGAAAGCATCTTGATATCCACCTTACAAGTGGTGGTTAGCGAAAAACAATACACAAACCTTTCGAAATGTTTATCTCCTGGAAGTAGCGTGTAAGTATAGTGAGAGGTTATTTTTTGAGACTGGTAACATTTACGATGAAAAGCGTAATCGTTTACTATCAAGAAATACTGAAAAGTTTGTTTTTATCCATCACAACTTACAACTGATCAATTTTAATTACTAAAGTGTTGTAATTTGGAAATAAATACATAATTTTAAGTAATATAACGTGTTTTTTACATGATTTAGTATTCGGTATTATATATCCGAATAGCAAAAAAAGAATCCGAATAGGCCGAATACCGAATAGTTGCCGAATATTCGTTATATCTTAAGTAATTATAATAATCAATATTATACTTACTTATTTTGTACTTACTAATATTATAAATTATGCGAAAGCCAAGTCTGTCTATCTGTCTGTCTGTCTGTTACCTCTTCATGCCCAAACCACTGAACCGATTTTGCTGAAATTTAATATGATCATACTTTGAGTCCCGGAAAAGGTCATGGGTACTTTTCATCCTGGAAAAATGCATGGTTCCCGCACGATAAACTAATTTTTTCGCAACGCCGTCATTATATAGTCGTAAATAAAATAAGTAATTACTATATTCCTGGGCGTTTAATAAAAAGTCTAGCTAACTAGAACGCCGTAACAATGTAATTGAAGGCACAGCCGGCCCCGGGTTACGTTAGTAACATACAATATCATTGTTACAATCCGCTTACAGAGAATACTGTCACACACTGTCACATTGGTCATACAATGGTAAACCGACTTCAAAAGCTGTTAGTGCTGATAAACAAAATATAAGTACTTACAGTATTATCGAAAATATTCCTTTTTAGGGTTCCGTACCCAAAGGGTAAAAACGGGACCCTATTACTGAGAGTTCGATGTCTGTCTGTCCGTCTGTCTGCCTGTCTTCAGGCTGTAACTCAAGAACGGTAATAGAGAGTTGATTTTTTTTCTCACATCCGGGCGGAAAACGTCAACTTTCTTCCCGCTGCGCTTACCGATGTTGCCGTTTTACGCCTCGGTCATCGTAATGATGTCATGTCACTAATTAGAGTAATAATAATAATAATAATAATTTCTAATAATAATCACTAACTAATCATTAAGTAATTTACAGAATATCAACTTTGGCATACCGCAAGGTAGTGTCTTGGGCCCAACACTTATTATTTTATATATAAACGACATATTTAATACAAGCCTCCATAGAACCGAAATAATCTGTTACGCTGATGACACAGCAATAATTTTTAATGGGTTCCCAATTGAACTGAGGTAGTTAAAACCGCTGAGAACGCACTTAAAATAGTCGCTAGGTGGCTCCAAGACAACCTACTTAGATTGAGTGTCCCAAAGTCAAAACTCTTATTTTTTCATAAAACTAGAGCATCAGCACCTCCTGCAAATCTCAACGTGAAAATACTTACATGTCCTATAGAGAGTGAGCAGATAGTGGAATGTAACTGTGGGCAACTAAGTAGAGCTACTTCCATAAAATACCTAGGTGTCACGGTTGATGAAAAACTAGATTTTCAGGAATATATTGTTAATACTGCCAAAAGAATCCCGAAACTTATTTACATTTTTAAAAACTTACGTAAGTACCTCTGCTACTTTGAACTTACTGAAAACGGTTTACACATCAATTTGCCAGTCGGTAGTATCTTACTGCATACCAATTTGGGGAGGGGCAGCTACCACTAAAATTATAATTCTGGAAAGAGCACAGCGGTCAATATTGAAAGTCATATTGAAGAAACCTATCTGGTATTCTACAGCAAATGTGTACGAAGATATAGATGTTCCTACTGTTCGTGCTCTTTTTATACTACGCGTTATTGTCAAGGAACATCGTGCTGTTCTTAAATCTCCAGATTACGAAACATTGCGCAGACAACACACACACACACACACACACACACACACACACACACACACACACACACACACACACACACACACACACACACACACACACACACATACACACACACATACACACATACACACACACACATACACACAAACGCACACAGAGAACGCAGCGCGGTAATGATATTATAAATTATTAATTTTATAAGTTTTAGTAATTAGTAACTTTTTATTTTTATTTTTTATTAAGATACTATTTTGGTGATCTGCAGGACAGGCTCAGCCTAGTGCAGACATCAAAGAAACTCGGCAGTAAAACGTCTGTAATCTTAAAATAATATAATGTACCTGTAAATTATTTTGTAACAGATGTATGTATAGTTGTTTCAATAAATTATTATTATTATTAATAATTGGAAGGCTTTTATTTATCATTTACGCACGCATCCTTTTCTTGTCCTTGCTTTTCACACTGTACGTGTAGGCAAAGAATAAACTATCATGTCATCTTTGTCGTTTTTCATATTAATGAAAGAGAATAAATAATAATATTATGACACTAAACCTAGAGCTGTAGTTTAATTTATCAACTAGCAATTTGAGCTTTGCTCAGTATTCGATAAAACACGAATAAAATGTCATTTTCTAAAAATTATTCCTAGCTAGATCGATTTATCGCCCCCGAAACCCCCTATGTACTAAATTTCATGAAAATCGTTTGAGCCGATTCCGAGATACCAATTATATACAAGAATTGCTCGTTTAAAGATGTAAGATTGGTATAAAGTTAACCCTCGGTTGAATGTATCGGTCATACTTAGATCAATTTCCGTAAAAAAAGAAAGACAACAATGGATATTGGATAATAATTAAAGAATAACATTATGCCAATGATGTTTTCGAAACACACTCTTGTTTTATACCGTCAGTGAGTAATTTAAAATAGAGCCTTTTACTTCAAACGCTTGCTTCTTTGTGTGTCAGTCTTCATTTATTTCTGTTTCCGTGGCACTACAGTTACAGTAGCGATTGTATAAGATAAACCTAAGGAGGATAGAGAAAATTTATTTTTCCAATTTAAGTAATTCTATTTAAAAATCAATAAAATGTAGTCTTGCCTATGACATGTTGAAAAATTTACCCTGCGTAGGCAAGACTATCTTTAGTACTATATATATATATATATATATATATATATATATATTTCTTAAGAAAAACACCTATGCAATGAAATTAACTAAAAGCCATTAACATTTTTTTCTTAATTCATTCTAATTATATTATAAAAAGAAAACAAAGTGTATAAAGTTGTTACTTATTACCAAAAAGCTCATAATCGTTACTACGTAAATATCATCCAACATAAATATTGTACAATTTATAAAACAAAGTTTTACTAAGCCTATAACCTCACTGAGTTTGTCAAATCGGATTTTTTATTTTCTAAAACTGGTCTTTCCTTCTGTGGTTTGTATTAACACGCGAGTACACGCGCGGGCTACATATGTAGCCCAGGGTATTATTTTTGTTCATTACTTCACGAAATGGTATGATTTAACTTTGAGCCGCTAGCTAAGCTCCGATTGATTGTTGCTGGACGCTTTTAGTGTGGAGTGAGCACTTGACACTGGCACACGTGCAAGTAATAACGATTTCAAGTTGTTGGGCTACGTATGTAGCCCTTGCGTACACTGGCGGAACTTTTGAGGTACGAAATATTTTTTAAAATTGACATCAATATTATGTTTTCTTAATAATTTTGCTGTCGTATTTTATATTTGTGAAATGTGAACTTACTTTTTGTTTATATTTTAGTAACAGATCGGAAATATGGAACGCAGATTGGAAGAAACCGTGTCGAGATGGCTAGAAGGGGAGTTAGGTCAGGGTGACTCGATTGAAAGTGAACAGGAAGAGGATTTGATCAAAACAAAAGCCAAACTATTGTTGAATATATTAGAAGCTCGTCAACAAGGAAGTATGCCAATTCGTGGGGGAGTTGCATTCTGTGCATTTTGTAGCAGAATTCGCGATCGCAATTCGCAGCACAAGGAAAACATGCTCAAAATGCTACAGGCGTATATGTTGTGATCACTAAATTTTAATTTGTCTTTCTTGTAACGAAAATTAAAAAAAATATATTTTAAAACAAACTTAAAAATTAAACCAAAAGTTGATTGATCTCAAAGAAGACAAAATATTAGATTTTTTAAGAAGTCTGAAGTTTTGTTGATATTATTTAGTTTAAGAAAGAGAAGATTTTTTTTTATATTCAGTTTACTTAATACATGTCATTAATAACAATAAATGAGTTTTATTTTGAAATAACACCAATGTCTTTAATTATATTTCAATTTTAAATGGGCTACAAGTGTAGCCCACGCGAGCACTCTTGAACCTTTTTGATGCGCGTGCACCGTAGTGTTAAATATTCTACACGAATTATTTTCCGTGCCTCTAGGTATATTTAACAGTAAGAAATTTTCAAGAAACGACCTCTCTTTAGGGACGTGGAAAATACCTATTACCGCCGAGGCGAGGCAAAATACATTTTATTTAGACATAGAAAATAAATGGTAAAGTTTGCTACAGAAAATACGAATTTTTGTATGAAAATGGTGTTCACTGAAACACGCCTATTTTGAGCTATAAATAAGTTTATTATGCTGATAAGTTGGCAATATAAAAAGGTAAAAATGACCATTAAGGCGCAGTTACTTGTAAATATTCTGGTGTTTCGACCAAAAACACGTGGCGAATTTTCCGAGCTTTTTTATTGCATAAGCAGGTATTGTTTGGAATTATTTTTTACTGTTTTATATACTTACTAGCTGTCCTGGCAAACGTTTATTTTCTATATTATATAAAGTATATCGCCCGTATTATTTTATTGAGTTAGTGACTAACGGCCGTTCCCAATATTAAATCTATCTCTGGTTTGACATACGACCGATCGCAGCTAACATTGAATTGACATAAAATATATGTCTCGAGCTAATGTCTAATGAGAGCTATTCCTATCTCCAGTAGGGCAAAACCAGAGATAGATCAAATATTGGGAACGGCCATAAAAAAGTATGTCACGATGGCAACGTCCATCGCTATCCCGTGACCCGCGTTGCATAAACAATGGCCGCTCTTTATGGACAAATAATTTGCAATAAAATAAAATTGCGACTATAATTAAAGATCTAAGCTATCCTATCTCTCAAGTTGCATAAAAGCACACATTTAAAAAAAAGAAATATTAAAATCGGTTAAGTAGTTTAGGAATCCATCGCGGACAAACATCGTGACAGGAGATATACTCGTATAATATATTAGTTAAATATAAATATAGATAAACGTTTCTTTGCCATATTATATAAAGTATATCGCCCGTATTATTTTATTTAGTCACTACTAAATAACTATGTCACCATGGCAACGTCCATCGCTATCCCGTGACCCGCGTCGCATAAACAATGGTCGCTCTTTATAGACAAATAATTTGCAATAAAATAAAATTGCGATTAAAGATCTAAACTATCCTATCTCTCAAGTTGGAAAAAAGCACACATTTAAAAAAAACAAACATGAAAATCAAACATCGCGGACAAACATCGTGACAGGAGATTTATATATATTAGATTATAAATATACTTATTGCGGGCAAATATTCTTAAAGTTTGTGAACCATATTTTGTTAGAACAGAAGTTTACATGAATATTATTTAGCTAACTGAATTTCAGACATAAATTTTACCTCAAACACATGGAGAAGTGCTATACGTTTTGCAATAATATTATTATAGTATAAATCTGACCCACATGTTTATTTGGTTAAGCTATTCTGGAACTACCGAAGCTTCGTATGCGTTTAATATAATATCGTAACTCAATCTGTTTGTATGGTAATGGTAAATCATGCAGTAATCGTACATTTTGACTCAATCTTTTAACGTAACCATTTCTTTTAACATTCTCAGGATTTTACACTTGGCTATTTGCGAAAAGCCTTCTAAGTAATACACAAATTCCCATACACAGGCACTGGAATATAATTTACAGAATCATTATTAATTGATTAAATAATATATATGTCGGAGATGGACGCCGGTGCTGGTGCTGCCGCTCGTGGTCGGCCGGAGAACTACTTTGTATTACTGGGATACGTCAAGTGGAGTTGGTAACTTGGGTGTAGTCGATGCGGAGCTGGCAACTTATAAAAACAAACAAACATTATTTGAAAGCATGACGATATAATATGTCAGGAATGAGGACAGAGGATAGTTACGTTGCTACGGGGGGTTGGTAAGCAATTTTAATAGAGAATCGGACGAGCAAAACATTGAATTCACCGCGTATCCTTTCTACCAGCTTCGCATTGAATTCACCCCGTATCCTTTCTTAGTAATAATAGCAAATACACGGTTCGGCTGCGACTCCAGCTCCTCTCTTCTTCGTCATCAGAAGTGGAGCCGAATTAGTATTCGGCTCCACTTCTGATCCAACTCGTTGGACATAGTTGTCCAACGAGTTGTGAGTGCGGCAACGTCGAGTACCATGTCTGACGAGGACAAAGACGAAAGGTGGCGTCAACTTTTGGCGCAACAGAATCGGAATTTCCTGACGTTGGTGGAAGCTATGTAAACGCCATCTACTTCAGAGGAGCTGCGATTACCTGACTTTGATCCAGATACGCGGGATGTTGACGCACACGCATAGCTAAGTCAAGCCTCCACATGGTTTTCTACAGTTTCTTTCGCTGGCATGACTTGGCTTGATTTTAAAACTCTTTTTGTTTTGAGATACGATAATCCCGAAACTATCGCCTCATTTTTGATCGGACTTCAAGAAAGCCAGCCAAGAGATAACGAGTGCCTCACTTCATATGCCGCCTCATTAATGACTTCGCTGACATCGAGATGGAAGAATGTGTCCGCTGAAGAGCTCGCTATTGCAACAGTTTTGGCGCATCTCTCGCGTGATCGACGGGTTCAGCGCTTGTCTTTTACCACAGAAATCAAAACTCGTCATCAATTACAACAAGAATTAAAGGCAATTTCTTCCTCAAAACGGAGAGCCACGTGTAAAGATTCTGACCTACCAGACGACAAAAAGAATCGTGTTACAGTCTTATCTGAATTCGTAAAATGCTATTATTGCGGGAAACTAGGGCACAAAGCTACAATGTGTCTTATCCGAAGAAGTGATAACGGGGTGATACAAAATGATGGTTCTAATCTACGCGACAACGGCAACAAGTCTCAAGCAGCCAAGTCTACCGTCAGCTGCTTCAACTGTCATGGCATCGGCCACTACGCTTCGAGTTGTCCTAAGCGGTAGGAGGGGAGCAGCAACGGAGCCGGAGCCGCGAAGGAGAAACGAATGTAACTGTTCGTGGTGAGCCCGCCTGTAGGAGGTTTGCGGCATGCTGGTGAGCATGTTTATTTTCATTATGATTCCAGAGGAATGTTTACTTGCTAAAGAATCAGTTGCTTTAATTCAATTGATACCGATGTTACGTCCGACCTACTTATCAGACGCTATCGTTGGCTGTCTTGAGACACTACCTATCAGACGCTGTCGTTGGCTGTCTTGAGTCGAGACTCCTATCAGACGCCAATCGGTGGTTGTCTTTGAATGGTTTTATCAGACGCCTGTTCGATAGTTGTCTTTGAATGGTTTTATCAGACGCCTGTTCGATGGCTGTCTTTGAGTGATTTTATCAGACGCCTGTTCGATGGCTGTCTTTGAGTGATTTTATCAGACGCCTGTAAGATGGCCGTCTTGCAATGGTTTTATCGGACGCCTGCTCCATGGCTGCCTTTAAATGATTTTATTAGACGCGTGTTTGATGGTTTTCTTTGAATCACCTGGTCGGACACTAATAGCCAGTTGTCCTGAATGGTGGCTCTTTAAGGATTCTGCAATAATTAATCAGACGCTACTTTAGTGGTTGTCTTGAATTTCGTTATCAGACGCCACGCTAGTGGTTGTCTTTGAGTAACGCCTATTGTCTTGTTTATTTCCCAGTACGCAGCTAATTTTGAATCAATGCTGAGAGAAAAAGTTAAATTGTACTCACTATTCCTTTTCTGTGGTCAGGGTGACCGAGCGTGTGCAAAATTACTGTGTGAGATTTCTTTCTTTTTAGAATCATTACACGAGGACGTGTGAAATGTCAAGATGGCCGTGTCGGAGATGGACGCCGGTGCTGGTGCTGCCGCTCGCGGTCGGCCGGAGAACTACTTTGTATTACCGGGATACGTCAAGTGGAGTAACTTGGGTGTAGTCGATGCGGAGTTTGCAACTTATAAAAACAAACAAACATTATTTGAAAGCATGACGATATAATATGTCAGGAATGAGGGCAGAGGATAGTTACGTTGCTACGGGGGGTTGGTAAGCAATTTTAATAGAGAATCGGACGAGCAAATTGGGAAAACCAGCTTCGCATTGAATTCACCGCGTATCCTTTCTTAGTAATAATAGCAAATACACGGTTCGGCTCCGACTCCAGCTCCTCTGTTCGTCATATAGAATATACATAATAATATCTATCTATACATATTATTATAAAACTAAGTCGCTTTTTTCCCCTCATGTCCCTTTGTTCTCTTTAATCTTTAAAACTACGCAACGGATTTTGATGATTCTTTCAGTGTTAGATAGCCCATTTATCGAGGAAGGTTTTAGGCTATACTTTATCACGCTATGACTAAAACGAGCGAAGAAATAGAGGAAAATGTGGAAAAAATTGGGAAAATTATTTAAAAGGGCTAACTTGAACGCGCTAATCTCGCTAAGACATATAGGAGAATGTGGAAAAAACGGGGGAAATTATTTGAAAGGGCTTATCTCACGAACTATTAGAGCAACTTTTATGTTATTTGGCACAGATAAGAAATAGACCACGTGAAGGATCAATAGGCTATCGATATTAATCATTTTTTCAGTGGCTATATATTTTATACCCGTGCGACGCCGGGGCGGGTCGCTAGTATACTTATAAATGAGAAAATGAATTGTCACATTTTTGTATGAAACGAACAAAGAAAAACAGTTTTTATGGCAATTATTGTAACGATAATAACAAAGATTAATATCGAAATGGATGCGAACTTAATCATTGCCTTTTCTAGATTATTATCACAGTTTTAATGCGTTTTCAAGGACATTAAGAAAACAGAATTTCGTTATTATTCCCTTTTTTTGTATAAGAGTCATGATACGATAGTTTGGGTTTGTAGTTAATAAATATTAAGACTTTTATTTATAGTACAATATACTTAAACGACAGTAAAATATATATCTATTATATCATTTATCACTATAAATAATATACACTAACACTAATATAAATATGACAAGTAGTACATTTTAATACCAATCCTACAAATCAACAAAATATGCAAAAAAATATTGTTGGTATTATTTAGCACCGAAATTCCTAACAAGGTTAACGAAATAACAACTTTTATGGTACAATAACATGCTAACCACAATTAGTGATTAATTGTGCCGTATTTCACTTTATACACTTGATATACATACACCGAAGAATAAAAGATTTAAGAAAAAAAATATGAAAATAAGAACAACACAACTTCAGGAAATCCAAGAAACAATAGCATAACCTAAATCAACGGCTAATATTATATTAAAACTAGCTGTCCCGGCAAACGTTGCTTTGCCATAATATATTTGCCATATTATTTTATTGTAGTGACTAAATAAGTATGTCACCATGGCAACGTCGATCGCTATACCAGAGTAGACAGAATTATAGAGTATGCCGACTTAGAACTGATGTTGAAATTTTTAAATTTGACGTATTTTGACCAAAATCGTCGCTAGGGTTGTTAACTTGTTCCATACGAATTTAAAACTATGACATATTCGCTGGACGTGTTCCTCTTTGGTCGTATTGTTGTTTGTGTTTTGGCACATGCGATTAAAATTGTCAGAATCCAATTTTGAAATCTTTATTTTAAATATTTAAAAATAAATTATATCAGCCGGCGCGAGGCACAATCCGTTCATAATCCTAGTGAAACCCGACGAATTTGACAGATATTGAAACCTGTCCGTTTTTTTTGCAGTCGAACTACTGGTAGTTATGTCTACTGTGGCTATACTGTGCACAAATTTAATGGTCGCTGTCAGTCTCAGGTTGTAATAATTTACTATTATTTATTCAACAAATGCACCTTATTAATATATAAAGTACCCAGTAGCTGATTCTCAGACCTACTGAATATGCATATAAAATTTGGTTAAAATCAGTAACGCCATTTCGGAGGAGTTCGCTATCTAACATTGTGACACGAGAATTTTATATATAAGACTAGCTGTCCCGGTGAACTTCGTGTCACTTTAAAACCTTCCCTGGACTTCTACGAATATTTTAAGACTAAAATCAGCCCAATCCTTTCAGCCGTTTTCGAGTTTTAGCGCGACTAACATATTTAGAAATCCAGTTTTATATATAAGAAGATAAGATAAGATGAGTCTGACAATAAAAAAATAAGTTCAGTTTTCAGCGTTAACTCACAAGTGTTCCAATACAGTAAAAACACTGAGCAGCATATTAAGATATTATGATCATAATTATGAAGTACCTATTGGTATATCATAATATACTGTAAAGTCAGAAGATACAAATACTGTAGATACAATTAATTACATTAAACAAATGAACCCAAACAGTTGAATAAAGAGGACGAAAAACAAAGTTTCTTCGACCCACAATTTTGTAGAAAATGATACATCCAGTGAAGTAAGCTAACTCACAGTGTTGGTATGTCACACTAATAATATTACAGAAAATACTGTTGATACAACTCTCATTGAACAAAATATAAACACGAACAGAGAATTATAAGATCGAAAAAAAAGCTTTTTCTAGCCACAATTTTGCTGAAAATGATGCATCCAGCGAAGTTAGCTAACAAGACAATAAAGGCATAACCCGGGCGGTCTAACAAGAAGTGTTTGTATGACATACTAATAATACTGCAGATACAAACATTGAAAAAATTAACTCGAGCGTGAACAAAAGCGACGAAAAAAAAAGTTTTTTCTAGCCACAATTTTGCTGAAAATGATGTATCCAGCGAAGTTAGCTAACAAGACAATAAAGGCATAACCCGAGCGGCCTAACAGGAAGTGTTTGTCAGTGTTTCACGCGAGAGGTACGGACCGGTGAGCGGAAGGCGGAATTATTGTGGTCAGTTTCTATACGAGTATTGTTTCAAATTGTGCTGTTTATTTTATTTAAGTCCAGAGACAAAGCCGCGGTTTTGATTCATGTAACACTTTTTAGTTTGCCGCGGTTTGCCTTTGTTTTCTAATCCTACTAAAAAGTAGGAAATATTTGCTTATAAAAGCAACTATTTCCATTCTGAATAAATATTAATGTTTCTAATGCTAGGATATGATATAGTACGAGTAGCGATACGACTACAACATACCTACCTATTGCAAGCAATGATTCTAGACACTGTTATGTGGAAGCTTGCGAATTAGTGTGTTCTGTAACTAATTATGGTAATTCCTAACAAACCTTGCTAAGTATACTTTAAATACAAGCAAGTATTATTCCATACTAATACTAAAAATGCGAAAGTGTGTCTCTCTGTCTGTCTGCCTGTCTGGTACCTCTACCGCCCAAACAACTGAACCGATTGCTCAAATTTGGTATGGAGGACTAAATATACTTTTTATACTGGAAAAATGTACGGTTCCCGCGCGATAAACTAATTTAGGCGCAACGGAGTTGCGGGCGTCGTCTAGTTTTTATATAAAATCGAAACAATGTAATATTATGTCAATATACGAATAATAAACTGTACATACAACATCGACTCCATCAACGCGGCTTAATCCTTCATTCACAATTAATGAAATACTCGCTGAAATACATCGAACAAATAAACTCGTGAAAGATTTTAAGATTAAATCTTCAATGCTTAAATGATTCACTTATAAATGATATTCCAGCTTTTCATTTAAGTTTATTGAATGGGTACGAAGCGGAGTTTTACTATGATTAAACTGTTACAATAGTGCCGGCGAGATGAGTGCGACAATTTTATTACACAGAGTGTACTGTAAGTACGGGATAACTTATTTTACGCCGGCTCGTTCTATGTAAGATTAAAGTAACAACATAAAAGAGTATTTCTCAACATTCAAAGCCGGAGTATATTTTTTGTGGGAATACATTTTCTTGACATCTTTATAGCCGAAACGTAAGCGTGATGAAAGCCGTTAGAAGCACGTAGCTGCTTTAGTTTCGCGTACGTTTTAAAGTTTTTAATAAGAAATATGTTATATCTTTTAGAATTATATTACCGCGTACAGTTTTCGCTTCGTATTCACGGGAAACTTTATTTATAATGAAAAATGGAATGCATGTTAAAGTTTAGAAACCACTGTCGGGAGAGGCAGCCACCGAGGCTTTTAAGAGGCTTGTAGCTACTAGCTATGTAGAGTTAATAGGTAGAGTTTCGGCGTACTTAGTCTTTAATATGTAATGAAACCATCACGCGCCTACGTCTACATTAACACCTATTTACTGCCACACCACATGATAATAGAATGGTTCCGTATAGATGAATGTCAACATAATTTAAAAAAAAAATGATGTTACCTATGTGAGGTAGAATTCATTAACATACGGCATTTTGGGCAAAACAGGAAATAATATTAACAAGTTGACTATTAATTAGTTTATAAAGCCAATTTTCTATTAAAAATGCATCAGCATAATGATTTATACAGCTAATAAGGAACTAAATAAATATCCTTTGAAATATCGAAGGATGTATTTTATTTAGTGAACTCTTCAGAATATCATTACTATATTATATTATATTATTATATTATTACATACATGTATTAAAAGTGTAGCATTTGAGGTTTTTAATTTAAAACATTTTGCAATAAGGACACCATTGACATGAATTTCCACTCTCAATTTGCTAAAGTTCGCACATAAAAAATGTTTACGAATATTTAGCTAGGAGCATCGCGATAAAAAGCTAAATAGTTGCAGTTGAGTATTTTCACTCATTTGTGAAGTTGTTCTCATAATGTGCGCTTTTAATCTGGAGCATGTTGAGTGTATGTCAACGCCTAAACACGCTTGAACGCTTTAAAATCATCACAAGTCAAGCTATCAAGTATTAAAGCGTACTCATCCCGGTATAATTAGAATGCACGGGACGTGTATTTAATTTGCGGTGTCACATCCGTCACACTCCTCGCGGCGCGTCACAAACACTACTCATATCATTTGTCACGCTGTTGAATCCACTTGGCGTGATGGCGAATTAAAAATTTATTATTCAACATAGACGATATTGACGGAAATTTTTATGGATCTTGTCGTTGCAATTCCTAATTCCTATGCGATTCACACTTGCATAGTTCCAATAATATGGAAGAATGAGTTTTTAGTACCTGTTTGTGGGTTGCCTCTTCACAACTGTTTAACATAATTGAACATGAGTAAGATCATCATTCATAATCATTATAATAATAATTTTTATCGCTGAAAATGTACCTACTACTCTTCGCGTGTTTTATTAGTTAGTTATACTATACACTTAATATATTATAAAATATATATAATACATACAAAAATAAATATAAATGTATTAATGTGTAACTAACCTTAATTTTATTTTTTTACAGGTAAGCAATATCTGGAGCCACCTACTTCATAGTGTGTAAGAGCAGTATTTTATTACGGGTTTATTACAGCTAAAAATGTTACTACTTACATTAAAATGTGTTGAGGAAATTTTCTTTCTTATATGTTTGCGATAAGTGAGGCATCTACGCCTACATAATATAAGTTTGCGGTAAGGAAATGCTAAGGAAATATATTTATCAACGCAATACATTTTCCTGTCATAGGCGTAGTAAATTATATTTTTTATTACACAATTCATACAAACCCTGGCATATAATTTCGCACAAACGGGGCAATTATATAATATTTTCTTGCACGTCATCTTATAAATTATGATAACGTATTATTTAATGCATAACATTGTTACTATGCACGGCCTATCCACTTGAGCCATGCTGGATTGGCTTGGGCCAAGTTATTACAAACGTGTAAAGGGGAATATTATTGCTTATAATCGAGGTCGATCTATCATGGGCCATGGGCCAAAGCACCGTGGAGCCGGGCCTTTAGTCTAATGCTTTATGTGTTTTTATACTTTATAAAAAAGGCAACACAATAAAATTTTCCCTCAATAACCTTATTGTATATTTTTCTAGACTACACCAAAGTATAATCATACATTTTATGTCATGAAAGGCCTAAACTCCTGTATAAAGAAGAGATAATATTGGCGGACTCAGTATAGTTGAGTGATCCCAGCGATGGTAACGGATACTTTGCGGTGTGAAACTCAGCAGATTTTTAATACATTCAGCGTCTCGTGGCGCAATCGCTTTCTATATTCAAAAGAGGATAGACTATTAGCATATATAAACATGCAAGCAGCGATGTTGCCAAGGGATTTACCAAAGTAGGCAGTTTATGATTGATTTACTTTAAAAAATGAAAAACGTGACAGAAACTTTGCCAACATACTTTACTAAAGAATGCTGCTCTCATTTTCTGGACCAACTTTTTTTACTCTGCTACCCTTAAACTTGAATATCAAATTGTTTCAAAGTCTTGCTGCTGCTCTTTTCACTCCAATACTTTGGGCTAAATCTGGAACCAGGGATGAGCAAAATGCGATTAGCATTAGTATCAATTTGCGTTGTGGTATTAGATGTCTAAGTGACAGTTCTGGCAATTACGAGACCAACCATGCGTTTGATTTAAATTAAACACGCCCTGATAGAGAGTTTGATGAGCTTGCTAATGATGTTTAGGCACTGATTTTCAGTTATACTTTAATTAATCCAGTAGTTAGTTACCTTATGCACACTATTTTTTACATTAAAGGCAAGCGCTTTTAACATGATAGACATAAGGCAGACTATTGTTGCCAGCAACACAAAATAATGAAAACGCATACACTTGAAATAAAATATCTCATAGTATGTGACAATATGAAAGAGTCACTGCTCTTTTGTTAGCGTTTCAATCACAAAATAGGAACAAAACAAAATCAAGAGACAAAACTGTCCCAAGACTGTCGTGTTGTAATAGTAGCTATTAACAGGGTCAAAATTTATAGACACACAGTAATGGCACAGAATATAATATATTAGTCGTACCAAGTAATGGCTTAAAGAAGGCTGCGGCTTTGATGTCACCGTTTCAACTAGGTTAATGATAATGATGATGTATAATATAAAAGATAAAATATATTTTCTGCTGAAAGTTTCGAATAATATCGACAAATATGCATACGAGATATATTTAACGGGAACTCCTATTTTATATTCAGCTTTTCGTCTGCCTTACGGCGGTTTTTCCTTCACGTCCCTCGGGGACGGATCCACTCATAGTTTTTAGGGCCGATGAATATCGATCTTAGTTTACGAGTTATGTGAGTCTCCAACTTGTGTAACCTTCTATGCTACGTTTTTTTGCATCGTGTTTATGTTAAATATTTAACGTTTTGCTTATACTTACAGAAACACACTATTGTTTTATCGAATATAACTTTTATTATTATTAAAGATATAGCTAAGACGATATAATATTAGAAAAATGAAAAAAATCACTCTGTTAAACTTACATACGACTGAAAAAAAATGTGATTATGTTAAGAAGCTTCGAAAGCTGAAAGAAATATATAATTCATAAAGTACCTATCGTGCTCATGATTATAAGGCGGTAGGAGGTAGAGGTACCACCGTTTATTCTGCAAGATAAGGATTTTAATGTAGTCGCTATGTATGTATACGTCCCTTGAGAGCCGTTGCCTATAGAGCATCTGAGTCGTTTGTCATGTCGCAATAGGCTGCTGTCAACGGAACACCATCTCGTGATGCCATGAACACATGCACATGCAACATTCACACCGAAACAAGCAAATCACAGGTGGGAATCACAAATCAGTATCAGATCATCATCATTCATCAGTGACTTGTGTGACTTGACAACAATTCGTGTTTCCTTTTGTGGTAATACTTAATTGATTGTAGATAAATGTTTTTTTTTTGTTTCTAGCATAATTAAAATTATAAACCAAATAGAATTACAAATTGGTTAAAAAAGTTTTAATTTTAAATTGTTGCCAAAAGTTAATTCAATAGAGATTATAATTATTGATTTCCTTTTGTAGCACCACATTGAAACTGCCTAGAAAATAGATAGCATTGAATAGAAATGTAATTTATTACAATTCCCAGCAGACACCTGTGGAGTTTATAATTCGATACAGTCAAGCGACAATTTTATTTTAATGTATTTAGCAACCATTAAGTACTTATTTACTAAGTCTTTTTCTAAAATTTGGGTAAAGTTTTAAGTAATTGTATTCAAATTATGAATAGTTAATATTATAAGTGAACAAAAAGGTTGTTTTCGGTTCCCCGGCAACATAATTATACAATGAATAAAATACTAAGAAGATTTTAATACCGAACGAAGGTGCAGGCTATTTAAATGTAAATTGGAGCTTAAAATTATATCATGGGGATGATAAACTCAACATTTATCATTTTTATGTCACAATGGAGCTTAATGAAGGCAGGTAATCCAACGCTCGTTACGGTGTGAGGGCAGCCGACGCAGAACACTCAGTCTAGGAGATTTATGGGTGTCTACTCTGCGGCCGTGCACGTCTCAGTGATGTGCACGAGACGTTGGATTTATGCGACGTTTATTGGGGGAATTAAAACTACCAGGAGACGAGACGCTCTAGGGCGTTTTTAAACCATTGTGGGATAGAGCCAATGTGTCAGAGAAATGGTTAGCAGTTTGATTGCTCGGGCAGTTCGTGTTGTAATAAAAGTGCATCAATTATTCTTGCATAATCAAAAAAGGAAATAATATCTATCAATGACGGCATGTTCAGCTATGACAGGACACACGAAGCTGGGCAATCGTATAGTACGTTTTTTAAGTTGCCTTGCATTGTATTACAATGGAACGTTTATAATATTAATATAACGGCACTTATTAAAGCTCAGTCGAAGTTATAAGGCACAGCCGCAAAGGAAATCTGTATGCCAAATTGCAAACCTTGTCCATATCACTTAACGTAAAGTTTTTAAGCACTCGAAAAACCGCTCAATGCAATTGCCAATTTGAGACCAACTTTGTCTAGCTTGTTTTCGTTAATGCGGAGTGATATAGGTATAATGTAGAGTATAAAATGGAGTCTGGATACAATTGTATGCTTTATTGCCATAGATATAAACATTAAAATTGTATAAATCTTATATAATAGCCGAGCTGGCAGTGACCCAGGTCTGAAATCGTGCAAGAAAAATGGTGAGAAATCTGGCACGCCTTCGCACGTGGCCGATGAAAGTAGACGCAAAAACCACGTAGATACTTTTGTTTCATCTTGATCCTCGCAAGTTGGCGTGAGTACAAAATGATGGGGGATCGCTGAATAGAATTTTAACGTGAAATGTTCGTATAAATCCTGTGGGATTTTCGTATACATCGCCCGTTTATGGTTTCGGTGGGTTTTTTAAACTAACTAAGTTTATGGTGTACAATTTCTAATTAGAACTATTATATTAAGTTTATTTGAATTGAAAAGTAGGCTCTATTTTTCCACTCTCTAACTTTTTACATTTAAAATATTAGGATTGCTTTCACGTTACAGGTTACGTAATAATATTTTCAACTACATAGTGGATGCTACGAGTACGAGAACATAATACTGACATCATGTTATAAAATAAATTCACCCAAAAGGGAAAATGACGGGAATAAAATTTCACGCAAGTTGGTGTAAAATATAACAAAACGCACTAACCATGAAACACGCCACAGCCGGCCGAATATTGATAACGATTTTTAAAGCCATCGATTAAAACAACAATTTGAGGTAAATTACAACAACAAATTGCTGTAAACAGTCCCAATGATGGGTTGTTTTGTATGGAATTATTGAAGCCTGTACTAGCCCGTCGCTGACAATGTTTGAATAATATATCGGCTGGCTGAGCCGCGTAATGATCGGTCGACTGTTTTGCGATTGCTAGTGTGATTTACACCGACTGAATGGTAATTAGGGCTGAAAAATTTAATTGCATATTTGTTTGTCAACGACGGATTTTTACGGCAAATTGGACATCCGAAATGCGGTTGGCAATTTCCATTTTCATGTTTTTTGTAGTTTATTTTACTTGTCGTTTTTCTGTGGCTTTTCAATGAGTCATCTATAAATAGGGAAAATTACGTCTCATAATTGTTGCAATAGTTTAAAATATGAAAAGGAATGAATAAAGGCATTTAAACTTTACCTTAGTATGTACTCGTGTATCCACTGAAGCTTCTACGGCGGTGCAAAATTTATCGACTAGCACCACCTAGACATCAAACGAATTTATTTAGCTGACTGTATAATATATTGAGTGAATTGACTACAAAGAAATTGATCGTTGGGAAAGTGAGGAAGTGAGCATGCTATCGTAAAGAACATTACACACAGGAAGTATTATGTTCGAGGAAAATCGCATTTGAAAATTCACAGCGTGTTTTGGGCTTTTCAAATATCGTTCTATACAATATCTTGGCAGAGTTTCAGGTTTGCGCTCCCAGGGAATTCAAGGGCGCTATTCCACTTGCATGTGCTTTACAGATAATTGTAAATCCGCAAATATTGCAGCGACGCTCTCTAATTTCAATACTTGCATATCAATTCATTACGAGTATTTTACATGCTAGCACATTACTTTGTTTACTTGATAATGTTTATATCATAATTTTGATATTATGTGTAATGTATATCCATATCCATACTTACTAATATTATAAATGCGAAAGTGTGTCTGTCTGTCTGTCTGCTGTTACGTCTTCACGCCCAAACCGCTGGACCGATTTTGCTGAAATTTGGCATGGAGATACTTTGAGCCCCGGGAACTTTTTGTCCCGGAAAAATGTACGGTTCCCGCGCGATAAACGCGTTTTGGCGCAACGGAGTTGCGGACGTCATCTAGTGTGGTATAAAATAGTATTACGTAAAACAATTTTCAATTTCAAGAAGCTGAAGTTAAATAAAAGTTAGTTATAGACTTTAGTTAACGAAGACTGGAGTGTTGGTAGATAATTAATACATATATTGTGGCAATCGCAGACACAATAGATTTTCAATTGTTATGTGGCAGCCGGGTGCCACTTGAGGCTTGATGGGTTATGAAAAAAAAATCATACAAACTTCATGAAACCAAACAACTAACGAAGCTTAATAACCAACAGCAACTCGCCAAAATTTGTAGAATTTAATTTGTTTGGCGAATCTCTTGGACAAACACCAAAAGTGAGGTAGGAAAACAAAGATACGTACGATCTTAATTTCAGTTAATCCGGATACTGAGCAGGTCTGGTCAGTACACGTGGCGGGCGACGTGCTGCGACTAGCAAGACCTGTGTGGCCCTGAAAATGGCGGTTCAAAGTTTAGCTGAAGCGTTTAGACGTAGGCTCAGAAGAGGTATTGGCTGTCGTAAAATATTTGTGGCGGTACCCACAATTTGCCTTACATTCCTGCATCGCGCTATCGAAGTTTTCTAAGTGCGTCAATATATTGTACGACAGCTGAAATGTATCACGTAGGCTTCGGCCTGCCGAAAGATCTTCCTATATATATTATTCCCACATAATTTTGTTTTATGGCAGCCATATACCACGCTTAGGTCATTAGTTAGTACTTATTACTAAGTGGCGTTCTAATATTTTAGTTAAACAATCATAATATTATGGAGGCGTCTTATTTCCGAACGCGAATGGTCACGTAAAACCTGAAAAATGGTATAATCTTCCCATACATCATTGACCAATTTACTAAAATGCCTTTTCAAACATTAACTATTTTGACATTCCTTTAATTTTCATACCTGTGCACGCTATAATGTAATTATCGCGGTTAATATATTATTTTAATATGGTTTGTATGACGTTTCGTGGCCTGATCATAGGTAAGACTTAATTTTGGTCGAGTCTATTTATCAACCTTACATGACATGACAACATTGCGCTGTTTTGATATTTCTTGTATTTTTATTCACCCGTTCGTTATTTTATATTGTAGAGTTCTTTACTATTAATTGATAACAATTTTAATGTGGTGTACAATGATAATAATGAATCATCTCTTATGGTGCCATATTATTTCCTGAAAGTTCCTTATAGTTCCTTCCTTATGGTTTTAGACGTAAACAAAACCATAAGAACTTTATCAAAAATATCTGGGGGCACGGCAGTGCCCCAGCCAAGCTTTTTAGCAAAGGCACGGCCGTACCATACTTTTCTCGAAGCGGTTCGCGGCTATTTCACACCCTCCTCGATTTCGATGTTAACAAAGCTAGAGATTTAAAATTTCGATGACTAGGAGCAAGTATTAAAACTAGCTTAACCTCCAAATTACATTATATTCTGATTAATAGTTTACTAGTTACGGATGGTCAAAGTTACTACGATTTGTCACTGACTGGCAGATCATCAAAATTCTAAGGTACTTCTAGCAGACTTAGAACCTTGAAATTTGGTACCCGGATAGGTCTTTATTCACAATGAAAGGGGAAAATTATGAAACCGGCCAAGTTCGAGTCGGACTGGCGTAGATAGGGTTCTGTACCGTAAATTTGTATGGGAGCCCCCCTTAAATAAAAGGTTTATTTAATTTTTATTATTTATTATTAAAGTTGAAATACAATTGAGTATTTTCTAAAATTTCCGAAAACCTTACTATTACCATTATGAAGATAGAGCAAAAAAAAGCGAAAAAATCGTGTTTGTTTTACGAGACCCGCCATTCCTAAATTATTTTATTTTAATAGGACTATTCTATTTTATAGCGACAACAAAAATACATTATTTGTGAAAAATTCTATGCGGTTCTCGAGATCCAGCCTGGTGACAGACAGACAACGAAGTCTTAAGACTTAATGTTAATATGGTAGAATAGTTTTAACGTGACCTAACGTGAAAAGAAAAAACCTTAAAAAAAGAAATGAAGTCCCACCAAAACATTAAATGTAAAAGGAGCCAAGCAAAATATTGCATAGCTATGCAATACTTCTGTCGTAAAAAGTTTTCAGATCACATTCAAGCCAAGCCTTCAACTTATTTTGTAATTGAAATCAACATTCAGTGAATGTATCAATAGTTTTCTTTATTTTAAAATTATTATAGTGGCTTGGCAGTGAGCACTAGAGAAATAATCAGCGACTAGTTGAATTTATATGGGTACCTGCATCGACCAGATGCGTCGTTACGATAAACTAAAAAAACACTTTACGCTTGCCGTCTGTGTAAGCATGAACTCCTCCAAATATGCAGTTTTATATTTGTTTCTTAATAATTATGTGCTCATTGCCGAGCCATTTTCAGATCACAATCTGAAAACTTTTTACGACAGAAGTATTGCATAGCTATGCAATATTTTGCTTGGCTCCTTTTACATTTAAGGTTTTGGTGGGATATATTATTTCTTCGACAAATTCCCTTAGCAAACACTATCACTCAAATTAAATGTAGCGAGTAAGTAATTGCTAAAATTACAAAACACAAAATGAACAATGAAATGAAACAATGGAACAGTTGCAATCAGATCAATACTAAACACAAGAGCAGTTTTCTAACTCCCAGCGGCAATCGGCATTAAATTATTGTTTATGAGCTACGCTTAACGGACGAACGAACATGGATTAGTGTGGAAAATCAAGTGCGATTTGTACATAATTTATTGTATTGCCTTTATATTGTTTTAGTAGATTTGCTCCGAACCCGATCATAGCAATTGGGAATTATAGCGAGCTTGTGAAAGCTTTTGACATACTTAACTTGGTAGATCTTTTCCGCAAATGAAAAGCGACAATATTATGTTACACTAACATACCTTATTAAATCAATAATTGTATCTTTTATTGCGTTACTATTAAAAAGATATTATATCTTTGTCAGTGTAACATAATATTATCGCTTTTAATTTGCGGAAAAGCTCTACCAAGTTTAACATGTTAAACACGTTGCTAAGATCAATTATGTTATCTTATTAACCCTAGTGTACTACTCTACGCCTCAAAGTCGCCAACGAAACACAAAAATTCTTGCCTCTTTTTTGTTTTCGCGCGTATCGTATCATGCTTCTCGCACATCTCCCATTTAATAGATACGGTCAGTATAGCAACTGAGCCAAAACGGTGGGTTTATTAGTTTTACTAGTACAATCACCCTGTGCGCTCCATAAGCGTGCAACGTTTAAGTGCAACTTTTACGCGGGACAAAGATTTGCGGCATTTTGAATTATTTTAATATTTATGTAATTTTTATTTAATATAGTTATTTTATATGTAACGATTTATTTAAATTCTTGTATTTTCATAAATTATATTATTGTAAAACCTCAAAAGAAATAAAAACATGCGTGACGTAAGATTGTTGGCCTCCAACGACTATTTGTACAATTTAATATTATTTTAATGAAAATTAATGTCTAAAACGAAGATTTAATTAAATATTGTAGCTAAATAATAATAAAAAAGATGTTAAAGACTAAAAAAATACTGAGCTATGTTCGAAAATTCCATACATTTGAAACATAAAATTGATTACTGTTTTAAATGCTTTTAAACTTAGTGAATTATTCTACAAATTAGTTTTTTATACTTATTGTTTTCATACAAATTCATATCCATTAAAAAATATAGGTGTAGACTGTATTATTTGATTTAAAAGACCTTTATATGAACTACTGCAAAATTTATAAGTTTTCGTAAGGGCTATGGTATTTGTTCACTTATGAAGTGAAAATATTTTGGATTTGATTATGTTTTGTGCTTTTATTAAAGAAATCATTCGTGGGTATGTAGTTAATGAAGAAAAACAAGCTTAGCTTTTTCAGTTTTGAAAAAAATTGCTTTACAATCCGATGCGCCTTTAAAGCGTATGAGTAGTTCGAACGTAACTCCCAAGAAGAGTAGTTCACTAGGGTTAAATATGTGTCTCAACAAGATCCAAAATTTTAGGTTCAATATTGTTTGACCTTGGAAAGAAAATCTTAACGAAATGATCATAATATAATTGCTATTCTAAGGCAATGTTATATCATAAATTAAATTCATAAAATTATCATAAAAATCATAAATACACATTAAGCTTTTAAGTTAATTAAACGACTTTAGACGAACCTAATATTAATTAGCCCAAAGAAGTTAAAAGCAAAAAAACAATTTAAGTCAAAGGAAAAATGGAAGTCTTTCGGCTCACGATACAAAAAGACAGCCTAAGAGAGCTGACGCTAAGTGAATAACTGAATAGTTAAACTCTCATAATATTTACATAAACCGTACATTAACGGCGCGGTGCAAGTCAAACGTTGTGGCGGCAAGTTTTATTTTCACAAATCCTAAAGCAGAAGTTATATTAATTATTGTTAAGCTACATCAGCTTCATCTTGAATAAAATAGTAAAAATCATACCATACCTACCTTAATATTATTAGAATAAAATATTATTTCATTAAAATCTGTTTTTGATAAAGCATTAAAAACAATCGGACACAGTTAATACTTAATATTAAGCTGGACTTTAATATATTTTACTGTAAAGTTTGTTAAACTAATATGGATTGTGTGGTAAAGGCGAAACCGCGCTAAGGCGACGTCATACGAGTTACGACACTTTACGTTCGATAGAACTGACGTTTGTAAAACGTTAAAATTCACATAGTCAGTTCTAGTTATGTCTATTGTGGTTCTATGAAACGTTAAGTGTCGTGTCGTGCCGTCTTATGGAGTGCTGTCTCATCTTTACAAAATCAATTATTCACAACAGAATTTAAATAATGGAGTTTAATTTATAGCGAATTATAATCATCATTACATTTAAATGTAGAGTTCCCGTTCGGTATATGAATATTATCTGCGCTAGCAAATTTTCTTGGTTATATCCAGCAATATTAAATCTTCGGTAACTAATCGCTTGTCGCTTGGCCCACACCATAATGGTAGCGGAGGAAAACGTATGGCTGGTGGCAAATGAACCAAAAAAATGCACATTGATCGAATACTCCCTTTAATGTAATATTCCGACATTCCCTCACTGCATGACTGTGTGAATATGTAACATGTAACGTGGCCTAAACGTGTGATTCATTGTCGGTTACATGTTTTGGATTCTATACAAAATGACGAATAATAATACACGTCAATTTTGTTATGCTGGTTAATATGGCCTATTATAATAACATCATCAAAGAGTAAGTTATATAATATGGACGTATACAATTGTTATTGTATACGTCCATATTATATAACTTACTCTATGATAAAATTAGACAAATTCAAATAAATTCAAACTAGATCAACTAGTGTTTCGTACATAATATCAGAAACTTATTAAATAATTATTATTTACAGGTGAGAATTTTTTTAAGTTATGTTCTCTCGTTAAGCAGACCTTCAAATTTTATAAAATTTGATTACAATCACATTAATTAAGATAGACTATCGTGTAAAAAAATATTTGCTCAAAGCAAGCATAACAGCTCTATACTAAGTTTATACATACACCAATTCTATAAAATACTTCCACAGTAATATCTGTGCAGTATTGAATAAATATGTATCAGAGTCCGAGGCAATTACTGCGGTCTCCTCATATGAAATACGTCAACTGCAGGATTCAATTAGTACAGCCAAGAGAAAAATATGTGTTTTTAAACAAATATAGAGGTAAATATTCAGCCAAGTGTGAGTCGGACTAGCGCACGAACGGTTCCGTACCGTTATAGAGCTAAAAGTAGCCCAAAAATTGTAATTTTAGTATATTATGGTACTACTTTACATGTTTATTTTATTTTAATTTTACTATCCATTACTAAAGTACAAATATAATTAAGGATTTTGTAAAAATTTCAAGTGCCTAGCTATAGCCATTACTAATATCGAGCAAAAAATAGCAAAAAAATAGGTTTGTTGTATAGGAAATAGTTTAACTTATTGATTTTATTTTGTTTTTAGTATTTGTTGTTATAGCGGCAGCAATGAAACATATTTTGTGAAAATTTCAGAAGTCTAGCTATAGCCGTTCTTGAGATACAGCCTGGAGACAGACAGACGGACAGACAGACATCGAAGTCTTAGTAATGGAGTCTCGTTTTTACCCTTTGGGTACGGAACCCTAAAAACCGTTTTATTGGTTATCTTACTATAGGCATTAGAAACAACAGATTTGTTTCTAATGCCGATAGTAAGATAACCAATAAAACGGTTTCAGAAACTTTATGTTATTGCAAATTGGCAAACACAAAACCGTTTAACAAACAAAAATATTTCATTTCAATCGAAAATAAACAGTCCGCGTAATCGTAATACAATATTGTTTTTTGGAAATATCCACAATTTAGGAATTATGTTTAGTCACGCATCGAACGATCCAATTTTAGGTACGAAATAAGTTTTTGCTGAATACGTGGATCGAATCGTATCAATATTTCCTTATAAAATACGCGTTCCGACGGTTTTAGCTTAACATGTTTATGATTTGGCCGAAAACTTGGCCTTGGGACCTTCTTACTGTCTACGATCATTTCATTTTCGTGCAATGTACAAACGCATAAAAAAAACATTTATGATTCGTAATATTATGATTCTCGAAAGCGACCATTTTAGTCCCGTAGTTGTAGGTCTGTGACAAGTGTATAGAAATTTTAACAAAGGCCAAAGTTTTTGGCTAAGTCTTAGTCGTAAAACACTAATTCTATTAGCGTTTTAGTGACGTCTGCGTGGAATCGTGCCGGCAAGTTACAAAGACTCGTGGCATTAAAATTTAATAACTTTCATAATGACTGGCAACTTAGTTTAATTTCCTTGGGGACTATCAGCCATCTTCAAATTTAAGTGAAACGTTTAGCACGTAATCACAAAGATTAATTATTTTGTTTGCGATTAAGGTACACACTAACGTCCTATTTTTTTATTTATGGTACCATCATGACGTGTTGCAATAGTTTTAGTAGTCAGCAAAATTCGAGATACATTATTTTTATATTAATCCGATCACCAATTCCAGTAAATCTTTTGTTGTCGCGGCCCATATGGGCCTTACGGGGCTTGAGAGATTAATATTATTATGTATAAAGTCTTAACATACATTACTTAGCTGTGTTCTTTAGTTACATATAATACATTTCAACTATAATTAATTACAGTCTTTAAAAGTGACATATTATTAATAAATGAAATAGCCCCAAATACATCCGAAAAATTAATAACTTATTTAATTTAAACGTTTCATAGAATTAGTTATAAACTCATTGAAACCGAAGCCAGAGTTCTATTGATTTTAGCATCCAGATTTTCATTTTGTCCCAGAAAATAGAGCGAGCACAAATTAAATATTCATAAACACGGCCCGGAAGGCTTCCAAGTTGGAGATTAATTAAATACCTGCAAATAAAAACCTAGGGATTATCTGATATGCTTTATTGGAAAACTTTTTATATTACAGATATTAAAGCGTGATTGTTTTCATTGCCAGATTTCATAACATAATGATAATATATTATATTGTGTTCTAGAGAGGATATAATATTATGTTGTATTATTTGATTAACTATATTATGATATTCTTGCTTGATAATATGTCCTTTACAATATTGTTATGCCCATATCACTTTCATAAAGCCACATACCTGGACAAATCAAATCATATTGCTTGTGCTCGAAGACTTTTTTTTGAATATTTATGTATTTCTGTCAATGTTACATAAACTACTTTTATACAATTTTGAATTAAAAACGCTAAGAGAATACCTACCGTACTTAATACTGTGTAAAAACGGCTGGCAATTTATCTACTGTGTACACTGTACCTACAAAAACATAAATAACCCACAGTTGCGGTTCAAAAAATGGAAATGACAAGCTGCGGGCTCCGCTTAATTCCATGTAGTGGACTTAATGCTCGAAGTATTTCCTTTGTAATGTGTGTTGCTTTTATATTTGATTTCATTATACGTTTGTGAGTTGAAACCGAATCCGAAAATAACGTAGGTTTTTCTGTTTGTTTTTTCTCGGGGGTTAAATTTTTTTACGATAGTTTTTTTTTCCGTTTTAACTGTTACTAGAACTTTATAATATTTATACTCGATTTTTCTTTCTGTATAATTGATTTTTTCGTTAAAATTTAGTAGAACTTCTAAATACATATTATTTAGATTGTTAAAAAATATTAGTGAAAATCAAGTAGATTCATATTATAGTATTAACAAACTGAAAGTTCTGGGTGAAATTGAAAATTGATATTCCCTTTTCGAAATGTTCGCCGTGTCAAAATTAGATTTGGATGATTTCGGAGCCCACGGGGAAGTTGGAAAAGGCTAGACGGAGAAAAGTCTGACGGCTGAAGTACTAGTGTCTCCTACATATTCCAACTTTAATCCGAGTAAACTGTAATTCTATTACAAGAGTTTTATTCCTCGTACATTTACATCTGAATGCAGTACAAGAAAGATTGAGGTAAAATGACTTTTTGATTACAGATACATGGAATTTTTTAAATTTGAAATTGGAATGTGTGCATATTGTGTTCACTCCTTAGAGAGATACATTCTCTGGTATTATAACTATTTTATACTGTATTATTTATAGCTACATGTATAATAATTGTGAATTGTATCTTGTTTTGTGAACCTAAAAAAAAAATGTAATGAAAATATTGTTACAGTTTACAAAATCTTAGTAAACTGCAAAAAATACTAGAAAGACGGTTCTCCATCTTACTTGCTTAACTATCCTATACTAATGTTATAAATGTGAAAGTGTGTCTGTCCGTCTGTCTGTAACCTCTTCACGAAAAAACCGCTCAACTAATTTTGCTAAAATTTGGTATGGAGATACTTTGAGTCCCGGGAATGGATATTGGAAACTTTTTACTCTGGAAAAATTCACAGTTCTCGCATGATAAACGAATTTTTGCGCAACGGAGTTGCGTGCTTCATCTAGTACTTTTTATTTTTCTTTATTTTACGAAAATATCTACCATCGCCCAAACGTATACTTCAAAATTGTTGTACACTCCAGTAAAAGTAGATAACAAAGTCTGAACAAACAATTTTAATGAAAATAATAACATAGTTGAAACAAGGTACTAAGTCAATTCAAATGTGTCCTAATTTAGACAGGTGCTGAGTCCTAATGAGACAACTTTGTCTTTGCCAAGCACAAGTAAGAACGGCTGTACTTAATTAACATGTACTCATAAGGCTTGCGCTGTATGTCAGTTACACCTGTTCAAAATAGTTTGCAGCACGTAATAAGCGACTTTTGTTTTTAGGGTTCCGTACCCAAAGGGTAAAATACGGGACCCTATTACTAAGACTTCGATGTCTGTCTGTCCGTCTGTCTGTCACCAGGCTGTATATTCTCAAGAACCGCTATAGCTAGATTTCTGAAATTTTCACAGATTATGACGTGTGTCTGTTGCCGCTATAACAACAAACACTAAAAACAAAATAAATAAAATATTAAAGGGGGGCTCCCATACAACAAACACTTTTTACCTATTTTTGCTCAATAATGGTACGGAACCCTTCGTGCGCGAGTCCAACTCGCACTTGGCTGATTTTTTTGTAACTCGAGTGACCCGTAGTAATCGCTTTTACCATGCCGTACCTTCACAGGAGTCTGTGGTTTTTCTAACTTTGAATAGATTTCTAGAGATACCATATTATACAGGGAGGTCGAATTCAGTTAGCTGTTAGAGCCAGACTAACCTGACCGGACTTAGGCTGCATTTCCACTGAAGCGGAGCGGAGCTTAGCGGAGTCCGAATTGACCAATAAATTGAATGACAGCGAAGCGGAGCGAATATTTCGAGCATGGTGATTGGCCAATTTTGGCCGTTCCGCTTCAGTGGAAACGCAGCCTTAGGCTGTGTTTCCACTGAAGCGGAGAGGAGCGGAGAGGAGCGGAGAGGAGAGGAGAGGAGAGGAGCGGTGAAAAGTGCTCAGTGTTTCCACTGAAGCGGAGCGGTGTCGAGCGGAGTCGAGCGGAGCGCAGCGGAGTCGAGCGAAGCGGAGCGGAGCATACTTTACTGTACGCGAGTCACGCACTATCCCGGTCCGCATCGCACCGCTCCGCACCGCCCAGCTCCGCACCGCCCCGCTCCGCTGTCCTCCGCTCTGCACCCGTTGTCCTCCGCACCGCTTCGCCTCACTCGGCTGCGTTTCTATGAATATCCGCTCAGCTCCGCTCCACCTCGCTCGTGCTGTTTTCATTGAAGCGGAGCGGAGATTTCGAGCATAGTGATTGGTCAATTCGGCACCGCTAAGCTCCGTCCGCGTCAGTGGAAACGCGGCCTAGTCTGATGTGCGACAGTCAGACAGGCACTCTTTAAAATAATAATACAAGTTTAGCATGGATCGTTAATTGTTGCAATTTTTCGCTCGCATCGCTTACATAAAATAATTTCTAATAATAATTCAACAAAACCACGCGCGAAACTTTATTACGTTACATTATAAATTATAAACAGCCGACATGAAAACGTGTCTCCATAATTCACTGATTTAATAATAGCGTTGTACTTTTACGTTGTTTTAAATTAAAAACGCAAAGCGTGTGCGTCGCCGTTGCCTTGATGAAATTTGCATTCATTAGGGGAGTGGTCGCTGTAGTGTAATGTCAACGGGTTTTTCTTTAAGAGCCATCGTAACGAGAGAATGAACTTTGTAAAATCCATTAGAAAATAACTACGGAAATAAACTGTTATTTGGTTTTATAAACGAGTATAGTATTTAAAGAAGAGAACAATAATTTGATGTTGCTAAAATTGTTGATAAACCTCTTTATGCCGTAATTTTTTGTTCATTTTGCGTTTTTCAATCAAAACTAATTTGTCTTACAACTTTCAAAATTTCAGAAAGTTGTAGTGGCATCTATTTAGAGAAGAAGGCTTGTCAAATGTCAAGCAAACCCAATACGTTTTTGGTTGTCCAATGTCACACAAAACTTTTATAGAAGAGATATTTTTTGTAGAGTTTCATGTAATCAGGTTGAAGAAAATTTTATTAACCGACCTCGGTCAGAAACTTTATAAAACATTCAAAGATTATTCAAATAAATCTAGGCTTAAGGCTCAAGAAAGGCGAATTTTATTCAACTTTGACCCGAACTATGACAGTAATTCAAACAGTGTGCTTCACCCTACCCCCTTTAATAATCAAGTTTGCAAGTTGCCCGTCCAAGATGTCGCCATGCCAGTGAATATTCCAACATTGTCCCTTCTGAATATCTTGCGACCTGCCTCATGCCTGGGTAAATTAACATACAATTTACGATCAGCCGGAGATCGGAAACTAAATTCATATTGTTCGGTTTCTTATGCAGATTGCGTTGTAAGCTTTCGGGGATTCAGTTCTGCCAGGTTCGAAGCAATTAAACTTTTAACGAGGCATCGGTACCTTTCATTGGGGAAGTTATATCATTGCGACACGCTGAACGCGCCAATGTAACTTTAGGAAATAAGATCAGTCTGTGGGTCTAATATACCATCTAAATACTGAGCGTTAATATTATACTAATAATTCATTTCGTTTGTATTTTGATATAATAATTCTATGATACCACCGTCATAAAACCACAAAATGTTACTCGCTTCTGATAAAATTGTAGCAGTTTATTCAAAACGGAGTGACTCACTAAAGCCACGTAAAATATGTTTTATAAAGTACGTAATACTGTTTCCCTTTGTAACCCACGTAAACTGTATAATTGCCGCTCATTGCATTTTAAAATATTTCAATATCAATTTCGTTGCGAGTAACAAAGGCTGTTATATCGAAGGAAATTGCTGTATTCACTTTTACCGAGAATAAATTTTGCTTTACAACGCTGAGCGCTCAATGACGATGCCGCTGTCGAAATATACAAAAAGAGCGATGCATAGTGATTCGTCTCGATCGAGTATTTCATTTGTTGGCACTGCTACCGAAGTAGATGGCTTTGTGTCGTATCAAATAGACGTAAAAGTAATAGATGTGGCAATAATTTTTCTGAGCGCAGTTCTATTGTTAAGAAAATAGATGTTTTACAAGATAATGAAAGTTCCACTGAAAAAGATGGGAACATTCCGGGACATTCATCTCCATGTAAAATAATAATTTAGGTTCTCGTCGAGTGTGACGTTAGAACCTAAATTATTATTTTTGCTGCCAGAAAGTTTTTTAACATTAGTGTTTTATTTTTAACAGCAATAAACGAGTTTTTTTTATTTATACTTAGGTTATATATACATACAATAAAACTAGGTTTTAAACTAGGTTAAATGTAAACTTTTTTATAGTCGATAGCTTTAATAGTCGTTATAATAATGATTGATAAAGTTATTACTGTCTTTGTTGTTACTGATTTTTATTTATTATATAAATATTGTCTGAGTAATAATCCTTACGATCGACTCTACATGCCAGCAAATAAAAAATTATGCAGTTAAAAATTAATCACAATATAAAACTAGTCAATGAAAACATAAAATTTTTCAACACAAGATAAATTCTAACTCAAATTCCAATACCGTGTATTGATTGGTCCGTAATTATCATAATTAATTATTATGGAAATTCGATGAAGAAAAAGTCATGTGGGGTTTTAATTTGGCAACGATTCAAGAATCTAATAGCAGCGCTTCGATGTGAATTGATTTAATTTTCAGGCAAAAACCCGGTGCCGCGGGAAGCTAAAGTTTTTCAATTTAAATAGTGCGTGTTTAATCGAATGGTTACTTCCAGCAGTTTTAGTTGTTCGAAGACTACGTCAATGAGTTTTGTTTGGAAGTGAAATGGGACTCCTTTATCATGCTTAGCGGGATTTTTTCTACGAACGCTGAAATTTTTGGGCCTTTATTGTTTCCGTATAATGATCACTCAAATTTTGTTAGTATACTACGCTCATTCTAATTTGGAGTAGTTTGGCTAATTTTGATAAAGGTAGCTGAATAAAAACGAAATGATTAACATTTTTAACGTAACATTAAATATCTGGGGTGTTATAATATCAAGATTCATGAATGCGACAAACAATACGGGTTCCGTAAGGGTCGCTCGGCTGGTGATCTCTTGGCGTACCTGACTCATCGTTGGGCTCAGGCAATTGAGTCGAAGGGAGAGACATTGGCTGTTAGTTTGGACATTGCGAAGGCCTTTGATCGGGTTTGGCATAAAGCGCTGCTATCAAAGCTTCCATCATACGGGCTGCCCGAGAAATTATGTAAGTGGGTTTCTTTTCAGACAGAAGCATAAAGGTCGTAGTTGACGGCGAATGCTCGGAAATTCAGTCTGTTGATGCTGGTGTGCCTCAAGGCTGTGTGCTATCGCCTACTCTATTCTTACTGCATATCAATGACATGTTGCAGACCAGCGGCATTCATTGCTATGCGGATGACAGTACAGGTGATGCTGTATATACCGGCTCCCCCAATATTTCTCGGCAAAATGTCACTGAGAGTCAAAACGAACTTGTGTCTAAGGTGGAGAATTCATTGGAGAAGGTCTCTGAATGGGGTAGACGTAACTTGGTCCAATTCAACCCCGCCAAGACACAAGTCTGCGCGTTCACCACTAAAAAGTCACCAATGGTCGTATATCCTCGTTTCGAGGGCACATTTTTAACCATCTCCCCTTGCATTGAGATACTTGGCGTCAACATATCGAGCGAAGTCCAGTTCCAATATCATCTAGAGGGTAAGGCCAAATTAGCCTCGAAGAAGCTTGGTGTTCTTAACAGAGCGAGACAGTACTTCAGTCCGTACCAACGCCTACAACTCTACAAGGCGCAGGTTCGGCCTCATATGGAATATTGTTCTCATCTCTGGGCAGGGGCGTCAAAATACCAACTACCAACTGCTCCCTCTGGATCGTATCCAACGAAGGGCCGCTCGAATTGTTGATTGCCATAGTGTTTCAAACAGCTTGGACCCCTTGGAATTACGCCGAGATGTAGCTTCGCTCTGCATCCTCTATCGGTTGTATCACGGGGAGTGCTCTGAGGAATTGTTCGGAATCATACCACCTGCAACTTTTCGCCATCGTCCCACGCGAAAACCATACCATCCTCATCACCTTGATGAGTGGCAGTCTTCCACAGTGCGTTTTTCGCGTAACTTTCTACCGCGCACTGTGAAACTCTGGAACGAACTGTCACCAGCAGTATTTCCGGACCTATACGACCTGCAAACCTTCAAGAAAAGAGCGTATTCCCTCTTAAAAGGCCGGCAACGCACCTGCAGCTCTTCCGATGTTGCAAGTGTCCATGGGCGACGGTAGTTGCTTACCATCAGGTGACCCGTATGCTCGTTTACCCCCTTATTTAATAAAAAAAATCATAATATCAAGATTCAAGATGCGTTCGAAAAATAACGCGGGAGAAAAAGGGGCGCCGCCTTTTTTCAGAACTACTAGTACCGTGGGTGCCCAAGACATCGCACTCAGGGCACTGGTAGTACTAAAACCGACCCTGGTTGGCCAGGTACAAAAATCAAATAATATATAATTTATGGAACCTGATACAATAGTAAATCGTCAAGCGACATGTGTTTGCGATGCCTTATGTCTTCCTATTTTATTTCTGTAATTCATCGAATATATCTTGACTAAACGCCTAAGGATAAATTAACGGCGAGCTGCTTTAACCACTGAACTTATAGGTCAAAACAATAGAATATTTATACTTAATAAGAGAGAGGTAATAAAAGCAAAGTTTTCGCATTACCATAACTACGGCTTTTGTACTCGAGTATTCATAGTTTGTTGATCGTAATCTATTAATTCTGTTTCTGTTTATCTTTGGACGTTTAATTAAATGGCCGCCACGTGTGCTGGAGCTGCATGAGTTACTGCGAGGGGCTTTTTATCATCATCAGTATATTAAACTATAACTCTTTGGTGTAAGAGTAGATTTGTTTCCTGAATAGAAATTAGGCGCAAGGGCGAGTTCAAATGTGCACATTTTCCGCGCGCGTGGATTCAGCTCGCGTGTTTTCCTAAACGTAGCATTTAGCAGAAAACATGCAGGTCTGAACGCGCCGTTAGGAATACGCGACAGAAGACAGACATAATCTCTATATTTCGTACAATTTTAGGTAATATACATAATAAATTGTACGAAATATAGATAAATTTAGGAGTGACTGAAGAGCAGTGTTTTTAATAATAATCAAAACAATATTTTTGACTCTTCAAGTACCTGTGTTTTAAAATTAAAGAGATTAAGAATCAATAACAAAGCTTTAGCATAATCATCAAGAAAGCTTGAAAAGCTTTCTTGCTTAATATACTCATAAGCTCTACATATTTTGTGCTCACTTAGAGAAAACGATTATTTAAAAGACTTGTTAAACCTAATTTCTGGTTTGAAAAAGTCCGGAAACGGCTAGTTATAAATATAATTTCGTTTCCAACACGTCGTCATTAATTGAAACAAAGTAGGTAACTCAATTATCGCTCACACTGGGCCGACGAAAAACCTGCTCGGACTGAATTTAGTTCATTTGACAGCAATTGTATTAGGCTCTACGTGTTCCCGTGTACCGTGTTAGATTTTCAGCTGTTACTGAGTTGGACGTCATTACAGTTTACAGGTAACTTTAATGAGGTACGGGACAACGTAATTACTAATTTTTGGTGTCATGATGAGTTTACTAGCGAATAATTGTGATATGATTAAAGATTTCTATAATAACTTAAAAATGGTACGAAAAGTTGCAATGTTAAGACGCTGGTAACACAAAAGTGTTTGAAAGATAATAATAGTAATAAATATTAAAAGTTTTTTTATTATAATTGTTATATTTACCATAATTTCACTTATTACTTGGTGGTGTACCGAAATTCATATTGAACGATACAATTTTTTCCGGCTTAAATTGAGTTTTGTCTTTTCCCGACTCTATGAAAATTCCTTACTTACTTATTTAATTGAAACAAATTTAGCAATAGGTTTTTTTAGAGAAGGCAGGTAGCTATAGCCCTGGCGTCACTGCGACCCATAAGGATCTCCTTCGCACTAGAGAATCAGCCCCAACCCTGCTCTGCTCATAAATTGAACGATATGGTTGGGGTTGGTGCCACGAATTTCCTCTGTGGATGAGTATTCTTGGCGACCAAGGTGCCTGTCCCTTCTGTAGTAGAGCAGGACAGTCGAGGAGAAGGTGAATAGGTGTTTCATTCTCCTCCTCACAGAATCTGCAAGTCGTTATGCTACAAATACCCATTCTGTTAAGGTGTTTGTTGAGCTTGCAGTGCCCAGTTAGGCTTCTGGTAAGGATTCTTAATTGGTTCCTACCCAAGGTGAGCACTAATTCTGATAGTTTCTTGTTGAAGTCAGGAATTAGTGCCTTGGAGTGTTCAAGGCCAGGGCCCATTGCTTCCTGCCTAGTCTGTGACCCCATTCTTTGAGCACTTGCATTGTGGTACTGGGAGTTATACCAACCAATAGGTTGGAATACTTAGTAACCATACGTCTACTCCTGTCTACTCGTTACCTCATAATATCATTATTATATCATAGCAGTATGAACCCAATTTTCATTACAGCCAGATTTTTCGCCGGAATTCAACGCTAATTATAACAAAATGGCTACTTAAATTTTACTTCATTCTACATGATAGGATTATCTTGCATAGTTTTGACCAAGACCGAGTTCAAGTCTGGCGACAGTGTTAATCCGGCCACAAAAAGGGTTTTAAGTCTGTCAGCGGAGCGGTCTGGGGTTCGTTTCCCGACAAAAGTCACGTTCATATTAAAATAAGAAGCCTTCCCAAAAGATTTAAATGCATTTCAAAGTTTTAGACTTATTTTGTCTGGGATTGGGCTGATATAAAGCGGAAATAATGTTAAGATTATCGTGGCCATTTGATTATAATTACCATAATATCCGTCTTTATAAGATAAAAATTAAGGAGAACTTGGTACTAGCATTTACATTTACTTTAATAATATCAAATCATTACAGAAACTAATTTTCATTTGATACAAACTTATGGCCTTGACTCTACGGTGACTCTGCTTTTTATATTGATAACCTATAATTGACCTTCTTCTCTGATCTGATCTTTTATTTGAGACATACAACTACTAAAACCTAGCTCAACATATTCAACGATGTTTACAAAACTTAACAAATAAAACAATAAAACTAAAACATGGGATAGGATTTGGACAGTTTACTAAATCACATGATCAAGCCTTCTGAGTAGAATACATGAAAGAAAATAAGCAGGCCTGGCGGGCCGCCAGTTTAGTTACAAGATAAAGGTTGCTATAAATAAAGCGAAGGTAAAAATATAGGAGGCTTTCTTTTACAAAATGTAGGAGAAATTCAAGAAAAATATCTCCCCGTCAGTCTTACACTAATTAAGTTAATTATGCGGAAAGTTTGTTACTTAGTATGTTTCTGGATTAGGGTATCTTTTTCAGAGAATCATTATGAGCATCGGTTTTTCTTCTACTCTACTACAATTTAATTTTTTGTGAGTGCATATTTTAATAGTAGCTAGTAAATTAATTCGTGTTTAGCATGTCTGCTAAACACGCCTGCCTGTCGGCACTCCTATTTTCTTCTGATTAATTTCGTTGCGGGTCACAAGACATTTCTAGCATGTCCCTCGGGCTCCCTGAGATCATATCAAAGGGTGTTCGTGGTTATCTAACCACCACCGCTGTCGATCCTGGCGATACAGGAGATACAGTGGTGGGAATTTGTGGTGGGCCAAAGCCCGTAAAAAAGACGGAGTCACTCATAATAATGAGGACGTGAGTGGAAGAATCGAACAAGTAACATTTCGTAAAATACGGAAAATAACTCATTTTTTTCCTTATTACTTTAATAAAACTTGTAACTTATCTACTTCATAACCTAGCTAATATATCTGGCTACACATATAATCCATAGTTTTTCTATTTCTTACAATTTTTCCGGCCCTAAAGCCTCCATTTAAGCAAAAAAACGGGAAGTTTTTTCATGTTACTTACCTTATTCATCCACTCACGTCTTGAATTATTGTAATTAATTTCAACCTATTTTCACAATTCTATCTATATTATTATATCATAGTAATATGAATGAAATAAGATTGTATAAGATTATTTTATTCCACTTCTACAAACTCAATTTTTCAAATGAGAAACTTTTTCATTTCTTCTAAAAAAATTTATCAAAAGATCGACAAATAACAAAAGCAAGTTAATATAGCTCTTAAAGTACGGTATCCAATTAAAAATTAGACTCTTATACAATGGAAGTCGTGGAAAGTGGAGCGTTTTCGGTGTTTAAGCCGCGTCTCGCAGCGCAGGAAAACAATTAAGCCCTACGCTTGTTCTGAGATAGTTGAGGTATTCCCTTTGTATGTAAAGTAGGTAAGGGATAGGCTTGTTTTAAATCGATTTTTGTGTACCCATGTTTTCAATTTTTAATGATTTATAATATTTTTTAAGACTCTATTACTTTGACATGGTTCAATAATGATATAATATGCTCTTGTACGAGTACTGTATCTTGACGTCAATTATTAGGGTAGGAGTTTTTAAGCCTCTATTTTTTAATGGGATGCCACTGTATATCCTGTGTCGCCGGGGTCGACAGCGGTATCCAACCACTCAGGGAGTATGATCTCAGGGAGTCCGAAGGACATGTTAAAGCTGTCTTAGAACTCACAACGAAATGAATCAGAAGAAAATAGGTGGAGCAGCAAGTGTTTGAATTTCCCATTTCCCACTATTGTGTTGGGCTTATTTCATAATAAGCTGTTCAAAACTACGAGTAATAAGATTACTTATTTATTGGTACATTTATCGTAATTTTTTAAATAACTGATTAAAAAAATCGCAAAACCTTAATGTCACACCCGTAATTGACGTCAATTATTGTACACGATGTAGACTTAGAAATTATGGTTATTCGTCATTCCACAAGGCCACAAGTATGTCCAACCGTAAACACAGCCGCTGGAAATCAGCCGAAACGTTGGGACTTGGGAGTAAAAAATGCTTATACAAGTGTTCAAAAATAACGCATACAAGTAACCGAATATTTTGAACCTGGTTTAACAAAGATAGAATGGCTTTCTCTGAAAGGTAATTGACACGTTGTTAGAGTTTACATGCACGGTAACAAAGAGCCAATTTGTAGTTGCGCGAATGCGGTGCGTATGGTCTACGTTATCCCAATACGAATATTGTTTTCGGTTATATTGAATCGATAAAATAAGAACTAAATGAAACTGTAGTTGCCCATATTGCTGCTGCAAAATTTATGTATCGTGTGTAAGTTTCCGGGACTCAAAATAACGTTTCCTTAACAAATTTTAGAAAAAGAGAGATAATATAAGTACTATTTGGCAGTTTGATTGGAAACGAACTGGATCGGGAAAATTTATTCATACTAATATTAGTGTGTCTGTCTACCTGTATGCCTGTATGTCTGTATTCTTCACGCATAAACCGCTGAAACGCTTTTGATGAAATTTGAAAGATACTTTGAGTCCCGGGACAAGATAGGTACTTTTTATCCCGGAAAAATGAACGGTTCATGCGCGAAAAACGAATTTCTGCGCAACGTAGTTGCGGGTATTCACTGCTGTATGTCGTATGAAAATGTTTAACATATTGTGGTAAGTATAGGATTAATATCAGAACTGTCACTTTAATTCACAGCATTAATAATCAACAATTAAACAACATAATTAGAATGTGCATTCAATTAAAACCCAATTAGCGAAACGTATTCTGGTTTTCATCTAGCCTTTGACCATTCGACCGTGCATTGTATATTATATCGTGTGTAATTTCGTTGTATGCATGCTTTCACACATTACCATACAGATAATGAATGGTTCGGGCTTTGTGGGGCTTTTGATCGGTAGCAACGTCTTGATATTTCTGCCAAAATTGTGTTTCCTGAAATAATTTAAGATGTTTTATAAACTGTTGAACGGTTGCAAATAAAATGTGGGTTAAGTGCAATTAATTTCCGTATTCCATAATATTAATATTATTATTATTTAATCATCCTATCAAATTATATGAGATGTACTAACATCATTCCAGTTAGATAGGACAAAATGTAAAACAAGTCTTGTCAAATTATGAAAACATTTGCAGCAGTGTTTTGTCAATATTTTGTGCTTCGTACTACGTACAAGAACAAATTGTATAACTAACGTTTCGTATTTTAAAAAGTGAAAAACGCTGGTAAATTCACACAAATGGGTGATGAATAAACAATTATACTCTCGAGTCAGTACGGTGTCTGTGGAGGAGTGTTGCTCGCTAAATACAGATCTCTCACGTCGAGAGTTTTCACTCTCCAGTCGTCCCAGCCTGTTTGATAATGAAACTCTGCTAACAATTAAACGCATAATTTCTTTCCTCATTATAGACTTTTTTATATTTTCTAGTTCTATTTTTAAAATATTGAACTTTTTTTAGCAATTTCCATTAAATGTACCATCGAAGAAATTGATTCATAGGCAGATGGTGGACCATCTTAATTTGATCGTGTTATGTCAAACCCCCTCGATAGATTACGACTAACATTGAATTGAGGTACACTAAAGGTTCAAAGCGAGCGCCTGCTGTGAAAAACGTATGGTCTGTGACGTTACTGACGCAAAACCATACATTTTTCACAGTCGCAGCGTCACTGACGCTATAGACGCTCGCTTCGAAAGCCCACCTTTACCAAATGATGACGTACTATCTAAGAAATTAATTCAAAGGCATGACGTACCTATGTGGTTTGGTGAGGCCATGCCAATTTAGTGTTTGTTGTGATCTGTTGGCTTGGTTTGCTATAGCACGACCAAATTACGTAGGACCACCATCTGCCTAAGAATTAATTTCTCTTATAGTACATGTATATACATATATCTGACTACTATAGTAAGTAGAGTATTTTTAGTAGAAATAACTTTTCTTTAAAATTTATTTATTTACTTACTTATTTGTTTCAGGTAAGACACTATCGCAACTGAAGTTCTCAAACATTGTAGCTGCTTCGTAAGCTTTTTAGTTTTCATATTTTACAGTAACAGTAAAGGTTATAAAAACATTAAAAATTATTAATTAAGCAAAAGCAAATTAAAATGTAAAAATCTAAATTACAATTCCGCAACCGAACCCGCAAATGTACTTTCGAGTTCAAACAGACAACTTTGGTATGCAGCAAAAGAGTTCGTATTTTTAAACAAAAAACCGCATTTCATATTCACATAACACTTGAATATCGTAGACTGATTGTGTACACGACCTGCTACCAATTTATTCGGACAGACACGATTTTTCCGTCTGCCACAAAGCGTACCGAGTATGCAAATTCAATGTTTTCCGTTAAAGTTTGATAAAGTAAACCGAAGTTCTGTCCGGCGGAGTTATTAGCGCTTAAACTTTGCTACGGTCTTGAGTTTAAATAATTTCGTGAACCACTTCGGCTAAATACACTCCCAGGAACGGAAAAAATAACTACAACTCTCATGAACTTGAAACTAAATGAGGCATCATTAATTCTGTTTATTACTTTTGTTATAACTATTCTGCATCGCGGTTTGTTTTTCATTTTTAAAGTGAGCTACTTTTCGTTTACTTTTGATAGTGGGAAGCAAGAAAATTTACAAGTACCTAAAGTCCAGTTGATAATATTATTCTATTTTTTAGTTACAATATTATTATGTGCTTTAAATACTTCATTTTTTTATTAGTTCATACAAAACTATGGTGTAATATTCATTTCAAAAGTGTTGAAATGTAATAACTATTCTAGTCAACAAAACAATAACACTAATTTGTTGGTGATACCAAAATTGAAATTAACAATTAAAGTACCCATAAAATATTAGTACTACAAAATTATGGGAAGCGACATGTGCATTGTGCAGGCAAAAATAACGCAGTACACACACAAATGGCAAATTATAACTATGGCATGTAATTTAAAACGATGTTGTCGACATGCATATTAAAATGGATTTTATACAAAATCATTAAAGAAACCCCTCAATATGTATGATAAGGGTTGAAATAAAGGACCGTGTACATTGTAAACATAGACTGTTTCAGGTTAGCGCGTTTTATCAATAAACCAGGTAGCTTTATGAAAATAGTACATTCCTAAGCCGTTAAGAGAGGAAAGTACAAGGGTTCATTTTCATAATAGTTTTGAGCTATCAAAAATGCTCGATATTGATGTGTGGGCCAGGCCTGTAACATAAAAATATTTTTAGTTTTTACAATTAATTTAGATACTTTTTATCTTTATTTAAATAAAGCGCTTTTGCCATACATGGCATGCTAGCCCCATCATAACTTATGAGTTATGACTATGATCAACAACGAATAAAATATCCTAAACTACTTGTTTTGGATATTTTATTCGTTGATATTCAAGTGTACAAGTACACCTTATGAACATCACCTCTTGCAGGTGAGTATAATATAATAATATTCTTACATACCAACACAAATCAGTAATATTTGGCTGCCTACTGCTAATCCTAGACATAAACATTATCACATGTCACTTTAAAACCTTCCCTGGACTTCAACGAATATTTTAAGACTAAAATCAGCCCAATCCGTTCAGCCGTTTTCGAGTTTTAGCGCGACTAACACATTTGAAAATCCATTTTTATATATATGATATGAAGATAGATGACCCGGTGAACTTCATTTCACCTAACAATAATATTATGTATTTCACTATTTTTACTAATTATTTCAGTTTATAACAAATAGGACGACCAGTTTTGAAGCCCCCCGCATAGTAATCAAACCTCACTCCAAAACTGAATGTGTTGTTTTCCTTGAGATATTCATAATATCAAATTGCAATAACTTAGTATGTTCTTAATACATGGGAAAAAAACGCAACACTAACGATGCGAAGCCGTTTTGTCTTAAGCAACTGACAAAGTAGGGGGCTCGGGGGGCGAAGCCCCCCGCATAGTAATCAAACCTCACGCGAAATTGAATGTGTTGTTCTGTTAGTATAAATTTGCCACCTCGCGTCATGGACAGAGATTCAGTACAGTGACGCTGAACTGATATAATATATTCCTTGATTTCCGCAGCCGGCAACATCTGGCCGTGCTATGAAACGTAATAAGCTCAGACGTCTTAAGATATCTTATTATGTCTGAAAAGAATGGAACCATTAGTACATAGTATCTTTATAAAAAGATAGCCAAGGTGAAAAGTAGCTTTCATATTTCATTCTCTTCTTTATGATCATTGAAATATTTAGCTTTTATCGCAGTTAAAGACTTGCCATGAAGATGTACTTTTTTCAATTTTGCTGAATTATCTTACAATATACAAAAGTTCCGTTTTGATGTGGTCGCAATGTATTGTAGCTAAAATTCCCAAAATTGTGGTGAAAATCACAGTGATATCCGAGAATTGTGGTTCTAATGGCAGACGCAATACGAATGAAGAGCGGAATCACAGTGCCTATAATTATAATAATATCAAAAGTCGCGCATTTGGGTGCGGCACTCAACATCACATTGCAGTAATTTCTGCATTTCAATTTAAAATACTAGACTCAAACTTTAAGCACAATTATAAAGAAAAATATGAATGGTTCGAGAAATCCAAGTAATATAATATTTGAATAAAATAGGTAAGGAAAGTTGTGGTCTTAATGCAGCTAGAGAGGTCCTCAAGAAAATTAGTTATTCGGAATTCATTCGTGCCCAGTCACGTGTTTATTTCTGCCATACGAAAAATATTTTTATTTTTACTGATGATTTGTTCCTGCAAATTGTAAAAGATTAGTGCTAGCTTTTGAATTTTGATTAAAAAACTATTATAGAAGATTTAAAATTTCAAACAGAATATATCTAAGAAGTTTTGAAGTTAGTAACATTTAAATTAATTATTTTTTGTCTATACTTTTGAAATATATAATAATATAAAAAAAAACCTGCCAAGTGCGTGTCGGGCCACGCGTAATATAGGGTTCCGTAGTACCGCTAGTTTTTGACAATTTTTACATGGTCAATGAACGTATATATAGCGTGTTTTATACTACTAACAACATCATCTCAGTTACTTTCAAAGGAATTTAAACGAAACGTTCCATTTATACTTCGCCGAATACATTTTTTTTAGTTGATCGACTATTACTCAATAACTTATGAAGTAAACTTTTAAATTCAGCATATTTCCTACTCCCGTGAATTTTTTCACATTTCCAGAACCCACCGTTTAGCTGGTAGAAGGGGGGGGGGGGGACACTGGACTCTAACAATTTTTTCCACTTTAAAACTTAATATTTCACAAGCGGATCCCTAAATCGGAAAATGATCTATGAATACTCGCAATATTTTTAAAAAACCTATTCAACTACACCCCACACGATGGAGTGGGCGCGAAAAAAATGTTCATCCCCGCTTGATGTGTAGGCCAGGAACCATAAAAAAAATTATTTTTTTACGATTTCATGTACCATTTTGTTGCCATCATTAATATGTGTATTCATACCAAATTACAGCTTTATAAGTCTTATAGTCTCTGAGTAAAACCGCGGAAAGACAGACAGACAGACAGACAGACGGACAGACGGACGGACAGACCGAAACTATAAGGGTTCCTTATTGACTACGGAACCCTAAAAACGCGTGCAGTAGTAACCCTACATATAATAACAAAACTATGTAATAATACTGTAGGGTGTATAGTGTATACGTGTTCTTAATAGAGAGTTCACTGTGAAAGTAGCAGTGCTGAAAGACAAAACTTTTCTTTCATTCTTGTATGGGGAAATTTGTGACGCAAGGGCTCTTGTCCATACAAAAAAAAATATCTTTCAGCGCTGCTACTTCCACAGTAAACTCTCTACAAGGAACACGTACACACTCTAAAGTATTCAGTTAGTGGTGTTACTCCCCGTATATGAAAATATTCTCATACATTATAACCTAAGATATAAATATATGAGGTAACGCCTCGCACAAGGGAAGCAATTATGGAAAGCTCTCGATTCGGATTGAGTCGTAACCCAGGCACGTCGTTATGCAAATTCTGGTCGGAATTTTAAATAGGGCCCAAACCGGGCCCCACGGGGGGCATAGGGCCTATTTGATTAGGGACCAAATTGTGATGTCCGAGTTTGTTTAGGAGACTTGGAAATCTAAAATATCATATTTGATAAATGTGATATTTTAGATTTCCTAGCAAAATTAAAATAATATGACCTTACACATTTTAACTTGAGTTTTCAGTATTCAGAACGAGGCAAGTTCTTAGTAGTCTCAAAGCATTTATTTATGACCAAAAAAAGTGGTAGCTACATTAAAAGTATTAGGCTGCAAAGGTTTGGTACATTAAAACATAAAAAACCTACAGTGTACACAACCCATAGAAGTTTCTTTATTATTTTCATTATTATTTCTCTTTTCTTTCATCTCGCATCTTTTTAAAAGGCATAAGTTGAAAAAGTATTAAATATTTTCGGTGATGACTCCGTACATTTCGATAATGGATAAAGCTGTAAGCCCGCTGTTTCGATTACAGAATGCATAAATATTTCATCGCGGCACCGACATCCATCACAATGGACCTCGCAACTCAAACATTATCGCACGAATATAAAAAGCACTTACATTTTGAGCTAGATTGATTCGAATGTGCTCAATTTGATTTATTACTGAATGAATTTTAAAGGCATTTATTAATTTTTATCGCCCAAACAGAATGGGGTATGCACATTCGATTGGACTCCAGGTAGTTTTGAATGAAAGATAATCTTAACAGGTGCTTGCTTTGCTATAATAATTTCGTGGACATTAAGTGAGCGCGCAGGACCCGTTAATTTTTTCGGAAATATAAACTGAAGGATCGTTTTGTCCCGGAGCTGAAAGTACGTTTCTCCACACCAATTTTAATTAAAATTGGTGAAGCGATTTAAGGAGGCGACTAACCCAACATTTTCGATTTTATAATTCATTTTTATACTTGAAAATAAGCCTCGAATTGTTTCATTTTCTAAGACCTCATTATATTTCCAAGAATTCGATCTGTGCAAAAACACGATAGATATCTTAAAATTTTCTCGATAGAAAAAAATCACAAAGATGCATCTAATTTTCACGAATTTTTCAATTATTTGACCTAGCGGATTTTTAAAGTGTTTTATATTTATCGAGTTATTGAGAAAAAACTAATTTGGCGATTAATCCGTGTCGCCCTTTTTCACGTAGCATATGAAAGGCGGGCGTGAGTGTGAAGAGAGAAGGACGATGTTTGATTTTTTTCTTAAGCGGTTTAACAAACTCACTGTCGTATTTATAATAAGATATTGGATAACCGAACTAGCTTAGGAAAGTATTTTTAAACGACCACTGTCCCACTACACATGCCCACCATTGCTACTCTGTAAGCCAGGACAGCCGTTAACAACCGCGACAAACCCTCAAGAAAAATAGTTTAAAGTTTTTAAACTTTCTAAATAAATCTCACACCTTCTAGACACCTAGAATCAATTACCTGTCTATTGATAGGCTAATTTGTCGCATGGTAATCCCGGGGATCAATATCTTCCTAATGATCTGGACAGGTAGCCCCGGTAAGCGCTTAAGCCAGTTAACGAGTATGAAGATATATCGGAACGTGACTAGACAAGATTGATTACATTTTTCTTTTAAACCTTGTTAACTTGTTGTATAGTAGTTCCATTTTGAGTTTGAAAGATAGGGCTAATCACTTTATAATCACACAATCTATTAGAATCTTTACAATCACAATATCAATTATTATGACTGAAACGATTTTATTGAAAACAGCAGCAGACGTTTACATCTCTATATATAAAAATGAATCCATATTCGCGTGGTCACGACATCACGCGTAAACGGCTGGCTCGATTTTGCTGAAATTTGGCATAGAGATACTTTGAGTCCCAAAGATCAACTTTGGATGCATTTTGTCCCGGAAAAATTACTTACTGCACAATATACTTTTATGATTTGCGCGTAAACTATTCAGTCTATTTTGATGTTTGGTATAAAGATACTTTGAGTCTCGGGAAAGGATAAGGGATACTTTTCTTCCCGGAAAATGTACGGTTCCCGCACAATAAACCGTTATGATTTTCGCCTAAACCATTTAATTTGATGGGCATGGATATACTAATTTTAATCTATTTCTCCTCATTATACCAATTCGTATTAAATAATCATCGTTTAAACAGGACAATGTCTGTCGGGTCAGCTAGTATGTTATAAATATAATATCTATCTGCCTATTAACTTCACGCATAAACCACGTCAAATCGCATTATAGATCAGTCACATCTATCTGGCAAAACTCAAAATTTTTTGCCAGTTAGATGTGAGTTGTGACACGTCATTTTGTAAGTGACACGCGGTTGCAGTAGGACCTAATGTTACCTTTCTACTGCTTTCGCTCTCAAATATACCTCTATATTATAATATACAGCTATTATAAAACCTATAGCCACTAAAACTTTCACAGCAGTAATGAAAAAACCTGTTTTATTATTTCGATAATGTTTATTATACGTTACAACCGCTTTTATGGCCCTTAGGTGAGTGATCCTAAGGTACTGCACTGCGTCAAAACAATGTCGACTGAAGGGCGATAGGGTCAAAATATGTTGTAATCCCTCCGAAGATCGCGCAACTCCGTAACGCTCCGTAATATTTTACAGCTGGGTCTTATCAGATTATGTTTTACGATTTTATTGATGTGAGCCCGCAATATATTTGAATGAAAAGTACGTTTTTTTTCGGTTTGTATTTACAATATCATGTGTATTTCCATGTTTTAAAATAGTAAAATGTAATTAATTTTGTAATGTTGGCTATTTTTTCAGAGATCAATTTAAATTTTTAAGAAAGCAATTTTAAATATTGTCATCTTATTGACACTCAGCATAAAATCATCATTTAGGTTCACAGAGGTAAAAAAGACAGTTGCACAAAATTTACCTCCGTGAGCATGCTTGAAGCGTTATAAAAAGCGATACGATGTAACAAAAGTCATGAAGTTCTCTTTGAGTCATTTTTATTCGTTCGGAAATAGGGAAAAAGTGTTTCCGAAGCCGTTTGCTTCGGTGTTCGTGTTGAAGATATAGCCTGGGCCCGTACCACGAAACGGTTTTGAGACTCAAACAATCATTCGAAAATGTTGCGTTCTACTCTAACAAACGTGAAATGACGTTATAAGAGCAGGACGCGGCATTCTCGTCCAATTGTTTGAGTCTCAAAACCGTTTCGTGGTAGGCCTCCTGACTCCGCTGCAGACGAGCGTTTGATACGCCTGACTTACATCCGATGGATGTGACTGGATGTTGGATAGAATAATTAATTATTTTAATTAAAAATCATTCGAATATAATTTAAAAAAATATCAGCAATTTATACATCACCAAGGTGTTGTTCGCAAGTTCGTTACGTCTTATGTTATATACGTACATTCGTAAAAGTGTTTAAACATTTAATATACCAAACTTCGTCCAATTCGGTTCCGCTTCCGCGGCCGCCTACAGAGGCAATTTATTACTGCAATTAGGAGTTTATTCTTTTTAAAAATTACATCTCATACCTACTCCTACAATTGCATTATAATATTATTTGAAAAGGAATTGAACTAAAGGCGAACCCTTCCAGTGATTCTACGGGAACTCTAGGAATACATTATTTCATTGTAAGCACGAAATATGTTAAGACGTTTAGACATCAAATTTGTATGTGGTATTATGTTTCATACAATGTGTTTGCTAGGGCATTGTATCATTCAAGATTCAAGAATATGTTATTATTTTTATAAAGACGTTATTATAATGTTATTTTAATGCTTTTCAAATAAATAACTTACCTTAGGCAATTTGTATACAATATGGTGGGCGGATTCTTGGAAATCCATTATTATTCTATTATTGTCGCGGTCACCAGTGTTCTTATGGGGCGTTCGTATGGGTGAATGAATTTTGAGTGATTCATCAAGAGGTTTATAGATGCGCATATTTTGATATTAGGTTGAAACTTGAAATAAAATCGTCACAAAGTTAAAAAATTACAGCCTGAAACATTACCAGTTATAAAACTACCCACCGTTCACTTAAACGCTTGAGAGACGCCTTTAGAAATCCACAAGACACACACATATAGCTCTGTTAAGGAGAACTGTATGCGAAATCTCCCGTGAAATTGACGCGACTCCATTCTTCCCCTATTCCAACGTGCAACGTCTCTGAAATGAAAATTTCCAGTCTCTAATCTTATAAGTATTTTGTAACAAAAACCTTTTGTTATTTGCCTAAATTCAGTACCTAAATGTTAAAAGAAATTGTGTTTTGTAAAAATTGTGTAGAGAAACTTCAAGGTTTTCAGCAGTTTTCCTTTTTATTGGTAATAATGTATATTGTTTATTTTTAATAAGTGTTACAAAAAATATAAAATATTCAATTGAACAAAACATTTTATCTCTTTGAAATTGAACCAGAATACAATATGTAGCAGTCGATACTATAAAAATATGAATTGATTAGTTTCGGATAGACAAACATGAAACATTTAATGTTTTTAAACAATCCTTTTAAAAATGGACACAGTTATATTGTAAGATATATAATACAAAAAACTGAAAGCGTTGTATGAAAACTATTTAATAAATATTGGATACAATCGAAAACTGCATAACAGTATAATATTTCAATTGTTGAAGCATTCCCAGTTGGAATTTTGCGAAAATTGTCGGGGACAAGGAGTATGAACAAATTGCTATATTTTTATTCAGAAAACGTGTGACGATTCGGTATTGTGTTTGAGTAATACGTTTTATGGATCATTGGCAAACGTGTTTGGCGGATTGCAAGTTGCAAGCTGAGAGCGTGAAAACTTGAGTATTCTAGCGGCTGAGATACATTTAATGATGATTAAACTTTAATTTTATGAAGAGATTGACAAAATCTTCAAGTCAGTTATATAATTATCAGTCTCTCAGTGCGGCAGTTATACTTAAAACTTCTAGCGACTTATTTTGGTTACATTTACTTTTTTATTGCTTTTATAAAGTTGATTGCATTTTTTCGAAGTCTCAATGAATAATTTACTTTTACTTAAAACAAACTGTGGAATTCTGAGAGAATTAAAAATGAATAAAACACAAACACAGCATTTACAGCCCAATAAGTCAAGCGAGCTTAAGATTTACCTACAGTATCAACTATCAGCGACTGACATCATACAAAATCCTTACAAAACGTCTAAGATCACTTCCAGATCTGAGATCGGCAGCAGCTCGTCGCTTGTCACTCAAACCACGCGCAGACAAATCGTCTAACGGTAGCAGTCTGAACGCGGGCAAATTACTACGATCAATTTCGGTACAGAACCCAAGGGATTTGCAACAGTACGATGCAATCTTCGACTTGTCATTGTCACAGAAACGATGGACAACGGAATAGAGTCGGCACTGCGTGCGGTCTGTCCCTGATTGGTGGTTCCGAATCGTTTATCTTACGATAGCTGCGGCACGGTTTGAAGACATGATTTATTGAATATCCCAGTTTACAAATCGAAATGCATTTTCGGTGAAAATCGTTTTGTGAAACGGCTTCATCCAAATCCTAATATAAATACGAAATTGATTTCGTTGTTTTGAATAATACCAAAATCCGGATTTGATAAGCAAATCTATTTACTAGTTTAGCATCGAACCATTATGACGGTGTATTGGATTTTAGTTTACCGGAACACACAGTTTCAGCGTATCGTAGTAGTGAGGCCACACTGCTTTAGTGCGTTGCGGTTGTCGGGACGGAATACGGCTTTGTATAACATAACTGCGTTGCGGCTACAACTGACAACACAATACAAGCCGGTGACAGCACCGTTAGTCGTTACTCTTCCTTTGACTTACTCTCTATCGCGTGGTCAAAGCCCCACGTCGCATCGGACAAAATGAACGAATGGGGCGATGACGTCGTAAGTCAAGTTGCCTTACTCGTAGCACTTAACTATATCTTCTACTATATCTTCAATTAAATCAAACAAACGAATCTCTTGGCATGTTATATTCTTTTGTTTCGCTCTTTTCCAATGAGCTATCAGAAGATGTCTGTCAGATATTCTTATCTGACAGACATCTTCTGATAGTTCATTGGAAAAGCGCGAAACAAAAGAAATGATGTTCTCATCATCACTTTGTAAACCCATAAGCTATGTCCACATTACGCAATTTCATGTTCAATTTTCGTCATCCTCTTTTTATTCAACTTTAGTTTGGCATATTCAATAATTGAATGCGTCAAAATTCACCCGCGTTGAAAGAAAAGTGTCATAGCGAGCGCTACGATTTCGCATGCCCTTGATGAACAAAAAAAGGCCCAGTGTCGACAAAGCTATACAGCATTGTACAAGTTTCATCATCACCCAACCAGCCTGCCGCATATCACATGAATACTTTATTCGGCCGAAACGTACCCGCACTCAGTAAAGACATAAGCCGTTGTCGCCCATAAAATCTTCCGCATTCGGAATGCAAGTCCGCGACATAACAATAAGTCCGCCACACGTTGGCTCGATCGCGATACGAATAAAAATTTCACTCGAATTCTAATAAATTTCTAAATCGACATGAAGTCGTTTCGTATGCAGCCCGGCGTTGGGGATTCGTACACAATAAGATCATGTTACAAAGAACGAAGCTTTGCATATCTACGGAGATCGGTACTCGGAGACGATGTTTGTTGTGGACGTTTTTCGCCTGCCACTGCCGTTTTTTCCTTCTGTTTTGCCCGGGTGCAGCTGGAGTGTAAGCGATTTGGATTTTTTAAATAAAATTTTTGAGTACAAACTAATTAACTATACTTAAGCTCCTATAATGTATTATGTATAGCTATATAATTACTTTTCACTTGCATGAAAAAATAATAATATCACACTTTACGCAGTAGGGTACGCACTTAATAATAATATTTTCTTCATGCTAGTGTACCGATTATAACTAAGTTTGATAAGCGAGAAATTCACACACTGGTCATTGACTTGAAAGCGCCAGTTTGTAATAATTTAGGAGTTATTTAGAAATAATATTAAAAAAATATAAAGTACATTAACAGAAGAAATCATCCCGATGAAGAAATAAGACGCGCAACGAATATACTATAAAATATGGCTACTTCAAACAACAATAGATCCGCCCGCTACATAGCGGACCGCGGCATTAAAATATACCAGTAAACGCCCTTAGCACGACACTGTACGCCAAACTTGTTCCATAAAAGCTCTTGGCTCTCCACCTTTCCTTTGCCATTTCGTAGACGGTATATTTTTCAGCGAATTTCTCGCGTCACGCCACTTATTTTATGAACGGTTTTGTTGAGATTTGGAATTAAGAGGAGACGTTTTGTTAGTTAAAATCAAGGAAATAATGATTTATGGTTAGATTTTTAGAGAGAAAAATCATGTTGTTTTTTTTAAATAAGTGATTAAAATATTATTATGCCCGGTCATATTATAATGACATTCTTAACTTTCCTTAACCTAAGATCAAAATATTAACTATATACTTTTAGAGTTCGCCAAATTAGGAGTACACTTTTTCCAATAAGTATAACCTGGAAAATACAAGAATTGAAATTGTCTGAATGCTTTCTATTTTTAATTAGGTAATCATCTTCCTGATAAAGGGAGCACATCTCTTATTCAAAGACAATCTCAATAAGGGTAATGCTAACGAAACGTTCGGAAATTTCACGACATATTTACCTTTGAAAATTCGGGTATCTCGGGATATTTACCTTAGTAAAATAAGGTACCCAAAGGGTGCAATATTCCCCTGTGACCCATTGTCCGGGCGACGCTTTGAGGCGAGGTAAAGGCGACGTTCTCGATTGGATTGACCTTGGCAACCTCCCAATTGTTCTCGACCAATTCTACGTTTCCATAATATAGACCTAATTTATACTACCTGGGATTTTAAATGCGATTGACACTAAAATATTCATACTTGCATATTGAAATAACTCAGAATATATAAAAATATTTAAAAGGAACACCTTTTATAACTTTAAAATCTATGAGAATGTCACTGAAATAAAAGTTAAAGTCAAGTTCAACTTGAAAGTCAATTTTATATCAGTTGATGAAGCTAAAGAAAGCAGCATGATGCAGATAGTATACTGCTGTAACCTATGTAACAATATAACATTATTTCTTTACTAAACAATCCAGAAAACATTAAGACTTTTCCAATAGAAAGGTAATACCTTTAAATCCATTAAAACAAACAAGAGGCCGCTAACAAACATGGGAAAGTCTGTTTGGGCGTTTTCCTTCTTTCGTCCCTTTGTCGCGGGCTGACTGTGCGATATCCTTTATTCAATCAGCAAACACCAGTCCGCATCCAAAAGCGCATCCAAAAGTGAATTAGGGAAATCGGATTCGTGAATAATATATGAGGAGCTCACCCAAGATTCACTCGCTTTTTATGTTTAGATGTTCCGATAAGTAAGGAATAAGATAAATAAAGCAAGAATTGGACGCTGCTAAGCATTTGTGTATCATCCCACAAATAAATTACGTATTGAGTCATATTCTTATCATTTAGAACAAGACTGCATTTATAATTCAACAGAAAATGGTGGGTTAGTACATAAATGCTAAACAGCAACCAATATTATTGATGAATATGCATTTGCTGCTAAACAAAACGCCCATGACTATTAACAATGTCGGATGTGCAAAATCGTCATTTTTATTTTATTTCATAAAACATGTCCTTATAACCAAGGCTATCATTAGCTGAAAAGATAAAATCTATATTATGCATAGTTTCTGAAATAGCTACATTAAAAATGTCGTATATTACTAAGATAGTCCGCTAACAATGTCGGATAGTCACTACCTACGTTGTTAACGGAACGCGGGGGCGAGTGAGAGCGCTCGATGTGCCACTTCCGACTATGTTAACGGAGGAAATGGACGTCGCGCTGTCACTTATTTTTTTGCAACCTTAGTTATTTTTCTTTTAATTTTTCGACGCCATTTTTAATGTCTACAAGATCAGCACGGCCAATCAAACTAGGTACTTAACGAAATTAAGAAAAATGTAGTAATAGGGAAAAAATTCTGATGGAAATATTATGATCGAAGCTAATACTAGTGCGGAAAATGGTATTTACTGTTCTTTATTATATATTTTTAAAGATTTTGAACAGTACAGCTTATGTTTTATTGCTTTAGACTTGATTATAAGAAAAACATTTATCTTCATTAACATTTTATCGTAGGTCATTTAAAATTGTCGGATGTGCCACATCCAACGTTCTTAACCGGTTTTTCAAATGTGTTAAATATCGGTTTTATCACATACGACATTTTTAATCAGTTTTGTAAATGGTTAAATTGTCGGTAGTACCACTTCCGACATATTTATGGTGATTTATAAATTGGCAAAATGTCGGTAGTATTGCATCATAATCATTTCACTTATATTTGTAATTGGTTTAATGCCTCTTGGAGTTTGTTTTATATATGTCGGTGCTTACGAGTACCGACTTTAAACAATTTTCAGAAGGCTTCAAAATTGGTCATTTTTGTACGAAAATTAAGTTTTTGTTGGCACACATACACAATGAATGAATATTTTTTTTTCATTATATGATCGTGTTTTGGCGACTATTTAATTCGTGGTATCTAATAGCTGATTTTCTCTGCATTTTTTTTAATACATAATAGTAGTAAAATATAAGCTGTACTGTTAAAAATCGTAAAAAAGGTATTAAAAGGACCTTTTTTCATACTAGGTTTAACTTCAATTTAGTCATAAGATTTCCATGAACATTTTTTTTCTATACTATTATTATAATTTTCTCAAATTCGTTGAGTAGCTGGTTTGATAAGCCTTGTTGATCTTGAAGACATTGCAAATGCAGAACTTGCAATACTATGTCTTAACAAACATATAAGTATAGATTTACTCAGATTATGTAAAAGTGAAATTATTGTCAAAAAATACTATAGAATAAATAGAGAATCTCGGTTGAAGAAAACTGCTTTTGATTCATTAATCTTATAAATATTTATCTATGTTTTTCATGAAAATGAAGGCTCTGGTAGTATGTAAGTGCCCTAAAAATGTAGATTTTTAAGAACTACCTGATTCCGCAAACTTCGTTTCACTGACAAATTAATGGACCTGCAAAACAATCAGTCCTTCGTCAGTATTTTCTGTATTTCCCACATATTTGGGCAAATTCACCTCTCCAGCGTATTCGGCAGATGTCGATAAGATCCATAGCAAGTTGTTCCACTTAGAAAATATAATATTTTGTATTACAAATTCATGGTAGCCACCGCCATTGCCGCGTCAGTGCCTTGTTTTGAGCTTTAATCAAACTGCCCTAACTACTAAAATATTTGTCCCATGGTAATAATTTAAAGACATTTCTATTCTATACAGAATCAAAATTAATAATTTGATATTTATTTAGGTAAGGATCAATTGTTAATATGCAAAAAAAGCCACGCTAATAGGAGATAATTTGAAGTTAATTTTTTAATGAAGGGAATGGTTATTATTCGTTAACCATAAAAGATACATATATGCTGTCCAGGGTTTTTTTGTAGATAATGATGAATACTTTAAGTATTTTTGATATTATTTCTATGAATCAGCTGTAGTTTTCGCAGCGCAAGCGAAATAATGTAATTTATTGCAAATTTTTACCACTTTGGGTTATATTTTTGCGATTTTCGGTATGATCCCTAATATTTTTCTGAAGAATACACTATCTATTTTCTTTGCAAATAATGTAACTTACCAAGGGTAAAACAATTTTTAAAATTAGTTCAGTAGTTATTGAACCTATTCAATACAAACAAAGATATAAAGACTTTTCCAAACACGAAACAAACTTTTCCTCTTTATGATTGATAATAAAAAAGTATTAATTTTGTTCAGTTAATTTAAGTTATGGTATCAAAAATTCGACAAAATAGTGATGGCAATAATTTTTAATTTCAATGTTTTAAGTTCATTTACATTTCGGACGAAAATTTGATTTTCTGAATTATTTACGTCATAAGAAATATTTTGTATTTTCATAGATACATTGTTTTTACGTTTTATTTGACAGAAGTCCTTAAAAATATTTATTTTCTTTAAATTGTTGTCATTTTTGTTGGTAATTTCTACATGCGACATATTTTAAATATAAATTTATCACTTAACAATGGGGTAAGTGCCAATTCCGACAAACAATCATCGATTTTGTACAAGCAACAATGTCGGTTCTGGCACTTCCGACAAATCAGCATTACTCGAACTCCGTTAAAAAGGTCAGAAGTGACTTTTCTCATATTTATTCATAAAATACGGGATACTTCTAATAATATACTAAACGTAAATAACTTATAGAGCACAACCCTGAAATTTCATGATTCTACTTGAAATAAGTAAAAAGTTATTTACAATTTAGACTTTGAATCGCTCTCCTGTAAAGTTGCTGTTTTTCACATCCGACATTGTTAATAGTCATGGGCGAAAATAGTTTATTCGATTGGAAAACTTTGAAACTTCAAGTGCCGAGATGAAGAATAAACTATAACAGTTTTTTTATTGTAATAAAATAACGATTCCTAATAATTATCATAATAAAATGTGTAAACTGTAATGTGTAATACTTTCACAGAAAATAACGGCCTTTTTACTAGCATAGTCGCTGTCGAAATTTCATATCCGGAAAGCCAAAATATCGTCTTGACTAAAGCTGAAACTATGCATATATAATTAATTCCGGGTCAATACTATCGTCATCATTAATTAGGCATAATATTCTGTAATGCAATTAGATGTCTATTATGATTAAATTAATTTAATTGCTATCAAGGAAACGCATTAAGCGGCATATGGGTTCATTGACGCGGTATTACGTACATAAATAATTATGACGTCAAATTATTGCATCGAGTGATATGACCAAGCATCTTGTTATAATAGTTTATATTTAATCATCAATTTCGTACGTCTTGTACAAACTTGTGAAACAAGAGGTTCCAAATAAGGGACTATTAATAAAAAAAATATTAGTAAGTAATGATAAATAATCAAGCAAAATGTTGTCATGTATCACCAGCTGAAAAGGAGAAGATTTCATAATACTAAAGCGGTCCATCCTTATTTATTACTATCATATTATATTATGGTATTTACGCTTTCAAAAGAACAGAAATTATATACCGATTTAATCAATACAAAATATACGACCAGCGTACTGCAGAGGCATTTTTCAAACGCCATTTTTGCTTTTAGAATCAATATAATTCGGGCATATTTTTGGTACATCAAAAATTCTGACACCATAATGGATACCCGACCGGCGTGTACAAATTTACGACGTCCGATTTGGTCGGTGCCTAAAAACTTGAGCACTAAATCAAACTAGGGCTATATTTTAGCCGGACATGACATTCCAGCGCATCAACTAAAATAATATTCAGACTTACACCGACAATAGATATCAGGTTAGCGGAAGTTAGGTTATAATCTCCGTTTAAGTTAATTTTTTTCTTAATGTAAACAGTACGGCATTGCGCCTGCCAAATCCTGTATGTGTTTTTAGTAAAATTTTCAGGGGTAAACAATAAACTTTTTTATTAAATGATTGATGGATTTATCAATAAATTAAATGTCTTTGTTCATACATAATAAGATTTACCACCATAGTGAATTTTTAATTTATTGATAAGTTCAACCATCATTAAATAAATTGTTTATTGTTTACCCCTGAAAATTTGACTAAAAACACATACAGGATTTGGCAGGCACTATGACGATATGGGAAGTAATATAAGCAATTAAAATGTCGTTATTTACTGCACAAATACGAAACCGCTCATTCATATTATTATAGGTACTGTCACAGTATAGCAATATGTGGTACTGTTCAAGTTTCAAATTGTTTATGTTCATTGAAATCAAAATTATTATAACCGGAGTAAAGATCCATGTAGCCGCTATAATCGCGACTCTTGCAGTAGGCCGTAGCATTTTCAAAGTATGCTACGAGATTCGCTCGGTGCGGCGTTGGGCTCTAATACGTGTTTGAAGATACATACAGAATACATATACTCATATTATGTACTTAAACTTACTTATACTGTATACTTTGAAGATGTCTTAATGTTTTTTTTTTGTTTTTATGACTCTAGGCATACTAACTTTGACGTATTTAATTAATGAAGTAGTTACTAGATACTTTAGTTTTGTGATAATATTCCTTACATATTTTTATATTTATGTGATGCGACGGTTTCACTTTTTTATTATCAAGCTGAAACCAAACTAGTAATTTATGTTGCCAGAATTTCAAATAGAAAATCGGTGGAAAAGTCTTTACTTGAAAAAAAAAACTTTTTAAAACGCAGTCCAGGAATTTTTGTAACTAAACTGGCAGTGTGTACCCAGCTGAAAGATTTTCATATGCAAACAGAGTGTTTCGTTCAGGTTTTTCACGGGCGTCCGGCCCAGCCAAATTCCTACATGCTCGCCTGGCATGAAATTCGTGTCCAAATGAAGTTAGACAATACGAAAATAACGATTTTACATACAGATAAGGATTTTCGGCGGGGACATGTAACTTGATTTACGTTTTACAGTGAGCCAAACACTGATTTTAAATATTTATGAGGGCCAGTCGAAACTTTCCTTTACCGACTGGTTATTCCAGCAGAGATTCCTAAGATTTGATTCGAGACAATATGTTGCTGAGGCATCGATGAAGGTGCTAAAAGGTTTGCCTTAAGCTAGACAAATTTGTTACAAGGTGTTACAATTTTTGTTAAGGTTTTTATTATGAAAAATAATTAAGAACCAAGGCCAGCTAAATCCACCTTTCAGTTCAGATACATAGAGTTAAAGCATTAATCTGAAATAAATACCTTAATCGGTACTCTTTACCGTTATCGGGTGAAAAGGACGTAAAGATGTTCCTATTTCGATCGCTAGACAAACAGAGTTCGGTATTTTGAGTGTGTCAAAAACACGTGTACAATTCAGGCGGTTAAATCAATAGTGAATTAACATACCTACGTCGAACAAATTGGGCTCCAAAGTACGTGCGTATTTGATTTTGCCGCTGGTAAATAGTACACATTCACGGTACACGTTTTGTATGTAACGTTGCAAACTTTGTTTTAGATTTCCATTTGCGCATTCACAATTATTCCCGTTGGACTCGATATTGAAAACTTACTGCGTGGTAATTGGTCAAATTTGACTTGCGAGTAAGTGTTGACCAATGACAGCGCTATAACTTACCGACCACGTTTCACGGCATTGTAAATAAGGTTGTGTGCTAGGAATGTATTATTTAAATCCTAAATTTACTGCGCTCAGCAAGTTCAGGCCAATTAAACGATTCTTTTGATTCTCAAAAACACTCAAATTCCTTGCAACTTGCAACTCAGGTGGAAACACACCCTTAGACCCTTGAAGTTTAACAGATTCGAATCCTCTTGTTAGTATTTATCAGGCTGTTTTAAAAGAACTTTTTATTTTTGGTAAAATCGAAAACTGGGAATTCACAATGCGAAAAACAGAAAAGAACGAAAAGGTCTGTCCCTTTCCGCCTTTAAAATATACGAGATGACGCCCGCAACTTCGTTACGCCAAAATTCGTTTATCGGGCGAGAACCGTGCATTTTTCCGGGATAAAAAGTCCTTTCCCGGGACTCAAAGTATCTCCACACCCAGTAAAATTGGTTTAGACGTGAAGAGTTAACAGAAAGACAGACGGAAACTACACGGAAATAAAAAAAAATCGGCCAAGTGCGAGTCGGACTCGCGCACGAAGGGTTCCGAACCGTGATAGAGCCAGACCATAAATAAATAGGCCAAAAATTGTGTTTTTTGTATGGGAGCCCCCCTTAAATTTTTATTTTATTTAAATATTATTATTCATTATTGAAATACACATAATATAATTAAGACCTTTGTGAAAATTTCAAGTGCCTACCTGTTGCCATCATTGATACTGCGCAAAAAATGTTTGAAAAATCTCGTTTGTTGTATGGGAGCCCCCCTTAAATATTTCATTTATTTTGTTTTTTGTACTTATTTGTTGTTATAGCGGCAATAGAAATACATAATCTGTAAAAATTTCAACTCTCTAGCTATTACCGTTCTTGAGTTACAGCCTGGAGACAGACGGACAGACATCGAAGTCTCAGTAATAGGGTCCCGTTTTTACCCTTTGGGTACGGAACCCTAAAAATTATCTCGAATAGGTAAGTGTAACAAGCAGGTAAAAAATATTTTAAATGGCAAAACCGTTAATTTTATTCCAAAGACCCTTCTATAGCCAAATGCTACAAAAATCCCTTCCAGGTATCCGTGTGAAAACAAAACACTCGAGGGCATTCGAAAAAATATTTTTTTTTACCCTGCCTATTATATTCAACGTCAACCCTTTTCAATAACTTTTTTCGTGTGCCGATTTTTCCCAATTTTCACTTTAAAAATTTTCACGAAACTCTTTTTGCTTCCGCTATTTTTTATTTGCCTTGTACCTATGGATTTAAAAAATGTTTAAACATGGTTATAGTTCGAATGACCCTTGTTAAAATTTAGGTCGTCGACCGTAGACTTTTTAAATATTAACAGATATTTTTTATCAAAACTATAAAATGTATAACAATTTTTTATACTTACGTGACATATTTTGAAACAAATTCTCTCATAGGTTTCTGATAACTTGATAAGTCGTTTAGTTGATGGAATGTTGTTACATATTTTTATATAGAATGGCGCATGGTAAAAACAAGAACTAATGCCTTGTTCTGCCTGCGGTACGAATGAGAAAAAACTCTTCACACTCGTTGTCAATGGCATAGTATAGTAGAAACAAATACGAGTAAGTTGGGCAAAATAACTGCTTTATAATATCGGAAATTTATAAAACCAATCCGAATTCCCAAACATAATAAAATATTAATGTTCATTTCGTACAGCAATTATAGGACTGTTAATTTTACTTAAAGTGAAGGAGTCACATTTAAATATTATCCATGGAATGATTACAATGACGATAGCAGCTGCCTTCGGAGAAAACAATCGTTTCAATTTCTATAGGAAAAACTAAGATAAGAAAAAGTATTAAAATTTGATTTTTCTCATAGAAATATAGTACTTTTATGGTTTGTACCTATGAAATGTATTATTGTTCGTATATTTTACAGTAATTTTTCTTTAAAAGATGTGTCATATTTTTTTTATTCGCGCTGAATACTAACGCCATCTATCAAATACCATATTCAACTTCTTTTAAACATGGCTAGCCAAAATTTTTCAGCAACGGCGACCTCTGCGTGGAGCTTGCAGTTTCCAGCGCCCGCCTAGCCTTCCCGCCCACGAGTAAGTTTCAGCGATCCCACACAGATGGCGCTGCTGAAAATGTTGTTAAAAAAATAATATATTATTAAAAACATGAACGTGACATTAGTACCCACTTCATAAACAACTGTAAAATTTTAAATTTAAATTATAATTTGAGTTTACAATTTCGTAATAATATTGTAATATTAATTCACTTGAATAATTGAATGAATACCTGAATAGAATTTTTAATATTATTGTATTATGGTCACGTTTGCGTGTAGATAGCACGACAAGACATTTCTTTTGACCATTAACAAAAGAATATTAGAACAATAATATTAAATAGATAGATTTAAAATATTATTATTTGGAATCAATTACGTAGGGCTGTATATAATAATAATGTTATGAATAATTATTGTTCAAGAGGTCGTTCGAAAAAATATAAATTCTAAAATTAGGTCACGATGAAATAAAAAAATATCATAACATTTAAAGTGAAATAATATTACGTAGGTTCACATATTACATGAAGTGTTTAGGGGGGGAGGGGGTCGAGTCAAATATTCTCATCTACTCTAACGTTGGGGAGAGAGGGGGGTCTCGGCAAATCTCACGTATTTTTTTTTCTTAACATACATTTTGGACCATTTCATCTAGATTGTGACACGAATCGTTATACGATTAAGATCATTCACAAATTCGTTCGAAAGAAAATATACTGACTGTCAAACCAAACATTTACGTCAGAAACCCACTTTTTTTAAATCTCTCGTGAGATTTGTTTGGGTTGAATAAAATCTCACGAAATCTCACCAGGTCAAAAAAGTAAAAAAAAAAAACACCTCACGTAATTTGTGGACGCCCACCTCACGTAATTTGTGGAAGCTAAGGTGATAATTATTTTCGCTAACCGTACAGGTATCTGAAGTACATAATTAGACACAAGCCGGTGCGCCGAGCTCAGTAAATATTGTCCAATAACGGAGTAGTGCCGATAGCCCGACGTTGTTTATTTGTTGTTCAACTCGTAATGAGGACTTCGAGATCGATCGAAACGGACCAAGTTATGGACTTATGGATGTTTGATGGGTATTCAATGAAAATAATTATAAAAGGTAATAGTTATAGTCCATACTAATATTATAAATGCGAAAGTGTTTCTGTCTGTCTGTCCATCTGTCTGTCTGTTACCTCTTCACGCTCAAACCGCTGAGCCGATTTTGCTAAAATTTGTCATGAAGATACCTTGGGTCCCGGGAAAGGACATAGTATACTTTTTGTCCCGGAAAAATGTACGGTTCCCGCGCGATAAACGAGTTTTGGCGCAACGGAGTTGCGGGCGTAATCTAGTAGTAAATAAATGCTAACAATTATTGGTAGTCGACATGTCCATTGACCAGGGCCCCTACTACGAAACTGTTTTGAGACTCAAACAATCGGACAAGAATGCCGCGTCCTGCTCTAACAACGTCATTTCACGTTTGTTAGAGTAGGAGGCGGCATTCTCGTCCGATTGTTTGAGTCTCAAAACAGTTTCATGGTACAAGCCCAGGTTTGACACACATACTCGTACTTGTATCTTAAGCCAATGGCTTTTCATACTCTATTATAGACGCCGATGGTGGATCTCTGAAATATAAAACTGATTATATTTGGTTAGATATTTCCTGCTCCTTAATAACTATATATTAAGGAACTCCACTTAATATAGTTCCTTTATCTTTACTTATTTATGTAGATATCCTGCAAAAAATAAGCCTAGCATTAGGAATTTTAAATTTGAAGTTGACTGTGCTGTTACATACTAGTCCTTGCACGCCCCGCGTTTCAAGCCCCAAGCGATCGCATGCGACCGTGATAACAATAGAAAGGCTATAGTGTTTTTCCACGATCGAGGGAATATTTACGATAATTTATCACTTTATGACCATAATATTATGACCCTCAATTAAAGCGCGACCGCTTTAAGCGCGACTCTCGTAGCATACTCGTAGCATACATTTTGTATGCTACGAGTATGCTACGAGAGTCGCGCTTAAAGCGGTCGCGCTTTAATATTTTTTTTTTCTTCCAAACTGAGTATAGGTTCGAAAATTATAATAATATAATCATCGAACTACATCAGCCCATAGGTATTTTTAAAATAAATCTACTGTACAACACAAAATAAGATAAAGCAAAACTTTTCTTTGGAGGCATTTTGGAGGCTTTGATCAAATAAAATATACGTTTTTATAATAAGCACTCGTTCCAGAATTCATACGTTTCGCAGAAAATGTTTATTGTATTTCTAAAAGGCATTTTTATGTTACACAAAATACGGCAAGAAAATGTCGTTAAGAAGTTGGAGCCCGTATTACTTTACATCTTGTACCATACAATTCTGAAGCCAAGCGGATGCCAAGGCAATTGAAGTCACCTATAGCAACCCCTGTATCTATGGAAACCCTCCGCTCGAGATCTTTATGAAACGCACCGCCATATTTTATAATGAATATAAATTGAATACCTCGAATGAACTATTTGATAAATACGCTATCGAGACCTATTTGAGTGGGTTGGGTAATAATTAATAAACTGGTATATTAAAAGTTTGCTGGTTGAGAGTATGACTTTAATGTTAGTTTTAGAGTTCTCTTTTTAATCTAAGTTAAGCTACTTAACATAATCTCATATATAAAATTCTCGTGTCACAATGTTAGTCCCACAACTCCCCCGAAACGGCTTTACTGATTCTTACCAAATTTTATATGCATATTCAGTAGGTCTGAGAATCGGCTACTCGGTACTTTATATACTGATAAGTGCATTTGTTGAATAAATAATAGTAAATTATTACAACCTCGATCGCTATCCCGTCGCATAAACAATGGTTTATGCGACGGGATAGCGATCGACGTATACCATGGTGACATACCTATTTAGTCACTTCAATAAAATAATACGGGCGAAATACTTTTAACTTTATGTTATGGCAATGCAACGTTTGCCGGGACAGCTAGTAATATCTATATTTCAATTTTATCTTTTGATGTTTATGAAACAATAAAAAAATTGATTATAAAATAAATCAATATTAAATTTTGTACACGAATATCAAACGAATGACCAGAATTTAAAGCAAATTTTGACCTTGAATTTGTGGAAGTATCACCAAAGAAAGTACATTTACCCCGCCCTTCTACTATTGAAATTTGAAATGGCAGTGACATCAGTTAGAAATTATGCATATTTTATCAAAAACTGTCTCATTCACTGTTAAAAAATCAAAATATTTTACTGTGCAGAACCATATTTAGTCGAAATAATTTAAGACAATATCCATAAAACCGTTGTGTATCTCCCCCAGCTAAGATACCCTAAAAATTTGGGACCATAAAATTCAAATAAAGCCAGTTTTACATGAATTACGTCCGGAAAGCATTCACGTATGAAGTAAAGAATGATATTGTATGCATTTTGCATGAGAGGGATATTATCGGATATGGCAAAGAATTTGAATATTCCCAAAGGTGGTACCACGATTTTTGCAACTCGAACGCAGCAAAATGCGTAGTTGTTTTTCAATATTACTTTAAAAGGTAGTATCTAAGAATACTACCATGATAATCTTATGTTTAAAAGTATTTTTCGTTGTTTCTTTGTGTGTTGCTTATTTTATGGTTTTATTAGTTTTAAATTCAATCAAGCAGGCTTTACAATTGTTTTGTCCTAGCATAGTTAGTAGATATATTAAAGTTGTGAATTACATTTATAAGTCGAAAGTAAATTAAAATTTCTACAAGAACTTTCGACTTCTGAAACCAGTGGTAGCGCTGAGAGCCAAATAGGCGCGTATGTAAACCAATATGTCATCTATGAGGCCATTCCAGGGGCGTACAAAGGCATTCTTTACTATTATTCGTACGGTAATGTTCAATGAAATTATTCACAAAATTTTTGCCTTGATGCTCGAGATCGAAGTTTTTTCGTGTGCCGTTAAAACAATATCATGATTCATGAATATCTTTTACAAAATCTTTTACCTAAAATATTATAAATAAGTACAAATAAATAAAAAAATATAATTAAGACTGTCCGTGCCTCTTCTTCGTAATGTTAGAATGTTTTTATATTGTACCATAGAAGAAATTGATTCTTAAACAGATGGCGAACCTCCGACATTTGATCGTGTTATAGTTCTTGCAATCTAAGAGTGCGCGTCGCCTTTATTTGTAGTTGGAAATGTGAATAGACATTTTCGTTAGTGTGCGTACCCGACGGAGCAGTCAGTAGCGAGCGAGCCATGTGCGCGTGTATAGATATGGTCACTCACACAACTAAGGGCGACGCGCACTCGTAGATTGCAAGAACTATAATATGTTAATTCAATTTAATATTAGTCGTGATCTATCAGCTGGTTTTCACATAACACGACCAAATTACGTAGGTTTGACATCTATCTAGTCTTATCTAATAGTACATACAATAATTCGATGATACGAGAAGTGTGCCGATTATACCTTTGGTTGCTAGCGACTATTCAAATGTAAAAAAGGTAGATTGGTCTCCTTAGCTGATTGCGTTGCGCCAAAATTCGATTATCGCGCGGGAACCGTACATTTTTTCGGGATTAAAAGGATAAAAAGTATCCTATGTCCTTTCCCGGGACTCAAAATATCTCCATACCAAATTTTAGCAAAACGGGTTCAGCGGTTTGGGCGTGAAGAGGTAACACACAGACACACTTTCGTGTTTATAATATTAGTATGGATATTTAAAAGATATTTCCTACACGTTTCGTAGTATATATTTTAAATTGACCGTAAAACTTTAAATAGGTATAAAAAAGTTATTTGCCAAACGAAATTATCGATATCAATTCAGGACACATCCCTAAAGTTGTGATTACTACAAGCCCGCGATAGGCAATTTCCTCTTCTTTGATGTTGGCTTCCTGTAGCCTCTATAGGTTACATCAAATAGAATTTAATGGGAGTAATTTTTTACCAATTCATCATTTGTACGACGCAAATACTTTTTGAGGAGCTTATTTTGTAATTATGGATCGCACGATTTGCAAATATTATTTTGTTTGAATATTGTTTCACGCAGAAATTGGTGTTATTTTTGATGTTTCAATGTTTCATCGTGTACAGTGCAATCTACAAGAACTTCAGTCTTGTGAATAGAAAATATGGAAGGCTTCGGAATGTCTATCATACAGGAATTATTATCTTCCAGCGTAAAAACTTGAGATATTATGCTTGGCAGACCCAAACCTTCACTTGAATTTTGGAAAAGGTGACAAAATTAATTTATAACTTTTTAAAATCATTTTTAGAGTTCCGTAGTGTACAAGAAAGCCTTATAATTTCGGTCTGTCCGTCCGTCTGTCTGTCCGCGATTTTGCTCAGAGACTATAGGACCTACAAAGCTATAAATTGGCATGAATGTACATATTAATGATGCCAACAAAATGGCAAATATTCTTTCTTAATATATTTTTTATGGTACCTCCGCCACACATGAAGCGGAGATGATTTTTTTTTCGCGTCCACCCCACCGTGTGGGGTGTCGTTGGATATGTTTTCAAAAAAACGCACGCACGCACTTGGTCAGTTTTAAATTGTAAATGGACCTTTTAATGTATTTAGCAATATAATAAACAATAAACAATACACAGCTTTATTCTTAAAAATATAATAATTACGCCTGAATTCATGATGAGTAGATCAGAAGTTAAACTTTTTATTAAAGCGTGCATTTCCCTTGGAATCACAATTCTCGTGTCATAATAAAGCCTTTATGCCCCCGAAGGATTTTTATGAAAGGGGTAATATACGCGCCTTCCTAGGAGTTGTGTTACGTACAGTCAAAGCCATCATTTTAATAACAGCTATCATTAAAAGCCAAAATGTAATAGAAATAAAATTGTTATCTCATATTTTGGTCCATAATAGAGTGGTTTTTATTTTTAAAGAAGAGTTTAAGGGTAAAATATATCTACATCGTTTTATTGACTTTATTTTTCACTAAATGCTTTTATTACTAAGACTTTTTAAACTTAAAATATTAGCTTATTGCTCCTAAAGCAATTTTTAGTTATATTTATAATTTTACGTGGCTGACGGTCCGTAATCTTATAAAATATATGCAAAAACAGTGCGGGGCGAGTTTTACCTGCGACGGAGATGGAGAGCGATCATTTGTTACGGAAAGATGACATACTATTGCCTCGTACAGTTTTGGAGGGTGAAATTTTTTCGTGACTGTACATTTTTTTATTATAATTTTTAATAAATCGTTAGTGGCAAGTCCGTTCAGTAACCTGAAAACTCGAACACGTTTTTTCAGTTATTTCATTAGAACTTTTAAATTACTATTAAAATATAGATAACTAGCTTTTCCCGCGGCTTTGCTCGCGTTAAGAAATATCAATATAAATATATACAATTTTTCATCCCCTATTTTAGTGCCTTAGGGGTGGAATTTATCAAAATTCTTTCTTAGGAGATGCCTAGACCATAGTAGCTTTATGCATGCAAAGGATCAGCCCGATCGGTTTAAAATTGATAAAGTTTCATACAAATTTTCATCCCTATTTTAACCCTTTGGGGGTAGAATTGATCAAAGTCCTTTCTTAGCAGATGCCGACGTCATAACATCTACCTGCATGCCAAATTTCAGCCCGATTCGTCTAGTCACTAGTGGTTTGGGATGTGCGTTGATAGATCGCTATGTCAGTCGCCTTATATTTAGATAGATAATATTATAGGCAGCGAAAGTCGCAAGGAACAAAAATCTATAAGGATAAAAATGAATTTTAAATTTTGCTAATACTCGAGAAGGACTGGACCGATTTGGCTGATATAAGCCATGAAATATTCGTGCAAGTCTATGTAAAGTTTATTATTACGAGAAAAGTGATATGAAATTCAACAACTCATGTACTTAGTAATAAAATCAAAAGAGGTGGTGAAGTGAACACGACCGAGGTAATTTTAGTAGCTTTTTGACACCAAAGAGTAGGATTTCTTACCAAAACATTACTTGACAGTTGACACTATAAGTATGTTATTGTTCTAGCCAGGCTGACAAAAATCCTGTTTACTAAATATTACGTTACAGGTGGAGGCAGGATCTGTGTGGGTGCGATTGATAGACGTGTCTTGTCATGTTATAGGTTCATTAGAAGATATTTACCTGAAAAACATATTATAATAATACTACCGCCCCGGCGTCGCACGGGTATAAAATATACCTATTGCCACTGAAAAAATGATTAAAATCGATCGAGCCTATGATCCTTCACTTCACGTTTTTGGATTGTGTTTGTTTTTGTTTTGGCGGGGGGCTGCGCCCCCCGAGCCCCCCTTTCTTAGGTAGGCCTTTCTAAGTAGCCCTTCTGTTCAGTCTTTTCATTCATAATGAAATGAAATAAAAATGATGCGCTTTATACGGCGCCGGCAGTCATTTTGGCAACTTTCTGGGGTAGGTTTGTGAACCTTAGCCAAAAAAACTACTTTCTTACCTAATAATATTATACACGTTAAATACTCCGTTAGGCTACAAAACTAAAAATCTAATTATCAGATACTTAAATTGACAAATTGAACACAAAAACTCAAAACCTAGTACACTTAACTAATACCTAATACCTAATTACACAAAAAATATAATTCTTAAATTGATAAAGTAATTAAAATTATATCTACACTCAGAATAATTCAATATTTAACACAAACCAATGATATTCAACTAAATACAGATCTGTTACGTTCATACTATTTTCCGGCTTAAATTGCTTCCGAACAATTTTCAAATTCAATCGTCAAATTTGACTGATAAGTGAAACAAAAGATACGAAATGACATTTACATAAAAGAGACAGACTATACAAAAGACGGGTCAATTGGCCCGTATTTAATGGCTTCACAACGCGCGCGGTAGTAACATATCTGCTTTGAGTTTTTTTATATAATATCATTGACACAAACTAAAATATGAAAGTTATCGCAAATCACAAAAATAAAATATGAAGATTTCAAAATGAGTTTGACTGTGCATACAATTTGAATTTCGAATTTAGAATGCTACTTACTTTTTTTTTTCAGCTACCTAGTCAGGTCAGTCAAGAGTTAAGACATAATTTACTCATAAAATAATAATCTTATACAGGGTGTAACAAAACTAAGTGATAATACTTTAGGATGTGTACGTGTTCCTCGTAGACTGTAGAGAGTTCACTGTGAAAGTAGCAGCGCTGAAAGACCAAATTTTTTTTTTCACTTTTGTATGGGGAAACTGGTGACGCTTGGGCCCTTGCCCATTCAAAAGTGAAAAAAACGTCTTTCAGCGCTGCTACTTTCACAGTGAACTCTCTACAAGGAACACGTACACACCCTAAAGTATTATCACTTAGTTTTGTTACACGCTGTATATAAAATTCTCGTGTCACAATGTTAGTTATAAACCGTACTCATCCAAAACGGGTTCACTGATTTTTATATTATAATTTTATGCATATTCAGTAGGTCTGAGAATCGGCTACTGCATAGACTAAGGAAATAGTATGTCTAATTCTGGCAACACTGTAAACTAATATATCACCATGTATATTAATTATTAATACTTACTGATAATTATTAAGTAAGTATTATGATTATTATATTATCATTCAAGACAAAGCCTTTTATTGATAATATGATAATACATATGTATATTGTATATTATATTATTATTTTAAATTAAATAGATTAGTAAAAGTGTACTTAACTTCATTTCTTATAAAAAATATATTTTTAAATTTTTGGCACTTTAAACAATCTTTTGTGCATAAAATTAAATCTCAATGAAAAAAAAAACACCAATTCGTACAGGATTAATTAATTTTGAATTTCGAACGCCAATATAAAACATAATGTAAAACCTCTATTCAAGACAATCTTTCTAAATTCTACAAAAGTATAAGAAAACAATAATATTATAATAACAATAAATTGTTACAAATATATAGTTAATATTTAGATGTAACAAATAATTGTTACGATAATATAGGTAGGCTTCATAAGTAGCAATTTCGATTGTAAATCTAGATAATTTACAAATAGAATGAGATCGCTTTATCGTGAATGGTGGCTTTATTTCATAAGCAAAAGAGTATTTACTCAAAAAGAGCTCTAATGGCTGGTTTACACGTATTAAGTTGATAAGTACTTAACTAAATTTTAACTTAATTTTAAGTTATCAATTGCATGTAAACACGAATTTAGTAGCAGGTAGCAAGTTCAAATTTATTTAAGTAAGTATAAAGTCATAAGTTAAAATTTAGTTGACTACTTATCTACTTAATACGTGTAAGCCAGCCATAACTTACATGGCAAAAATAGAGTACACAGATTATGTCTATTGTGGCAAAAAGCAATGATTGGCGTCTCTAACTCCCTACGTCGCCGCAAGCAGCTTCTAAACGCTGTAAAGCGCTGTAAACTGTTCATGCTTTTTAACGACTTTTAAGGATAAATTTCAACAAACTATAAATTACATATTCCATAAAATACATGAAATTATAATGATGCGAATTTTCGAGCAGATCGGACTATGGAATCGAGTTGTCCCATACTAACTTCATCCCCCCTTTTCACACCCTTAGGAGAGGAATTTCTAAAAATCCCTTCTTATCGCACGCCTACGTCATACGAAAAACACTCCCTCCAAATTTTAAGTATCTACAATCAGTGGTTTAGGCCCTAGCGTGATTCCATTTTCATGTCATTCAGGACTAGCTGTCCCGGCAAACGTCTTTTTGCCATATATAAAGTATTTTGCCCATATAATTTTATTGAAGTAACATGGCAATGTCCCTCGCTATCCCGTCACACAAACAATTGTCGCCGTCAGTCTCGAGTTGTAATAATTGAAGTCTTTATTCAACAAATAAAGTTGTCCGATTCTCCACCCTAGCCGATATGCTTGCTAAGATTCACGAAAATCGGTCGAGCCGATTCAGAGGAGTTCAACCACGCACACCGTGTCACAAATTTTTATTTATGTTAAATGATCTGATAGTTTTTATTATTCGTAGTCTAAGCGTTATAGATATTTCTCAATTTTCATATAAAATGTAAGTAAACTTTAAATTATGTTGTCTTTGTTTCAGGTAAGCAAAAAATTTATGATAACAAGCAGAAAAAATATTATGTTGGTGTGGTACATCTTCGTAAAAGAAGCAGAGAGTGTTAGTATAACAACATCTTAAATAAATTATTATATGTAAATATTTTAAAACAATCTAGATTTTCGTTTAAGTATAGGATTTTTTAAAATTCCTATTGTTTTTTATCGATATAGTTCTTTTGACATCTAACCATCCCCTACAGAAGCTTTCCGACCTCCTAGGTGGTCGCGACCCGCATTTTGAAAAACACTGAAGTCAATTTTCTCAACCTTTATTCTTACACCTATGTTCGACTATATTTTCTCTTCTTCCAGCCATAAGCTTTGAATCATAAAAGCAATTCTACAACAACATCGTAAGTAAATGAAAAGTGCAACACCACAAATAATATAATTAACAACATCGTAAGTGAATGCATTCATTAGTTGAGGATTGGGGCACGCCCCGGCATAATTAACGAGAGCCTGATATGATTAAGCCACCACAATACTGTGTCATCAGCGCGATACATAATGTATATAACTATCGGGTAATGCGATTATGAGGACCACAATTTGATGAGTTCCATCAATAGTATGTAGACGCTTTTCATTTACTTATTACGATCCTTATAGGTTTGTTGAACTTGCAGTGTTCCGAGATTTATATATGTCATATATTATACTTTAAATAATATTATGTATGTATTGCAAGAACAAAAAAACAATACTGACAATAATGGAAATTGGAAACTGTGACAAAGATTTTTACTTATTTTAGCTTGGTACTCTGTATAAGGTAGGTATTACAAGACCTGTACAAGCTTATAGTCATCATGTCAGGTCCACAGACGTAGGCTACTGAAGGCAGCCTACAGCCCTGCACCTGTACCTGCAGAATTTTCGGAAAAGAAATGCAATATGAGTTGCAACAGCCGCCACAATTCATATAATTGGAATGTTTCGAATGGGGATTTATTCAAAAGATTTTCCACACGTACCTGGCACAGTAGACGCAAGGACAATAGGTTTAATCCGAATTAGTGCGTGCGACCGAGCGGACTGTACAATATGAATGACCTTTGTCAATAGCGTTGACGCCCCGCTACGAGAAAGCCCGAATAATTTAATCCTTCATCCATTTACAACTGACGATTTAAATATTTCGTTGTTTTATTTTAAACTAGCTGACCCGACAGACGTTGTCCTTTCTTAACGATGATTATTTAATTCGAATTGGTATAATTAAGAAAACAATAGATTAAAATTAGTATCTACATGCCAAATTTCATCAAAATAGATTAAATAGTTTAGGCGAAAATCATATAAGCTTATTGTGCGGGAACCGTACATTTTCCGGGACAAAAAGTATCCCTTGTCCTTTCTCGAGACTCAAAGTATCTCCATAACAAAATTCATCAAAATCGATTGAATAGTTTACGCGCAAATCATAAAAGTATATTGGTCAGTAACCGTACATTTTTCCGGGACAAAATGTATCCTACGTCCTATTCCTAGTTCTAAGCTACCTCTCCACCAATTTTCAGCCAAATCGGTTCATCTGTTATTGAGTTATAAGTGGCATAACTAACACAACTTTCTTTTATATATATATATATATATATATATATATATATATATATATATATATATATATATATATATATATATATATATATATATATATATATATATATAAAATATCAGCTAGTCTATATATATATATATATATATATATATAGACTAGCTGACCCGACAGACATTGTTCTGTCTTTACGATGATTATTTAATTCGAATTGGTATAATTAAGAAAACAATATATTAAAATTAGTATCTTCATGCTAAATTTCATCAAAATAGATTAATAAATAGTTTAAGCGAAAATCATTAAAGTTTATTGTGCAGGAACCGTACATTTTCCAGGACAAAAAGTATCCCTTGTCCTTTCCCGAGACTCAAAGTATCTCCATAGCGAATTTCATAAAAATAGACTGAATAGTTTAGGCGAAAATCATAAAAGTATATTGTGCGGGAACCGTACACTTTCCAGGACCAAAAGTATCCCTTGTCCTTTCCCGAGACTCAAAGTATCTCCATACCAAAATTCATCAAAATCGATTGAATAGTTTACACGCAAATCATAAAAGTATATTGTGCAGTAACCGTACATTTTTCCTGGACAAAATATATCCTATGTCCTTTTCCTGGTTCTAAGCTACCTCTCCACCAATTTTCAGCTAAATCGGTTTATCCGTTCTTGAGATAAAAGTTTATTGGGCGGGAACCGTACATTTTCCGGGACAAAAAGTATCCCCTGTCCTTTCCCGAGACTCAAAGTATCTCCATACCAAAATTCATCAATATCGATTGAATAGTTTACGCGCAAATCATAAAAGTATATTGTGCAGTAATTGTACATTTTTCCGGGACAAAATGTATCAACATTCAACGTCACAATTCGATCAGACTAAAATATTGTAACAGATTTTTACAGATAGTGCAATACACGAAGACGAGATATACTATTCCCTTTGTTTGAGCCTCTCGCCAATGTTTGAGTGCTATCGGTACACACTAATTACATATGAGTGCACGCGCATACTACAATAAATATACCAATCAAGAGAAAGCGTCACGGTCAAGGGGAAAGATGCTCACCCAAAAATTGGTGGGGCGCGTCTTCGTAGATTGCACGGACTAAAGTCGTATTAGTTATTAACCAATAACCTGTATTAGGTTCGAGAAGTGCTACAGGCTATAATGTAGGGATCTTGTGGCACTTTGTGCGTGGAGTGGGTATAAAAATGTTCTTCAAGATGAAATTAAGAATAAGGAAAGACAATAAGGAAAGGGATATAATTTTGTTATTATTATTATGTCTTTTAAGTAACGATATATTATAATTTATAAGAAATCATTAGTACTCGTAGTGCTCGCTCAGTGCTCAGTTTTATACTTAATATAATAATATTACTCATAATAATAATATATTATGGGTCCGAAATCGTATCTTGTAAGTAGCATGATCACTAAGTTAATATCGGGTCGCAATCGTACCGTGAAACAAAAGTGTAGCTCGCATTCAAACCGGATATCTGACTGTCTTTTGTCTGTCCGTCGGATCCGATGTTAATTAAAACGAACATTGATATTTTATAATATTTGAAATTATACCCTGTATATTTGCACTTGCGAGCTGAATAATCAGCTAAGTCAGAAGGCAGTATTTATAACATATTTAGTATAAGTTCTTATAAAATATTATAAGTTGGGAGCCACAAAAATAAAATTATTATAATAATTATCTGAACTACTCTTCATTAAATTGAAGGTTAATCATAATTAAATGTCTCTAAATACGGCAGATAACCTTTAATTGATTGGAGGTCCAATTTCATTGGTCGACGGTTTACTACATAAAGATCTCCACAGGCCAGTACCTATTTCGAACGATGCTGAGTTTGATATCAATAAAACTGCGCTTTATTTTCAAGTACTTTCTCCCAAGCCCTCCTTAGAAAGTTATACTAAAATATCTACAGGAATATTTTAGTATAATTTATTGATAAAACTCAATGAGTCAAATATTAAGGGCCAATTCAGACGGCAACGCGACGCGTTGATGCATTTCTAAAATTGGATGGATTTGACAGATTTGCAAGACGTCTCGCAATTGAAATCTGTCAATTACTAATCCGTTACTCAGCTTTGAGTTGAGAAATAGGGTTACTAATTTACTACTCGTATATTATCATAGTTAAGCTAGAAACGAATTATCAGACGCATCCATAAGTCACGGCTTAACAATGTGCACGGTTCATCCACGGACGTCACAGACCTAACCTATGTGTCAATTGCAGACGTCCGCGGATGCAAAAACATCCGGCCAGCCAGATTCTGTTCGGACGTCCGAACGCTTAGGGTCGCGTCCGCGACTTATGCCCGACAATGTGCACAGTTTAGTGTATTTTGTATTGATCAGATAGAAACAAGCCGCATCCGATGAAAACGTCCGCGGGCGTTCGTCCGATAATTTGTTCCCAGCTTTACTCAGTATTGTGAAACATCTCAAAAGTGACACTCGCGCCCTACTCGCGGAGATTCACTCTTTTGTTTTAAGTCGAGGTAGAGATCAACTACGATAACATGGCGCGTCCCTCCAAAATTCAAAACGTTTGAAGTGCGTTGTCAAAACGTTTCAAGTGCGTTGTTTTGGCGCGGTCGGCTAGTTATGATTAGTTGACCAACAAATCTTAGTAATAAGTGACATTAACTGAAATATTACGTGTACTGTGATTGGTTGAATACTTACTACATACAAACTCTTTCATAATGATGTGACTATACACATTGAAACAGTCATTTGGAGGGGCGCGCCATGTTATCGTAGTTGATCTCTACTCCTTAGTTCTGTCTACTCTGTTAATAATAATAATTATACAATAGATGACATTGACAATGTTTGAGATGGCGGTGTTAGTTCTTATTTAAAAACATCCTTAAAGAATAACAATAATACTCACCGAAGTATTATATATAACTGTATAAACTAGAACAAAATATAAGAGTTATTTAGGATAGGAACTCTTTACTCTTGTAATGCCTTAACAATGTCGTTATTTACGTCGTCATAATACTCAATGTTGCGGAAGACTTATTTGATGTACCGGCAGTTAGCAGCGTAGTAGATGTGGAATAATAAAATTGTTCTGGATAGCGTCGCGATATGCAGGTCTCATAATAAAACTGCAACCCCATAGCTTCTCCTAGCAAATTGCTTGCATGTGATCTCCGATGGGTCAATACATAAGCGAAAGCGATTTTAATTTTTTACTTTTTTATTGTGACTCGTTTGTGATTTCTTTTCATGTAGATTATTCATGCTAGTAATTACACTTAATGGGATTAAAATTTATTAATCAAACAATTTAGTAGTTTAGTTGAAAACCGGTGTCATTAATTATTGTGTTCGAATGGCCTAAACCGAATTGGACCCTTTTTAGTCACATTTAGGCCCCCTTTTTACTTTGTTTGTTCTATTTTTTTTATTTAATCGTGTCTTGTGTGTATTGAAAATAAAATTTTCTTTCTTTATCAGTAAACCTTAAATATTTCAAATGCACCGGGATGTAGACCGCAATAAACTAAAAGCTTATATTATTAATAATATGTATCTTATAGAAATATGTTCCAAGTAAAAATTTTATATTGATTAATGTTTTAAAGTAACACATTATGTTCGTTTTATTTACTTTTTTTAGATATTATTTAAAGTCTTTTACAATTTAACTACATAACTTTACCTTTGATTATTGTTTTACTTAAACGAGGTATTAACATTTCGTGATTCTTCCCCGCTACTTCTTATCGCTTATCCCACTCACGCGCATTCATGTAAAAGAATGTGGCATTGGATCGGTGCTCCTTATCTAGGCACCAAGCCAAACCGCCGCATTATGTGCAGTCTCCTCCTTATGATGATGTTTCAGACTTTTTGCTTTTCGCTGGAAACTTGTTCCTGGAGATATGGTATCTTAATAACCGTAATATACATTATTTGTTTTGGCGTGCATTCTTTCTTTTAGCGCATGACTCAGATTCTTTGGTAAATAACTATTTCAAGTTTTAATTTGTTTGAAGTTACTTTTCACTTGTTACCATCATTATCAACATTTCTATAAGATGAACTCTATGAACTCTTAGAACTACCGACACTATTAACTAGTTATACATAATATTATATACATTATACATATAAACCAGTTATGTTTTTTACCTGTTGTTAGGTTATGGATAGTGTTTACTTTTTACTTAAATTTTTGGTAATTATTATTTAATTATTATTCTCTTGTATTTGAATGGACTTTAAGTATTTTTAAAAGTCAAGCGTGGTCTACACAAATTTTTTACACAAAATGGGTTAAAAATACAACCACTTAAATAACTGAAAAATAATTTGAAATGGCAGTAACTTTACATAATTTCAAATCATAGACGCTTAAAAATATTTCATTGGCCTAAAACTATCCAATCAAGTTGCTGGCCTAGTCCCACTCAAGTCTAGAATCTTGGCAAGTGGCCGCCAACAGACCAACGAGGCGAAAATTCTTGTACAGAGAAAATTCGCAGAGATCAACAAGTGCTAGGCGTAAAACTAAAAGCCGACTACGCCGTCGCATCTGGCTTGGCACGCTGCCACGCCACGCCTATGCCGACCATTGGTTAATAAAGTTAACCAATTGACACGGCCTGGTATGCTATTGGTTGAAATATTACATAGCTTCAGGTGACCTGAAGATCTAGGTCACTGGGTGTTGGGACTGTAAACACTGGGGTGCGGATAAGGCACGTACCGAACGAAATGAACTTATCGATTATATTCCTGTGGACCCTCACTATTTGCGGTCTCGCAATTAAATGTACGCAGGATTAACACTCGAATGTTATTATCGATAAGGTACAAGTTAAATTGAATAGGAAGATCCCAATTTCCTACTTATTTACCTTCATCATGTTGCCAAATATTAAAATAGGACAATAGTATCCATATCGATATCGTAATAACCAGAATGTTCTAAGAGTATAACGCTTTTATAGAGTCTATGTAGTTCTAAAGTTTGATCTAAAATAATAGAACAGAAAGTTTTAGAGAGAGACCTATTATTATTTTACTTTGGCAAAAAATATTATATTATTTCATAATTAAACATTTTACTCACCAAACCTCAGTAACAGTTGTACCTACCTACTAGTTATTAGATTTTCATTGTATTAGCAGATTTCCTTGAAAATAACTTGCCAATTAGCAATTTTCGCAACACGGAGCATGAAATTACTCGCTCAAGTCAGCTGAAAAACAGAAAGCAGAAGGCAGAAAACTTAATAATGTAGGTATTATTGCGAATGTTGGCAATCTAAGAATTTACAACTACGTAGAATGAAGTGAAGCGTGGCGTAGTTAGCGTGTGCGACTATGCGTAAGTCACTACAGGCGACGTACAGTCAGACATGGAAATTTTAATCCTCATTGCGTTAGATAGGTAAAATATATTACAAGAAAACTATACTGTTTTGACGAGATGAGAAGCTTATCATCACTATTGGCCGACGACATCGCAACCACAACGTTGCGTTGATGCAACGCCGGCCGCGCTCTTCCCCCCTCCGATTAATAATAATTAGCCGCGTGCTGACCATGCGAGCAGCCTCGCTGCCTCGCCCGAGCGTGCCGCGGCCGAGCCAAAAGTTGTTGGTTTTTGGTAGATGCTCAAAGGCGCCTCGGACGTTTGCCGCGCGCTAACACGTACTGACCGACTGAGCAAATGCGCGCGAGGCTGCCGCGGTGAGGCGGCTCGCTTGGTCAGTACGCGGGTATTGACTTTCGTGCGTAACCACATCGCAACTACTGACGACAACGCGACAACGTAACCACGTCGACATTTTTTCGGTACCACAACGCAACTACAAAAAGCTGCAGCGACACTATTCACACGTAACAACTGCTTGACAGCATTTTGTCGTTGCGACGTGGTGTGGATGTGGTACGTGTGGGTTGGGGTACGTGTGGATTATTCATAACTAGATGACGCCCGCAACTCCGTTGCGCCAAAATTCGTGTATCGCGCGGGAACCGTACATTTTTCCAGGATAAAAACCATCCTATGTCCTTTCTCGGGACTCAAAGTATCTCCATGCCAAATTTCAGCAAAATCGATTCAGCGGTTCGAGCGTGAAGAGGTAACAGACAGACAGACATACAGACAGACACACTTTCGCATTTATAATATTAGTATGGATTTATAAATGTGGAAGCAATTACTACTAAACATTTTATTTGTATAAAATTTGTGTAAGATTTTTTTGTTATTTTTTCGGTAAAGCCTTTAGAGTTTAGATATAGCATTTATAGAAGCACTAAAGTTTCACAAGGGTGGCATCATAAGTTACTGATAAATACCACGTTATAATGCATTTCCAAAGCCTGGTATTCGCTTCCGCTCAATATCCTTACAAAAATATTTGCTAATAATATTTTTATTGGACATCAGGATGATAATATTTCTAACATTCAGACGATTAAGTGTATTTATTTACAATGTATTTGTTAGTTTTCGTGTTTTATGAGAACATTAAACACACTATTATAACATACAACACGTCATGTTTACTTACATGTAAGTTGTCTTGAGGATAAAAACAGATTGAGCAAAATATGAAGAAAATCTCATCACAAAGATATCTTTACTGTTGACGATACAATTAATGTTTTATGAATTCTTATTAACCGACTTCCAAAAAGGAGGAGGTTATGATATTATGTTTGTTGAGGACAGCGGCCTCGCTCCCGAAAAACGTGTATTGAGTGCAAATAAACTAACCAGTGATAATATGTGAGAAATAGACTCAATGCAAATTAGTGTTTTTATAAATAGACCTGAAAAGGTGAATTACGATAAATGCGTAAAAGCATCGATCAGACTACTGCGCGAGCGCAAGGCCGGCGCGCGGCGGGGCGAGGGGCGGCCGGCGACCGACCGCCTGCCTGGCCGAACCGGTTCCGCGCCCGCGCCACGGAATGTTACAGTTAGTGTGCGAATTTCTGTACACCGCAACATACATTGCAAATAATTGCCGACTTGCCTAATTTGTTCGCTGCCCGTAATTATTTATTTAACTTAGAATTCTACTTTACAATTCTTATTCTAGTTTATGTAAGTAGTTATTTAATGTATAATACTAGTTGTTAATAATTTCTAATTTTGTTCTAACTTCTAAGTTTAAGTTTAATAGGTAATTTTACATAATACAAATTAATATTATAAAATACAGGGTAAATGACTAGATGTTATCAGTCGTTAAATTAATAAAGTACAGTTGTATAAAAAAGTGTAAATATAAAATCAACTTTTGTAAATATGTAAAACTATTTTTTGTAAATATAACTTATCTGTAAACATAAAATAATATGTAAAATGTATAGACTAATTTTATAAATACAATTTTGGTAAAATTTGTAAAAACCAATTTCTAAAACTAATTTAAATGTTCGGGAGATCTCTCAGTTTGTTTTAGAATTCGATCCAATCACATTCCTCTTAATAATTTTCTTTTCTTGATAGGCAAAAATTCCAGCCCAAATTGTGTAGTGTGCAATCGTTATGAGGATTTATATCATGTTCTTTTGGAGTGTGATAGGAACGAATTCCTCAGAAACGAATTTATTGTGGACACCAAATGTAGCAAATTAGATTTTTATTTTTTTATACATAATATTGTAAGTTCGGATTTCAAAGCTGAACATAGTGATAGGTTAATAAGTTTTGTTATACATTCCCTATATTTAAGAGAATTAGATAATAATGTTTGTTAATTTTTTGTTAAGGCCGGCTTAATCTAAATGATGTATGGCCTTTATAAAATAAAGATATAAAAAAAAAATTAAATGTTAAATTAGGAACTATAAATTTTGACAAAATAAAATAAATTTTGCTACAATAATACAATAAGTGACTGAGGTCACTACAGCTGCAAAAAAGCAGGCCTGAAATGCTTTATAGTATAGTAGGCATGGGCAGCTAAAATGTGATAATAAACCTTTTCAAAAAAAATCTCACTTTTTTGCTTATAACTTCTTAAATTTTTAATTTAGGGTAAAACGTTATATAAACATATTTGTAGGCAAAATAATTTGCAACAAATTATATTCTTACAAATTTTTTGTAAGTGGTACAGTTTCCGAAATATCATGAAAATAGTGTTGTCGCCCCCTTTTTCAAGATGGCGGCCGGGGGACAAGAGTGGCGACCCCACAAACTTGAGGTTGAGCTTCTATTGACCCCCCAACATATTCCAAAAATAAAATTGCGTCCTCTAATAAATGCAAAGCAAATGTAACATTTCAATGGACTATAGCGAATGGTGCAATAATGTGTTTTATTTTCCTAAGAAAGAAAAAAGAACATCGTTACAAAACATACAAAAATGCCACTTGTCCTTTGCTTAATAAGCGAGAATATTCTCGCCAATCTTTTTAGGGTTCCGTACCTAAAGGTTAAAAACGGGACCCTATTACTAAGACTTCGTTGTATGTCCGTCTGTCTGTCCATCTATCTGTCTCCAGGCTCTATCTCAAGAACCGCTATAGACTTCTGATTTTCACAGATTGTGTATATCTGTTGCCGCTTTAACAACAAATACTGAAAACAAAATAAAATGAATATTTAAGGGGGGCTCCCATACAATAAACGTGATTTTTTCGGCCTTTTTCGCTCTATATCAATAATGCCAAGAGGTAAGCATTTGAATTTTTCACACATTCTTTTGTTATATGTGTACTTTAATAAAATTATTACTCTTTCAACTGGTGTTATTGGTTGGTGTTATCAAAAAAAAAAACTCTATATACAGGGGACTCATACACACCGAGCTAAAGTATTATCACTTAGTTTTGTTACAACCTGTAGATACGATATCGGATACAATGTCATATCGTATGTTATAAAAACCCGTACCTACGTTTGTTCCGTCAATCCTAATAAGCTCATCTCCGATGGATATTTCGTAATCATTTGAGCGGCAAATTCGATTGAGCGGCCATCCTATTGTAAGTAGTTAGGCCTTAAAGTTCTCTGCTTCCGATTCTTGGAATATTAAAAGTCGGAGAGTGAAAAAGTAGTACAGTTTGAATTATATTTTCCATTCACTCGTTATAATACTCGTAATGTGGCATACTATACCTTGTCATTTTTCTTAGATTTATTGAATAAAATAGTTACTATGTTGAAAATAAAAACACATTGTTCAATTACTTATTCATAGGTTGCACACTGCACAGGTAACCCAACATTTGGTGAAAGTCATTAAAAAGCACAATTTACATGTGCTTTTAATGACTTTCACCATAGACTAAGTAAAATATTTACTCTATGCTTTCACTGTTACAAAAACAATTATTATTTTGCAAAGTTTAAGTATGTCTTTACTAGATTTTTTTAGTTACTGTTGATAAAAATTGCATATTAAACTGCTGTTAGGGTAGCCGCTTTATTTCTATGAATCAATTTGATTTCGTATTGAGGCTGGGCTGGCATGAGAACCAATCCATTGATCGTTTGTGAAAGATAACCTAATTAAATGTAATTTCCTATTTATATGATGTAATTACGTTGCCAATATCACAGGTGTCAGCTAATGTAATGGAAAACGAGGATATTTTCATCTCGCGACCCCCAGACGAGTCAGCGGAGTGGAACACGCACATGTGAGTTCCCATGTCTGGGGAATGCAGTGTCTTGGATGGAGAATCGGGGTACCTATATAATATCTGACTATAGTGTTGCTAAAAAGAGTATGGTTTTTATCGACTCGAAAACGGAGGAGGTTTCTTATTTCAATGTAAGCTTTTTTTGTTTGTTCGCGAATAACTTCGTCGTTTATGAATCGATTTTTATGATTCTTTTTTTGGTAGAAAAACTACATTTCAAAGGTGTTTCCCGACTTCAAAAAATTTCAGTCGGTTTTTTTCTTAAATCTATATTAGCATGTGTACCAGTTCTTTTCAAATTCCATGTCTACTATCGTATAATTATAGATTTGTTCCATGTCATATCACCGTTTAGTTGCGTTCTATCTATATATGTCGCAGGGAAAAGAGGATATCAGGGATTTCACGATATCCCTAGGGATATCACGAACTCCCGGAAGATACCGAATATTATTGTTTGTTACGTCTTCTTACTAAAAATATCTAGTGATATGTTATTTCACTAAACTAAATCTAGTGAAATGTCAGAAACGCGGATACCGCCGAATAAAAATCGAGCCACTGATTTCTCTCGCTTGCTCTAGTATACACACGGGTACTTTGATAGGATCATCTAAAATCTGAATCTGACAAATAAGATGTTAGATGATCCATGCGTCGGATGGGCATGTAAAAAGTCGGTCCTGTGCCTGATCTCTCGCCGGTCGTATCAGTCTTCCGTTCCACCGGGTTATGCGAGTAAAGGAATATAGAGATTGCTCTTGAGTACTGCGCACACACTTGGTCACTATAAAATTACTCTTGGCCTGGTTTCAATGAAACCGGCCACCGTCACCAAATTCAGAGTGGGAGTTATTATTATTATTATCACACGTGTAATGCAACTATAGCAGATCTGAGAAGGCATCACCATATATCTGAATCATACAGTTGAAACCAGCTGAGGGTTCTTCATCAGATACTTCAGACCTTTGATTTTTGACGTCAAATAAAGCGGCCGACCAAGTTGAATATTTTTTGAAAAGGTGGCATGTCGATCTCTAGTTTGGTTAGGCTCTTGTACAGGCACAGGTACTACAGGTACTCCAACTCTTCAATTATCTTAGTTTTTACGGTTCCGTACCCAAAGGGTTATTCTGTCTGTCTGTCTCCAGGCTAGACGAGCCGCGCCAGCTCGAGCGACGCATTTGTTTCACTCCCACTAGTGCCCGTGTCACGTGTGGGAACTAGAGCGAGCGAGAGAAATGAGTGGCTCGATTTTTGTTCGGCGGTATCCGCGTTTCTGACATTTCACTATATTTAGTTTAGTGAAATGACATATCACTAGATATTTTTAGTAAGAAGACGTAACAAACAAGAATATTCGGCATCTTCCGGGAGTTCGTAATATCCCTAGGGATATCGTGAAATCCCTGATATCCTCTTTTCCCTGCGACATATACATTTCGTTTATTGACTGCCGACTAGTTACGCTGCAATGGTGTTCTAGTGAAATATAGTCTGGAGAAAAGTTAGCGGAGGTGCGAGTTGGCAGAGGTCACTCCAAATAAAACTTCTTGATAACTAACCACACAGAGTATATTCCAGTAACTTGTATATACACTTCGTACACGGATTTATATGCTCAGGAATAACAGTTTCAACTAGAATAGATTGCACGCTGATTGTCACTTGTCAGTGCTGCGAGAGAAAAAAACCCGAAGAGCGAGGGAAAACCGGCTGTCACTTATGACAGACCGTCTTCTCCTCCTTCTTTCTTTGTTGTGCATAGCACGCCACAATAGCCTTCAGTTATATTATTTAATGCATAACGTTCCGCACGATACATAATATTGATATTTTAAGCATAAAGAAATTCTGAGTATTAATTACTGTCGAGTAACATGGATCCAATTCTGAGTATCATGGATATGACATACAAAGCAATATAACCGGATAATTATTATCCCTGATTCACGATATGATTCTGTGAACTGGTCTTTTGGTTATCGATATGGATATGATACGGCTCCAGCTTGTGATTGAATTACGCAGGCTGTCGTGTTGATAATATTATGAACGCGGCGAAAGTACTATTACTACTACGTTATTTAGTCGTGTTACAATTAATTGACATAATCCGACCAAATAACTTTAATACAACATTTGTCTATGAAACACTTCATGGATTGGTTGCTGGTTGGCACGGAACGTTGAACTTAATACTTATTAAGTTCAACGTTCCGTGTACGTTTAGCTTGTGTTCGTGGTAATTACACTTGCATAAAAGTCCAAAAGTACAATTATTACTATTCACCTCACCATCAATTAACGTTAACCGTGATATCATAGCCTTAACAATGTGATTACAAATTGTATTAATATTCAACTATCAGGACCGAACAGGACTATTATAATACCTGCCGACATTGTACAACAGATAATACACAGCTTGATAGAATGTCATGAGCACGAAGACCTACCAGTATTACAGGAATTGGTTAGGCACTGGCAGCGTAGCGTGCTTTGTGTCTAACAATTATGTTACAGGCATTGTAATTTAATACAATAATACGGTTATTATATTAATTGCTGATTACTCGTATATATACTCGTATTGTATGTAAATTATAGAATCGAGGAGATCAAATTTTGCTGGAAATTCAAAGAAAGAACAAAAAACAATTTGAAATATTATGCGGTTGCAGATTTAGGATTAACTAGGGATTAACCCTAATTAGACCGTTTTCCACTGTAACTAAGAACTACATTTTAGAGAAATTTAATCAGCCGTTTCTGACGAACTGAATATCCATACTAATATTACATTTCTGCTATATTGTGTTGTTCTGTCTGTTTTTCCGTTTGCTACCCCTTCATACCCAAATAGCGGTAAAATGTGCTTTATATAATAATTCGGTATGAATATGCTTTGAGTCCCGGGAAAGGACATAGAATACATTTTATCCCGGTAAAATCTACGGTTTCCGTCTGATAAATGAATTTTGGCGTTAAGGAGTTGCGGGTTCCATCTATGTATGTATAAGTATACAAAATTGACTAAGCTATTATAACAATAATTAATACGATAAGCTCTAATACTTCAAGATTTCATGAACAAGAAAATAAACAATTAATAGGAACTCTAGAAGAATTGATTCAGCTTTACGTTTATAGCGAAATTGAATGTCAAAGGGCTTTCTTAACTGAAATAAAACGAAGGCGCAATTAAAGTTAGATTTACCTTCAGACCAATTTCTCAGAGTTGGTTTACAGTCCAACTAAAGCAATAAAATGCCCACAGCACCCGTTGCCAGGCAAAAAGCCTTAAATTCATTTAATCTCCATTATCTCTGCCAAAAACTAGGGGCTGTCCCATTCCTAATCCGCCTTAACAGCAAGCTCTAATTCCTTTTGTCCTATCTGTTTTTTCTTATCGCAACAAAATTTGTCTAGGTAGAGTAAAATTATAGCTAACACTGATGCTTAGAATGAAATGGCTTATTGCTGACTTTGGTCAGAATTACGCTACGAATGTGTAAAACACATTCGTAGCGTAATTCTGACCAAAGTGTTCTACGGCGTAGTGCACTACACTACCTTTCGCAGGAAGATGTCTGGTAGGTAGACGTATGTACGAGTATATGCTAGACGTATGCTAACTTTTACCCTACCAAAATCTTGATAATGATCATCGCGCAACCAGGAGACTATTACAAGATTCGAGGAATAAGTTAATATTCTTTATAGCACTAAAGCATTGTGCAACTACAATTACTTAGTCAGAACATCAAGTGAAAGAAGAATAAAAATACTTTAATTATAAGAAACTGGAGGAAAAGTAATTAAACAAAGCATTACATTTCGTTGGCATAGGCGGCCGTCTTAAGTGGCAGATACCTCCAGCGATTTGTTTGAGTCTCGCTTGTATTATTGTTCCTTGTTATAAGGCAACTGTTGTTCCTGCACTAATGAAATGAGAATCGCAATATAAATTCAGTTGAGTGCAGATTTAAACTGGTATTTAGTAATTAAGCTTTTTATTGCTGTATTTCGCTTGAACAGAACTACGTATGATAAATCATTATGAAGGATGTTTTATCATTATTTTGAAGAGAAGACTTTATCATGGCTTTCGTCTGTTATAATAATGTAAAGCAAGTTGGTGCAACCCACCCTCAGGTATTCGTACCTAAGAGTGGGTTGCACCAACTTGCTTTATAACTTTAAGTAAGTACAGTGCAAAATGTCAATCTTTGGTTAAGGACGCCATATTTAACGATAACCATAACCGCTCAAACTTATATCGAAAATGATAATTTCGTGAACAATGGATCACAGTGTTGTTATAATCAATATTTTTTCTGTCGATTTTTACGGATAATTAATTTTTATACTGTAACTCTAGCTTTAACAAAAAAATAGACGCAACAGACATCAGCTGTCAAATTCCATGGTCAAATTTAGGGTTAAAGTTAAGTTAGCCTTAACTATAACCATAACTGTCACTATAACAACGCCTCTGGTAACTATGTAACTATAACCCACTCTAAGAATTATTTTAGTTAACTTAGTGTCTAAACAGTAAACTCACCATGCCAAAGATCCGCTTCGGAAGATCGGCATGATTCCGCCTGCAATGTATTTTTAATTACAGATGACACACCATGCCGAAATTACGTGGCGTTATATTGTATGCCGAACTTCCGCCGCGGAACTTCGGCATGGTGTGTTCAGACACTTATACATAATTTTTGATTGTAACTAATAAATAGTTTATATTATATTCAAAATTTTATAAAATTTTTAGGTAACAAAACTGTAAATAAAAGTTGTAGAGTTGTGTTGTTTTATTCGCTGTTGTTGGTTGAAAATACTCGTCATTAAATGATCGGGTTCGCTTCGAATTTTGATTCGTTTTAAATTTATGCAACTGATAGGTTAACTCGTAGGTTAACTCTTTGTTGTTTCTTTTTTTTTTAGTTTGTAGTATTCAATCAAAATAATATCTCAAATCACGTTATTTTGTTTTCGATAAAAAAAATACAATAATATATTTTTAATAATGATTAAAAAAACTTCACATAATAAGAAAGGAGATTGCTTTGTCACACTTTATTCAGAATTAAATTGAGGATCTAGCAGCTAAAAGGGGGCAGATCCAAATTTTAGCCGTTACTCTTTTTCGCCTACAATTTAAACAAAAAAATTAGCTAAAGATTTGGTGCATTCAAGAGGCACGTCCAACAAAAAACAAGCGCGCTATAGCACATTATTTGAATTGTTTTGAAATTACAATTCGTCAAAGAAACAAAATCTTAATAATCAAAACAGGAAAAACTAGCGAGGAACGTGCCGTACCCCATCTGTTCCACGCTAAAGTATTAAGTAATGATTAATATTTCAAACGGCGCAAAATCCGATTGGCCAAATTGAAATTTATACGAATTTAAACAGTAGGGAGGGGCGGACTGAATAAAATATCTCCTTCTATGGGTGCCCTTTTTTCGTGATCCGATTTCACGGCAGTACCTTCTTTTAATGAGCACATAATGATGAAAAATATGGTATTACAGTCGCTTCGCGGTATAAATCGCTGCAATTTTTCACGAGCATTTATTGCGCGGAAGGAATCGCCGCTTTAGTTCTGTCTGGGTCTAGCTTTACGTGTTTGTACAGGATGTTTTACATTGTGTTACAACTTACATGGTTTTTCTGTATTCATACGTAACATTGTAAAAAATATATATTTTAAATAATTTACTCATAGAGATGATAAAAAGTCCATACTAATATTATAAATGCGAAAGTGTGTCTGTCTGTCTGTTTGTCTGTCTCTCTATTACCTCTTCACGCCCAAACCGCTGAACCGATTTTGCTAAAATTTGGTATGGAGATACTATGAGTCCCGGGAAAGGACATAGGATACTTTTTATCCCGGAAAAATGTACGGTTCCCGCGCGATAAACGAATTTTGGCGCAACGGAGTTGCGGGTGTCATCTAGTGGTTTATATTGATTCGTCGGTAACAAATAAATTATGTAACGCATATAATGTATATTTATTCTATATTTTGAATACCGCAATTAATATGGTAAGTAATTTTATTTCATTTATGAAGATTAGTATAACACAAGATCAATCATAGAATCTTGTACATCAACATAGAGTATCAATATCGTGAAAACGTATTTTCTACTAAGCATTTATAACAGTATTGAATTGGAATCAATTAGCAATATGAAAACAATTTTTTGCGCGTTAAGCCCACTTCACAAATTGAACGTTCCTCTTGTATCTGCGATTGCTTTTTAATGAGGGATCTTAATTTTTATATTTTCTTGATGTTTCTTTTGTTTTTAGCAATATAGAAATCAAATCGCAGACTTATACAAGCCATATTATTTCCAAAAAAAGCTGGTAAATGAATGCTGTATTAAGAAGCAATTTACACGTTTTCGCCTTTTATAATAACTAGCTATATGACCGAGCTTCGTTCGGTATTAAAAAAATTCAAAAACCACCCATAAAATGACATTTTATAAAAATGATTCCTAGCTAGATCGATTTATCGCCCCCGAAACCCCCTATATACTAAATTTCATGAAAATCGTTGGAGCCGATTCCGAGATTCCAGTTATATATATACAAGAATTGCTCGTTTAAAGATATAAGATTATTAGCGTGGTATTAATTGTGATTTACATAACTTGATTAAGATTTTTATTTAATTTTTTATGAAAGATCTGCAGCTAACATTGCTATTTCGTGAAAAAATAAAACGGTACTTTGCCACGCAACAATGGAACTTAGGGCCCAACTGAAATAGTTTCAGAGCGCACTCTTCACGAAAATTACCGCCTTGATTGCTCCCAAGATAAATTATTCCAGTCTGAAGACACTTAGCGTAGAATTATAGTCGTTCTAGATACGACTGCAAATTTACAGTTCTTTCAACTCGAATTAGACTGCAAGAATTTCGAAAGTGTAAGGTATTTTTGAAATTTTCATTGAACGTACTGATAAACGTAAAGTATGCAAAGCCCGCATTCGTGATCTATTTTTAATAGAAATATATTTGGTAATGAGAACTAATTTACATACTTCAACTTCTGGAAAAGCTCTAATATTTTATTATAGTTCAAGATCGAGATAAAATTATTTAAAAAAATATTTAATGTTGATCTTGAAATATTAAAAAATGTAGAACTAAATGTTATACTGGTTGAATAAATTATGTTTAGGCTTTCCACTATAAACTAAGTTGTGCAATTGTCCCTAAGTGGCGTTTAGCCAATATTATTAAAAGCCAAATTAACTATACCTACCTACTAAATGACGCCTGCAACTCCGTTGTGCCAAAATTCGTTTATTGTGAAGGAACCGTACATTTTTCTAGGATAAAAACTATCCTATTTCCTTTCCCGGGACTCGGAGTATCTCCATGTCAAATTTCAGCAAAATCGGTTCAGCAGTTAGAGCGTGAAGAGGTAACAGACAGACAGACAGTTGGACAGACAGACACACTTTCGCATTTATAATATTAGTATGGAAGTATAGATTTAAGTAGAAAAAACCATCATATCCAGCAAATCCACATCCATGTAAGTCCGTTATAAATGTAAGGCAACTAAAAAGGTGTCGCTCAGCACCGCCCAGCGTCTGCGAGCGGCTGATAAATGTACTGATGCCATTGGACCGTGCTCAATTTATATTAATTTCGGTAATGCGCACCTTCGTATCCAAATTTCTTAGTTTCGTTTTGGAAATGCTTTGTTTTTACCAGTAATGTGATAAACTTTACCAGTCAAACGCACAATGTTTATAACTTGAATTTAATATTCTCCACAATTTTTGTACACTGTCTCTATTAAATTAAAGTTAATTATTCATTATTTATTACTCCTTCGATCGCGGATTCTTGGAAATGCTATTGTATTCTATTGTTGTCGCGAACACCGGTGCTTAAAGGATTAATGCGGAAAACATAGGGCCCACATTCCACAACTTATTTGTTCAGAAATCCCTTTATCGAGGAGGGACCGAACCTTTTTTTTATAGAAAAATGTACGGTTCCTCCGTAATAAATGTAACTTGTGTGCTGTCTCGGAACGCTGAGTATCAACTCTTTACCAAATTTAATCTCAACTGGTTATGCGTTTTGAGTGTGAAGTCTTAAGAGTTAAGACACACCATCTCGCCTATTTACCAATATTATTTAACGACTTGCTTATCGTTCTGCATATGCCTTTGGACCAAAATTATACCAATTAAAAACAAAATTACACTAAAAGTTAATTATGGAAGCGTCGTGGCCTAAAAAATCTAATTACCAAAAATAATTATTAAAAAGACGTGACTATCAAAACCTACGCGAGAATGTTTCAGGTTCTATGACTGCGAGTACGAATGTTTTAAACTTTATTCATATCCTCATAATGAAGAGAATTTAATTCAACATTCAACAATATTAATATGAGTTTAAAACATATTTCATATCTCGACGATATTATGACTTGTCGCGCTTGCGTGCCAGCCCCAGCCCACATAAAATTTAATATAGCCAGGACTTAATATTTAATTTTAAAATATCTAGCATCAATATTGCAGTAAGTTATGCGTCAAAGGCTGAGTCATAATATGCTGCAAGTGGGACAAAGCGGTGCCAAGATTCAGGAGATTCTGAAGATACTACTATCGACAAAGTTGCTTTACAATGCCGTTGCAATACAATTGCAATACAATTAATAGTCTAACAACGTCTGCAGTCGTTGCGTTCACTTAATTAGTGTTTTGACATTCTGAGCCGTCCCAATTATTAAAAGAAGAAATTTTGACGATTTCGTTAATACTTGTTTTATAGTACATTTATTGAACAAAAAAAATTATAGAACTTCTGGCTGGTTAAAATAAAGTTGTTATTAGAACCAGCCGCCTTTCCAAGAGTTATATTTCAAGTGTCTGCAAGAGGATTAACACTAGAAAGACCGGTATTCTGAACTTCCTAGAAAGACCAAGAGCGGTCAAATGACCCATCGTATGTTTTAACGTGTTTTGTGTATCTTATTATTTTGCTTTTGCATTTTATTGATCATGTAATTATTTATAAATGTAAATTTATTAAATTTTAGAACAAATATTTAAGAAAATTATTTTAAAAGCCATTTTATAGACCTGCTACTGATATAATTGACATTATAATGACTCCACAAGACATATTGGTCTTGTTCCTTTATTTGAGCATAAAACACAGTTTTTTATACATTTTATATTGTCTCATTTTGGCTTAGAATGGTAAAGTTATTTGAATGTACAGTAAATCATGTCAAGAAGCCATTATCTTCTTGGTGAAAATACTCTATTGGAGCTCAAAAATATTATTGTTTAGTATCATATTTTTGATAACATCATAAAAATCTATTATCACTAAGCAAAAACAAATATAAAAATATGATATAGAAATAAAATATATTCAAAATTTGCATAAAAATATATTTTTTTTTTAATTTTTCATAGAACTACAATTGTATACTACAATATAACCTTTAGTTTGTTACTAGTATTTGCTTTGTTTGTGTAGGTAAAAAAAAAAATTACATAAACTTAGCATAAATATTTTGTCTCAATTCGAACTACCAATAAGCCCTGGCTGTGGTAAACCAAGTCAGGCAACAATACTACGAAAATCTACGCGCATATTTGTAGTAACGTTGATGCTTTTCAATAAACAGGGTTCCACTCATGTACTTCAGAATCATGGAAAAATTACCTAGAATTACATTTTTGTCTTGATAATGAAAATAATAATTGTACTTTAAACAAACAGCCTTGTCTAAAGCCGGGTCCAGACGAGTGTAACGTGTAATGTAATTCACCATGTAATGTAACACGAATTCTACGTGTGGACGGCACTACGAGCATTACATGTAACGCTCGGGGTTTATCCATCGGCTGTCGGTTTTCGCGTGAGCACAAAGGCTCGTATGGACAATTCGCTTTGAGTTCGTTTGCCGTCCACACTGTTGACGCTAAATTACACGTAATCTTACATTACAAATTACACTCGTCTGGACCCGGCTTAAGCCACTAGATCCAATTATGTTTGAAAATAAAAGTAAACTAACAAGTCTTGCAAAATCCATTTTTTCTTTTAAAACTACTGATTTCTAGTGTATTTTCAAAACTAAAATGATCAAAGAGCCCCACGATGAATATGTTATGACCAAATCTGAAGTAACTTGAAATGCAGATTACATGCATGCATAGCGTTAGATTCTGCCTCACGGCTTGTAAATTGCTTCGGCCTGATCTAAATATTGGAGCGGAGGTGAGCCTTCATAAACGCAATAACCCCGGTTACCCCGGGATTATCCAGCACATACACGACGGAATAAACTATACGAGAGAATAAACCGTACAGAATACTATACGATACTCTCTATATTGAACAACTTAGAGACGTCTCGAGAACGTAACGAAATTGAAATTTGTGTCCAAGCGTACATTCTATAACTTTTAGCGAAAGTATTTATTAAATGAAATTTTAAAAGGTCGATAACTTGAAAACGTTAAATCCCACTACTAGAATTACAAATAATTTTATTACAAAACCACATCATTACTTATACTTAACAATCAGGAATAATATATAATGAAACAAGAGAAAACAAGACAAGAAATTTATTTAAAACAATAAATAAAAATAAAACTAAATAACATTTAAATAAGTAAAAATAACTTTGATTAATCACATACTACTTATGCTAAAACAATTTGAAATTGGGGCATTTTCAGTCTTGCAATAAATATATTATTATAAAGCTCAAATCAACTTAACAGATACGTAAATATTTAATTACATAGTAATATCAAAAAATGAGTACTAACTAAGCATTCTGCGTCTATCACTATTGATTTTCTTCGTGCATGGCAAAGTCGAGTATTTTATTTTAATCTAAGTCTTTTTATACATAAAGCACGTTCATAATAACTAGACCTTTTAGGAAAAATTCACGCTGTGTATCTTTAAGTTTAATTAAAAACAAAGTCTGATACGATAGAAAAGAGACCTGATGTCGAACACATCACAATGTATAACTATAACGTATGTATAATATTTGTAGAATACACTGAATGGATCTTTTAATGAGTAAGGCAGATAATGACTACATAACAATATTGATCTTCAATAATCATTATGCTAATCGTTTCCGAGAGCAAATAAGGCGGGTCACAATTTACATATGAATAGCAAAATTATCTAAACATTCAAATACAAAAAGATTCATTAGTACTACAATAATGATACATTCAGAGTTTCTGATGCTAATAATGTATTCAGCAGTACTGGTGCTTCGCTACTATAAAATTTAACTAAGTCAATAACCTACCATCAATAACCTAATTATAGCAATATGTATTATAGTCAAAAGTATAAAAAACCTTGAGAATTTAGGAAGAAAATTCTTATTTTATCACAAGTATCTAAGTTTTTAACTTTATCTTTCTTCCCAACAGAACAAAATACAATTACAATAAAATATTTAAGTGTATTATTAAAAATATCTTAGAGAAAGCCTTCAGACTAAAAATAGCTGATTTTATCTTCATTCTAATTCTCTGTCAGTAACATTCTTGAAGCGAAAGTCGAAAATAGATTTTAGTGACAACAAATTTTCTAAGATTTTATCTCAATGATAAGGTTAATTAACAATGATAATAATTATTGTAGCTGTGAAAAGTCTACGTTAATATACCTAATTTTGGTGGACAGCGATCGAAAAATGTGTTCCAAGTTCTTGTTATTACTTTGTGGTAATAGTCTGTTTGCACACTGACGCTACAAATCGTGAAAAGCTGATAAATTATTTAACGCGTCAAAAATAATCTTCAACGCGTTAAAAAAAAATCTTCAACGTGTCAAAAAAATTTCTGATCAATCAACGCGTTATGTTTCATCTCATTCTAGATACATTATTGACGCTTTTTCTCAGTATACAAAAATACTACGAATCTCATTGCAACAACTGAATTTTGTCTGAAACTAAGTCATCGGTTACTAATAGAATTTCGAGCTGTCATAGTGAACCTCAGTTCATCACGCAGGACTCGTAGGTGGGTATCATGTACTTGATATTGATGAACGCATCGGGCCCGCCGTACCTCTCCAATATCTGGAGCGTGTCTTCAATCATGTCCGCCACGTTCTCCCCTCTGCTGGCCGTGTGATCGATGTTGGAGCCGATGTTGGCTGCAAAAATAACATTCGTCCTTAGCATACTGGTGGTTTGGGAGCAAAGTGGGTGCATGCGCACTGCATGGCAATCACTAAATCAAAGATGGTCGATCGCAGCGCCTTAGCAACGCATGTTAGATGTATGAGCACCGCACAATCGCTGCGCTGCAAGCCGCCAGTGTGATAATGGCCGCATGTAGGACAAATACAGTAATCTTTAGTCATTAATCATCAGTCATCAGTTCATCACCAACCTTCTATTTTTACTACGTTTTTGCACAAAAATAGTACATTACGCACCTAGGACAGGAAAAAAAGAAAAAAAAATTGTGATCTGAGGCTTTCTTATTTACTGCCCATGGTGCATATACTATTTTTATCATCGACGGTGGTGGAAAACGGCAACATCGGTAAGCGCAGTGGGTAGAAAGTTGACGTTTTCCGCCCGGAGGCACAGAATATAATATACTAGCGACCCGCCCCGGCGTCGCACGGGTATAAAATATATAGTCACTGAAAACATTATTAAATATAGCCTATAGCCTTCCTCAATAAATGGGCTATCTAACACTGAAAGAATTTTTCAAATCGGAATAGTAATTCCTGAGATTAGCGCGTTCAAGTTAACCCTTTCAAATAATTTTCCCCGTTTTTTCCACATTTTCCTCTATTTCTTCTCTCCTCGTCTTAGCGTGATAAAATATAGCCTATAGCCATCCTCAATAAATGGGTTATCTAACACTGAAAGAATCATCAAAATCCGTTGCATAGTTGTAAAGATTAAAGGGAACAAAGGGACATGAGGGAAATAAAAGCGACTTTGTTTTATAATAAGTATATAGATTTGCCTGAGGTGAGAAAAAATATTTTTTACTTTACACAAGATTGAACTGCACAGACATGATACTTTTCTGCAAGTTGTCTTATGTCTATAATGCAACTATTTACTCAAAAATTTTAATCAAAACATTAAATTAAAAGTGAAACATTTCTGTAAGTACTTTATTTGCCTATTGTACCTAATTTAGTGCAAAATGACTAAAGAGTTCAGGTGACGTCGTGTAATTTGCGAAGGCATTAGGTCGACGCAAACCGAGTAAAACAACGACGCCCGTGACCGCAGCCGCAACTATTTGACATCACGAGAAATGAGGGAGCGCGTCACACTGCAGGTTTGCGGTTTTTTTGACGGAAAATCAAAATCAAGCGGCTGCTTGGAAATGTTGTGCTAAGTTCGTGTGAAATTCAACTGAATGAATATGACATCTGTTTTTAATGTTCATATAAGTTATAACTATGTCATAATACTGTTCTGAACAGCTTTTAAGTTATATTTTACAAACAGTAGCTACTTATTAGTTATTACCTATTACCAATCTCTATAATATATGATAGGTATTACATCTATTTTTCAACTGATCGACCGACTGTACTTATCTATTGTGGGTTTCTTATTATAAATAAAATGAAGTCTAGGAATCGCCTTTGCGAAGTTCGGTATCCCGTAATTCCTAGGAACTATTATTAATATGTAAAATTATAAGCATAAAGCACATCTCAAACAAAAAATTCTCTATAAAAAGTATGTTAAAAACAAATTAAATAATCGGCCAAGTGCGAGTCAGACTCGCTCACGAAGGGTTCCGTACCGTTATAGAGCAAAAATAGGCCAAAAATTGTGTTTTTTGTATGGAAACCCCTCTTAATTTTGAATTTTATTGTATTTTTTTTTATAAGTTAATAAGGAACACATAATATTATAATAAAGGACTTTGTGAAAATTTAAAGAGCCTGTTACCATTATTAACCCTAGAGTACTAATATAAAATTTCCACCGCTTAATACTAAGGATCGCCTGGGAGGCTACTTTTGAAATAAAACTTGTTTATTGTATTATTTATTGACTACATTTTTACAAATACAGCATAAATTAAAAGGCCAAGCCCTAACCTTTAAAAAACTTAAGCCCAAATTATTCCTAATGAATAGTATTAGTCTTAAAATTAGACTTAAAACTTAAACTTACCATTCATTTTTAACCGACTTCCAAAAAACGAGGAGGTTATATGTTCGGCTGTGGATATTTTTTTTTTTTTGTATGTTCAACGATTACTCCGCCGTTTGTGAACCGATTTTCGAAATTTTTGTTTTGTTGTACTAGGTTTCACTCCAATTTGGTACCATGTTCACAAAAGTGGTGACCTGATGATGGGATCCAGGAGTAATCGAGGGAACTCCTCGAAATTTATATGGAAACATATGGTAATTTTAGTTTTATGTGAAGTGTACTAAGAATATGCTACCCAAAAGTCAAATATTGGGTCAAGGTATACCATGGTTTCGAAGATGCTGAGAGAACTCCTGACTCCTTATAGATACACGTTTGGGAGTTTCGGCGTTGTTTTAAGAACAGAAAGCATATTATACTACCACGCAATTAAAATTCATCATCATCATCATCATCATCATCATCGTCATCATCATCATTACCACGTCGTGTTAAGGTCACCAATGTCTCATGGCACAAAATAGGTAATAGTACAACTTACAAGGCATAGGTATGGATACAATAATAATAATTATGTACATAACAACACCAATTATTAATATAGGCTATTTATACACGGCGGTCGGTGCGGCGTCGCCGCACGCCGCCGCGCGTGTGCGTAAACATCGCGGCATTGCGTCGTACCTATTCAAGTTCTAATGTCAGGTAATGCCGCGCTGCGAGCATTTTGAGTGTCATAATATGATTTTAAACTTTATCTTCATCAATGTAGTACAATATAGTATCGCTTGAGAAAGGCGCAGGCGGCCGCGAGGCCGGCTTTCCAAGTTTCTCATGCGATAGTACTATGTATTACAATAATGAATAAAGATTAATATCATAATATTATTATGACACTGAAAATATACTCGCCGCGCCGCTGGGTGTGATTCGGCTCATCCTTCGATCCCGGATTCTTGGAAATCCATTGTTCTGGCGGCCGCTTTGGAGTTGAAGCGTTAAATTGTTAAATTACCTAGCACGCATAGGGTTGTGTTCACTTAGATTTTTTTAAATGTATTATTTAAATTTATCTACCTGATATTTGGGCCTTGGGGTATTACAAATTGTAATAAGATACGTAGAATAAACGCAGTAATTCGACGCGTAGGGTGGTATGGTCACTAAGTCACTACTCACTAGTTCACTACCACCGACGACCACTTATAAACTCGCGGACTATGACGTAGGTCATCTTGGAGGGTTAATTAATATTTCTAATAACAATACGAGATCAATAATTACCACTCAAAATGTTGACAATTCAAATTTCAATGCTCACTGCTCACACCAATGGTGACACATTTCTGATTTCACACAGCCAATACAACTATATAAAACTCCTACGTACAAGCGATACTGCGATTCAGGAGCACCTCAGCGAAACCTAATGGAATACATCGTGTAACTAAAACTATATGAACAACAATCGGAGTTCGGACAAGCGATAGCGCCGACAGAGCGCCTCAATGACATATAGTGAAGACAATATAAAACTATTTTTTATACAATGTAAATTGGCACTTATTATAGTTTATCTACTAGGTAACTAAAAAGAGTGTAATTATTATTTTTAACAAAAAATTAAAACCGACTTCCAAGGTAAAAACAATAATAACATTCTTATAATATGAACTAAAAACTAAAAAGTATTAAATAATTTTCCTCTCTAAATGTGCCTTTTTCCGAATTCAGCTAAACCTCAACTATTTCTGTACTCAACCTTCATAATTTTGAAGTCGGTACCAGATATAGCGGAATCTTTATATTCTTGTAACAGTAGGTCTTTTGCAAGTCTTGTAGAATAAAAAATACTCTTAAGTTTTCGCTTTTTTGGAATCAATATTACTATTCAATATACATACTTTATAAAACACATTATTTTACTTTTGGTAACACGATATTTTTTTCTACACACTAATTTGAAGTTAGCCTTAAAATTCTTACTATTTGGAGATTAACAGATCGATCTAAACTGGTGAACTTGACGAATTACTGGTGGTTTGATGTAGCAATGAAATATTCGAGAGTTCAAAGACATCTTCTATTTCATTTTGTATGTCTGCTTTCAACCGTATTAGAACAGAAGAAGGATCTGCCGCGCCATCGTCATAGTCATACAGATTGACACCAGTTGGTCCTTAAGTTTCGCTGTCCGAATTCCTATTGAGAAAATATCTACGATTTGGTGTTCATTAAGAATTATATAAAAATAAAATAAGCACTTGGCAGATTAAAATATGCTACAAGCTGTAAAAATCGCAAAACAAAACATGTTACGAGCGAAAAAAATTAACGCTTAATACTAATGATCGCCTCCCAGGCGATCGAGTAGGTTATATTTTGCAAACAGGGAATCTGGGCCGAAGCCTGTTTGGTCTCAGGTCTGCAGCAAGGTGTATGCGGAGTTGGCGCGAAAGCACAATTTGACTCGTGTACGTGTTTTTGAAATAATCGAAAAAAACTGTCCGCACGCGGCCTGTCAGGCGATGATTAGTACTCTAGGGTTAATATCGAGCAAAAAAGGTCAATAAAATGACGTTTGTTGTATGGGAGCCCCCCTTAAAAAATAATTATATTTTGTTTTTAGTATTTGTTGTTGTAGCGGCAACTTAATCAATGAATAATAAATAATTACAATCTGTAATTTCATAAGTCTAGCTATAGTGGTTATTGAGATACAGGCTGGAGACAGACGGATAGACATCGAAGTCTCAATAATAGGCTCCCGTTTTTACCCTTTGGGTGCGGGACCCCAAAAATAATAACAGCTGCAAATGTAACGCGGGGCGCGTGCAGAATTCGGCAACAATGCGGGCGGGTGTCAGCCGCGGTGACGTCACACGACCCGAAATTCGCAACGTGGCCCCGACGACGTATAATTAATGTACCCGAACGCCCCGACAAGTCTATTACACCGAAAACAATATGGCGTTAGGCGCGTGTCAATTTGACGCCTGTGACCCATGATTGATGCACGGCGATAATCATGACTACAATGCCCGATGTCCGGTAAACGGTAACACAAATGACTTGCTAAACAACAATTTACACAAAACAACACCTGTACAGTGTACACCTGATCCCTTGATGTCCAATCGTCGCATACAATGCAATTATTACGTAGATAATTAAGCAATGGGTCATTCATTGATGTTTTTACCATATCGATAACTATATCAATATTCATTTTGTATCAACAAATGTAAAGAACTTGTAACGTAAGTATACGCACAGTTTGACCATCCTATTAATGGTATCGGTTATCGTCGAATTTCATTATGTCAGTTCCAAGAAAAAACTTAAAATTGTTGAGCCCCATTAGGAGGATGAACAAACTAGGCTTCATTTCTGGTTATTAAAAAATGCTATGGTACAAAACTGTCAATTTACCTACTCATCTATCATGAGTCAATTTACAGCATACTCTCAACCGATACTCACTATTTCTGTTCTTGAAGAGGTTAAGAGTGGGCAGTATTTGCCTGTAGTAGGGCACCAGGGCTTCGCCCACCTTATCGCAGCCCGTCACTATCATCTGCACACATCGGAGCGCGTGGCAGATCACGTTGGGCCGCTTCGTAGCCAGTGCGTCTGCAAACATGATTCGTGTAAAGTTTCTTAGCAATCCAATTTTGATTGAGTGAATATTCCTTTCACTACAAACATGGTAACGATTAGGCCTTGTGTTCTGTATAATGTTATTCTAAACCTTTCTATGGAGACAGATTGGCAAGTGATACATTATAACAGCAAGTACTATTCAGAGTAGGTGTAGAAAAAGTGTAGTTATTTAAGAAATAATAATATAAACAATAATCAGGAAACAGTAGGAACTGCAATATATTTAGAAAAATAGTATGTTTTTTGAGAATCTATATTTTATTAGAACAAAGTACAATAGTATGTACTTATATTAATGAAAAAAAAATGTATCAATCATACAAAAATCCTATTCAGGCAAATCCACAAATAAATACAACAGAAGAAACCCTTGAACAGGATCGTAAAAATATTTTCGACGTCAGCACACTCTTGTGAGAGTTTGCAATGCAAAATAAAGTGATTTAAGAAGAATATTACGTAGGGCTTTACGCAACCTGATCTGCGCAAGAAAACAGCCGAGAATCGAGTGGAAAAAATTAATTCTGCTTTGGATTTAATATGTAAATTGTAAAGGGATTTTTGAGTGCCAGATTACACTCGAAGTCTTGTGTTACAAAAATACTTGCGGATCAATTATCCAATTCAAAGTAATTTGATTTTGCTCATGTAATATTCGATTTCAATTATCTAAACAACCGATTTCTATTTAAAGTTTTCTTTATTTTTCGAAAGGTGCAGAGATATAAGTATAAGACGCCGTGAAACTTAAAAATACAATGATTGTGTCACTCTTTTTCTGAATAATCCAGGTTTTCTTTCTATTTGGTAAAATGTTAAGTTTTAAATAATATAGTTATTGAAACATTATTATGTATTCGAAATATTTAGGCTATTACTACCACCATACAATTTCTCGTTACTACTTTAAAATAACTCTACTTACTTTTGATCGGTATAATCAGCTGAGGTACCACTGGGAGTATTTTGTAAGAGCCTTTAGTGACTAGGTCGTTTATTCCTTGTTCCACGATAAAACTGAATGGGTAAGTTGGTTCAGCGAGACCGTCGAAAAACATTGGAAGATAATGGTGAAAATCCAACTTCTCGATCGGTACCTATAACAATAAAAAGATCGAATAACTATCTATTTTTACAACTTGTTTCTTTTAGGCTGGACATTGTGAGTATTCAAAGAATTTCAATATGAGCCAACTAGTTTTTCAACATTATAATTTTAATACATTTTACAATATATTGATGGAAATGTATCTCAATGATGGAAATAAACTATGTCGTGTATTATGGCCGTAATAGTTATTTTGTGAACAACTTATATAAAAACAACCCAATGGGCATTGTCCAAAAAAAATCACATGTACTTTTTATATTTTTTTTCGTTAAAATAGGGTATTTTAAGAATATAAATTAAATAATTTTGAAATCCATTGGCTAGTTTTTTCTCAATAAATTTTTAAAGTTTCGCTCTGACGTCATCATCGGCGCCCAATTGACCTCTGTAGTATGTTTTTTTTTCCTTTCAATCTTATTTTTAATAGCTGATTCGTCAAATGCAAGTTATCATTATGTGAAAGCTGATACGAGAAACTTACCAAAAGTTCGAAACGTAATGTTGGTCGAATTTATTGCTAATTTAACGCCATTGAAGGTCAAACTAAGGTTAAACATATTTGTTCAAAAATATAAGTAACTAATGGGTATTTTTTTCGTTTATATACAGAAAAACGATCACTGACCTTATTCCTCGAAATGTTTTTGTAATGAGCAAAATTAAAAAAAAATGGACAATGCCCATTAAAATATAAACGTTGTTTCCCAGAAATAAGAAGTAGATTGTGGTTTCTCTTTTTGTGCCGTTTACATACTCATCACAAAAATACAGCCATTGTCGAGAAACCAATCACCACATTATATTATTATGATAAGACATTTAATGTTCGGGAAATACAATGGTCACATCAATGAACGAATTTGTCTCCAATAAATCCACATCGTCCCATCACATACTACATGTGTATTACCTTCCAGTTGAGCCGTTTCCCGTACGTAGTGAACTCGATACACACAGGGAACTCCCCTCTTTGATAACAGCTCCTGAACATTGTAGACTTCGGCGGCAAAGGGTCAAACACGCTGCATTTCGGGGGAGGGATCACCTTTGTGTTTTTCTGCATCGCCTGTATCGTGAACGCCGGCACCAATCTGTACTTCTTCGTTTTGTGAGCATAATTCGGACTCGGTTTCTTCAACGTCGCCCGGAAATCCTTCCCGCACATGTCCGGAACGCACGGCGGTAGCAACACCATTTTTGTCCCTCAAAAAAACATAATACAAACGAAAGTAAATAATCCGATAATATCGATCTAAAATGTTTACACGAGTAATAAAATAAGAAAGTAAATTTGCTCTCGGCCGAGCCCCGTTTCTGATTGTTTATTTTGCAACATGATCGTTGCCAGGCAACCGGCTATCGATTGATCGTCGGCAGCGCCCCCGCGCGGCTCCCGCCCGAATTAAGCCTCGTGTAGACAGACGTGAAACAGAATTTCGCTTCATTTTATTACTGAAATGCATCGATATATTTACTGATGTTATATTATTTTATTGAACATTACTATTCGGATAGAAAACTTAGTAAGTATGTTTTGATGTTTTAAATTGATGTTTTGTTGTAACTACTAACAAAAACTTTTCTGGGTTTCCATACTATTAAGATGCTAAATTTTACATGGTTATAGGTAAGTATAATAATTATTATTACAAATTAAACAACTTATTTACTATGCGATATTCACATTTTTTTTGATGCAGAATAACATACCAAAGTTTATTTCATTATAATATTACTTTATAATTTATATCTCATGCAATTAAAATCTTATCACTCAATTAACTTTTACTCGTACCTATCAACCTAAACACAGTGCCAAAAATGTGTAAAACATTGTACACCCAACTTTAGCATTGGACCATGTCGCAAAATTATATTAGCGTGGGGAATTTTATTACATTTTAATATAAGGTATCTCACAATATCCTCAGTTGAGGAAACTGCCTCGAATTTTGATGGCTTCTTCGCGTTGAATACGGGCAAGTGTTCTTTGATAAGTTTTTTCATAGCTATCGGGAAATTTAGAGTTAATAGATTTTTTATTACTTGCCGGAGCTTCGACATCATTATTATTTTTTATTAACTTTGTCTAGTCTTCTCTACTTTATTAAGTTTGGAGGCAATCGATGCTTAATTAATGAACTTTTAATGTTAATATAGCATGATCTTCTTTATATTCCTACTAAGCATATTTTTTCTGTAAAGATTTAGTAATTTGTCATATTGAACGTGGCTATTCAGATTTCAGCGTTTTATTATTTACTTTTTCTGTTACGAACATTTTCAGGTATACATTTTGAGTGGGAAAATATAAATTTTTCTTTACCTTTGTACCAAAACGTAAATAGTCCCTCATTTAATTTTGTGCACAAAATAGTCGGCAATACTTGTTACTGAACATTCATACATAATTTATTGTGGTAAAGTTTGACTTTTAGAACTATATCGTTGCGGATTTCGGCTACCGATGGCCCGACAAAAAAACACCCAACTTTTAAACACCTAGCATCACAGCGATGCTACGGTTGCCAGCAGCCAAAAAAAGGAAAAAGGGGGAGATGGAAAAAAGTTGGAAAAAAAATTTCGAAGTTGTCGGCTTTCATGCGATACCCGCTTTTTTATTTCCGATTCCTGTACGACCCGAATCACTGCTACACACGGTGACTTTTTATTCCAATTTTGTTTCTGATTCCTCTATTGTTCAAAGGTGTACGAATCTACGACTCAATTATTATTTAAAAAATGGAAGTGGTAATTATTTTTAGCATTTTTTTTGTTAACGACAAAATTGGTATTTTATACGACTATTGAAAAATGTAGTTAATTATTTTAACTATCTTCAGCACAGAGTACTGAAAAATATTAAAATTTCCTCTTACAATTTTCCCTGAAAATCAAAAAAATCTAATACAAAGGCTTAGAATTATTTGCACATTCCGGTTGTAAATGAGATGTTTAAAAGGTTTTACAAATAAAGCAGTGATGTGCTTAAAGAGCTATACTATTATTCAACAGTAGTAAACCACGTACATAAAATATGTGCAGTTTGGATAAATTTACGAGGGGCTAAGTATCCACCGGTCTCACGTCTCCACCATAAAACTGATTCAGGCTTCAGCGCCGGAATAAAACGCGATATACGCCGTTATATATTAATGAAAGGCGACTGGATTTTTAAATCTAGAACTTTCGTCCGATCGGCGTATCGAGGCGCAAAACTATGGAGGTCTATCTAGTTATATAAAACTCAAAGGTGACTGACTGACATGGTGAATGGTGATCTATGAACGCACAGCCCAAACCACTGGACGGATCGGGCTGAAATTTTGCATGCAGGTAGATGTTATGACGTAGGCATCCGCTAAGAAAGGATTTTGATAAATTCCAAACCTAAGGGGTTAAAATAGGGGATGACAGTTTGTATATAGTAATACTTCTTAACGCAAGCGAAGCCGCGGGCAAAAGCTCGTTAAATGTAAAAAAAAAACAAATTCTCTTTCGTCTGTCTTGAAGTTATTTGATTAATATGGTGTAATTATAAAAATGCTTGTTTTGTTCCCAAGAAACCCTTTTTATATTGCTGTCTGCCCATACTTCTTTAAATAATGAACTAATGCTTGCATCTATCTATACCTAGCATTTGATTTTACACTTGATTTGTATGTAAATTACGGTATCTACGGTGAACAGGAAAGTTGTAAAGCTTCTTGAATGTATTATGACAAAAGAGTGAAAATATAATACTTGAAGATATAAAAGTACGTGAACGATACCTCGAAAGACTCATAAAACCGTAGAAGTTTACTGTCGATCTTTCAGTTTCCACTTCGCTGGGTTACAAAAGAAAATACTTTCTGATAAGTAAATCATTAGAAGAATTATTGTGAGTAAAAATCTATTGCATAAGTCTCAGACTAAATAACTTTTATAAGCACTTTACTTCTTACGAAATTTTTCGTGTATTAATAATAAATAAAGGTATGTATGAAAAATAATAATAATAATAATAATAGATGACTTAAATTACGTAGGTAGATTGACGTAGGTGATTTGAATTTTAATAAGTAGTCAAATTAACATTCATTGAAGCAAATAGCAAATCATAAAAATATAATCACGTACAAATTCCACATTTCCGGAATGAAATACGAAAAGTCAATTTTATTGTTTCCGTGGCTTCCATTGGGATCCAATAATCTTTGAAATTATCATAGAATATTTATTATTTACCCCATAATGTGTTCAAATAAAGTTAAGAAAGAGTGGGTTGTAAAGTCATTTGGATGAAATATAAGGAGAGGGTAAGCCGCGGTGTACGCAATTTATGAAATTGTTTTTGATTATTTACCTTCTTGGCTTCAGCAATATTATCGTTATTATCTTATTATCCTTTAGGTATATTTTATTTGATTTAACGTTGAAATTATCATTATATTATATGTAATCAATGACCTACGATTCAATGTTGAATTGATTGATCACATAGAATTAGTTACGACTATATTGGTTAAGTCAGTACAAATTGTACCTCTAGAGTTTCATGTTTATGTAAAAGTATGTAAATTTTATTATAATATGCCATAAGAATACAAAAACAAAACTTTTTGGAAAAACAGAGCAACACGTTTTTAGCAGCACGTTTTAAATGATTGATCTGAAAGTATTTAAAGCGTATTGACTTCGCTGACTACTTTGTAAATAGAAAAAATATAAAAAGTTAAGTAAGTGTAAGTTTAGTGTTATAAAGTTTTGTTGATGCATAACACAGATTCTATATTTGCTCTGTACTTACAATCAATCTCTGATTCTCCGAACACCAAATAGCGATACACGAAATACTTTATCCTAAACCCAGTTAGAGCTAACTGGGTAATAGAGAAACCACTCGGTACACGTTCAGACAGCCCATCTTAGCGCTCCGGGGGGTGGAGTAATAAGTTAGTAATAAATGACTTGCCCGTAAATCTCGTATGTAGCCGTAACTAATTATTATTCATTGCACACCGTCTGATTAAAATATGTTATTTTGAATTTAATGTTGACCTGGATTAGACGGGAATTGATGATCAAGGAGTTTATAATTAGAGAAGACGTGTATACAAATATGGTGGATCTAATTTATTATCCAATTTCTAAGGTTGTGTGCGCAGCTTATCTTTTCGAGCGTTCGTAGCCTAGTGGGTAAAACTTTGGTTCGTTCGCGAGTGTGCGGGTTCAATCAAGCGTGGAAGCGTTTACCAATGAGACATTAGAACCAGACCTTTTCATTCCTCTGTACTAGACTAATTATGTTGCGAGAATGAAGTGCGTGATTGGGAGTATTTTAAATCATCCACAACGGAATCAATGGCCTTTTTTTCTATAACTATTCAACAGCGTTGTTGTGTTGTTAATGTCTGGTTCGGTGGTTAACCAATTAAAAGTGGTTAAGTGAACACACTTAACCAAAATAACCAAAAGAGATTGTATAACAATTCAATCTCTTTATTTCGTCACTTTTAGAATACTTACAGTTTAAAGGTGAAAATAAACAGTATTTCCATTTTAAGACTGATGAAAGCTCTAGTCCCTCAGGATCTTCTGACCGTTTCTAATACATTTGCATTCTAATCTACCTGAGCATGATACATTATAATCTACTTCGAGATTACTTTGAGATCTATATATATATAGATATATAGAATAAATGTAAAGTATATTATGTACCTCACAAGAATATTTGTTGTTTAGAAACCAACATTATTTTAGTGTCTTTTATTTTTTATTTAGCTTTTTCAAGGCACTAACTATGTAGATATGGAATATTTATTATTTTTTATGCTCAAAAATATATTTTTTGTTGCAGGTAAGTTGACAACTGAGCTGGAGTTGATGGAAGCTAAATCATTGCCAGTGTTTGCTCTGCGAACATTGTAATGAATTACAACTAAAGTCCAAACGGTAAATCGAGGCACACAAATTAGTTTAAAAATATCAAAATTTGCAAAATTCATTGTGTTGAACACCTTTCAGAATATATTTATGCTCCTTTTGATACATTTTACATTCCTAGTAAAATTATTAATATTTTAAAATTAGTGCTCACAAATTATCTTCCAGTTGCTTGACACTCAATAGGTTTGTCCACATTGTGTCGTTGTTTGTTCATCAAGGGCATGCATCATAACGCAGTCAACAGCGCACGTGACGCATGCCCGCCACGCATGCCCTCTGACCGTATTCAAAACTTTCGCTTTGTTCTTTTTTTCTGGAATTTCTTATGACCAAATAAGCCGCAAATATTCCACCCAGTAAAATGTTCTCGTCACACATGTTACAATAAGCTGACAGACACTACAACTGAACAAAATGACAATGTTGGCGTTGCGTTCGTTAAGGCATTCAATTATTGAATGCGCCAATGCGAAAGTTGAATGAAAGAAGATGACGAAAATTGAAGACGAAAGCGCATAGTGAGAACATAGCTGGCCTTACTTGACCTCATTGCAATAAACAAAACAACAAAAGAAAACATGAGAACATCATCAGAATATGTAAAGGGTTAGATAGCGTTGATGTGACGTGGGGATTTGGAGCATAAACCAAGATGGATGGTCGCCGGAGCGGCGTTGAATTCGGACGTCCTATTGTTGCAAAGCCCTAGTATACAATTTCACTGAGATCCTATTGTCAGGGTGTTCTTTAACGAGTTTAGAATCTCGTGTAATTTTAACTTACTTTTCTTTAAAATTTAAAGCCCTATAGAGTATTTTTTAGCAGTGATTAATATAATATTAAAGGCCTGTCTTACCAATTCCTGATAAGTGTCGGGTAGGCTATTCACCACTTAACTTGACAGATAGAGTATGGAGAATCTGTTAAAAAGTTGTGGATAGCCTATCCGGCACTTCGTCAGGGAGTGGTGAAACAGGCCCTAAGTATTCCAAATATTTTAAAGTTTTAGTTAGAACAGGCTTCCGTACAGTATTCCTATAGTAAACTTAGTCATAATACTAAATATAGTATGTCATAATACTAATTATACTCAACAACGACACCTAAATTAGTGCAATCTTAGATAACACTTTATAAAGTAGTATATTACTTCATCATCCACACCCATACTTATGTAATTATTCCGTGAAATATAAACTCCTTTGCCCGAACACTCAATAAAGTCACTTGAACGAAGTGCACATAAAAACCTACCGATAGCTATGAATGGTTTTCGCTGCATCCATTAAGGAGATGAAAGTATGAACTCTGGAATTATCCACTTAATGCAGCTGAGCTTATATCGCAGTTAAAGGTATGAGTGACAGCGATTATAATCATCAAATAAAGAAGGTAACTGGAGATTCCTAGTCTACTACTGAATAAATTAACAGCCATATTTAGTGACTTTCAATTATGAAAGTCACTAAATATGGCTGTTAATTTCCGTTTTTCCGTTAAAGTCTCTAATAAGTTAAGTTATTAAACTTAACTTATTAGAGACTTTGACGGAAATTTTTTGGAGTTTGACTCAAAATCTTCATTACATTAGAGTTGAGTGCTTATTAAAACTGTCGCACTCAGGAAAATTTAATGTCCCTGAGTGCGACAGTTGAAGCTATTTTTTGAATCTACAAAAAATGTTTCTTTAGAAAATGACGTCATTCCTTCCGTAGTTTTCATAATGAAATTGGTGCCGAAATCACAAATCTAAGTATTGCTTAGAGCGTGTAGACACTAGCATTTGGGAACGCAGACACGAGCTTAGCAAGGCTGTCAGCCATTCGCAGGGCGATTAAGCTTCTGTCTTGCTTCTGGCTTAAAACAAGCGCCTACAACGCATGCTGTTCGCCAAAACGCAACCTTTAATACAGCTAGTACAGCTTAAGCTAGTACAACATAATTACAGTCAGAATAAGTTAGTAATTTTAATTGATTTATTATTGAAGATCGCCTGGACGGCCTGAGAGTCGAAACGAACTTATGTCTAAGGTAGAGAATTCATTGGAGAAGGTCTCTGAATGAGGTAGACGTAACTTGGTCCAATTCAACCCTGCCAAGACATAAGTCTGCGCGTTCACCACTAAAAAGTCACCAATGGTCGTATATCCTCGTTTCGAGGGCACATCTTTAACCATCTCCCCTAGCATTGAGATACTTGGCGTCAACATATCGAGCGAAGTCCAGTTCCGATATTATCTAGAGGGTAAGGCCAAATTAGCCTCGAAGAAGCTTGGTGTTCTTAACAGAGCGAGACAGTACTTCAGTCCGGACCAACGCCTACAACTCTACAAGGCGCAGGTTCGGCCTCATATGGAATATTGTTCTCATCTCTGGGCAGGGGTGCCAAAATACCAACTGCTCCCTCTGGATCGTATCCAACGAAGGGTCGCTCGAATTGTTGACTGTCATAGTGTTTCAAACAGCTTGGACCCCTTGGAATTACGCCGAGATGTAGCTTCACTCTGCATCCTCTATCGGTTGTATCACGGGGAGTGCTCTGAGGAATTGTTCGGAATCATACCACCTGCAACTTTTCGCCATCGTCCCACGCGAAAAACATATTACCATCCTCATCACCTCGATGAGTGGCAGTCTTCCACAGTGCGTTTTTCGCGTAACTTTCTGCCGCGCACTGTAAAACTCTGGAACGAACTGTCACCAGCAGTATTTCCGGACCTATACGACCTGCAAACCTTCAAGAAAAGAGCGTATTCCCTCTTAAAAGGCCGGCAACGCACCTGCAGCTCTTCTGATGTTGCGAGTGTCTATGGGCGACGGTAGTTGCTTACCATCAGGTGACCCGTTTGCTCGTTTGCCCCTTATTTAATAAAAAAAAAAGATCAACGTGGTTAAATATAAAGTGTCATTCAGAAAATAGTATCTTCTCGCAATAATAATTAATTATAGGTGTTCAATAGTTTTCCTTACAAACTTTCGCGACTTCGCTCGCGTTTAGAAGTATTATTATATATACAAACTTTCATCCCCTATTTTAACCCCTTGGGGTTGGAATTTATCAAAATCCTTTCTTAGCGGATGCCTACGTCATAACATCTACCTGCATGCCAAATTGCAGCCCGATCCGTCCAGTGGTTTGGGCTGTGCGTTGATACTCGTAGATCACCATGTCAGTCAGTCACCTTTGAGTTTTTATAATATAATTAGATTATTCTTATCGCACCTCACTAAATAATTTTATTAAATAATTTAAACTAGCTGTTTCCCGCGACTTCGTCCGCGTTAACATAGTATACCTATATAATATAGACTAATTCATTTAAACTTTCAACCCCTATTTCACCCCCTCGGGGGTAGAATTTTCAAAAACGCTTAAACACGTATCCAATCATTTTTAATCAGTAGCCCAAACATAAAATTTCATGCTACTAACTCAAGTCGAAATAACGGACTTCCATTGAAACTTTCAACCCCAATTTCACCCCCTTGGGGGAAGAATTTCCAAAAACGCTTAAATACGTATCCATTCATTTTTAATTAGTAACTAAAAGATAAAGTTTCATGTTCCTAACTTAAGAAATGACGGACTTTCATTCAGACTTTCAACCCCTATTTCACCCCCTTCGGGGTAAAATTTTCAAAATTGCTTCCTTAGTGGATGTCTACTTAATAAAACAAACCTACTCACCAAATTTCGTGGCTGTAACTTTAACGGTTTTTGCTCAGCGATGATGAATCAGTCAGTCAGTCAGGACATGTAATTTTATAAGTATAGATTATACCTTCTGTAAGTTTTTGAGTCAGACATTTCTGATAATCCAGTCGTTCATCACTTGCGCCCGAAGTAAAGTTTTGTCGTATGTTCTCATGAGCTGTAAAAGTGACTAGGTAATTTATCGGCTATGAAGGAACTTGGCCCGACGGCTGCCTCGCAATCTTACCTCGCATTAGACGGCACCCCGTAGTAATGACTAGCTTCTCAAGTTTGACTCAACTTTTTCTATCTTCCAACGATCTTTTTTGAGCGTCTTTCACTATATTACAACTTAAATGTTTAGTTGTAATACAGCGAAAGACGAAGAAGGCTGTTGTATTCGACATACCTATGTTTCATTCAAAAATAAAACTATTTAAATTTAGATCTCAATTACGAATACTAAGGCCGTTTGTCCACCGCTACCATCACCGGGCCCTTAACGAGACCGACATTATTTTGGGCCAATAAAATACCACTGTATGACAAAGGCTGTAGGTTTCATTTTGCTTTACGCCACTAAAAAGCAGCGGCAGCATGAGCTGCTAGACCAACTGATATCACGGTCATAAAATATCACACTATGCCGAATTTCCGCGGCAGAAATTCCGCATGATTACGTCAGCAACGTCAAATGCATACAATGTAACGCGACGGTATTTCGGCATGGTGTGTCATCGGTAATTTAAAATACATTGCAGGCGAAATCAAGCCGAACTTCCGCCAAGGAAATTTGGCATAGTGCGTTTAGACACTGTGGTATTTTATCGGCCCAAAATAATCGCGTTCTCAGTTCTAGTTCTAGTTCGCGATTCGGCGACGGCATAATAAACAAACGGCCAAGAATCGTCACGTGTTTAAATTAAATTAGCTGTCACTATGAATTAAAGCATACAATCTGGAAAACTCAACTAGACTTCCGGTAATAAAAAGCAGCAATCGCGTGTAAAAAAGAAAGCCATGGCATATTATATTTTAATTTATTCTGGAATCAATTGCGGCATAAACTTGTTTTAGCTAAATGAAAAATTTCAATTCCTTTATCCGTTAAGTCTTGTTTGACTGCTGTTCCAAACAATTTATCTAATTGATGTCTCGGGATATTTGAGCCAATATTATCGGAATAAAAGGTTTATTTCTGATTAAAATAAAATCCTTCGGATATTACATTATCCACACTAATTGGAGATTTGTTAAAAATTAATCAGCTTTGTTTCCTGTTGTAAGTAATAAATTATGGAAATATTTATTCAGTAAGAAGTCTTTATACTTTTTAGTATTAAAAGGAAAACAGATATGTTTTGAGCTTGGTTCGGGTCGGAGTGCTTCGAACCAAGTTCGTCCATGTGTTTCTTTATTCTTATTAATATCAGTAATGACTAATAATAATGATAATGTCTGGCAGACCATGCGACACACGATATAACTTGGTTCGGTCAGGCCTGTCCCACTCGCGCCTATAGGCATCGAACTGTAAGTACCCCTCTAGGGGGGCACTTCAGTAGGGACTCACAGGCGAGCGATGACGCACGCGCACGAGTTTTTAGTTAGTTGATCGTTGCATGCCTACCTGCGTACGTCTTATTCTCTCTGTCACAGAATTGATAAATTAATTTGATCACAATGGACAATAAAAAAACCGGCCAAGTGCGTGTCGAGCCACGCGCAATATAGGGTTCCGTAGTACCGCTAGTTTTTGAAATTGTTTTATGGTCAATGAACGTACATTTATAGCGTGTTTTACACTAGTAACAACATCATCTCAGTTACTTTCAAAGGAATTTGAATGAAAATTTCCTTTATACTTCACCGAATACATTTTTTTTAGTTGATCAACTATTACTCAATAACTTATGAAGTCTTCTTAGCAGTGATAGTTTTTCTTTTTGAATTCAGCATATTTCCTACCCCCGTGAATTTTTTCACATTTCCAGAACCAACCGTTTAGCTGGTAGAAGGGGGGGACACTGGACTCTAACGATTTTTTCCATTTTAAAACTTAATATTTCACAAACGGATCCCTAAATCGGAAAATAATCTATGAATACTCGCAATATATTTAAAAAACCTATTCAACGACACCCCACACGATGGGGTGGGCGCGAAAAAAAATATTCATCCCCGCTTGATGTGTAGGGGAGGTACCATAAAAAAAATATTTTTTTACGATTTCACATACCATTTTGTTGCCATCATAAATATGTGTTTTCATGCCAAATTACAGCTTTGTAGGTCCTATAGTCTCTGAGCAAAACCCTGGACAGACAGACAGACGAACGGACAGACCGAAACTATAAGGGTTCCTTGTTGACTACGGAACCCTAAAAAGGGCAAAGAAATAGAGCGCAGTGTTTAACTGTCTTAACACGGAATGTGAACCAAATTTAACTTTCTTTAAGCTCCCTAAGGACGATGAGTTAAAAACTTTTTTAAATTGTTTTATTATTATTTATTATAGATTTAAATCTTTTTAAATACTAGTTGAAGTAGAGTAACTTTATTAGTTGGGTTACCTTCGTAGGCGTATAAATTATAATTAATAAAGGTATTTCATTGTCAAAAAACACATTAATTAATAAGGTTAGGTATTCATTATTACTTATAGCAATTATCGTTGGTTGGTGTCGCGTCTTTGCTATTATATTTCGTGATGCGTACTATTCAAAACCTCATTTGTTTACAAAAAAAACTAAGTTATACAAACACTTGAAGTAGGTAATATAAGACCGGTTTCAATAATTAAGATACGGTACCTATAGAATCTAAGTACGCTTCTGTTTACACGCAAATTTATGATAATTATTAAAACTACATAGTACTAACTTACTAAGACAATATTATGTCTTAGATTATTTCGAGTTAAATAAAATGTAGTTAATTAAATATAAAGATTATAATTTATATTATTATTTTAAAAAACAGACAACCCTGATTTTTTCAGAAAAGGTACGAGTTATGCGATAGAAAGAGAGCGGAGATGTAGGCAAATATAATTGTAGGCACCTAGCACTACGCGGTCGGAATTTGAACTTTATAGTATCGTGGCATGAGTCGTTAATTCTTTAAACGGGTTTCGCCAGTGGGAATTCTGTTGGTACAATTATTATATATTCTGTGGTTCGGTATTTCAGTTTACTATGTCCGTGACCCGGCACGAACCAAATTCGATCGTCTGTATGTAGTTTAAGAAATAAAAGTAGTAACTGCTACTCAATTTGCTAGAAAGCTGATGTATTCATGCAGTATACACTATAATGCATTTTTAATTTTTACGATTTACAATTAATACAAAATATGTAATTTTGTCGTATTGGACTTAAAATGATTTTTATAATAATTTAGCAGTTTTATCTCATGACTGTACCATGTTATCCTTACAATACTTTGCTATTTTTCGTTCAGCAGAATGTAATTAAACTACAAAGCTTAAGAAGAACATTAAGGCCGAGTAAATTGCGTATTAATGAATCTTTTTGTTCGTAATTACAATTTAAACGTGAACAAGCTGCAGCATTGGAATTTTTGGAACGATAATATAATGAAAATCAAGGTAAAATGTAAAAACGTAATCCATATTATGTCAATAAAGCAAAATCTATCATAATTGCAGTTTCGATATGATTTTTCTACAGTTTCGATATTACAACAAAACTACAAAATGAGAGTCTCAACTCTCATAAAATCTAAACTTCACGAGTCCAACGTCCAACGTCAGATGTGTTCTGGGTGGTCAAGTTTATAATATTCACCCATCAAGCCCCATAAGCTCACCGGTGAGCGAGACACAGTAGAATAACAATAGATTTCCAAGAATCCACGATCGAAAGATTAATATCAAAAACATAATATTTTGTTAATGATTATTAATGACGATGAATCATGATAGTCATTTGAAGTAAAATATTAAATACTTGAAATACGATAAATCATTATCATAAATTCTCTTATCTCGTTTGATTAGTAATTAGTATCATAGTCTTATGTTAGTTATCATGAAAATTATAATATTATGTTTAAAAACCATAAATTTTAGAAAATTATGATAACAATGTAAAACATATTTCAAATGCGCTTTTATTCTAAAAGAAAACAATCTAGATGTACATCTTGTTTCAGTATCAGGCGAAATGAAAGACTTTATAGCGTAACTTGTGGCGTTTCATGCGACTGAACTCAAAGGCAATAAACTTAGGGAAAAGCTGTACAGTATTACTACTTTAAAGCGCTCTATTATAGCTTATCGAAAGCTGCAGCTTACAAAGCTTTTGAAAGTTTATCTATTAGTATAATATATGAACTATTTGTTTATCGAGTCTTCATAGTTTTAATTGTTTTGACTGGTCTAAAGGGTCGACTGTCGTGGCCACACTTTCGAAACATTTTAACTTTTAAGGTTTTGCACAAAGTATTTTAAACTAAGTTAATTAATATGGAACAAGTAAAATTTATTGCTCTTTATATAGCGAATTATGTAAAAGAATATAAATAATTTACTTATGTAAAAACTTGGACTGGTAGTTTTTACTGCTAACATTTTGTTTGGTTTTAAACTTTGGCTTTATCTTGCATAAAATACAGTGATTTATCGTCCATATTCTCAATAATTTATTAAATATCAATTAACCATATTTACAAAAAATATGTTACTTCTTATGATTAATGATATATACGAAGTAAGTGGTTAAAAATTATTAAAATTCAAAATAATTAGCCTACTCTCTAGAGAGTAGGCTAATTTTATACCAAAGACCAAATTAGTTAGTACGACATTTTCATTTCCCATACCGCGTATAGCGCGACCTACATTTTAGTATCGCCCACTCCCGGCACAAACACAATTATTGAGTATACCGTCAATCACGGCGAAAGTTTCTTTTGAGCTATGGATGTAGTAATCACAAACATCTACAGCAGCCGTTGCCATGGCGACCGCTATCATAGCGCGCAGGCTCGCCCTCCGTTGGCTCCGCCCATCCACCAGCCTGTTGCTACCGCATACGCCAGTCACATTTTGATCTCCATGGGCCCACTATCAATATTAAATTAAAAACGAATTTATGTTAATGTGCCAGAACTGACGTGCCGGTCTCGTACCGTTTAGTGATATAGTTCATGAAGGCCTGCGAAATCAGGTACTGCATGCTTGTTGTTTGTATGTTAAGTATAAATGCTATAAGGCTTGACAGAAAAACAGAAAATGTACTGAAAACAAAAGAGTATATTCGATACAGCCAAAGAAGTTATAATTATACCTGATACATCAAAGCATGTAAACATTACCTAATACATCAAGGTAACGCTTTATGATGCCATAACAAAAGTTTCAAGTAAAATACAAACAACAGAACTCTTCCTAATCAACTTTTACAATCGTTCGAAAGATGGCGCTCAAGCGTTCATTTTTTGTGCTGGCTTGCGAGCTGTGAACTGTGATTACATAAAAATGAACAATTTTTGTCTTTGGAGATTATCATTTAAGTTATATTTCATAAACATAAATTTTAAGGATGCTATGTGAACGTGGTATTCACGATTTTAGGGACCATTTTTTTTTAATAAAAATACACGCAATTCATAACAACGTTTAATGGGTCAGCTAGTACAATAATTTATAAGAAAACTGAAATATTTTGGCTATTTTGATTCTTATAAACAAAAACTATTAAAGTTTACACAGAAATGGATGGTAGTGTAAGTTAAAATTATTTTTTTATTTGTGATAATGTATGTGTGTTTTTTTATTTGATGTTTGTATTTCTAACTATGACACAAATATAATTTGCTTGCATTGGTCCTTGTACTAATCAACTTTAAATTCAATACAAGCCTTAAAATTTTTTTGTATACTTTTTTTTTTTTTTTTTTGGTTATTAATTATCATATAATTTGATATGCGCACCTTAAAACACATCTATATTGCTATACTGCTTGAAACCATCTATAATCTATATGTTGAAATGTTTTGTTTTTATGTAGGTAATATGCTAAATTTTTGTTAAAAATTGTAAATGTGATAGTATAAATAAATAAATAAAATAAAAATATTGCTATACGGCTTGAAACCATGATAATATGGCATTTTAATTATCTGATTTAATTTTAAGTTTTCATTTAACTCTAAGAAATAAGTACTTATATTGAAATTTCATGTCAATAACAATAGTCATTAGCCTATTCTAAATGCAAGATTCTTAAGTTGATATTATTATGTTAACAAAAATTTATTATTGTCAATACAATAGAATGTTATATAAGCACAATTTATGCAATAACAAGAGTAAACTCAATATCTGTTGGTCAATATTAATAGATATTGAGATTCAATGTAAATAATCTTAAAATTGATCAGAGAAACCTATCCAAACAATACAATACAAGTTGCTTGAATGTTTTAATCAAAGCCTGACAATTAATTAAAAGCTATATCGAACAGTACAATGAAGGTAGTATTTACTTTAACAAGCTCCGATACAATCCCTTAGGCGTTTCGTTTGGAAATGTTCAGTTATTTACCCCATGAATCCGTTCCTAATATTTTATGCCTTATAATTAAAATTATTAGGCTTTAAATTTCGGGGTAACAAAACTAAGTGAAAATACTTTAGGATGTGTGTGTATACCCTTATGCTGTATCCACACATGCCGCCGGCTTATACCGGCGGCACGGTCGGCGGCCCGGCCGGTATAAGCCGGTGGCATGTGTGGATGCGCCATTATATAGAGTTTGCTGTGAAAGTATCTGTGCTGAAAGACTATAGCTTTTCTTCTACCTTTGTATGGGAAAATTCATGACGCTCGGGCGCTTGCCCATACAAATTAGAAAAAAGGTTCTTTAAGCACTGCTACTTTTACAGTGAACTCTATGTAAGAGACACATACAAAAATTAAAGTTTTATCATTAAGATTTGTTACACCTTGTTAACTGTCCTTATGGCATAATATACGACAATATTTGAAAAATAACGAGTAACTAATATACGAGATGACATCTGCAACTCTGTTGCGCCAAAATTCGTTTAACGCGCGGGAACCGTACATTTTCTAGTATCCTCCCGTCCTTAGTCCTTTCACGAAACTGGAAGTATCAACATATTATCTCAGCAAAGATTAAGATTTTTGGGCTTGACGAGGTAATAAACAGACTGATACCCTTTCTAATAATATTAGTATGAATATAAATAATCATGATGACGCATAAAATACTAAAACTATAAGAACTGAAGCAACTTATACAAAATTTAACAATCGTAGTAATCTAAAATATCAAAGTATAATAGATTATTTTGGAAGTTAACGACCAACAGCTGTCTGTAATGATAAACGAGTAGTTGTTAATTTAATCTGTATTTTATTATCAATTAGCGTAATTGAAATTTGTTTCCATTAGACTTACAACCGTAGCAACTGTGTTCAGACCACAGACATAGATCAAGATAGATAGCATGTGTATGTAGGTACTTCGCGTGCCATATCGCAATCCCAAACGACGAGCAATGCTCATCTTTCGACAGTCAGTTCTTTAGTATGTTATCGGATTCGGACGTAAATCGGAATTTCAAAAATGCGTAAGTGCCTAAAAGTGCCCTATTGAGCTGTAAAAATTCCAATAGAAACGTTGGCATAATGGACAAGTTTCTTGCCATCGGTATGTCACAGTAGCTATGTAGGAAAAAGTGGCACGCTCGTTTTCATACAAATGAAGCGACATGCGGTATCTATCTTGATCTATGTCTGTGGTTCAGACTTAAAGTTTTTTAAATCATGCAATCCTCTTGCCTCTTAATTTCATTTTATCACGATAGGGGTATATATTATATATTATTGTACTAAGTAGGGTACTATGAGACATAATTCCATAGCGCTGAAATTCATCTATCGGACATGAACCGAATTTTTTTTAAATAAAAACTATTCTAACATGTCCCTTTTCACCTGTCGAGGGAATCTCTATACCAAAATCGGTTGAGCCGTTTGAGCGTGAAGAGGTAGATCAGACAACTTTAGTAAGAATTAATTACCTGCAATTTACATACTGACTGGTGAGACATGTTCAATACTCGAGGATGTGATATTTGGCTTTTTTTTATTGAATAAGGGAGCAAACGAGCAAACGGGTAACTTGATGGTAAGCAACTACCGTCGCCCATGGACACTCGCAACATCAGAAGAGCTGCAGGTGCGTTGCCGTTTTAAGAGGGAATACGCTTTTTTCTTGAAGGTTTGCAGGTCGTATAGGTCCGGAAAAACTGCTGGTGACAGTTCGTTCCAGAGTTTATATAATAATATCAATTGATCACTGAGTAAATGTAGAAAGCATGGACACCGCGTGAAAGGAGTAGCGCGCAGCGCGGGGTGCAAGCCGCCGCGCCGGCCGCATAGTAATGCTTAGCACAAACCTAAGCTAGGCGACCACGCGACTGCAAAGCGGCAGCGTCAATACAAAACACATATTTAACAAGTTGTCAAATGTGTGTTTTGTATTGACGCTGCCGCTTCGCAGTCGCGTGGTCGCGTAGGTTTGTGCTAAGCATAATTTACTAAGTGTATAATAATACATACAAAATACGTGTGTACGTAAAAAAATGTTTTTACGTATTTTGTATGTATTAAATCATAACATAAAAAATTGCTTTATCAAATTCCTTCCATTTAACTATTATTCCATTCAACTATTAATAGACATAAAATCTGCTCCCCGAGTTTCCAGAACATTTTAATTTGAGACGGATCTAACATTAAAGCCAGTTTACAATGCTGAATGGCGAAAGTTTGCGAGTTTGTTCCCACTCTGGAGGTGCAAAGCACGCGACATGCTCACGCCGACAGTTTTATATTATCGCAGGGCTATCATAATGCACCTACTTAAAACGGAGCATTGTCGTCTGCTTTAAAACTCTTGCTGTCATGCTATCGCGTAATTTGGTAACAATGTTAACTGAAGAAGTAGGTTAGCATTTCAATTGTCAGTGAATTTTTGCATTAATAAAATATGGTACTTATTGTCCTTTAATGGCATATTTTGATTTCGTTACCATCAGGTCCGAATCCTGACTAAGTTTCGAATAATCAATTTATAATCGCTACCTAGCTTTTACTTCCTCTTTTATTTAAGAGGCTGCAGCTGGATTTTATTAGATCGACATAATATCTACCAAATTCTACTTTAATTTAATAGGCTGTAGCCGGCTTTTGGTAGATAGACAGATATCATTTCTTACTTCCCTGGTTACAGATTACACGCCTTTGATGTGCCATTAAAATTGACATGACCCTAATCTCAAAAAATAGCTCAAGTTTTTCGAACAATAAACATTTCTGCTGCATGCTCCTCACATTTATGATTTAGTTTCCAAACTTGTAGCTGATAGCATTCTATATTACATAGCAAACAGACCACAAAGCTATACCAATACTCGACAAATCTCCATTACTGCCCTCACCGGCCCAAACTTCCCGGGGAGTCCCCGAAGATCGCGCAGCCATTGCGGGTAATCCCCAGGCGATGCACTTGTGAAGTCATAAAGTTTCCATCTGAGCCTGTAATTATTATAAGGGCTACTATTTTAGATTTAAGTTGACTTTTTAATGTGCGTTAACTAAAATAATATGTTCTTAATAATTCATGTGGAACTATTTAAGTAACTATAGGTATATTCAAAAGTGTGTGTTGGAGTCAAAAATTTAATGCCTAGTAAAATATTTTAATTAATGTAACATACAGATTACAGAGTAACCAGTTTAAGTGTGACTCTCGTAGAATGCTAAAAGTACGCTACGCAAGTCGCTCTTCAAATGGTCAGACTATAACAGTTATTTACAAAAAGCTGATTTAAATATTTTATTCAGTTTTTAGTAGATATTTTTTATTTAATATTATCGTGGTTTGTTAAAGCGTGCAAATTAATTTTTATATTTCTCTATTATCGTCCTGCTACCTGAAATTTCATTTATGTAACCTTATATGAAATCAACAAATCAATGATAATGTAACTCTAGACCTATACTTCGACCAGATGTCTCTAGGTATTAGGGTGAGGCGAACTTTTAATCCTAATATCCTTTCCTAGGAAATGAAGTTTAAGCTTCCGTCCGGGGCAGGACTGAATTGGACTTAAGTCGTGTAAGGAATCCAGATCCTTTGGTAAGCGCCGAGCCGGGCCGGCACGGAGTTGTGTCGAAACTCTGAGTATCTGATTTTATCCGATAATTTTCTGTTCAAATATATCTGCGAGCAAATACAATTTTCGTATAGCAATTGTGGAAGTATATTTGACTAGATCGTCTGAAACTCCGTTGTACTGTCATTCGTTTATCGTGTGAGATCTGTAATTTTTTTTTCTATAAAGACTCTCCTGGGTCCTTTTCCGAGAATTCAATCAACTTAGTTAAGAGTGAAGAGACTTATACTTTTTCTTATTCTCAGACAAACAGACACACTTTTGTGGTTTTTTATTGTAATAAATTATTATTTAAACTGGCAATAGTACGTCTAGAATAACACAGAAGCCAAACCTTTTCTGAAATAGACATCCACCAATAAATTTTTTATATATCCACAAATAATAAATATATTTTTTTAACTCCACGACAAAGAGAACGCAGGCAAAACCGCTTTATAATAATATTAGATAGCTTAAGATAGATTAGATTTTTTGCAACTTAATTTGTATTAGATAATTTAATTATTACAAAACAATATCAATCCCACCAAAACATGAAATGTAAAAGGAGCCAAGCAAAATATTGCATAGCTATTATAATAATATACTTCTGTTTGTGTTGTCTGTGTGTTCAATACTTCTGTCGTAAAAAGTTTTCAGATCACATTCAAGCCAAGCCTTTAACTTATTTTGTAATTTTAATCAACATACAGTAAATGTATCAATATATTTCTTTATTTTATAATTATTATAGTGGCTTGGCAATAAACGACAGAAGTATTGAATAGCTATGCAATATATTGCTTGGCTCCTTTTACATTTCATGTTTTGGTGGGATTTCATTTCTTTTTTGAAGGTTTTTTTCTTTCACGTTATAACTTTTCTGTACTTAGCTTAGCACCCATTCCCTATCTCCTATTTTTTCTTTGAGGCTTCGTTAGTTCTATAGATGGAAAACGTAACGTAAATACTTCTGAGTTCTGACTTCTGAGTCGATAATTAAATTCATATTATATAATTGACTCTTATTCTAATACTTGAAGGTGGTTATTTTTAGCATTAACGTTGAACACATAGCAGCACTGATGTAACCGTCTCGACGTTCCTTGCAGGAAAGCAGCACTCCTTATTTCATGATGATAATTACTTAAAACTCCCATAATATTATATCGAGCAAGTAAGGAGTGTATAATTATATCAGTACTGATTAGTGATTACATTTATATTTAAATCGAATTTAATTATTGTTTCATTATTAACGTTGTTAATATTATTTTTTATTTAATTCATACCATTTCATTAAGTACATAACTAACATAAAGCCTTTTGTATGTCAAACAAATATGCAGTCGAAACTCATACTGTTCTTGCAAAATTACAAACATAAAAATCATTTATTTTATTTGAGTAATAAAGTATTACATTATTATTATTATATTATTATTTTTCAATTTCAGTTTTTAGGTTTCCCTGCCCAAATGATGAAAACCTATTATTAATAAGTCTTCGCTGTCTGTCCGTCGTACATCCCTATGTCACTACTCACCAGGCTGGATCTCGAGAACCGCAATAGCTAGATAGTTGCGATTTTCACAAATTATGTATTTCCAGTGTCGTTATAAGCTATAAGTTATAAGCTAATAGTCTAATCAAAATAAAATAAATTATTAATTGGGGCCTCATACAACAAACACGATTTTTTTCACTTTTTTTTGCTCTATATCCATAATGGTAACACTCGGGTTTTTGAAAATTTCAGAAAACGCTCAATTGTATGTTAACTTTAATAAATAATAATAAAAATTAAATAAGCCTATTATTTAAGGGGGGCTCCCATACAAATTTAAGGTTCGGAAACCTATGTACGCCAGTCCGACTCGCACTTGGCGGGTTTCATAATTTTTCCTTTCATTGTGAATAACCTATCCGACTTGTGAATAACCTAACCTAATCTATCCGGGTACCAAATTTTAAGGTTCTAAGTCTGCTAGAAGTACCTTATAATTTTGATGATCTGTCAGTCAGTGAGTGACAAAATGTAGTAACTTTGACCATCCGTAACTACTAAACTATTTATCGAAATTTCAAATAATTTGGAGGTTAAGCTAGTTTTAATACTTGCTCTTAGTGACCGAAATTTTAAATCCCTGGCTTTGTTAACATCGAAGATAAAGGGGGTGTGAAATAGCCGCGAACCACTTCGAGAAAAGTATGGTACGGCCGTGCCTTTGCTAAAAAGCTTGGCTGGGGCACAGCCGTGCCCCCAGATAAAATAAGTGCTCAATCAATTCATTGAATATCGAAAATTCGTTCCTTCCGATGAACACAAGTTCGTCGAGATAGAAAGAAATCAAAAATTCAGTCAGGTAACCGATTAGGCGACAACAAAGAGCAAAATTAATTCAACGAGATAAATTCGAATTTTAAAACAAAACTCACGAACAATTTTCGAAATTGGCACAACGATTAAGATTCATAATACTTGTAAAGTTTTATCTCATCCCCGCTAAGTTTGGAGAGCAATAAAGCATTTTGGCAGATTTTGTGTAGGACGGGTTTTAAATGTACATTATGCGTACCGCAGCTGATGCGAATTAGCTGGATAAGCTACTTTGCCAGCTATGTGGCTAATTCTGACCCTGACGTATTCAGTGTGCATGTTTATTTTTTAGTTTGTTTAGTTTAGTTTGTATTCTTTTGTTCTCGCGATCACCGGTGCTCGCGCGGGGCATGAAGGATTATAATGCATGATAAATGATTAAAACGAGTGTGTACACATTTATCGTGAATTATTTTATCACACTATCAGGCTCTTGGACAAACCTTTCATTTTATAGGATCGTTAGCATTCTAACTTAGCCATTGATAGTTTGAAAAGTTACAATTTAGTTACTGGTAGGCCAGGCCTATTATGACAAAATACTTTAATAATATTAGGTGTTATTTTATAACTTTATTGGCTAAATTGACTTTTATATTTTGTTTTTTGGTAGTTGCAATAAAAGCGATAGTTTTTGTTTATTTTTATTACTTAATGCAGAAACTACCAAACAGATTTTGATCTATATATAGATTTTGATCTGAATTTAAATAATATATTATGTTATGCGAAAAGACTCTAGAGCCGCGAGTAAAACTAGATTATCATATTCTAGGTTGGTTTTAGAAAGTTTTTAATGTGATTTGAACATCATTTTACTGTCGTAGGTACTATTCATAATGAAAATATTGACTATATTTTATGGATGTTGAAAGAATACGCTTTAATTAAACAAAATCAGTCGATCAAGAGTGGCGGCTGACAGTTTTCGGCTTCCATTGACGTCTGACTTCGACACACGCGTGTTGTAATGAATACAGCTGTGGTTTTAATTATCTACGTATTGTATGGGTTTCGTTCATATATTTATTAATGTTGTACAAAAGTTTTACTGGCAAACGTAGGACCTTAGCAGCCAGCTTAATTATGAGAGGTTAATATGATTAAATATGAATAAAAATCTATTCAAAGAAAAAACGTGTTAAAAATTACAATAGCACTATCAGGGAAATTGATTCTTATGCATATGGCGGACTACTATAGCTGTTATAGCTGTTATTGCAGTTTTAATATTTTGAGTATTATTACCATTTAAAACCACATTGTGATTTACATGCGGTTCACTGTAAAAATAAACCAAAAAATAAAAATATCTTCGCTCAAATTCTAAAATTTACGATTGAAAATAGAACATAAAATATCCATTTAGGGCACTAAAGTAATATGATTCAACAATATTTTTTTGGGCTGACAACGCCATAAATCTCCAAAAACCTACACACGTCAAATGCACCGGGCAACCCTTTCTCATTTACGCGATATACGAACGAAATAGAAAACTAAAGCAAATAAAGTTACGAGAATACACCCGAGTGTACGTCAGTTTTTAGACAAATAAGGAAGGAAGGAACATTTTCCGTTTGGAGAGGAACAGTTGGGTAAAGAAAAAAATAGGGCAGGTCGTGTGATCTGAAGTTGTTGTGTTTTCCGTTTTTTTTTTGTTTACTTTTTACCGTATTATGAGCTGTTTGTTATATTCATTCCATTTTTTTCTATTATATTGAATGTGACTATCAAAGGGGATGCTAGCAGCCAATGGAAAGTAACATAATTATTAAAGACGTAAGTGGATGAAGAAATAAATTCAAATTGTTAGTTACTCACTTACTTTATTCTCTTACGTCTTAATTATTTTGTTACTTTTGTATGTAATTGTAATATTTGGTCTATTATTATTTGGAAAGTCTAGAAATCCTATCAAACGTAATTAATTCATTATCAATCAAAATACGAATAGTTTACAGCATTTCAAAGGATCTCCAAAACAGGTAGCCAACTACAACCGAAAAGGTTTTATTATCGAGTTAGACTGGTCAAGACGTTGCATCAGACTGTTCATGGTGCATAGCGGCTTCACTTAGCCGAGGTAAGACATAATCAGCAGTGAAACGAGCAGTGTACCGCGCGCGCAGCGACAAACTCACCTCCACGGCTTGTAATAATGTTAGGGTACCTTAGCTGAATTTTCGTATGGCGCAGTTGAAAAATTGCAAAAGAACTTCTTTTGTTACGGCACTCCGTTTTCTTTTCTCAAAAGGCTGCTGATTTATTGTACGTCCTTAGACGTCGTTAGTTTAGGGGTTGGAATTTTTAATTCAGCTTCTGAATATTATATAAAAAGTAATATAGGGTTATGTAAGTGACTTTTTCTGTCGGCTCAAAGAGTTATGCCTGGTGTGTTGAATAAATTTTAAAATGTCGGCCTGGATCGTGATAGCGTCAAGTTTTTCTTTTATTTTATCAACGCTTTGGGTTCTATCAGATACATAATAATATATTCCGTTAAATTATATGATACTCCTTGGTTATTTAAAATTGAAAACCCTCTTGCTTAAAATATAAGTAATTAAGTACTTATAAAGTAACATAATTATGTTACTTTACCAGCAATTTAATAAGCATTATATGAAAAGCAAACTAATTAAGATATTATTGTTTCAGATGCAATTTTTAGACTAGATGTATTCGAAGATTTAATTTCATAGAAAGCTTAATTTCCATATAAACGTTTTCGAAACACCTTTACTAGAAACCCGTGCCAAATGGTGTTTATTTTCAACTCAGTTTTCATTTCAGAATACATTCATGCAACAAACTATGAACAAATATTATGTTATCATATTGCAAATAACAACTTCAGATAGAAAATTGAAGTTGGTTCATATTAGTTTAGTTAACGATAATAATATATCGTTAACTAAACTAATATGATAATAAGGTCCATCCTAAATCCTCACAAATCAATGAATCTGATTGTGCGAGTATACTTTATTTTATGATTTTACGCAACGTTTTGCTCAACGCAATTGTGAGCATGGTTATTAAACACAAACACACACACACACACACATAAAACACGCGGCAACGCATAAAGGGTCAGGTCGGACTGCGTCAGTTATTCAGTTAACCCTTTTTTTTATGCGCAGGGAAACCCATCATGGGTGCCCCGGGTTGGGTACGTGCCTTAGTTAAGCTGAAGCATCCCGGGGGTATGTGAGACTCCTACTCACTAAAACCACCTGCGGTTGCCTTCAGCCGTATACGGAGGGATATCCTGGTTCTCTCTACCACAGGACTACATCCACGACCGGCCGGTCTACCTCAGAAGGGACCCGACTATTCTAATGCAACCTAGTCAGGTTAATACTCTGAAATCTGCAACTGTATACCAACTCCATAATTTTCATTATCTACATAAGTAAACAGCGGTTCTCAAAATGTTAATGGGTCAAGAATCAAGATTCCCCGAACTAGTTGCATGAAATTATATCCGAGCGGGGAACTCAGGTGTTCAGTACAAGTTGCCAAAGAATAACTGACAGTTTCCCGTTGAAGTAGCGAAGGGAATTTGATAATGCATAAAGTTTAGACACCCTGTTATGAATTCGCTAAAGATTCATGTTTAATTTGAATTTCAAGTTTCGAGTAAATATTTTCTATTAAAATACAAAGTTTAAAAACATCTGAAGTTTACGTACGAGTGGGAATGATATTAAAATTTCTTAGCGTTGAAAAATACGATAAATTTATCTTTCTGTTGGTTGGAAAATCTGTTAACTACAAAAGCATACTATTAGTTATGTTAAACATAACATTGGTTATGTTTAAATATAACATTGCCCATTCGTTATGTTATTGTACCAACCAATGTTATGTGTGCAAGCTCGCTTATACTAGTACTTGTACACTATATTAGTAGATAGTCGAATTCAGATTTTTATAAATAATATCATTATAATATGAGAAGTAAATCTTATTCATAAGCAAATATAATCTTGTCTAAAAAGTGTACTTTGTATAAAATATAAAATCAAAACCAAATTAAGGTTAAAACATTGTTAAAACAAGATAATTTCATTTCTCATCGTAACGTAAGAAACATGAAAAATGTTTTAGGTATATCCACGGATATTACGTAATAATATTAGAATTACCTTTAAAAGCAGGATATGTACATCGTGAGACGGAGCGTATTTTGTTTTAACTTTATAAAAACAAAGAACAATGCGATATTCAATCATATCATTACGTCCTAAAATTTTTGTCTTTTTTTTTGAAGACAGTATTAATATGATTTTTGTTACAAACTTAATAAAATTTTTACGTTACTTTACCTTCTACGGTTCTTTCAAAATGTAATATTTACGTAGCTTTTCACTTAAAGGCTATATCAACAGTCCTGTAAGGATGTATTGCGTTGCCAATAAATTGACGCACCGCTTTGTAGAGTATTACTTAGGGCCTGTTTCACCACAGCCTGATAAAGTGCTGGATAGGCTACCCACAACTTATTTGATAGATTCTGGGTATGTTTCACCACTGCTAGATAAGTGTTCATAGGCTACCCACCACTTAACTTGACAGGTAAAGTATGGAGAATCAAAAATGTCTATTGGGAAGTGGCGAAACAGGCCCTTAGACGACAGTTGCTTTACACCTACTGTGTGCTTAGTGCGAGTTTTATTCGATCATACGCATCGAGCGCGTAAACGCGAATTTATATGAGATCAAAGCAGCGCCATCTACTGGCTAACGTGGATATTGCTTTGTTCCCATATAAATTCGCGTTTACGCGCTCGATGCGTATGATCGAATAAAACTCGCACTAACCCCTCTGTTAATCTCATATATAATTAGTATTAGGTAGTCTAAGCTTAAATCAGCCTGAATCATGATTTATCGCTAGCATCATTTTGCTTGCCACTGGATACGTATCCACGACCCTGTGACAATGTCATCTACGCGCCAATCCTTGTAGATCTCCAAAGGCTTTACCTAAAATGATCTTGACTTACTACGTCACTTTTCCAAGGAGTATAAACAAACAATATTTACACGTCACATATAGGTAAGTATAATTGATAAATAATTATACAGCAAATGATATCAGACGGCGAAGACGCCGAGTAAATGATGTTACTCACAGCACCTGCTACACTTAGAGCCAATTATGGTAAAACTGTTCCATGATACACACGGCTGTGATATGTGGCGAACAATACATTATTTTGAAGTATACTGTTTACTTTCTACGGCTGCACTCAGAGATTTAATGATGATTAAAATTCAATTTAATGAAGTTTTTGACAGATTATGTATGAGGCATATGTCAAAATCTTCATTACAGTTAAGTAATAAATATTCGTATCTGGTGCGACAGTTACTATGCTTGTCTTTCACTGGCATACTGGAAACGACACATGACAGATAAAGATATCGAACCTTGAATAGTTATGTATAAGCTGTGTAAATATTTTATTAGTAAGGGACTTGCATTTAAATCACACTAAGTTTCTTAAGATGAAGACATTTTTTGACGCTCAGTATTATGGCTAAAAACAAAAACTATTACTTGCAAATATAGGTATGGCAAATAACAAAATTTTGTTTTTGTTTATGTTGGTATATTAGATTTTTATAAATAGAAAATAAAGTGTTAATTAGACTTTAAAAACTTTATGAAAAATACCCTATTATTTCCCTATAATATTTAAAGTAACATGATGACTGATGATTATGAAAATAAAAGAAGCTATTTTTCTATATATAATGCATTGTTCAATAACTACCTATACAATTTTCATTCATAATACTCTTAAAATGCAATCACAGCGGTCCTGAATATCCATCCGTATGCTCGGGTAATCCAGGGCGTAAATCATCGCGCAACTTAAAACACACAAATAACAAGTTTGATACAGCGCAGCGCCCCGAGTAATTTACATACATTATAATTTCAGGTGTTCTGTGATATTCAGCGTACGTGTGTACGTGTTTAGCGACTCGTGATTTCGAATGGAAATTGTTTGAGGAGTATTTTTAAGCGTTTTTAAATTAAATTTTTGAACTGCGATGTATGTTTAAATGACTATGTTTGTACTACATAAATAGTAGTCTTGTTTTCGTAGTTTCGTAATTAGTTCACTGTATTTTTAACACTATTTAGTTATCAACTTTCTTCAAGCGATTCATCCTTTCACTCAACGTCCGTACGTCCACTAGACTATATTATTGTGCAACTTATCACAGATTAAAACGTAAAAATTCAAATTACAAAACTAGAATTAAAGGTCACACCACATTTAAAAATGGCGGGCTCAATTTGGGGCCACCCTAATTAATTGATCTGGAGATTCGCGGAAATTGCGAGCTCCCCCCCTACCCCCCCTCGTCTCCCGGTGTATCTTTGGCTTTAATTTAGAATTGTTAGCGCAAAAGGGAATGCAATTTACGTAAAATAATTGTTTGACTCCGAATACTCTCACCCTTCCCCGGCTTAATTTGTTTTATGAAAAAAACATCGCGGTTTATGTTACTGGCTATCGGATTGGATAATTATCCCTTATTACCGGATAAGGATTTTTGTCCCATGATAAAGGGTTTTCGAGATTATTAAGTGGTAAGGGCATTTAAAACAAATTATTTTTTTCGGTTAAGGTCTTGTTTTTACGCATTTATGCCCAATTTATCTGCCTTTAGAATGCGGTTATGTGCTACTATTCACTAAAATCTACTATGACGTATGTACTACAGGGGATCTGTAGTACATACGTCACACATGTCCGTAAGAGCTTTACTCGGAAGTGGTACTATTTCTTGAATAGGAAGAATTTTATCATTCTACAGATTCACTAGCTTTCCTACGCAAGTTGTTTTGTCGCACCTAAGTTTTTATATTTACCTACAGTACATTTTTAAAGAATTTTTATATTTACATAAGATTAATACTAAAGATTGTTGAATACTCGAAAACGTCTTAATATGAGAGTTGAGACATTCAAAATGCTGTCATTTTTTACACTAAAAAGTGTAACAAAATAGTAAAGTGAATATTTAAGGTATCGGAACAGTACTAATTAAAGGAGCGTTTTGAAAGGCCAAATTTTGTCGTCGACTTCGCCTCGTACCTCGAATACCGCCGCTATTAGCTCGGGGCGCATCCGGTATAATTGCATTTCACAACAAATTACAAGTTAGAATGAGGTAGAAACAGAGTTCCGCCTCACTTGATATAAATTGGCGGGAACTTGCCGCGTTTTTAATAATCTGTATTCTTGGTGCTACAATTTTAATTAGTTACACTGTTTTGAACCTTTGATGGCTTTGTAATTTTTCTTTGTATTTTTTTTTTATTGATAAAGCAATTCTTGTTGTATGTTATGTAAGACCAATGAACCAAATTTCTTCCAGCCCTTTTTTGGTTACAGCGATACTACGAAAGTAATTTTTTTTTATTAAAACTTATAACTAATCATGTTACAATTTTATTTAAAAAGAAGATTTTTTATGATAACTAAAATTTTAACTCGCTTGGTACCTTGAAATATTATCCGAGAATTTTGTCTAGCTTGTGTATCTTAGTCACTCACCTTGGTATAGTTTGTGGAAAAGAAAACAAACTAGAGCTTATCCTGAAACTTAGACAAAATGTTATCTTTTTCATATTGGAACCGAAATTCTTGAGAATTTTAACAAAGTCAATCTCGACGATTATAAAGTTACTTAAAACATTTAAAACGGAAAATGACTCCTAATGATAATACCATGTTTTAAGCTCTCCTAAAAATCCAACCACGTATCCGATGTTAAACCGAAGTTAATCGTCCAAAATATTTGCGTGACTGTCTTTGTTTTACATTCATTTCGCGTGCAAAATTAACTTTAAAAGTAGAGTTTTATTTTAAGACAGCGATGCACTTTGCTCTCATTAAACCGTCGTCTTATGGACGGTACCGTAAAGGTGCGTGCGCACTTGAAGATGCAACCGATACGCGGACGCCAATCGGACGCACATTGAGATGACAGCTAAAAATGTTGTCGATCATTATGAATGTTAATAAGTACAATGGATCAACAACAACGCAATGTGATTGTGCGTTTCTCAGATAGGTTTTTATGTCGTTGGCATAAATTTTAGGCCATTCCCATAGAAACTCCGAAGTCAAATACGAGTAGTTCAGACGGAACTAAAGACGAGAATGATAATTGTGATTTTGCATTAATTTTATCAATAACTTCAGTTATTCCTACATACACTTAAAAAACCCTATATAACCCAGTCAACGGACTCATCTTCCAGCCAGTAAGCAACTCTTAGTCTCATCGCTACAATATACCTTCTAGTTTATACGCGAATATGTCGCCATGATCCTAGCACGTACTCTGGCAACGAGATAGCTAAATATTGGTGTGATTGAAAGAAATAATTTATAAAGATAGGTCGGTAGAAATAATAATTTTCAAGATTTTCCCCGTGTCAAAAAAGTAAAAATAATAATCATGTCGTCCTATCCTATTTTCTGTCGCGAACTGAGTACGACCTCTAACTGTGACGGTCGGTTTGTTTTAAAATAATTGATATCAGAACGGATTTACTACAAGTACGAGTTCGCAAATATTTTATATCTCGAGGCACGCCCGGGGAATATTATATTGTCTTGTAATTAGTTTTGTGGCTTTTGCTTTTAAATATTTTCATTTTGACTCTAGATTGATTTCGTTTGAATTTTATTTGTGAATGTACGTAGTATTTTATTTAACGCTTCAACTCCCGTAAGGCCCAAGTGGGGATAACAATTGAAAGGCTATTGTATCTAAGCCGCGAAGAAGGATTATAAGAACAAGATGTTATTTGATGTTTTTAAAGGCATCGAGATTTGAGACGATTGAAATTGACTATGGTTTTTACGCGTTCACACATCTCAACAAGAAGTAAACCCATTACATCATTAGAATTGCCGCGATTTTGTATTCGCAAATGAAATTTTAACCATACATTGAATTTTTAGCTATAACAAATCATGTATGTCCTATCCCGGAACTTATACGTTCTGTCTCTATCGTGCGAAATAAGAAACATTAAACGTGTACAAAATATTGTACAAATATAGTCTTTAAACGGCGTAGATCTTTACTCATAAGGTGGTTTATACCTCAACAACTCAATTTCGAACCACTACGTAAACTATAATACATTAAATCGAAGGTGCCAACCGCACCGCCCTGTATCTTGCCATATCCTGTAACCGCACGCAATCGTTCAAGCCACCGCAAACTACTTTATCGTAATTCGTAGACAATTAAGTTTGTGGTCACTTGTAATATCCGAGGTATAACTTGTTTTGAGGTGAATACAAGATTTCGTGTAACGGTATGGGCGGAGGTAACCAAACTCTACCATTATATTATATACTAGACGACGCCCGCAACTTCGTTGCGCCAAAAATAGTTTATCGCGCAGGAACCGTACATTTTTCCGGGATAAAAAGTATCCTATAATATGTCCTTTCCCGGGACTCAAAATATCTCCATGCCAAATTTCAGCAAAATTGGTTCAGCGGTTTGGGCGTGAAGAGGTAACAGACAGACAGACAGACACACTTTCGCATTTATAATATTAGTATGGATATGGATTTTCAGGGGATAGTGATAAATAATAATTATTGTATTAATAAACTTGTTATTACAATAATTATACATCTGTACTTTATTTTATTATAAACACGGAAGTGTGTAATTATGTGGTCCACCATGAAAAGGTTACAAACCTTTTCATGGTGGACCACATAATTACTAAAACACTTTTGATAAAATTTGATATTCAAATACTTTGAGTTTTGTAAAGGGATATATTAGGATAGTTTTTGGTGAAAACAAATTAATGTTCAGCGCGATAAACGAATTTTGGCGCAAAATAATTGCTGTTTATCTAGATTATATTAATATGAAACAAATTCATTTAATTTTCAACAGGTTTTGTAACAAATTCATTTAATTTTCAACAGGTTTTGTAACAAATTCATACTAAAAACTTACCTTTCCAAATATTCCCTATAAGAATGTAATCTGTAACAGTCTGGCGATACGATGATATTTCTGGCTATCTCCAAGTAAAACGGTATTCTACCTCCAAGCATATTGTAAAGGTACAGAAAAGGTATTTTCGTATTACCTTACGTCACGACTCCTGTTATTAAAAGTCTCTGCAATCTGCTCTGTCCACCGCATCAATATCTGATACCCACCGTAATATCATATTTCGTTTATTCCCCCGTGGTGTATTTCATGAGACATGGCGGATTACAATTTTGTGATTCACAAATCAACTTCAAGAGTGCTACATCTTTTACGTTTATAATTGTTCGAGACTGTATTCATCCATAGGTTTTTTCGCCGCTGGCTCGGATCGGACTCGAAGACCAAGGCTACACCGGTAATCTCGCAGAGCGGGGGCGTAAATAAAACACACGAGAGTCGAGGAGAACATTGCTCCCGAAACGCGCCTCGCTTACCTGGCTCGGGAGAATGCCGTATAGAGAGCCGCTCCGATTCGCAGTTTGAGACTGTTTTTTCTGTCTCACTTTTGCTATCGGAGACGGCTATTTTTCCCCCATTTTCCCCATTTTCCGTGAGCCAGGCAATTAAAACGCATTTCGGAAGATTCTTTATTCAATTTTCCACAATGTTAAGCTTAATCTAAGTATCACAACTTATATTTTACGAAATTACAGCTAAGAGAATCTAAAAGTTAACACAATTTACTTACATTTTCACACAACTTTTCTTTATATTTTCCAAACTATTTAGGCTACATTACTAATTTTTCCTGCATCTATTAGACAATTTATTAATCCATTAAATCAATCACATTTTACCTCTTAGGGAGCCACAGTTTTATCGTAATTCACTTTTTAAAGTCTATTTGTAAAAACACTGATTTGCACTGAGTCTATTTCTCACATATCACTTTAATTAGTTTATATGCACTCACTATACGTTTTTTGGGAGCGAGGCCGCTGTCCTCAACATCCTCCCCCCGGCGCAGTAGCCAGGGTCTACGCAGCCTTCTCCGGTGACTGCGGGCTCGCTGGTCTCGCTGTCGGCTGCCTCGGTGTGCACGAGCTGGCTGAGCTCGTCGCGACTCGTTCCGGCGACTGCGGGCTGACTCGGCCCGCCGATGACTGCCCCGCTGAGCACGGGCTGGCTGAGCCCGTCGCAACTCGTTCTGGCGACTGCGGGCTGACTTGGCCCGCCGCTGACTGCCCGGCTGAGCACGAGCTGGTTAGGCCCGTCGCGACTCGTTCCGGCGACTGCGGGCTGACTCGGCCCGCCGCTGACTGCCCGGCTGAGCTGGTGATTGCCCGGCTGAGCTGGTGACTGCCCGGCTGAGCACGAGCTGTTTGAGCCCGTCGCGACTCGTTCTGGCGACTGCGGGCTGACTAGGCCCGCTGGCTCTTCTCCTGGCGCCGGCCGCTCCTCCGGCGGCGATTCTTCTATTACCGCCAGCTTTGATGTTGGCCGGCGGAACACTCCGCTGCGAGTACGCACGTCCGCGCAACGCACTCGTCCGTCCGGGCCCGGGTAGACACGGTGTACGACTCCGCGCGGCCATGTATTACGCGGCAGCGCGGGGTCCACGACGATCACTAAGTCCCCCGGGGCCAGGTTGCGGCCGCTCCTCGGGGCCCCGCAACGGGGCGTGAGCGTCGGCAGGTACTCTCTCACCCATCGCCTCCAGAACTCGTCCGCCAAGGCTTGTGCGACCCTCCACGTCTTCTTGTCGGCCTGCACGCACGGCCCGACGTATGGTTGTCCTGTGGATGACCCTATGAGGAAATGGTTAGGTGTGATCGCCTCTGGGTCGTCGGGGTCCACGGAAACGTGAACGAGCGGTCGAGCGTTCACGGAGTACTCCGCCTCGGTCATCAGGGTCTGGAGCACCTCTTCCTTCGGTGATTTCTCGTTCAGTGTGGTGAGTAGGGCGGTTTTCACTGACCTCACCAGTCTTTCCCAGGCGCCTCCTTGGCTCGGCGCCCCTGGCGGAGTGAATTTCCATTTCATGCGGTGTACGAGGCCCAGCTCGGTCATGGCCGGCATCCACTCGGCGTACGCTTGTCGCAGCTCGACGTCTGCGCCTCTGAAGTTTGTCCCATTGTCACTGTACATGACCGCCGGCCATCCTCGCCGAGCGGCCATTCTTCTCATCGCCATCAATGCTGAATCGGTCGACAGCGAGGCCACCAGTTCCAGGTGAACCGCTCGCGTCGTCAAACAGGTGAACAGCGCTCCCCATCTCTTCTCGTGACGTCGGCCGATGGTAACGATCATTGGGCCGAAACAATCGAGACCACAGTAGGAAAATGGTCTCTGGAACGCCCCCAGGCGCTCCGGTGGCAGGTCTCCAGGTTGCGGGATTCTTGGGCGCGCCCTTCTCATCCGACAGAAGGCGCAGTTGTGGATGATGCTCCTCACCGTCGGCCGTAGCTTCAGGATCCAGAATTTCTGTCGTAGATCGTTCACTACTCTCTCGCGGCTCCCGTGTCCGGCTCTGGCATGCTCCCTGGCCACCAGCAGTCTCGTGAACGGGTGTCTTCCGTCCAGGATAATTGGGTTCTTCATCTCGTCCGGCACCTGCGCTGCTCCGATCCTCCCGTCCAGAGTGAGCAGGCCGTCCCTGTACACCGGGTTGAGCCGGTACAAGGAGCTCCACCTTGGCGCCGTCCCTCCGTTTTTCATCTTCTCTATTTCCCGTGCGAAGCTATCGTGCTGGGATTTTCGGTACCATAACTTCTCCGCCTTCTCCAGGTGCCGCACGTCGAGACTGGCCCGACGATCACGACACTTCTCGACGAATAGTAGAACCATCGCCGTACATCTCACGAGGCGCTCGTACTTTGAAAAGCGACTCACTTCTGGCAGACAGTCCATTTCGTTCGCCTCCGTGGTCTGGAAGGCGACGTGCTCCTCTCGCTCCTCGGCTTGAACGGGACTCTCCGCGGGCCACTCGTTCACAGGCCTTCGCAGGAAGTCTGGTCCATTGAACCACGGATCCTCTTCGCTCTTCGTGACATAGCCCGTTCGGGTGGCCATGTCGGCGATATTATTTTTCGTGCTCACCCACCTCCACTGGTGCACGGAAGTCAGCTCGGCGATCTCTCCCAATCGGTGTGCGACGTATGGTGTGTATTTTCTGCTTCCGTTCTGTATCCACCACAGAACCACCTGAGCGTCGGTCCAGTAGAAGATCGTATCTGTCTTCCATCTGTGTTCAGCTGCGACGGCGTTCCCGAGCCTCGCCCCCACCAGAGCGGCTTGCAGCTCCAGTCGTGGTATCGTCTGTGTCTTCAGTGGCGCCACCTTAGCCTTGGCTGCGGCCAGCATCACTCGAATTTCTCCATCTTCTTGCTCCAGCCTCCAGTAGACGGCCGCCGCGTACGCGTCTTTGCTCGCGTCACAGAACACGTGCAGCTGCCGGTTCCTTGTGGGGCTCCCCCCGTTGTAGCTCCGGGGTAGCGCGAGGTGGCTGATGTGCTCCATGTCTCTCAGCCATCGAGTGAAGTCTTCGGCTGCCTCCGCCGGCAGCGGCTCGTCCCAGTCCAGCTTCTGACGCCACAGACCTTGTAGGATGACTTTGGCGGTGATGGTGTAGCAGCTCAGTAGCCCCAGCGGATCATAGATGCTCATCACCGTGCTAAGGGCCCCTCTCTTGGTCGGCGCACGCTGCAGCTCTCGGACCTCTTTAGGGACTCTTGACAGAGATGTATTAAATCTCAACGTGTCCCCTCGCGAGTCCCACAGTATTCCCAGGGTCTTCTGTTCGTCCTTGGTGACAGGCTGCGCCACATCATCGGCCAGGCGGTCCACTGGTAGCCCCTTCAGCGCTCGTCGATCGTTACTCGTCCATCCTCGTAAGTGGAATCCGCCCATCTTGTGCACCCGGTCCACTTGTTCCACGACCTGCTTGGCCTTCTCATGGTCTGGATAGCTGTCCACATAATCGTCCATGTAGTGGGCTTCGGTGATGGCGCTGTAGGCTTCTGGGCACGATTCTGCGTGTTCTTCTGCATTTCGATTCCGTACTGAATGTGCCAGGTACGGTGAACACGATGCCCCAAATATCATGACCGTCATCTTGTACTTAGAGGGCGGCTCCTCTCGGCCCTCTCTCCACAGGAACATCTGCGCCGGCTGGTCCTCTTTTCTGATCTTCACGCGTAGGAACATCTCTTCTATGTCTGCTTTCACGGCTACGGCTTCCTCCCTGAACCGGAACAATATTCTCGGCAGGGATGTCAGTAGATCGGGCCCCTCCAGTAAGTGATCGTTGAGGCTCACGCCGTTCGTTCTGGCCGCCGCGTCGAAGACCAAGCGCAGCTTGCCCGGCTTGTTTGGGTTCTTGACCGGGAAGTGCGGCAGGTACCATGTGTTCTCGCTTCCGGCCTCTGTCCCGTCACATTTCTCTGCATATCCTTTTCGTATGAGGTTCTCCATCTGCCCACGATACTGCACCGCATCTTGGGGGTTTCTGTCGAGCTTGCGTTCTAAGTTCTTGAGCCTCCTCAGCGCGTTGTTGTAACTGAGGGGCAGTTTGACGCCATCCTTGCGCCACAGGAGTCCCACTTCGAATCGACCGTCTTCCGTTCTCTTGGCCGTTCTGCCAAACAGGTCGATGGCTCGCTGTTCCTCGTTGCTCAGCTTCGCCTTAGCCGCTATTCCCAAAGCGTCTATGTCGAAGTGTTTCTTCACCATTTCTTCCAGACGATCATTTCTGGTTTCCACCGTAGATATGTGCAGGATGTTTTCGTTCTCGTCCTGCCTTATGATGCGCTTGGGGATGCTGCCATGTATCACCCATCCAAGCTTCGTCTTAGAGGCTGCAGGCTGGTTCCTCTTCCCGATTCTCAGCTCCCGAGACACGATGAGCTGCCAATTGTCCGTGCCGATGAGAAGTTGGGGTTTCTCGTTCTCGTAGCACATCTCTTCGTTCTTGAGATCGCGCAGGTGAGCGAGTTGCAGAAGGGATTCCGGAACGGATTGAGTTAAGAGATTCAATCCGTTCACAGTCCTCGCGGTGATGTCGTGTCTGGTACCGTCGCGACCTCGTACGCCCAGTTGTACGAGGCGGCTTCTCTCTTCCCTTCTCTCGGCGTTGATCCCGTGCATGCGCAGCATCTTCGGTGGACCGTCCGCGCCGATAGCCTCAGCGACGTCTTCATCCAGCAGAGTCACCGTCGAGCCCTCATCGAACAGCGCGAAGATGTCGGCTTCGCCCCGTGGCCCAATGACTTGAATTCTTCTCATCTTCAGCTTCACTGCACGGTCGGAGGCAACCGATGCGGTGATTACGGCGTCCTCGATCGGTGGAGCGCCGTCGGACCTCTCTTCGTGTAGTAGTGGGTGGTGAGGCCGCTTGCATCCCTGGATACCACACTGCTTCGCTCTGCAGTTGTATCTTCTGTGTCGGCTCGATAGGCACAGGAAACACAGCCCTTCTTGTTTGACTGTGTCCCATCTCTTCTGCACACTCAGTTTCTTGAAAGCAGCGCAGCGAAACAGAGCGTGGCGGTCGGTGCACATCGGACACTTCGTTGGTTCTTCGCGCATTCTCTTTGGCCGGCTGTGGCTCGGTGCGCATTGGCCCTCTTCTGCTATCGCGAAGACTGGCCTTCTCGTTCTAACTTCGTTCTTGCTGGGAGGTGGACGCGATGTTTCCTTTCTTGCAGCCGGAGCCGTGGTGAATCCGTAGCGCAGCGCTCTGTCCGCTTCTCTCATTAAGAATTCAGAGAGAAGGACGACATCGGGCTCGTTCCGGTAGCGCGATGTCTCTTCTGCGTAGTCGTACCATTTGCTCTTCTCGAACGGGCTGAGCTTCTCCAGGATGTCTCTCACAAGCAACGGATTAAAGAGGTACCCGTGCTTCAACTTCCTCAGGATGGCCACCATGTTCTGGATCTTCACCGCGAAGTGGTTGAGCTCTGCCGCCGTGCCTCCGAGCCTCGGAAGCTTCTTCAAATCTTCCATCATGCGGTCGACCATCACCTCGGGCCGGCCGAAGCATTGCTCCAGAGTCTTCATGATCTGTTCGGGTGGTGTTGCGATGCTCAGCAACGGTGCCACTGCTTCTCGTGCTTCCCCCCGTAGACAGCTTCTCAGGCGCGCCAGGTTCTCGATCGGCTTCAGCTTGTAGAATGCGGTGGTATCTTCCATGGCTGCTTTGAACGGCAGCCATTCCAAAGGAGAGCCCGTGAATATAGGCAACTCCGTCTGATGGCGCGGCTGTCGTTGATTCAACAGCTTGTCCAGGGTGTCGGCAAGTTGTTCCACCCCGTTGATCCCGGCTGCAGGCGGCGTAGGTGAACGAAGACGGCTTTGTATCGGCCGCTCGAACCTCGATCTCTGCGGCTCGCGTCCCTTTCCCGCAGGTGGTATGTCTTCTGGCTTCGGCGCGTCCCCTCCTTCCTCTGGCACGACCCGTTCCTCGGTCGTCTCTTCGTTGTCAGGACCATGTTCGCTTAGCCAGGCTCGGACCCGTTGCTCCACCTGTTCTGAAGGCTCGTCGTCGTCGGGATTGCTGGTTTCCTCAGCAGTGGCGACATCAGCGATGAGCTTCTTCTTGATAAGTTCTGCTTCGATCTGCAGTTCCTTTTTACGGAGTGCGGCAAGCTTCTCTTCCGCCTCGTAACGGAGGCGCGCGACGACACTTGCTGTCGATCGACGCGACCCAATTGAAATAGCCTTCTCCCTGGCTACAGGTACCGATGGCGCGGGTGTCTTGCTAGTGCCCGGCCTCGGCTTCAACACGGTTTGAAGCAGATCCGCCCTCCCCTCGGTCGGCGGCTGGCTGGTTGCGGCTGCAGACGGCGACCTGGGCGGATCCGAGAATATCTTTGGTTGCTGGTTCTCCTCAGCCCCGCTCTGACTCCTCGTGATGACCATCTTCAATGGTTAAATCTTCTATATTGAATCTTCAATCTTCTATATTGAATCTTCAATCTTCTATGTCCAATGTTCAATCTTCTGTATTGGATCTTCAATCTTCTATATTGAATCTTCAATCTTCTATATTGAATCTTCAATCTTCTATGTTCAATGTTAAATCTTCAATGTTCAATGTTAAATCTTCAATGTTCAATGTTAAATCTTCAATCTTCAATGTTCAATGTTCAATCTTCAATCTTCAAGGAACTTCAGTAGGTTTTATGACAAAATCTACGAATCCTTGCTTCCCCTTGGTGGTGTAGACCTGTATCTTCGAGTCCAGTCTTCGAGTCCAATCTTCTTCGGGTCCGGTCTTCCCAAATTTCTAAGTCCAGCTTGCTCTTGAAAATTTTCTAAGTGTCGCCTTCAGTGAATTTTTCTAAGTCCAGCTTGCTCTTGAAAATTTTCTAAGTGTCGCCTTCAGTGGATTTTTCTAAGTCCAGCTTGCTCTTGAAAATTTTCTAAGTGTCGTCTTCAGATCCGGATCGCAAAGGACCAAGTTCACTTCCGGATCGCAAGGACCAAGTTCACTGTTCGAGACTGTATTCATCCATAGGTTTTTTCGCCGCTGGCTCGGATCGGACTCGAAGACCAAGGCTACACCGGTAATCTCGCAGAGCGGGGGCGTAAATAAAACACACGAGAGTCGAGGAGAACATTGCTCCCGAAACGCGCCTCGCTTACCTGGCTCGGGAGAATGCCGTATAGAGAGCCGCTCCGATTCGCAGTTTGAGACTGTTTTTTCTGTCTCACTTTTGCTATCGGAGACGGCTATTTTTCCCCCATTTTCCCCATTTTCCGTGAGCCAGGCAATTAAAACGCATTTCGGAAGATTCTTTATTCAATTTTCCACAATGTTAAGCTTAATCTAAGTATCACAACTTATATTTTACGAAATTACAGCTAAGAGAATCTAAAAGTTAACACAATTTACTTACATTTTCACACAACTTTTCTTTATATTTTCCAAACTATTTAGGCTACATTACTAATTTTTCCTGCATCTATTAGACAATTTATTAATCCATTAAATCAATCACATTTTACCTCTTAGGGAGCCACAGTTTTATCGTAATTCACTTTTTAAAGTCTATTTGTAAAAACACTGATTTGCACTGAGTCTATTTCTCACATATCACTTTAATTAGTTTATATGCACTCACTATACGTTTTTTGGGAGCGAGGCCGCTGTCCTCAACAATAATACTATCTATATATAGTCCATGGAACCCTGTAAGTAGTATCCCACCAAAAACATAAATGTAAAAATGCTGAGCCAAGTTCCATACAAACATTATATTTCTTGTCTATGGACTTCGCCGTAAAAAGGATGGAGATCTAAATGAGTGCCAAGTTTCATGGAAAATCGAAATAAGTATGCATAGGAACCAAATAACATTATGAACAAATAATAGAGTCTATTTCTTTGCTTTATTGAATATCTATAACAATTGATGTTATTTAAATAATGTGAGATCTTAAACTGGATTAGATCTAACTTGGCCAGTTTTCATTACGTCAGTCATTTTTCAAAAAGTTAAATTGAACATTTTAATTCTGATGAAAACTAGCCAAGTAAAATCTAATCTAGTTTAAGATCTCACATAACTTTAATAACATCAACTGTCACAGATATTCAATAAAGCAAAGAAATAGCCTCTATTATTTGTTCATAATGTTATTTGGTTCATATGCGTACTTATTTCGATTTTCCATGAAACTTGGCACTCATTTAGATCTCCATCCTTTTTACGGCGAAGTCCATAGACAAGAAATATAATGTTTGTATGGAACTTGGCTCAGCATTTTTACATTTATGTTTTTGGTGGGATATCACTACTTTTTGTAAAGAAATCTTTCCGAGTAAGGGTAGACCTTTTTTGGCCTTTTTTGCTCTAAATCAATAATGGCAGCCGAAAGGTACTTGAAATGTTCACAAAATCCTTAATTATATTTTTTCTTTCATAACAAATAATAAAAGTAAAATAAAATAAATATTTAAGGGGGGTCTCAATAGAAAAAATACAATTTTCGCTCTGTACGACTCTCACTTGACCATTTTTTTTTATTTTCCGATTTTTCCCTACGGTTACTTATAATTACCGAGCTGGATTCCAAATTTCAGCCTTCTAGGTCATCTAGAAGTGGGTTAAAATTTTGATCTACAGATCAGTCAGTTAGTGATAAAATTTTAGATTTTTTGGCGTTAATACTCAACAACCGTTTAAGCTGTGCTTATGAAATTTAAATCTTGTATTAACCTCGCAAGTCTCATTATATGAGCTAAATTTGAAACGTTTATGTGAAATAGTTTCAGAATTATGAGGTGGTCAAAAGTAGCTGCAAATGGTTCGTGTAATATTACACACGGTGCATGCTCGCCATTCTGTTATGCTGGAACTTGGCTAGACTCTCTACCGCGTGTCTAGATATTTTTTAAGTTTATTAATTTATTCCATGGATTACATAAAAGTAAAATAAATAATAATATTAATCCTTCAAATATCGGGGATTCTCGGAAATGCTATTGTATTCTATTGTTGTCACGATCACCGGTGCTCGTACGGGGCTTGTTAAGTTAAGATTATTTTGGATAGGTAATTACTAATTAACATTAAAATAAAATTAGCAGCAATTTTAATTCAACTTTAAAAAAACAAGAAGCTTAGTTTTGAAATCAAAATAAGATTATAAACTATGAAGTATCAATGTTCACACCACGTCAGTTAACAAAAACAATTAGTAGATATACGTGTTACTTCTTACTACTTCGAGAAACGTGAAATGAATAGCTTATTCTGAGCGGCCAGTTTTTGTACATACTACCTAAATACAAAATCGCGTCCTCTCGTACCTCAAAACCGGTGTATCCATAGAACACGTTTTGACGCGATACATCAGTGTACTATTGGCACGGTCTCACTCCCTTCCGCTCCCGATTTGCATGTAAATTGAATAACGCCGGCATCGGACGCCTGGTCTTGCGGCACCGAAAATATTCTGCTATATTCCTTCATTATCACTTTTATCACTATAGTGACATAGCAATGAAATGTAGTTATGATGGGCATCTATTTGGTATATTTTTTTCGCATTTGCATAGTTTTAGGGAAAAAAATGTAAGGAATTATAAGACCTCGTTCTATATGTTTGGTTATTTTTGCTTAGTTGATGTACTTTCTGTACATCGATTTTGATCAAATTTAATCCTTAGATCGTGGATTCTTGGAAATCTATTGATATTCTATTGTATCTCGCTCACCGGTGAGCTTATGGGGCTTGATAGGTTAACTTGGTGGTACAGAATTATAGAGGTTGTAATATTAGAATTTAGATTGTTTCATTACTAGTGTGCAAAAATATTATATTTATTTGTAAATTTTCTATTTTCAAGTAAGTTTTCCTCTTCATTTTGTATGAAATGCTTCGTAAAGAATGCCAGCTTAAATGTAAGTTTACTTGATATTATATTTTAAAACTATTATGAATACGTTGTTTTATATTTTGACCGAGCTGAGAAATTATTAAACGAATATTTTATTTTATTATTTATAACGAATATTTTATTATTTTATGCAAAATTTCGATTGGAAAATCTGTTCTGTGTACTGTCACAAATCATGAAATACTTTTAATTTAAATCGGTCCAGTAAATTGCGATTTAAGCATGAAGAGAAACGAGTCATAAAGTACTTTCTAGTAATATAATTGGGATGATAACTTATCATACACCAAAAGAAAAATTTTGAAAATCGGTTCACAAACGGCGGAGCAATCGTTAAACAAAAAAAAACGAAAGTTATGATATAACACCTCCTTCATTTTGAAAGTCGGTTAAAATTGTAGCCCTTGTGTTATTCTGATGTATAAGTTATATTATTGTAAAGTTTCATAAAAATCTGTTTTGTACTTTTTGTGTGAAAGAGTAACAAACATCCATACATATACATCCAAACTTTCGCCTTTATAATATTAGTAGGATTCTTTAATATCTCAATATTTCCAACAAATTCTTGCAGTAATTTGATTAATATACCCTTAATTACTGAAATTAATTTACCTTCAAAACCGTAACTTTGTTGGTAATTTGTGTAATGTTAGAAATAAGTTAAATACAAAGAACGACGTTATCAACAGATCTAATACAGTGACGATTGTAAATCCGCCCTTTAATTTAATGAGCTCTAAAACTCAGGTTCACTTGAACAAAAGGGTGTACAGCCTGTCTTAATTAGATTTAGCATTTATTGAATGAAACCTCTTCGTTTTGCGTGTGTTGTTTGTCCCTTCATATGTATTAATTTAGATCTTTTGTAAACTGATAACGATGTTTAACTTGGTACAACTAATATACTCGTATTATACTCTGTGGTATAACTTATATGTGAAAAACGTTGGTAATTAGAATATTTTAAATAATAATTATGTGCCTAACAAAATATTGCGCAAAAAAAGTTTTGCCGATGAGGAAACAAGGCGTAGCTGCTACGTTTGCTACGAGTCGTAGAAGCGTGCTACGAATGTAGATATTCGTAGCACGCTTTTACGGGTAGGAGATAAGGGTTCGAACTAAAACCAAGCATTATTTAGAAATTCGTTGTGCCTTTGGTTTATCGCTCGTGTACCGTACATTTCCATCCCCCCCCCCCCCAATTAACTGCCCCATAAGGACACCGGTGACCGCGACAACAATAGAATAACAACAATAGATTAAATTTTGTATCCATACAAAATTTAATGGAAATTGCTTTAGCCATTTAAGCGTAAGTAGACAAAAACAGACACAGATAGAGTGATGGAAACTTTACATTTAAATATTGTAACGTCATAGTTTACGTAACGCTATAATTTTATGGGGTGACTTTGAAAAAAAATCCAATAAATATTAAATTGGTTTGTATCTGCATTAGTGGTGAAAGGACACACCTCGGTCACTTTATCGCCGTCGCCACACACGACACTTCAATGAAATTAACTATGATGAATGGAAAAATTGTCTGCAAAGGTCATCAATCATAAAGTTGGGAAAGTTAATTTAGACGCACGACGCGGGGACGATACGACGTGAATGCATTGCTACGATTTTTACACAGCTTTGGTCTAGTAAAAAAACCAAAAATATTTTTTTCAACTTCACAAATAGATGTCGTTCTTATAAATGTTTTAATTCTGTTGCAATCTTTATTTTTAGTATGTGTGAAAAATGTAAGTTTATGGATACCTAACAAATATGAAAAAGCGCAGAAATATAAATTTGAACACTTATTTGCTACACTGCACGTAGCAATAATTAGTTTGTTTATAATTTTATTAAAAGTCAACTATTTAATGCACCAAAGGAATATTTTTAATTAACATAAAAGTCGTCAGCTTTAAAACAAATAAGTCGGTGACAATAGATGCCCGATGGTGGTTTTTAATCACCTTCTTTGACACAACTGCAAATTAAAGCCATCCATTAAAAAATATATGAGTGTGACTACAACTAGCTTAATGCTTCCATTTTATTAGTTTTAGTTTATTACAGAAACATTTATTTATTTACTATTGAATTACTGTGCTTAAATTTATTATTTCAGTATTAGTTAAAAATGGAAATATACTTTTTAATTCAGGTCAATGCTTTAAATAACTGCTTTTTATATATTAATATAATCTAACTAGCATTGTAAAGTAGCATCATTACTTCAGTGTAAATAAACAAGAATAATAAAAATAAGTTATACGAATGTTCAGATTCAAATAAAATTCTTGCCATGTTCACTTTTTCTATTCTATTCACTGGGAGGACCGCTCATAAAAATGCAAAATTAATTTTGAATTGTACAAAGTGGCGGCCATATTTTCAACATATAATTGAAGGCTGCATATGATTTGTATGTAAAGTCGATGTTTTATTTACATTCGCTTTGCTGTGAACTTATTCGTGGTCTACAAATAAGTTCGCATGCTCACAAAACGCTCGTATGTTTGATATTGTAGGTATTTTACTTTAATCATCACAAAAAATCTTAACTGTTAAGACGAGACAACTATGCATGGATATCATCGATTTTTGGCAAGGACAACAAGTACTTTTTCCTTCGATCGGGGATTCTAGGAAATGCTATTGATTTCTATTATTGTCGCGATCATCGGTGCTCGTACGGGGCTTGATGGGTTAAGAATATTTTATGGAGTTTTGTTGAATAAACGAATATATTTGGACTTCGCGCGTATTTTTGTTACTTATAAAATTATTTAAGTAGTTTCGCTTTACACTCAAAAATTAAATACCTAAATTCTTAGCCAGCCATGCTACATAATTATGTCAACGTGTAGAATAGAATTTTTAGGTCGGATTTTTATATAACTGTGTCATGTCTTTAACTGTTGAGGCTTAATATTATCATACAAACATTTTAAAAAACATAAGTAATATTTTACGCGATTTTCGTCATCGCATTTAAAAACCACTCGATCAAATCTCAACCTCATTACAATGTTTTAAATCGCATTCGGAAAATATGAAAGTCGGGAATGAACCATCATTTCAGTGCTAATTATGCAGTGCGTTCGGCTCGATAATTTCCCATCGGGATACTATTCCGTGCAGTGTTTTAATCATATACGCGAAGAAGAGATTGCATCCGAACAAATAATGTTCCCCGTTCAACTGGATGTAATCCACTGTTAGGTTTGTTGGTGCTGTTTGAATAAAGCAGTTTGTTTTTCACAATTCGCTCCCGTTTCAAATTGTACCTGCATTGTTTGGAATTGGATTCATTACAGTTCTGTCAGGTTATTCGCTAACGGCCACTGACGTTTTAAAAGCCTCATTATGAGCATAATACGGTTACGGGTTTTTACGAGTCCCGAGTGCTCTTGTGTCCGAAAATTCGATACGCAATCGCGCATTACGGGTAACGTCTTTTCGACGGTTCCGGGAAATTGAGGCATGCTCTCCACTGTGTAATTGTGCATGTAATCCTTATTATACCTCTATTCTGTAAGCCATGCTTTGTTGTTTGTGTTTAAAATAATATTCAGTCATTTCGACAAAATACCAAGACTAGAATAATAAAAGTTATTGCTAAAATGAATTACATTTTAATGAATTAAAGTAGTTTCAAATCTTCGCATATAGGCCATTAAATTATACAAGAGTATAAATTCAAATAAACGTTTATACTTGTGTCTATTCTTAATATATTGTACCCAATTATATCCAATAAAATGTACAACATTCAGTAAACACTTATAAAATAAAAGACCAAGTGAGACATAAAAATAATAACCACGCCAATCTTCTATACTTATAAAATTACATGTCCTGACTGACTGATTGATTCATCATCGCTGAGCAAAAACTGTTAAAGATACAGCCACGAAATTTGGTGACTAGGGTTGTTTTATTAAGTAGACACCCACTAAGGAAGAAATTTTAAAAATTTTAGCCCGAAGGGGGTGAAATAGGGGTTGAAAGTCTGAATGAAAGTCCGTCATTTCTTAAGTTAGGAACATGAAACTTTATCTTTGGGTTACTGATTAAAAATGAATGGATACGTATTTAAGCGTTTTTGAAAATTCTGCCCCCAAGGGGGTGAAATAGGGGTTGAAAGTTTAAATGAAAGTCTATATGTATAGGTATACTATGTTAACGCGGACGAAGTTGCGGGAAACAGCTAGTATAATATAAAGTTGTAATTTTCTATTTCTATTTAAGAGCTCCTTTGAGTTCAAGAAAAACCTAAACGCTTTATAATATTTCGCCGCTCCCTAATAGATAAACTTTTTCCAACTTTTACCTAACGATACATGCACCTCTTATTTTTATTGCCAGAATATAGAATTTAGATTAAGTTTATTATGTAGATTGAATTTTAAATACAATTTGATCAAAAATGTTTTGTAAAATATTTTATTTTTGCTATCGATGTGCACTGCACGTGCTAAAAATTTAGTTTAGGCTTTTTGACGTCTTTAACGTCTTATAATTCGATATAGGGTGCGCGCCCGAAAAACATGACAGTTCATATTGTTTCGTTACCTCGCCTGAGGCGTTCCATATAAGGCTTGAAGTGCAAGCGAGAGCGCGGAACGAGCGACAAGGAAGCACACACATCGGCCTTTGCGTTCGGCAGCGTTCGACATCCGTCTCTCTCCTAAGTCCTACTTGAGTGAGCGATGCGTCTGCGTGGACAGCTGCTATATTATATAATATAGTACATTTACAATATGTTTTTTAAAGAAAGCGAAGTTTGTATTGCCGCCGCGTGGACGCGATCCTGGAACTTGGCGCTGTGATATCTAGCTTGTCCCGCTCGCGCTGGGCCAACAAGACGCTGACGTAAGTGCTGCAATTGTCGATATCTTGCTACTCAAAGTGAGGTGACACTTGTAGTAACTATTGTTTTTACGTAACATTTTTAAATTTTTATTTTTTTTATAAAATGTAGAGGTTCGATAGCAGTAAAAAATACAATAAAAGTACTTTGGTGATATATTCAAATAGAACTTTGTTCTTTGCATAGGTCGATTTGAAAGAAATACATCGAAATAACTTTAGGTTACAGTCGAAAAAGTTTGTTTCTATTTATAGAGATTCGGAAGCGAGGGTTAAGGGCTTAAGGATAGTTTAACGTGACAATCTTTTAATCTTAAAGGCATGCCAGCTGAATCGTTACTTATACCTAATATTTTATTTAGCTGCTGCTTACATACATTTCTGAGCAATTTTTACTAAACAAAGTAGATCAACTTACAAAATAAAAAAATCGGTTGTCTGTAAAGTCGGTTTACTGACGATAGTTGAACGTGACAACGTATGACGTGTGAACGTATGAACGAAGCAGCAGCTAAATAAAATATTAGGTATAAGTAACGATTAAGCTGGCATACCTTTAAAGATTAAAAGATAAAGTTATCAGTCATCTTTGTAATTTTAATAGAGCTTTTTTGCCAATTTAAGTAGGTAATTATGACTTTTTTCATCAATATAAAGAAGAAAAGAATAAACTTTAAATTAAAACACTGATTCAATAAAAAAATGTTAATCTTATAAGCATTTAGAGTAAGATCAATCTATGATAAGATCTCGAACAAATCCACTGGCAAATTGTTTTCTCGCACTTTCTTAAGGTAGGCTTCTAACCCTTGCCCCGACGGATCCTGTAACGAAGATGGATGATTCTCTTTTTTTACCAAATGTCTTGTGTTATTTTGGGATATTTTTCGTCTGCTACTCAGCTTTGAAAAGGGTATATTAAATTTGGTTTAATTTTTTAGTGTTAATAAATAAAATACTAGGAGAGAAATACAAAAGCTAGAGTATATTTATTCTGAGAATTTAGACGCCTCCGTGGTTTAGTGGTGCAGAGCGCGGCTCTTGACTCGGAGGTCGTGGGTTTGATTCCCGCGTTGGAAACATGTTATTTCCAAGTTATTTCCAAGTTACGACAATGCAGGCTGATCACCTGATTGTCTGACAAGTAAGATGATCCATGCGTCGGATGGGCATGTAAAAAGTCGGTCCTGCGCCTGATCTCTCGCCAGTCGCGTGGGTCGTCCGTCCCACTGGGTTATGAGAGTAAAGGCGCACACACTTGGGCTCTATAAAATTACTCCTGCGTAGCTGGCCTGGTTTTAATGAAACCGGCTGCCGCCACCGCAACCGGTGTGGGAGCTATTATTATATCTGAGAAGAAACTCTTTATTTTTCAATTTTAAATTCTGGAATCGCAGGAAAAACAAATCAAAAACACTCTGTCTATGTATTAACATTTTATTAAAATTCCGAAAACACTTTACGGCTCTCTGTAATCTCAGTCGCTTAAATACCATATTTGCTTACAAAGTCACGTACAGGACAGAGACGCAAAAATCTAAACAAGGGAGTTTGTGACTCAACAAACACTAACTACTGGCTTAAGCCAGTAAAGAAGTCTCGCCAGGTCTCCCAGCCAAACCAACGACGGAACTTTATTCGCAAATTGACTCCACGTATTCGCTTTAGGTGCAGTTTCTTTCATACCGGATAAGCTTATGATACAGGTTTTAATTTATAAGCGGAAGCGATGATTATAATATATTTTTTTAATTGATTATTACTGTGTTATTAGAACGTACAAGATGGGTTACGTAAAATATATGTTCAATAATAATAATTAAATATAATATTTTTCATGCACATATTGTAAAATCGTGAAACAAAAGTAGTTTATTAAATGGACTTCCAATTTCTAAAATATATGTGCATTTGGTATAATATTTGATAAACCTAAAAATAATTGTAGGAACACTTCATAATATTATGTACTATTGTATATGGATCTTGTATGAGGCCGAAGCATTCATCGTCTTTTATTAGGGTTCCGTACCCAAAGGGTAAAAAACGGGACCCTATTACTAAGACTTCGATGTCTGTCCGTCTGTCTGTCACCAGGCTGTAACTCAAGAACCGCTATAGCTAAATTTCTGAAATTTTCACAGATTGTGTATATCTGTTGCCGCTATAACAACAAACACTAAAAACAAAATAAATTAAATATCTAAGGGGGGCTCCCATACAACAAACGTGATTTCTTTGTTATTTTTTGCTCTTAATCAATAACGGCAACACATAGGCAACTGAAATGTTCACATAATACTTAATTATATTTACACTTTAATAATTAATAATAAAATCTAAATATATAAATTAATTAAGGGGGGCTCCCAGACAAAAAATACAATTTTTAGCCTATTTTTGCTCTGTAGTGGTACGGAACCCTTCGTGAGCGAGTCCGACTCGCACTTGGCCGATTATAATTATTCTAACTCTTACGACTACTTTTTGAAATCAATTACAATTATTCGTCTTATGTCCCAATAAAAGTCAAAATACGACTCCACAACTCGCCTCATTCTATGAATTAGATCAACTCATTGATTGTATTAAGAAATGCGAAAACTAAGCAGAATAGCATTCTAAAGACTTTTGCTAGGAAACTTTGTTTTGCATGACTTCACTTGCAGTTCGGCGATTTTAAAGCAACTTCGTCGCGACCTGATAGGATTAAACGTTTAACTAATACTAGCTGTCCCGGCAACGTTGTTTTGCCATATAATGTATTTCTACTTCATCAGTTGATACAAAATCTTACCCTCTCTTTTATCCCCTAAGAGGGGTGGGGGGAAAATGTTATACACCAAATGTTAAGTTGAAAAACAGAGTAAATAATATGAAGTAAGTCCATAAAAGAAAAAAGTTTGATACAAAATCGGGCCCCCCTCAGAGGGGTGGGGGGGATTTTTTTGTATCAGATGTTGAGTTCGAAGAATACTAATATATCTGCGAAAACCGTTTGCAAATCAGATCAGTAGTTTTCAAGTTAAAGAAAAAAGTTTGATACAAAATCTGACCCCCCTATTGTACCCTTAGAGGGGTGGGAGGAAAAAAATGTATACACCAAATGTTAAGTTGGAAGATGACAAATATATCTGCGAAAACCGAATTCAAATCGGATCAGTGGTTTTCGTGTGATGCTGGAACAAACATACAGACAGACAGACAGACAGCCAGACAAAAATCTAACCACATTTTTGGCTTCTATAGCGATGTAGTGACACTTATTATTTTTTGAATATCTTTAATGTACAGAATTCTCATTTCTACAGTTTTATTATATGTATAGATATTTACTTTGTCCCTTTCTTTTATACCTTAATAAACAGTATTTTAAACATAATTGGCATGGTGCTAAAACTTAGGGCTTTTTGAGTATATAATGGAATATTTGAGTTACTTTTAGAATTGTTAATTCTTTAAGTTGTAACGAATAACTTTGGGAAGTCCCGTAAAATTAGCCAAGCAATGGGCATTGTCCAAAAAAAATCACATGTACTTTTTATATTTTTTTTCGTTAAAATAGGGTATTTTAAGAATATAAATTAAATAATTTTGAAATTCATTGGCTAGTTTTTTCTCAATAAATTTTTAAAGTTTCGCTCTGACGTCATCATCGGCGGCCAAATGACCTCTGCAGTATGTTTTTTTTCCTTTCAATCTTATTTATAATTGCCGGTTCGTCAAATGCAAGTTATCATTATGTGAAAGCTGATATGAGAAGCTTACCAAAAGTTCGAAAAGTAATGCTGGTCGAATTTATTGCTAATTTAACGCCATTGAAGGTCAAACTAAGGTTAAACATATTTGTTCAAAAATATAAGTAACTAATGGGTATTTTTTTCGTTTATATACAGAAAAACGATCACTGACCTTATTCCTCGAAATGTTTTTGTAATGAGCAAAATTTAAAAAAAATGGACAATCCCCATTGCGAAGAAAAAACCCAATGTATCATTACTCGATGCCGAGTGAAAATATTCAAAAGTCCCGAAACGTATTGGAACATGGGACAATCGGTAACTGTCACATAACATCGGCAGCAATTTCAATATTCTCGCCAATGACAAAAGTTCACGCACGCACGCGACGTAAATTTGTTACGCCTGATTACGAAGTTTCCTTGTCGTCACAACTCTTCCACCTTGGCTGGAAATTTTTTCATTGTTAACAGTACATCCAGTTGGAGATCAGAGTTCATGAGCGGTCGCCTCTCCCCCTGTACGTGCTCCGAATACTGTTGCTCGTAATATTCATCGGTTTAAAGCGTGACGATAGAGATGCAGCTATGCGTTGGAGTGGGACGGCAGATTTCAGCAAGATTTCGTGACCTCTCAACGGCTTCAGTCCATAGAAATATGACGGTAATAACGTAAATTAGTTCTTAACTTAAATATTTACAGCTATCAACATTTTTTGGGTCTTGAGAAACTTTCGGGAATCGCTTAAGTATGTCAGTATGATTTTGTCATATTGATGTACCCAGAGTACTTTATGATCTTAACATTTCATAAGTACTTCATTTTACAGTGGTACTAGACATTTTAGGTGCTCGAAGATCGTGTATTATGATGGTTATATGACAATTCATTGTACCATCGAGGAAATAGATTCCCAGGCAGTTGACCGACCAACATCATTTGGTCGGACTATGTCAATCAATGTTAATTATTGTAATCTGATGGCTGGGTTTGACGTAACGCGACCAAGCCATGCAGGTCCTCCATCTTTCTAGGAATCGACTTCTCCGATAGTTCTTGGCGTATTTATCTATATCTATACTTATTATAAAACAAAGTCGCTTTTTTCCCTCATGTCCCTTTGTTCCCTTTAATCTTTAAAACTACGCAACGGATTTTGATGATTCTTTCAGTGTTAGATTTATCGAGGAAGGTTATAGGCTATATTTTATCACGCTAAGACTAGTAAGAGCGAAGATATAGAGGAAAATGGGGAAAAAACGGGGGAAATAATTTGAAAGGGCTAACTTGAATGCGCTAATCTCAGGAACTACTGTCCGATTTGAAAAATTCTTTCAGTGTTAGATAGCCCATTTATTGAAAAAGGCTATAGGCATAAATTTTTTTTAGTAGCTATATATTTAATACCCGTGCGACGCCGCGGCGGGTCGCTAGTTATACATATATTTAAATATATCTGGCGAGTATTTATAAGTACCTCATAATAACCCCGGCCAGATTTAGCATATAAGATTATTTTAAATCCCAACTTGAACAACAAAGTACAGTTTACATTAGCTATGTATGTTAAAAATACTATTAACAATTTTAACCCTTAGGGGATTACAAGCTTTTAGTGGGAACGCTAACAAAGTTTGGTGAATTTGTGGTTAAATCTATAATAACCAATTAGCGATGGTTCAACGGATCCATGTAATGAAGCGAATGGGATGTATTTTACCCCAAATAATATTTTAGTCATAAAAATATGATTTGACATACTTTTAGTACCGACTGGTTTACATAATTTCGATAAGCTTCGTGTAAGTAAGCGTTGTTAGTGTCAAGAAATTTACACATAAGGAAGATATGAGATATATTTGAAGATATATTTGTGATAGCTCACAGATAGAAAATAGTGATTTACTATAAATAGGCCCAAACTCAGTTTAGATATTATAGTATTAAACAAAGCTAGTTACGAGATATTCTATCAACTTAAATATCACTTACCGATTCATTATTACATAGAGAATACATACAACGCCAAATTAATCCTTAAAGCCCCATAAGAGCACCAGTGATCGCGACAACAATAGAATACAATAGCATTTCCAAGAATCCGCAATCGAAGGATTAATTAGACCAATTTACAATATTTTATTTAAATCTAGATGACAGAGAATTGGATAGAGTATAGTTGGCGAAATGTATTAATAACATAAATCCTTAATCCGCAATATTCTATATTCACTTCAGAGGCTGTACTTCAGTTACAAAAAATCCATCAAATATCCGAAACTTGAAAATATGATACACGATTTCAATCTACATCTAATCTCGTTTGGAACGTCAACGGTGTATTTACGTGAAATATACGTGTAAATGTGAACATAATGAACCTCATTGATATGCCGCGAACGTGCGGACGGCGCGAATAATCCTAAGCATGTATGACGTCATCGTTACATTAAATTTTGATGGCTTATTATAATTTTAAGTGTATTTTTGATGTGTTAGCTATACATGTATTTGCCAATCATAGACGTGTGGTGGTTAAGAAATTGGTATAGACTAAGCAAAAATTATTCAGAATAGGAGCTCCATGTGCAAGGACAGTAGATAGCAGCATATTGCCAAAAAACGGGAGTATAAATCCCCTATACCGGTACAGTATAATCCATACTAATATTATACATGCGAAAGGGTGTATATCTGTCTGTCCGTTACCTCTACGCCTAAACTGCTAAACCGATTTTGCTGAAATTTAGTATGAAGATGTCCCGGGGAAGGATATAGAATACTTTTATACCGAAAAAATATACGGCTCCCGCGTGACAAACTAATTTTGGCGCAACGAGGTTGCGGGCATCATCTAATATGTACTATGTAGTATGTGTAATGTGTATATAGCTCAGTTCTTAACCTCTCGAGCGTCGTTAATCCTTCGATCGCCGATTCTTGGAAATCTTTTGTTATCGCGGTCCACTTGGGCCTTACGGGGATTGATAAGTTAATATAATATAATTAACGTGCATTGTACAATTTATATTATAAGATATCAGCTATCTCAACTTTTCAGACTATAGTCTTAGATACATACGTCTACTATACGTCTCTAGGCTAAGGAATGTCTCCAAAAATGTACAACAAAGTAAATTGACGGCTGCATTATACACCATTATCTGACGCTGCCCAAGCCTAATCTGACTTTTGGAATTCATAAAGAACTATAAACGTCAGATATCATCTAATTGAAGCAGAAGTAATGGTGGGAAGGCGGCATTAAAACGCCTAAGGTAACGATCGAAAAATCTCCAAGCGTAATATTCAAATTTGCGTCGCAAATGAATAAAATATTTTTCAATCCGACTAATTCAAAGGTAAAAATGTGAATTCGTTATATTTATACCGGTGATCATTGCTTCAAGTAATAATTTTATTACTTATCAGTTATCACTAATATAATAATGTTTCTTCAACTAATATTATAAAGTGTATCTGTCTGTCCGTCTGTCTGTCTGTGTACCTTTTCGTGTCCAAACCGCTAAACCGATTTTGCTGGAATTTGGTATGGATTTACTTTGAGTCCCAGGAAAAAGAATACCTTGTATCTCGGAAAAATGTACGGTTCATGTACGGTTAAATGAATTTTGACACAATGGCGACTTCTAGTTCCTTATGAAATTGAAGTAAACTAAAACTTAGCTGTTTTGTTCCTTTATCGCGTACGAATATATTGGGATATGACAAAAACTGAATATTATGTGCTACGAGTGTAATATATGATATGTACACTCGGGGAAGTTGATTCCTATGCAAATGGGGGATCTACGTAGTTTGGTCGCATTACATCAAACTCAGCCGACAGATCACAATTAATATTGAATTGACATAATCGACCAAATGACGTTGGTCTCTCAACTGCATAGGAATCAACTTCCTCGATGGCACACTCGGGGAAGTTGATTCCTATGCAAATGGGGGATCTACGTAGTTTGGTCGCATTACGTCAAACTCAGCCGACAGATCACAATTAATATTGAATTGACATAATCGACCAAATGACGTTGGTCTCTCAACTGCATAGGAATCAACTTCCTCGATGGTACACTCGGGGAAGTTGATTCCTATGCAAATGGGGGATCTACGTAGTTTGGTCGCATTACGTCAAACTCAGCCGACAGATCACAATTAATATTGAATTGACATAATCGACCAAATGACGTTGGTCTCTCAACTGCATAGGAATCAACTTCCTCGATGGTACACTCGGGGAAGTTGATTCCTATGCAAATGGGGGATCTACGTAGTTTGGTCGCATTACGTCAAACTCAGCCGACAGATCACAATTAATATTGAATTGACATAATCGACCAAATGACGTTGGTCTCTCAACTGCATAGGAATCAACTTCCTCGATGGTACCTACTATCAGAGAAGTTGATTCCTAGACAAATGACGGACCTAAGTAATTTGGTCGCAGTCAAACCCATGACCCATCAGACCAATCACAGCTAACATTGAATTGATATAAGCCGACCAACTGACGTAAGTCCATCAACTGCCTAGGAATCAATTTCCTCGATGGTACTTCTTCAGAACTTAATTTATTTCTTTACCAAAATTTCATCTTAATCGATTCAACAAAAAATAATATCCTGACTAGAATATTACCTTCACGATTATAATTAATAGTATACTTAGATAAATTAAATTTATGTTTTTATAGCTGTCCGATTTACAATATATACTTGTAAAAATAACTGAAATAAAATAACTACATTATTTATTTTACAATACTAAAAAACGTTCATTTCTATTCCATTCTGTAAAATTCCGAACGTATCTTGCAAATAAATTTTGGTTCATGTTATTAGTTTCCCAATAAGAAATGTTTCTGTATCAACATAATATATTAAATAACATCTATTTACTTTTGAACCAAAGATACACGGACAATATCAAAGAATGGCCCTGGCACGGACGAAATCAATGGGGTAGCTCGAATAAGGGAGCTCCTTTGACCGAATGGCTTTAGGGTAAATACGGGGTATTTCCGTTGACAAATATTATACCTATTTTAATATCTGATAGTGACTGGATTTGTAAAGATCATGTTAAAATTAATTCTGGTTTGTTTGTTTATCTCTAAATAATATATTTATCTAGCTTTTATGTTCTTTATTATATTTTATGTTGATTAAAGTGTGCTCAGCTTAGCTCAAAGACGTGGCATGAACAGAAGTATAAAAAAAAATATTGTTTTAATAGGAATAAGATTTTTGACGCTAAGATTCGAACCCGGTGTGGCGGTATCCACAATTCGCCTAACAATCCTACATCGCGCTATCGAAGTTTCGGAGAACGGCAAGATATATACAACGTCTGAAATGACGTCAGTGGGCTTCGGCCTGACCGAGCATGCCATCTCGCTCGGTCGGAAGATCTTCCTTTTCGCCCGCCACTAACAACGTTAAACCGGTAACACGATGAAAAAACAGATTTTAATTTCATAATGTGTCCCATTCTAATTATTAAAGTCGTGTACGCGACATCGCATTTAGAGTAACCATAAACGGTTATCACTTTTTTTTTTAACGGCAAAACACAAAGCATCAAGACGTCTTCCGTCATGTCATCTGTCAAGATTGGAATGTCAACGTCACCCTTCACTTCGATACAGAAGCGTTTTTACATCGAAACGTATCACGTCTATATTCTATCTTCAAAGTAATTTTTATGTTTTATTTTATATCTTAACATACATAAATGATACAGTCCAGAACACAAACAGTCGCTAATAATGATGTTTACGATAAATTGCTTTTTATTTCCTAACTGTACGTCACATGCACAAAGTTTCAGCACTACCGTCACATATAAAATGCTAATGTATTCAGCGGGTGTGTATTTAGCTTTATTGTAGCAGTTTAATTTAACCTCAACAGTAATTAACCGTAACTTGTCGCGGTTAACTATGAACTTGACAAATACAAAAGTGTTGCGAACAAGTGAATTAATTATTAGAGTTTCAAGAGGTATTCTTTTTTATTTAAATAACCCACAAGTCGAGCGGTGGTGGGTTTTATTTACTGACTAGAGGACGCCCGCAACTCCGTTTCGTCAAAATCTGTTTATCGCGCCGGAACCGTACAGTTTTTCGAGATGAAAAGTATCCTATGTCCTCTCCCGGGACTCAAAGTATCTCGATACCAAATTTCAGCAAAATCGGTTCAGTGGTTTGAGTGTGAAGAGGACAGATAGACAGACAGACACACTTTCGCATTTTTAATATTAGTATACAGCGTACATCCACGCCAACGTAGCGTAAACGCGAAAATTTTGGTACTAGCTAGCGTACCCAAAGGCTATTACATAGCTTCTATCGCGGGTTTTGAGCACGGTCACCCAATCAAGAAATTCAAGAAATTCGTCTAACGTCACTCCAGTTCGGCAGACTTTGGCTCGGTGTGGTGACCGCTGTGCCGGTCTTTTATGTTTTTTGCTTTCTTGTTCGACATCAATAAAAGGTACGAAAACCTTCGCGCCCGAGTTTAACTTGCGCCTGCCCGATTTTATATTCTTATATTAATCAATGTTTTGCTTTTATTTGACCTGCTCTATTACTCTAAAAATCTGACATATCGAGTGAAATAAACATATGAAGTAAGCGTGCATTTCACAAGTTTACAATAGCTATTTTGTTATAAGGTGAGTCACAACCTATGAACGCAAAAACGTGTATACAAAACATTTTTGTTATTAAAAATCCGTGCAAATTGAAAAACCATGAAAGAAATTTAATACGAAGCGGCCTGAAGGTTTATTCAATTTATCTTTTGACACGCAAAAAGTATTCGAACGGGTCCAGCGTTCAATATAAAATGCAGGTCAGGAACAATGTTCCGCCGAGTCGTGTCAGTTGTGACTCAGGCTGGCCGAAACACTCACAACTTGTGAGTGTTTCGGCCAGCCTGACATGACCCCTATAAAGACTCATACATATGTGACGGAGAGCAAAAACAATGTAATTGGAGACGGCTTGTGTATGATATTGTATAAGTAGGCAGCTATAAAAGTGATAGTGGCGATAGAAAAAAGATTTTTAGTGTTTAGGCAATCAAAAATATATGAATTGATTGAGCTTATTATGAACCTTTACAAATTCAGGTCTTTAAATTGGTGGGAAAAGATGTGAGTCGTTTGAATTTTGCAGGAATTTTTTTTGACGCTAGAGCATGAAATGGCACAAAATCAAACTCTAGATAGAAAAATCAAAATCTAGACTTCTAGATTTAATTGAAGTCTCTATTTTGGTGATGAGAATATAAGGCCCGTATTTTTGGTCAGTACTTAAAACACAACCCGGTCTCAAGACGCGGTTCGGCTCTGTGATTGGTCCAAATTTTGACAGTCACCCAATCACAGAGCCTGAACCGTGTCTTGAGACCGAGATGCGTCTTGAGCACTGACCAAAAATACGGGCCTTAATATTGTTTACCTGCTACACGATATTAATACTATGTCGTTAAGAGTCTGCAGCAAAATATTTTAAATGAAGTAGATAACTATTATGTCAACATTAATTTTCAACTTCCATCTTCAAGCATTTTAGATTTTTAACTGACACGTGTATCTACAGAATTAAATATTGATGGTCCAAAAATATCCATAGGGGGACCGCGTAATGAAACATTCATATGGACTTCAAACACTTAGCTTAATTAAAGCTTCCTAGATGGTAAGTTTGTTTGCGGAGCCATGTCTCCCGGAAGCAAATAACCGGTTTTCTATGCTTGTTTAAATAAACGCTGCTCTGTGCAAGCAAATGTGCAGCTTTGAGAGCTATCGCATTACTAATGCTGTTATCTGTGCTGATTCTTCCCCGGAATACTGGCGGTATTGGTTGTTTAATATTCGGATTCTGCGGTTTTTTGACAGAAATTTATGTATTCGCTGCTGCTTTTGGCTAACGTTAGGTATTTACCAATCAAAACGCTTTTCACAATATGTAATAATTTGTGGGATATTTCTAAAATATTAATTAATTTACAAAATTTTCAAAGTTCTAAAGAACAAGAAATAAGTTTATTTTAAATATTTTTTTTGGTACCCTAGCCTGAATTGTGAAATCTGATACAATAATTAGTGATAAATAAACAAAATATATTATATTTGTCATAATCCAAATATTTAAATGTAAATATGCAATATGATCTCATTCTTGTGTCCATAGAATGGAGAAGAAAGCTAGTGAGTAGCTAAACCTAGTTTAAAAAAATACTAGTAAATGTATTGAACTACCATTATTTCAATGACCACACTTCTATACTTATTTTAGAATTTTATAACATCCATGCATTCAAACTTCAAACACCAATTATTGTTCTTCATTCATCTTCAGCCAAGCAATTCGACTGCAAAATTGAGGACATGATCAAACAGTCAAACAGAATTTATGTTCTGCGCTGCGGGGATTAAAATATTAAAACTGCTGAGGTGTTTTCGTAACAATTTTTATTTATGGCCCGAACAATTGCACGCCTTTTACATTTTTTAAAGCGCAAATGATTTGTGGCCGACTGAGATATATTGGGGGTAATGGAATCAATACGGGTACTTTTGTTTGTTTTAATGAATTATTGGCTCAACTTAAGATACGTTAATATGGCAATGTGAGCGCAGAATGTTTTCTTGTTTTCTGTTTAAAAAATATGATGTTAGGTACCTCGTTGTAACATAGGATAAAATGGAAAAAAATGACTTTTACAAACTTTTAACATTATACCAATTTTAAATTAAAATGTTTTGATTTAAATTTGAAAATAGTGATGAAATGCATACGGAAAAATGAGATTTAAAGTAAACATATTCAATAAACAATAATATAAATTCAATTTTATAGCTATCTATAAAACGGCATAGAGAACATAAATGATCTGTTTTCCATGAATTGGTCTAACTTCATGTTAACGGGAATCAGTTAGCCCGCGGTACAAGTTTCACATCCGTTTGTTTATATTATGAGAAATTTACAACTAAATTGTTTCACTTTTGGTACTGGAGATAATCGAATTTTAGAAATCAGTTTGAAAGACAGAATTAAAATTATGATTACATTGAAAAAAATACTACCGTATTGTAATGTGTAGTGTTAGGCACAAAATGAATGTTTCACAAAGTCTACTTTCTGATTTATTTTTAATTATTCAGAAATAAAGCTATTTTGATTTTGATTTGAATGTAAAAATACTAACTCATTGTAATATTTCAAAGTCGAATTTTGTTTCATTAATTAAATTATTCAAAGGAAATAATTATCCAAAAAACTTTATATTACGCAGCTAACGAGATACCTAAAATATTTTTATTGATACATAGAAATGCAACAATAACATACTTAGGCCGTGTTTTCACCTGCAAGACAACTGTCGCGAGAAGTGTCTGACAGCAGCTTGCAAGTGTAAACTCCGTAGCAGCGTTATACGTGGGAGAACCATGCTTCGGCATGAATGGGTCGGCTCGACCAGAGAAACAACACGTTCTCACAAAAAACCGGCGTGAAACAGCGGTTGCGCTGTGTTTCGCCGAGTGAGTGAGTTTACCGGAGGCCCAATCCCCTACCCTATTCCCTTCCCTACCCTCCCCTATTCCCTTCCCTTCCCATTCCTACCCTCCCCTATTAGCCTATTCCCTCTTAAAAGGCCGGCAATGCACTTGCAGCTCTTCTGATACTGCGAGTGTACATGAGCGACGGAAGTTGCTTTCCATCAGGTGACCCGTTTGCTCGTTTGCCCCCCTTTTTTCATAAAAATGTGCTGTCGCGACAATTTGTCAAGCGCTTCCAGCGAGTAGTTGCGACAGCGTGTCTAAACATGTCTGCGAGGACTCGCAACAGATCTCGCTGCGGGTCACCGCAAATATACGGTCTAGTTTCGTATGGCATTTATCCGCGAGCTTCTCGACCGACATTTATTGCAGCAATAAATTGCAGGTTTTAATATGGAATGTAAACAATATTGCAAGAAACTCACGCGAGAATTCCGCGAGCTTGCTTGCAAGTTGCAGGTGGAAACACGGCCTTACAGTCATTGTCGTAGCCGCTACGAATTTCGTAGACCGCTACAAATCTCGTAGCGCTCTACGCTCACGGCCTGTCCACAATATCTCCACGTCATGATGTCGTCAACGTGGAACGGTGCGGTAATGTGGCATGGTACGTTGACGTGACGTGAAAATTTACGTCAACGTAACGTGAAAATGCACGTCACGGTGTAGCAACATTTTCTGAGCTATAACAAAGGCAACATTAATTTAATAATAATAATTGCTCACAAATACCAAAAAAAATATTACACTAAACATACACTATTAGATAATATTAGAATACAATAATATTACAATATCAATATACTTAGGGCAACCGCACATTGGAGATACGACAATTTTTAGACAGACTATAGCATAATAAAAAGTACTAGACGCGCACTGAAATCTACTACTAATCTAATTAAATCTGAGGACATTAATATAAACCATAAACTTAAGATGCAAAAGACCAACAAAGAGTGCGAGAGAGAAGAAAATCCTTTATGGAATTATAACAAGATAAAAAGAGAGAGGCAGTCTCATGAAAACTGTAACCACTTTCATTTGACAGGTCGGCCAAAAGTCGTCAATCGTTTTTATGCCCTCTCGGTATTTGCAATTTATTGTTTAAATCCTTTATTATTTTCGACAAATACTATTACATATAACAATGGTAACTTGTTCTGTGAGTGATTGCAGTGTAAATCATAGGAGTAATCCTGAAAAATATACATTTCAAAGGTAATTAATCTTCATGTCCTAATTGTTACGATGTGTTTATTTTCGCTATATTCTGTCTTTAGTTCTCTATTTCAAATAAAATATTGTTAATCCTCCCCTTTACCTTCATATTTTGCATAACTAAAGGTACTATTGTTCTTAAATCACACAATTTTTGAAGAAAAAATTTTCATCTAAATTGTTTACATATACGCTAGGGCTTGAATCAAATTTATCGATATGCCTATCGGTATTTAACAAGAACATAAAACTAATCTAAAAATGTAATGGGGGTGTAAGATAAATTTTAAGAATAAATAATATACTATGTTTGTCGTTTACTTTCAACTTTACATTTGCATTTATATTAATGTAAGGGCTGATTTGTCAGATAGCTTTTACCTGAATAATAAGTAAGTAAGTTTAATAAATAAATATATAATAAATAAGTATAAATAAATAAGTAAGTAAGTTTTACCTGAATAATAAGTAAGTTTACTTTCAACTTTACATTTGCATTTCTATTAATGTAAGGGCTGATTTGTCAGATAGCTTTTACCTGAATAATAAGTAAGTAACTTTAAAATGTGTATATTATTTACCCTTTTAAGAAGCTCATGTTATAATACATCTGACGATTGAAAAATCACCCCAAACGAAAATGTGTATCTACTTTTCAATCGTCGCCTTGTTTCTGTCAAATAAAATATAATATGATACCTAATTTGAATTACAAAATCTTTCAACGTTGCATATTATTATTTATTTCTCATAGAAACGCAGGTAAAATAACTCGATCGGACAATACTATCGATAGTAAAATATACATCACTAGCACATGCACACATTGATAGATCAAAAATCGTAACGCCTTTTCGGGTTGTCAGGTGGTCTATACGACAGTATTTATTATAGTTTATAAGTCTATGATAACAACAATAGAACGATGACAGAAGTTTTGAGTTTGACAACCGGAAATAATAACATAATATTTAATAATCTTTTTATAATTATAAACTTCAAGAATGTTGCTGTAATAACCGTTAAGGAAATCATGAAGAGCAATGACATTACAAAATAATATATATTATCTTAAAAAAAAAGAAAAAATATTGCCCGCTGATACAAGGAATGGCTGCATAATGTGGTAACCCAACGTTACAGAAAATTTTCGTCTTGAAATTATTTGTTCGAAAAACTAAATCCAAACGATACCTTAAGTATTTGTAGCGTAAGCAAGAAAATCTTACATGGTATTTTTAAAAATATTTTTTTTAAATATTGTTTGTTCTAGTTTTTATATTACAAGGCTACAATTAAGCCTTGAAAATATTCGACAAAATCTAGTGTTTTTAACTGACATCTTGCAAAAACAAGTTTCATGGAGAAAAATTCCAAAACGGAAACACAAATATGTAACTTCTGCTGTTTGAACTCTTTTTAAAAATATCAGTTATTCCATTTTACATTCTTATAATTCAAGTTGTAACTCAAGACCAACGTAAGCCGATGAATATTATGTTGGTACAAATTTCGCTTAAATACTACACCAACTAAATACAAGTACGTTAGTGTAGACGGGGATTAGCCAGCTCGGCGAGCGCTGGAGGGTGCAACACATATTCCACAATGCATACATCAAATCTATGTCATAATAGGATACCACGTGACTTTGTTCAGTGGTAGTTAGACCGTTTGAATATATTATAAGAGTGGGTTGCACCAGAGGCGTTGTTATAGTTAAGGTTATCGTCAAATGCGGCGTCTATTATTGACTTTTACTAGGGATTTAACAGATCATAATATAGTGCAAAGTTTTCTTACCATCGACTACAATAGTCTCTCTTTACGTCACCAATTAACTGTCATTGGCTATTCCTCAAGGGAGGCCATTTATAAAGAAGAAAAAGAAGAACCCACCCTTAATGTTATAATTATGCAGGTATAACATTCTATTGTAAAATAATAAATTATACATAAAATGTGTTTATTATTAGATCTGCCACTGCTTACAATCTTTTGTTCACAAAAATTATTGTCTCATTAAAAAAATATGGGCTAATTTGCGTTAAAAGAGTCATTCGTGAATAAGATAAAATTCAACTTTGAGTATAATTATTTTTCTTCCTAAACATCATATTATTACTTAGACACAAAATCACACAATATAACATTAAATTGTAGTTAATTTTTGCATCTTAGAGCTGTTTTTATTGGAACAAAAAATAGTTTTGACACTCCCCTTTTTTCACAGCCAAACTAATCGGCTGACGGTACACCATACCCACATTACATAATATGAATTTTCAGCACCCGCACCGGCAACAATAAATACATATTTCATGAAGTGCCATTGAATAACAATCGCGCCGGCCGCGGCCTGAACATTGACACATATTAAAACGGACTTAAAGTGTATTGGATTTTTACGTTTTCAGTTTTTTTGCGAACAGTTTAGCTCAAGCCAATGATGCAATACAAGAATGAGAGAGAAATTAACAGGAGTATGGGCAATGGGCATAGATTAATTTACGTATATCTAAGTTAGTAAACCGCTATTACGACGAGAAAAAAAATTCATGGTAGAAAATCCTAAATCAATCTAGAAATCGATTTATTAATTGACTATATTACTACTTTATCTTCACGCGTAGTATTGTATGCAAATTTTCGTAAATACATTAGGTTATTTGGATTTATTATATATATATATATATATATATATATATATATATATATATATATATATATATATATAAACATCTGATTTCATAATTATGATATTAATCTTTTTCAGTTGAATAAACTCTTTTTGCGTATGGTTAGAAACTCGTACGAATAAAACTACGAATAATAAAACCAAAACGAAAATTATAAAAGTTATGTCATAACATATATTTCTATTTATAAATGTTATATTAAATTCCTGAGCTTGACACACGGAATTCCTTAGAAAAGTTTCGCTCTTAATATTAGTTGAGTACAATAGAGCGCAACACTTAGGTGCACGAAATTGGCAATAAGCCACCAATTACACCGTACTGCAACGGCTGAGTGAGCACAGTCATGTCGCGTTCGAGCCTCGCCGTACAAACGCGTACTCTTAATGGACTTGTGTTACACTGAGTGTAGACGCTTTGTCTCAGAGTTGATTCATGGAATTTGAAATTAAATATTGTGTATATTATAAGCAGGATGCGTGTTACACCGTTTTGTAATGGTTAGGGTAGCCTTATAGTCATCGTGTCATGGTTAATCACGTTATAGCTCTGCGATTACAATTAAATATCAATATTATTTTATCTTGACCGTTAACCATTAAATTCATCAATGGAAAAAATAGTTATGGCGGTCATGTCAAAATTATTATTATTTTTAATAGAGATGTTATTTCAGTTCAAACTTAACTGAATGTTGACTTAAAAGTTTTCAGGTCTTTATATTGATCACTGTAAAGTGTAAAAAGTATAAATAAATGAAAACTATACCTTAATTGAGAATAAAGCAATGAGCATTTAAATACGTACGTACGTTTATGTATATGGGTAGTAAAAAAAATACTCCACACTTTTCGTCCTCCACTAAATTTACAATTAGGTACGTAACAACGACGTTAAAATCTTGAGCTATAAAATTTCATCACTAAACAAAACTAATGTAGTCAGGGCACATAAATCCGGGGAATTAATGAACAAATTACATTACGGTGTAATATCGGAGGCCATTAAGTGAAGAAGACACAATTTGCAGCGGCCGGCCGAGCACTAAGGCCGCCTCAGGTGCCACCAATAGTCTAATTAAAAGAGAAAGAACTCCAATTCCCTTAAAGTGAATTAAAATTGGTTTTCACTGCTTCTTCTATGTAACGAGGATTTACGTTTAGCTTCGACGTAGCTTTAATTGTTTTCCCAGGGACTTCTAAATTAATTTTACCTTTATTTTATAACGGGTTTCGGTAATTTTCATTGTTACAAGGCATTTTGGTCTGAAATTATCCGTAATTTTGCAAGTATGAAATTAGAAGTTACGTTTTATGGGTACAGTGTACAGTGTACACG